>CM077098.1:131470174-132178141 GCA_039513925.1 Platanthera zijinensis | reverse complement strand
TTGTCGAAAAATTCAGAAAAAAATTCTGAATATCCTACCCTTTGTTGTCATCCCTAAATCTATTTTCTGTCAAATTTTAGTCGTTTAAGTCCTTAGATTTGCCCGCACTCGCATGCCACTAACTAGGACACAGAGTACACATTACCTTCACATCTGGGATGGATGCTAATCAGCACAATGATCCCAACACGAGGCATAGCAGGTCTACGTACGAGAGATGACGAGCTTAGGACGATGTTAGAACAAATTTACGGAATCAAGGTGGTCACCGCCACCACCCGGTGACGTTGAAAGGCCCAACCGGCACCAACCGGTCACTGATTCGGATTCTGATGAGGGCTATCCCCGAGTGCCCCCTCGTGAACGCCGCCCCGAGCGTGGCTTCGAAATCACTAGAGCCATCAAGATTGATGCCCCCACCTACGATGGCATGGGAGACCCCCAAGTCTTCCTTAGCTGGGTAGTTGATATGGAATGTTACTACCAGTGGCACAATCTCACGGACATCCAAAAGGTCCAAGTTGCCCGCATGAAGTTGACTGATCGTGCGAAAACCTTTTGGCTGAATGAGGAAAGGAGGTTGGGAGCCGGAGAGGGAATCCCACCTATCGGATGGGCGGTGATGAAAAATTTGCTCACCGACCAATACGTTCCCGCTTACCACCGAACACAGATGTTCGATGAACTAGCCACCCTGCGGCAAGGTTCAAAGTCAGTAGCCGAGTATATGGGAGATTTGAAAGACCGAATGGTGCGTTGCGAACTTAGGGAACCCCGGAGGTCACATTATCTAGGTTTCGTAAGGGGCTTCAACCCGATATCCAGCGGAAGCTCTTGCGCTATGGGCACACAGATCTGAATGCCACCTTCAATGCCGCCCTAGACATTGAAAAACATTTAGCCGCCAAGGCTCACTCCCGTACTTCCTACACGAAGACTAAGACCAATGTTGGAGCGTCTTCTTCCACCTATCCGGACAAGGGAAGGTCGAGAACCACCGAGTCTAAGTCTGTCGTGATCACCGCTAGGAACACTAGAAACCCCACGAGTGAGCGAGTGCCCATTGGGAAGGTTAGCAAGGCCAATACCACGTGCTATTCTTGCGGTGTTCAAGGCCACTATGCCTTTGAATGCCCAACTAAGACTAAGGCCGTTGCCCTCTTAGATATGGCAGCTGATTCTACGGATTACGTCTACGAGGCCGCCGAGGAGAGCGACCCGGAAGGGGTTCCAAGCGATATGGAAGACGATCACCACCTCATGGTGATGCGATGTATTCTGACCACTCCACGTCCGCTAGATGACTGGAGGAGGACGAGTATATTCTCCCTGATCTTTAAGAGTGGTGAAAAGTTGTGCAAACTCATTATAGATAGCGGTAGCTGTGTGAATGTCATCTCTGAGAACGCCGTGACACGTATGAATCTGACCACGGAACCACACCCAACACCCTACCAGGTAGCTTGGATTAGCAAGGTTACTGTCCCCGTTAGCAAGCGTTGCCTGGTTCCCCTTACCTTCAAATCTTACACGGATGAGGTCTGGTGTGACGTCCTCCCCATGGACGCGTGTCACGTGTTATTAGGCCGCCCTTGGCTTTATGACCGTGACGTCACACATTTCGGTCGAGCCAATACATATGAGTTCAAATTCAACGGCAAGACCATCACCCTGAGACCGACCGCTCCAAAGGAGCCAGTAGTTATGGCTAAGGACACCATCGTTCCGGTAGAGAGAAAGGCGTTGAGCCTAGTTGGTAAGAGAGAGTTTGTGAGAGATCCCTTTCTGGACGGAGTTATGTATGCGTTAGTTCTTATGAGTTCGAAGGGTGATTCGGAAACGTTGAGAGAGCTTCCTAGAGCGTTACGAGTGCTTCTGGACGAGTACAAAGATGTGTACCCAGAAGAGCTGCCTTCGGTGTTACCTCCACTGAGGAACATACAGCATGCGATAGACCTCATCCCAGGTTCATCCTTACCGAACCAACCCCACTATAGGCTTCATCCCGCGGCCCACAAAGAGCTACAGACTCAGATCGAGGATTTGATGAACAAAGGATTCATCAGGCCTAGCATGAGCCCTTGTGCGGTGCCAGCCCTTTTGGCCCCCAAAAAGGATGGTACGTGGCGGATGTGTGTTGATAGCCGCGCTATCAACAAGATCACCATAAAGTACCGATTTCCCATACCACGCCTAGATGACCTCCTAGATGTCTTGGCTGGCGCCACCATATTTTCTAAGCTAGATTTACGAAGCGGCTATCACCAGATAAGGATCCGCGAGGGAGATGAGTGGAAGACGGCGTTCAAATCCAAGGACGGGTTGTACGAGTGGCTTGTGATGCCCTTTGGGCTATCCAATGCCCCTAGCACCTTCTCCCGCATGATGACACACGTCTTTCAGCCATTCATGGGAAAGTTTGTGGTAGTTTACTTTGATGATATCTTAGTATATAGCACCACCACGATCGAGCACATCACCCACCTAAGAGAGGTTCTTTCCACCCTTCGGAAGGAAACTTTATTTCTTAATCTCAAGAAATGCACGTTCCATGTTACAGAAGTAGAGTTCTTAGGATACATTGTTGGAGCGGAGGGCATTAGAGTTGACCCTAGCAAGGTCAAGGTCATTGAGGACTGGCCCGAGCCGACCACGATACGTGAGGTAAGAAGCTTCCATGGGTTGGCCACTTTCTACCGCCGCTTCATCAAAGACTTTAGTAGCATTATGGCCCCCATTAGTGACTGCATGAGAAAGGGTGAGTTTACTTGGACGAAGTCCGCCACCTTCGCTTTCCAACGCATCAAAAAGCTTATGACGGAGGCACCTGTCCTACGTCTACCAGACTTCTCCAAAGTCTTCGAGCTTACTTGTGACGCTTCGGGCGTGGGAATAGGAGGTGTCCTGAGTCAGGAGGGGCACCCTGTGAGTTTCTTTAGTGAAAAGTTGGCGGGCGCTAAATTAAATTATTCCAACTACGATAGGGAATTCTATGCAGTTATTAGATGCTTGCACCACTGGAGGCATTATCTCCTCTCTAAGGAGTTCGTGATCCTCTCCGATCATGAAGCGTTACGATTTATTAATGGCCAACACAAAATCAGCCCGCGTCACGCCAAGTGGGTATCCTTCCTACAGGGTTATACGTTTAATCTCAAGCACCTCAAGGGAGCGGACAATCGGGTTGCGGACGCTCTTAGTCGCCTAGCCCTTTTAGTCACCACTATGGAGGTTAACGTTGTTGGGTTCGAGCGCATCAAGGATGAGTACGCCACATGTCCGGATTTTCAGGATTCTTATCTCTCAGCCCAGGATAGTTCCCCCACCACTATTACTGCGTTCGTTATTAGGGATGGTTACCTATTTAGGCACGGGAAGTTGTGTATCCCGCAGTCCTCCTTACGTCTCCATATCATCTGGGAACTGCATAGTGGCGGGTTGAGTGGCCATTTCGGTAGAGATAAGACTATCACTCTGGTTGAGGAAAAGTTTTATTGGCCAAAGTTAAAGGCAATGGTAGGGCGAGTAGTGAGTAGTTGCCGTGCTTGCCAAGTCTCTAAGGGTACCAAAACCAACGTAGGGCTATATACACCGTTGCCTATTCCGTCCACACCTTGGGAGGACGTGAGCATGGACTTTGTCTTAGGCTTACCCATCACTTTTCGTCGTCACGACTCCATCTTCGTAGTTGTGGATAGGTTCTCCAAAATGGCATATTTTATACCGTGTACTAGAACCAACGACGCGTCTCATATTGCAAAGCTATATTTTAAGGAAGTCGTTAGTCACCGGGGAGTGCCGAAGACAATAGTCTCGGATAGGGATGTTAAGTATACGAGCTATTTCTGGAAGACACTTTGGACCCTAATGGGTACCAAGCTATTGTTTTCCTCCGCCTATCATCCTCAAACCGATGGGCAAACTGAGGTGGTGAACCGGAGTCTAGGAAACCTTCTTAGATGCCTCGTGAGTGATCATAAAGGCACATGGGATCTTCTTCTTCCCCACGCTCAGCTAGCCTACAACAATTCCAAAAATCGGTCCACTGGTCTGTCACCTAATGAGATTGTCCACGGATACAAGGCCCCTGTGCCTCTTGACTTGGTTCCCTTGCCCCCAACATACAAGGCAAGTCACTTTGCACAATCCTTTGCCCAACATATTCACGACCTTCATGCACGTATACGAGCTACCTTGACTGCTCAGTATGATTCTTATCAGGCACACGCCAATACACACCGGAGAGCGTCACACTTCAAGGTTGGCGATTTGGTTTTAGTCCGATTAGTTCCCGAGCGTTTGCCATCTGGCACCGTTAAAAAGTTAGCACCTAAGCGCGCCGGCCCTTTTCGGATTATCAAGAAAATAGGTGACAACGCTTTTATTTTAGACTTGCCTGCCGAATGGGAATCTCCCCTATTTTTAACGTCTCGGATTTAACGATGTTCGTATCGCCTCCACATGAGTTGAGTTCCTTGCCGTTTTCTTCTTCCACCAAATCTTCTAATGGGTTGGGGAGTGGTAGTACGGATGACCTCTCTCTGTCGGTTCCCACTGGTATTTCATCGGATGGTAAGTTGCATACTTTTATTCCTACTGCTGATATGTTCCCCAGGTTTCCGAAGACTTTCCTCACTCCGGCCATGATACTTGCTGCGGAGCCACTTACTACCTCGGAGGGTGCTACTTACCGCTTCCTCATCCGTTGGCGCGATCGCCCTCCTTCTGACGATTCCTGGATCCTCGCGACGGAGCTTCAACGACTGGATGCTGCTCTTCTCCGCCGCTACCTCTCGGACCACGCATCGGAGATGCTTGATTTTGAGTGGGGGAGGATTGATGGCGCGTCCCCCCCGCCACTCATCGATGATGAAGACCCGGCTGCCGAGGCGCTGCAACATAAAGATCTGCGGCGTCGTGACGATGATGGAAGCCCGCGTTATAATCTCCGCCCGCGGCGTGACAAGGCCGCCAAGAAATATTGAACTTTTAATTCATGCACTTTTATTTTATATTAATAAATATAAAATTATTTCATGTTTGATGATAATTTTATATTTATTATAATGGTTGTATTTTAATTTTAGAACTCTTTATTTGATTTTGGTGTGTACTTAACCATACGGATGGATGAGATTTCATCTCCATCATGGATGGTTAAGATGTTTTTGTAACTCCTATTTAAGGAGGTCTTTATGAAGGAATGAGGAGATGAAAATATCAAACCCTAACCCTTCCTAAATTGGAAATTTCGGCCATAGGAGTTCCTCCTTGCCTCCCCTCTTGGTGTGACTCCAAGGCCGCCGCCTCCCTCCATCCTCTTCGGTGCGACTCCGGCGAGACTTCCGTGGTGTGACTCCAAGGAAGAAGGGTTGCTTCTCCGTTCGGTGCGACGCCGGCGGAACCGTGGAGAGAGATTCTCCCACAAAACTATCTTGAGTGCATGCTTGATCTTGGTTGGGTAATCTCTTTCCTCTCTAGTGATTCTTCTAAGCGTTTGTGGAGGTTTTGTCGAATCGTTTTATCTGTGATCTTAATTTTCGCGCTTGCAAAAATCTGAACTAAAAGTGTTGTTATTAAACCTCTTGCTAACCGGATTGGAACGATCCATGCCATGTTAACAAGGGAGTTAATCACCACTAAATCTTTCGTCGCCGCTTGAAGTTTATCACCGCTCCGCGAATATTGCCGCTGCGTTTTGCTAAAATCATTTGATGGAATAGATGCTTGTGTAGGTGCGGTGAGTTGTGTGCTTGTTGGAGAGGTAGGTCCTAATGACGTGGTATCGAGTCCGCTAAACGGTGAGATGTGTGCTTGTTGGAGCTAGGTCCTAAGGACGTGGTATCGAGTCCCGAATCTTTGGGAGCCAACCGACCCCTTTTCGTTCGCTTTTGGTCGGAGCCCTCTCTTTCTTTATTTCTATGTTGCGTTGTCGCGGTGACCCCTACATCATAAACCCTTTTCCTCCCACCGCCCCACTTCAGTTCTTGTATCTTTTTGAGAGATTTGAGTGAGCGAGAAAGAGATGGAGATCTGGGTACCAATGACGGGCCGACTGCATGTAATCGTCTTCTTCCTATTAATTGTTGCGGCCACCGTAGATCGGAGGGGTGGGAGGTTTCCAGCGAAGGATGGGACGTCCCGCCTTTCAAATTGGAGAAATCAAGACCGTGGTGAAGATGGAGGGCGGGGAGATCTGGGTGTTCGTTGAACACCCATTGGTCCGAAGATGGACCCCAATGCACATCAGATTTATTACCATGGAGCCAAAAACCCTCCTCATTTGGTTTAGAAATTTTTTATTATCGAGTTTTTAGAAATTTTTGGTTCATGTGTTTGTGACTCACAAGTTGAAACAACACTGTAAACACTGTTCTTCCAAACAATTTCACAGATTTTGTCATCACTCTGAAAAATAGCTAATTATTCCACCATTGTTTCCCACCACTGCTTCTCCAATCACTATAGTTAAGCCAAACATAACCTAAGTATATCAATATAAGCAATTATTTATAATCTACTATTTTGAATCTAGCAATGTCCACACTCACGCACCCAACGATGTCAACCACTAACAATAAGGAATAACTACCATCTAAACGAGGTACTCGCGGTAGTAAGGAAAAACAACACCTAAACTACACACACACCACATCATCCTATCAAATCAAATGCAAAAATCTACTATGTCAACTTAGATTAACAAACACATTCTCGAGACGTAAGCACCTGATCGAAATCAAGTACAAACTAACGACTGAGATCACTTATTTGTGGGGTAGATAAGCTTACAACCACCGCCGCCGTGTCCAAGCGGTGGCAGTGACACGTCTTGGCCACTTCTAGGATATTTAGGCACAATCATCCCTAGACCTTACGTGCAGCTGTCTGAGCCCGTACTCATTCTTCGCCCATATTGGCAGTATAACCAAAATAACCAAGGTATAGCTCGTGTCAAACTCTAGGTGGCTAACATTTAAACACACGTCAAACTAGGCTATGGAGCACGCTATCGTTCTACCATGGCGCTACACATCAGTCACTGTCCTAACCTTCCGAAGTCTGCCACTGGCAGGGCTAGTCGACCTGTCACATACATTCACACACATTGTTATTTCATACAGGCACAATCCCCTACAATGTAATGTATTGACTAAGGGAGACGGTCAACATGCTACTCTACCCACTTAAGAAAACTAAACATCTCCATTTCTGCCAATCCATAATCACGTTAATTTGTTATGTACATACAACTAGATTTAAGAGCGGTAAACTCATTGGTTTAGGTATCCTAACAACTTCCCATACCTAAACTAGGGTTTTGGGATATTTGCCTCATAGGCACCAATAGTTGGTGGACACGACTATGAATATGGTTGACATCATGCCGTTGATTTAATATTAATGTAATAGTTGATGATATCGGCGTTGGTTCAACAATTTATCCTAAGTCCGATTATGCATTCTACAGACTGGATTTCTTCTCCGTCGTAAGTCTCTGCCGCAAGCTTCACTGATTGTCTTCATCACATTATCATCGTTGATTTCGTCACACGATTGTCATTATTTTGATCGAGCAATTTAATATTATTTTTCACCGTGCGATCGGCGTTATTTCGATTGTGTGCTTCAATATTATTTATCACCAACGCGTGATCGTCCTTATTTCGATCGCACGATTTAATATTATTTATCACAGCCGCTCGATTGTCGTTATTTCAATTGTGTGATTCAATATTATTTACTTATGTGTCGCGGCTCAAAACTTTCAATCATGCAATTCAATATTATTTACCCTAAGTATTGCATGGTCACCCCGAGCACGACTATGCTCAGGTGTCCGTGGTTCGCCGGAAAAACAAGCCTTTTTCGGGAAAGTGTCTAATAAATTGAAACCTAAGATCTATGCTCGGGAGGAGTTGAGGAAGCATTCATCGGGTGTTCATGTATACTACCCAATTGCCACGGAGGAGACATTTGTCCGTCTCTCCCGTTCATAGTCGGATCTCGCCGATTTAGATTTGTCGTCGGATGTGAAGGGCGGCTGAGAAAACGTAGATTAACCGCAGCAAGGCCGCTCTTTGTTTTGAAGAGGTGGAAGTCCCCGGGCTGTTTGGAGAGTGGGAGTTCTCAGGTGGAGCTTCGGAAGAGGAAATGATGTAAACTAAAGTTAGGTTTTTGAAAAATAAGATATTTTTAATGCAAACAATTGTAACTAATGTAGACCAAAGGGGCCAAACTGAAATTTTACTCGTAAAATTACTCTCAACGACATACTTTGCTAAAATCATTAATCGTTATTCAAAGAAGTCCCCTCGGGTGTCGAACGTGTTGAGCTGTAGCGAGATCCAAACATCGACAAGCAAAAAAATACAAACAATAATTTATGAATAACGATAATTAAAGTTGTTTGAACATTCGAGGCAAGCGTCCACTATTTAGTTGGAATTTTTTACGAATAAGCTAATAATTGGGGCTAGAAAAAGGGTAGAGTTTGTCGGAGCACACACAAAACTACAGTGGGAAGGAGCCGACCTCAAAATCAGTTGCACAAGGATGAGCATAGGCTGTTATCGGACTCACTAACTGGCTATGAGTTCTTTACCCACGATCCAGTACAGTAAGGAGGTTGTGGTTGACGAACACTGGAGATGGTTAGATCGAAGGAGACTGGGTCGCTGGAATCAAACGTTGATGTCGACAGCAACAAACGACCTGAAATGCTTTTGGACTGACGTCAGAGTATTGAGTTGAAGTCATCATTCACCGTCGACTGGCGGAAGAAGAGGATCCTGATGGAGTAGTGAAGACTTCGCAACCCGTCGGAGTACCCGACATCAAATACCTAGCATGAGGGTGGCGGCGGGAGATCGAACAACTCTTCGTCTGATAATGTCAATTTGCTGTAATGGAGATTGATAGTTGTCGATGACTTGGAATGGGGGCGGCGATCGACACGGGCAGAGAAATGAAATGTTGTTTCCCTGCAATGTCTGATTCTGCCTTTCTTCTTCACATGGATTTTTAGATATCGAGTTGTTCTACCTCACAGAGGCCTTAATGACTTGCCAAAATTATTACTTCCCAAATATTTTTTGCCAAATAGAATTTCTAAAAATTTTATTTCCAAAGGTAGTTTTAGTTTTCAGATTTTATTGATTGGAAATAATTTCCAAACATCATACTTCCTATTAATTATTTCTCATACTTTTAGGTATCACTATTTTGATTTTGAATTTATACGCATTTTAAAATTTTAGCTCGCCTTTCTCGTCCTAACTACCTAAATTACCAGACATTTTATTCATTGTCTCATCGGGTGGTCAAACCGATGAGTCGACGAGTACAAAAAACTGGCGCATTAGAAAAGTACATGACATAAAGTCAAATAAATAATAATTAAAAAAGAAATTATAACTATCGCGTGATGATATCATGCGTCCTAGGATGAGGCGACAGTTGCATTAATTCTCCCGGGGTTAACAGAGCTCGACCTTGGTGAGAACTCTCAAAAACTGGCAACAGAGAGATCAAACGTTGTTGTTGGTGCTAAATCAGGTGGTATGTCTACGGCCTCGGCAAGTTGCTCGACGTGCTTCTGAATTTGAAATGAACTAACCTTCCTTTGCAGCAGTTTATGATATGTCTCCTGAGTAAATCTCTGCTTCTTGCAATAAACAAACACTTGATCTCCATTTGAAAAGTACAACTCGCGGTGATAACGACCGGCCATAAATTTATAATTTTCTAAGGTTGCTCGCAAATTATTAGCAATAGTTTTATTCAATTCTTTCAAATAATTAATTTGAGCATATGCATCTGAATGAAATATGTTCATGGAATGAGAGGGGTGGCAGTCAAGTAGGTGGGTTATAAAGAACCCAGAAATAATTTTGAAAGGAGATTTATTAGGGGAACGATTTTTAGAATTATTAAATGTAAATTTTGTTTGTGTAAGTACAAGATCTCATTGTGTTGTATTCTCCTCAATTAAACGCCTAAGAAAGTTCTCCAAACACCTATTAACGACATCGGTCTATCTATCGATCAGAGTATGATAAGTGCTGCTAAACCCGAGTTTGGTTCTCATTCGACCCTGCAGTGTTTTCAAAAAATATTTAATATATTGATGCAACTCGACAAATCCTTCTATACCCAAATGATAGTGTGGTGAAATAAAAGTGTGATCACCAAATATAAAATCTACCTAGTGAGGCATGTGAAATAAGTGGTCATCAGCCATAGTTTGGGAAAATTTAGAGATACCAGGTGGCATGTTAGTGATCGATAAATGTGTGATCCAAATAAGTGAAATCCAAATTTTTGTAGAAGGAAATCCAATTTTTTGTATAGCAGCCGGCCAGTGAACAGATAAAATCCCAAAATGCCAATTTTCTATTTCATATTTACTAAGATTCATCATGAAGAAAAGGAAAGGAGAGAAGCAATTCTTACAGTGGGGGAGGAGGAAGAAAGTGTTGTACACAAGTAGAGGTCTAGCCGAGCTCTTCCAAAAGCTCTGATACTGTAGGAAGAGGCACTGGGGTCGCTGTTTGACACTGATTTCATTTCTCATCATTGGGGATTTAATATATTTTAAGTGTTTTATAATGATTTGGATCGCTACACATACCTCCTCTAAGAATGGAGAAATTTACTGGGGTTCCATTCTTTATAGGCAGCCCAAGCGAGCAGAACTCTTATGAATTTCATCTTTTACACAGGAAAAAGGTTTCCCAATAATCAATCATAGCTGGTTGATTATATCCCTTAGTCGCCAGTTTTGTCCTGTATCTTTGAGTAATTTTTTAGAAGTTCTGTTTGACGAAAAAAATCAACTTACACCCAGCTATTGTCTTCCCTTGAGGAAGATGAATCAACTTTCGTGTTCAGTTTTTTTCAAGAGTGCGCATTTCCACAAGCATTGCTTCTTACCACTTACTGTTACGAAGTGCTTCCAGCTAAGATGACAGAATTAATAGAGTACAAGGAGACAAAGGATTTACGTGAAGCAATTAACTAATCATATGACATAAACTATGATAGTGGGCGATAGGTAGAAGTACAATTACCTTTAAAATCTAAAGATAGATCCAGTGTTAGCTTTGTTTTTGCTTTTGTATCATGGGAGGAGCCTCTATGTTTATACACTTGTTCCCTGAGTGTAAACCTGCCAAGGGTGAGAAGTAGATTTCTCCAGACCATTGGGTGCAGTAGGAGAAGTAATGATATGAGGTTGATATGAGGGAGCTATGTTGTTAAAGGCATGCCTCAAGCATGCCCAACGCTCAAGGCTCACCTGGATCACATGTTTGCGGATTTTTTGAATCTTTTGAGCATAAAAGGCGCGCATGAGTGCAATTCATGTTATTTTTTTTCAAAATAAAGAAAAAATATTGTAAGAACTTAAATTTTTTTGCATGATTTAGTTTTTCTGAAACATAATCGAGTGTTGAGACTTAGATATGATGCAAGTGATCACATTGATTCTATTTCTCAAGAGATATAAATGAGAGTAATAAATGATTAATGAGTAGAATAGATGAAGAATCCGATCAAGAAGATGAAGTGATATTTGATGTTGATTATTTAAAATAAATATGGTTGCATTGCGCCTTGAGCCTAGGCTCCAAGACCCCTTTGCGCCTTGCATTTTTAATAACTAAGTGAGGGAGGAATGGGAAGAGGAATATGAAGGAACTCACTTCTATCATGGATAAGGACTCCCAAGTGAGGTCCCATAGTAGGCGTCAGATTCACGAAAGGTGACTTTCATGGTAACAAAAGTCTCTTAGTCACATGATAAAAGTAGGGCGTTGTTACGTGCACACCACTTTTGGCTATGTGCACACCATTGATATGTGCACAGCATAAATTTTATTTGTAGACCAAAATGTCAAGTAAACAACATAAATTTTATTTGCATGCCAAATTGTTAAATAAATACCAAAATAAAGTTTGAGTTTTTTTTACTCCAAATACAAAAGATTTTTTCCCTTTTACATTTCAAACCAACAAAATAAAAAACCAAAATCTCAAATCATTTCCACCGATATAACTAAAAATTTACACGGTCCATTTTTAAGTTCATGTAGACATGCACGAACATAAAGATATGAATATTAGTAGTCTTAAATAAATAAAATATTTGCAAGTTACTTAAAATTGAATATTAATACCTGCACGGTCATTTTGTTTGTTCAAGCTTTCTTTTGGTCGCCCCTTTAAGCGACCCGGAACTAAATTTTCTACAGTTTGGCTTGCTGTAGGATCCAATAGCTCCCGTAGTTTGCTTTTCAATTCTTTTTTTTGAATAGTCGATGATGTATTGTATTTTTGGAGTAGCTCATCCAACTCTACTTGTATGTCATGTGAAGCGAGGCTGAAGCTTGGGCGAGGGTAGGGTTTTGGCTTTCGGGAGAAAATATGAGTGGGGTGTGCGCTTAGGTTTAATATGGGTGGGATTGGAAAAAAGTAGTCGTATTGTTTATTTTAAGAGTTTGGTGTACACATAGCCAAAAGTGGTGTGCACGTAACATCGCCCTTTATTTATTAGTGTAGAAAGAGCTCAAAAGCTTGTATGTATTTCTTGTGTGTCTAAATATAAAGAGAGAATACAAATATATAGGAGGAAGAAAGAGAGAGAACAATCTTATACATGATGTGGGACTAAAGAAGAGAGAAGAGGGAAAACAATAATGGGCTCTTTACATGGGCTTTTCTAACACTCCCCCGCAAGCTGGAGCGTACAAATCGTATGTGCCAATCTTGGACAAGCACTGATAGAAGAGGGGCCTGGAAAGAGCCTTTGTGAGGACATCCACAACTTGTTCAGTCCCTGGAACATGCTTTAGATCGAGCTTCTTCATTTGAACCTTCTCCCGGATGAAGTGACAGTCGACTTCGATGTGCTTTGTTCTTTCGTGGAAGATCGGGTTCTTGGCGATATGAATATCAGCTTGGCTGTCACAGAGGAGAGTAGGTGAAGGTAGCTTTACACCCAGATCGGTGAGAAGACTCTCAAGCCACGTTAGTTCAGACACTACAGATGTCATTGCCCGGTATTCTGCCTCAGCTGATGATCGAGCAACGACCGCTTGTTTCTTGCTTCGCCAGGTAATCAGATGTCCTCCAAAATAAGTGCAGAATCCACTGGTAGATCACCGGTCATCAAGGGAACCAGTATAATCAGCATCCGAGTATTCCACCAATGTTGGAGCTGAAGAGGAGGTTCTGTAGACAAGTCCTTGGCCAGGAGCTGTTTTAAGGTATCTGAGAATGCGTTCAACAGCCTGGAGATGAGATCTTCGAGGGGAGTGCATATACCGGCTGACAATACCAACAGCGAAAGAAATATCTGGTTTGGTTACCGTAAGATAAATCAATTTTCCAACGAGGCATCGATAATATTCTGGATTCTGGAGCAGGAGATTCGAGTCAGATGCCTGGGCGCACAACTTGTGGTTTACATCCATTGGGGTGTCAGTCGGCTTACAACCTGAATAGCCCGCATCATGAAGGAGGTCGAGGCAATACTTCCGTTGTGAGAGGACAAGCCCGTCTGGTCGTCTGGCAACCTCAAGACCCAAGAAGTGTCGTAGGGGCCCCAGATCTTGTCTGAAAGACGGAACTTAGATGTAGTTTGACTGCATGTATCCCTTGTGAGTCATCTCCTGTAATGATGATATCGTCAACGTAAACTGCCAGAAGAACCGTTCATGTTGTTCGGTGACGAGTAAACAGTGAGAAGTCGGCCGAGCTCCGAGTAAAACCAATATCCCGAAGGGCTTTACTGAACTTGTCAAACCATGCCCGTGGGGATTGTTTGAGACCATACAAAACCTTCAAGAGGCGACAGACCTGAGACTCCCTCGTGGTCTCAAACCCGGGTGGTTGCTGCATATATACCGTCTCCTGGAGATCACCATTCAGAAAGGCATTCTTGATATCCAGTTGGAGTAAGGGCCACTGGCGATGGACATCTACGGTGATGAGGACACGGACGGTATTGAGCTTGGCCACTGGAGAGAAAGTTTCCTCATAATCGAGCTCCTGTTGTTGGGTGAAGCCACGAGTCACTAGACGAGCCTTCAGACGGTCTATCGTCCCATCAGCAGCATGTTTGATGACAAAGACCCACTTACACCCAACCAGTTGCTGACCAGGAGGAAGGGGTACAAAAGTCCATATCTGGTTAGCCTAGAGAGCAGCCATTTCCTCCTCCATGGCGGCCCGCCAGCCCGAATGTTGGAGTGCCTCCTGCACAGAGTTAGGAGCAGAGACTGAGGAAAGAGAAGTAACAAATGTGTGAAGTTGGGGAGAGAGGCGATGGAGGGAGACAGTTTCCCAGTGGATGAGCAGTGGAGGGCGGTACCTGATCAGCAGGACGCGGAGTATCCGTGGTTGAGGCCGACTGCAGAGGGGAACGGAACCGGGAGGGCGACAAGTGTAGACACGGATAACGGGTGGTTTGGAGGGAGCAGGAGCCGGTGTAGGTGGAACTAGTGAAGGTGGTGCAGTAATGGGGATAACTGGTCGTGGGATGGATGGAGGGAGAGGAGCTGGTGGTAGATGAGCGGATAGAGGAGCAGAGAAAAACGGTTGATCTTCCCGGAAGGTAACATCAGCAGAGACCGAGATCTTTCGAGAAGCTGGAGAATAACAGACATAGCCCTTCTGGGTGCGCGAATAGCCGACAAAGATGTGTTTAGCTGCCCGGGGATCCAACTTATTTGAGGACGGCCCCAGACGATGGACGTAGCAGGTGCTGCCAAAGACACGAGGCGAGAGAGGAAAGACCGAAGTGGAGGGAAAGAGTAGGCTGAACGGAGTAGCATGGTGGAGGACGTAGGATGGGAGACGGTTGATGAGAAAGCAGGCAGTTGTGACCGCAAAGTTCCAGTAAGGTTTGGGAACATGCATTTGAAGCACGAGGGAGCGGGCTACATCGAGTAAGTGGCGGTTCTTCCTTTCGGCAACGCCGTTTTGCTGGGGTGTGCAGACACAAGATGTTTGATGAATAATCCTGAATTCAGAGCACAAATCTGTAAATCCGTGACTGGTGTATTCGCGAGCATTATCAATGCGTAATGTTTTTAGGGTGGTGTGAAATTGTGTACGGGTTTCAAGGACAAAGGCTCGAAAAACACGGGGAAGCTCGGAGCGATCACGAAGTAAGTATAGCCACGTAGTACGAGAGTAATCATCAATAAATGTGATAATGTACCGAAAACCAGAAATACTTGTAATCTTAAAAGGACCTCATACATTGGAATGAACTAAATCAAACGGAGCAGTGCTCCGGGTACAATGCGCAGGAAAAGATGAACGCGACTGCTTGCCGAAGATACATGACTCACACTGAAACGGATGAAGAGATAGATCAGGAAGAGCCCGCTGGAGGACCGGCAGAGGGGCATGCCCAAGACGTCGATGCCACTCAGTGGAAGAGACAGAAGAGAGAACGGTGGGATAATCTTCGAGAAGGTAGAGCCCGTTCCGCAATGTGCCTTTACCAATGGTACTCTGCGTCCGCCGATCCTGTATAACAAAAGAAGAGGAGGTGAATATGACAGAGCAATCAAGATCACTTGTAAGGCGTCCGACAGAAATTAAATTGAACGGGGTGCTCAGAACATGAAGAGCCGAGCGAAGGGAGATCGACGGGTTGAGAGAGATCCGTCGAACCGGAAACGGGAACCGTCGCCCCATTGGCCACGGTGATAGACTTCGGATAAGGAGAATCTGAGTACTGGGCAGGCCGCCGTGAGGTAATGTGATGAGTGGCACCTGAGTCCATGATCCAGCACGGACTGGTGGATAAACATGCAGTACCTGTGGTGGAGACAGAGGCACTGGAGGCAGAAGGCGGGTTTAGTAGCCCCTGGAGTTGCTGAAGCTGGAGATGAACGGCCTCAAGTTCAGGAGGGACGATAGAGAGGGTGTCAGCAACAACAGACGCCGTCGGGCGAGGAGAATAACCAATCTTCTGGTAGCAGGTCGCCTCAAGGTGACCGTCTTTCTCGCAGTAGGAACACTTCGGCCAACCCCAACCACCACGCCCACGGCCCCCATATCCCGAACGTCCGCCTCGAGCAGAGGTAGGAGGGGACGGTAGGAGGGATGGAGCCTGCTGGAGAAGGGTCGGGGGAGAAGGAGCAGAAGTATCCGGAGGAGGTGACACGCGGAGAAGCATGAAGCAAACATCAGAGAAAGACGGTGTTGTGGGAGAAGCCAGGACCTGAGTCCGAATGCTCTGAAGGTGAGACAGAACACGAGCCATCATGATGGCAATGCAGACGGCCTCCTTCTGAGCGCGCTGAGCAGCATGATCATTGGTAGACGGTTGGTGTTGGATCCAGGCCTCTTTAAGGGTCTTGGCTCGGGCGACAAAGGAGGTCATGTCTGAAGCCCCTCCAGTGTCGAGAGCGAGAAGATCAGTGAGTATGTCGTAGAGATGTTGGAGGCTGTCTCGTCCAGAGTACAAGGAATGCAGCTCATCCCACATAGCCTTGGCGGTGTCGTGGTACATGGCCATCTGATAAGGTTCACCATCCAAGGAATTAAGGAGCCAAGTCTGGACGCGACCATCATTGCGGAGCCAGTCGTCGGTAGGAGGAGGAGGCGCCTGAGTGAGGTGAGGCAAGAGATCCTTGGCCTGAAGGACCCGTCGAACAGAATGCACCCAAGGGATAAAGTTTTTCTTCCCAAAGAGAAAAATAGTAGTTATCCGTAGCTCGTCGCGGATTTCAGCAGAACAAGTCGGGCGGTCTGCAGGACAAGTCGGGCGGTCTGCAGGCGGACTGGCTGCCGGGCCGGTGGAGTTGACAGACGAATCCATAGAAGCAGCAGGAGAGAGTCTGGCACAGGTCGGGCGGTTTGCAAGCCGCATCGACTAGAGCCTGGCGGGAATGAAGACCGCAGCGGGAAGAGCAGACAGCACGGTCACAAAGTGTGCACCAGCGATCAGACAGACCGCGACCAAAATGCGGAAAGAAGATAGTCCGCACGGTCTCGGTGAGCACACCAGCAGTCAGAGCAAAGGAGGCCGCTAGACGAACTTGAGCGGACAGGGAGAGGAAACCACGAGTAGAAGAACTCGAGCGGGTAGGAGAGGCCGCGAGTAGAGAGGTCAGGTCGCGGCGAGTTGAGAGGTCAGGTCGCGGCGAGTTGAGAGGGCAGGTCGCAACAGCAAAGAGAACAGGCGGCGGTGACAAGGAGAACTTGGCCAGGCGCGAGTAGAGATAGGCTGCGGCGGACTGGAGCAGCCCGCAAGAAGGAAAAAAAATGCAGTGGTTCCAGAACATCCTGCGAGAAGAGAGCCCGCAGCGGGAAGAAGCAGTTTGCGGCGGGAAGGACCGAGATACCGCGAGCGAGAAGAGAGCTCGGTCTGGACTAGAGCAGAAGCCCGCAAGGTAGGAGAGAAGCCGAGCAGGGAAGACAGCCCGGAGCGGACTGGAGGAGCTCGCAGCGGACTAAAAAGGAGCAACAGGGAGAAGTGGACCCCACGGGACAGAGAGAGGAGGCTATAAGAAGTCTGAGGAGGAGGGTGGAACCACGAAGAAGAAGAGGAAGCGGATGCAGAGAAGCAGGCTGCAGAAGCGGATAAGGGGAAGAGCGGACATGCAAAGCAGGTCGCAGGAGACCGCAAGTCGTAGGAGACCGGAGCGGATAGACTAGCAGGCCGCAGAAGAGCGCAGGCCGCAGGAGAGGTAGGCGGATAGAGGTTGGAGTCCGCCGGAGGCAATGAGTCTCTCTGATACCATGTAGAAAGAGCTCAAAAGCTTGTATGTATTTCTTGTGTGTCTACTTACAAAGAGAGAATACAAATATATAGGAGGAAGAAAGAGAGAGAACAATCCTATACATGATGTGGGACTAAAGAAAAGAGAAGAGGGAAAACAATAATGGGCCCAATAATAGGCTCTTTACATGGGCTTTTCTAACAATTAGTTTGGTGTGCACATAGATAAAAGTGATGTGCACGTAACAACGCCCTAAAAGTATTTGTAACCCTTTTGAGTTAAAGAATACCAAATAAATTCACTTTCCATGGCCATTGAGTCAAGTTATAATATGTGAAACTCAAACAAAGCACTCCCACCCAATGATAGGAGGATGAAGATGCGCGGGAGTCACCAGGAGAGTAATGAAGGAAGTTTTATGTCCAAGAATGCGGGTGTGCATACGATTAATGAGGTAAGCAACGATAAGAACAACCCTCAATAATATTTAAGGAGGTGCAATTGTGCATCTTAAGCAAGAGACATCTTGCCACTTCAAGAAGATGATTTTTGCGCTCTGTTACTCCATTTTGAGCGGGAGAACAAACGCAAGTGGTTTGACCAATAATATCAGACGCTAAAATCTCCTAAACTGAGAATCAATGTAAACACGATCATTGCCACTTCGTAAAATTTTAGTTGTAGTATTAAATTGGGTGACTATTATTTTTGAAAACTTTGACAAAAAGGAAATACTTCATTTTTCATTTTTGTTTTTTACCAAATAAACCTCGATAATATGAGAAAAACAATATATGAAAGCAACAAATCAAAAGTATCCAAAAATAGAGGCAAAGAGGCAAGGTCCTCGAACATTAGTTTGAATAATAACAAAAGGCATAATACTAGGCGGAGAAACATAATTATACGACGTGCGGTGATGCTTACTAAGTTCACACACATCACAATTAATAGTTTCAAATAACTAAATTGACATAGTAGGAAAGTAGGAAAATGATGTTTCATAATAGATATAGATGGATGTCATAGCCTCCTAGGAGACATTGCTAGGAATCCAAAATAGATGAATGGTCTGCATGAAGAGTTATGGATCTGAAGTCAAACTGGAAGGGTCAAATATGTAGAGGCCAACGCACAATTAACCTAAGCTACCACCTTCGTCATCTTCTCTAAAAAAGCGCATTAGGTGGGAAAAAGTCACAGAGCAAATCATACACTTGGTTAAATGACTAATGGAGAGAATGTTACATGTAAACTCTGGAACATGAGGAACAAAAATAGAGTGAGCGAGGAACATGGTATGGATCATTTTCCTGCAATAGAGTAAAACGATTCATCCACAATGTTTACTTTGTCTCTACCATACAAAGGTAAATATGACACAAAACCTGTGGCAGAGCTGTCATGTGATCAGTGGCTTTGGAGTCAATGTTCAACTGAGTAGAAGAGTGTGTGGATGCAGAATGAGTACCTAGTATTCCCTGGTGAGCTCAAGAAGATGACACTGAAGTTGACGGCTCAGTAGAATGGTCATGCATCAAGCGTCATAAAACATGTATCTCTTCCGCAAAAGGGTACCTGGAAGTCCAGCAAGATCAAGGCCAATGTTGGGTATAGTTTGTGATCGAGACGGAGGTGGCCAGTCTTGAGAGTGACCCGAGGCAAAAAGTCATAAAGCCTGAAACACATGTTCTCAGAATGGTGATTCTTCCCGCAATAATCACAAATCAGGTGGTCCTTAGCTGTAGATTTTGATTTGGGGTGGCGGGAAGATGACCTCCATAGTTGTACTGAGTAGCAAGAGCAAATCCCTCTGAAACAGAGTCAGTGAGCCAAGTATGTTGTCAAATTCCTGTTTTACAAGGATATAATAATCTTCCTGGAGAGGTGTAGGAGAGTGTTTGAGAATCTGAACACTGCCCTGATGAAAATCACGATGCAGTCCATGTATAAATTCAATGATTCGGCTGCATTCATGTATGAATTCAACATTGGCCTTGATCTTGGTGGATCAAGGCCAATGTTGGGTGTAGTTTGTGACCGAGACAGAGGTGGCCGGTCTTGAGAGTGACCTGAGGCGAAAAGTCATGAAGCTCGAAACACATGTTCTAGGATGGTGATTCTTCGCGCAATAATCACAAATCAGGTGGTCCTTAGCTGTAGATTTTGATTTGGGGTGGGGGGAAGATGACCTCCATAGTTGTACTAAGTAGCAAGAGCAAATCCCTCTGAAACAGAGTCAGGGAACCAAGTATGTCGTCAAATTCCTGTTTTATAAGGATATAATAAACTTCCTGGAGAGGTGTAGGTAGCGGCGGAACTAGGATTTTGAAGTCGCACGGGCACAATCTAAGTACTGTCAATTTTGGGGGTCGGGGGGGGGGGGGGGGGGCAGCGCACCTTGAGCGGGGGTTCGGGGGCGGCGGTCCTGAAATTTTTTTTTGCAAATATTTCATACCGAAATATGGACTGAAATCAGTCCAGATTTAACAGTGAAATCTGGACTGAAATCTGTCCAGATTTCGGAGAAATCTGGACTGAAATCTGGACCACTGCAGCCCGCCAGACTTCGCACCGCTGCGGCCCGCCAGACTTCGCACCGCTGCAGCCTGCCAGGCTTCGCACCGCTGCAGCGGTGCGAAGCCTGGCGGGCTGCAGCGGTGCGAATCGTCGTCGTCGACGCTTGGCGTGCTAGGGCACGGGAGCAGCGACGTGCTAGGGCACGGGAGCAGCAGGCTTAGCGACGGGATTCCTTCTCCCCCGGTGAAAATCGCGGAAAAAACCGCTCAGGCACGTGCCCTGCCGTGCCCAGGGCTAGTTCCGCCCACAGTAGGAGAGTGCTTAAGAATCTGAACACTGGTCTGATGAAAATCATGATGCAGTCCATGTATGAATTCAAAGATTCGGCCGCATTCTTTCTAAGCTCGAACCAACACTTCGTCCTCAGGGGACACATGGGTGAACAAATCAATGACATTGTACTCCTGGTATAACTGAGTAAACTCTTAAGTAGTTAACATTGGAAGGGAAGCACCCCGTCGTTGAAGGAATGTCTTTTATTGTAGTTGGAAGATTTGAATGACATTCACACGACAAAAATAACTGGCGTAGGCTCTTTTCCAAATATCTGCGTTACTGCCGAGTCAGATATTGCTAGACCTCACTCCTGGGGGTGAGCATGCGTTAGTAGGAGGATGAGGGAGGCAGTTCAGGAATTGGTAGTGCACAGACCATATCTGTATCGAGGAAGACAGTTACATGCTATAACTTAAGGCAGGGCGGCCATATCAGGAGGAGTTGTGCACAACGTGCGCAAAGTTCTAGTGACGCCCAGAGTGCAGATAAGGCGGCGCTAGCTCTTGTAGAGGAGAGTGATGATGCTCTCGCCATCATTGAGAGTCATTACTCTGATAGTTGGATATTGAATTTTGGTGCTTCACAACACATTTTCTCATATGCGGGGATGTTCAATTCACTGGAGGTGACGTTTGAGTATCTTTCTTGGTGATGGCTCAACATGCATGGTCACGAAGACAGGGATGGTGGACATTCAGACGCATGACGGAGCAACGTGTAGCCTTGGGTACATCTGGTACCTAAGTTGCACAAGAATTTGATATCGCTGGGCAGACTGGACTCTAGAGGATGCAGCTTTGTTGCAAGAGGTGTTCTGATGGTCACGTGAGGATGCACCGTACTTATGCGAGCAGAGCAGCGTGGTAGTCTGTATCGACTGAAGGGAACCACGATACGAGGTGGTGTGCTCATGATTTTTGTGGCCGATAGTGCGGATGGTCAAGGTGGTTTCAGGGATCACCATTTTGGGATTCTAACTAGGCAAGTCTGATTCAGTGATCCAGTTGCGTTGACATCCAGAGGTTGAGCCCGAGCAGGGATGAGTTGATTGGAGCAAGTCGGCTGACACCTCAAGTCTTTGAAGTGGGGTGCTATGTGCAGTTGGTACCTTGTGCAGAGAGTGCTTCGTGCAGGTGGTGGCTCCGAATCTCAAACCAAGGTGGTGGTTTGTTAGGATGTTGGTTCGGATCCGGATCCAACCCGGATTCGGATCCATTATGCTTTAGGTTTTATTTCTAAACCTAGCAGCAATTTTCATACCACTCCTCGATAGGAAAGAAGCGCCGCCTCTTTTGCTCTCCCTCTCGTCCAGTTCACAGAGAAGAAATGCTTCAAGGTCACAGCTCCAGTTCGGGAAGGAGACGCTGCCCCCGAATTCGCAAGAGGTGGATTTGTGCCCCTTCTAGTTCGCGGGAGGAGTCCCCTTCCAGTTCGTGAAAGGTGGTTCCTCCTAGTTTTGTTCAAGTGGAAGAAAACCTTAGTTGAGCCTTGTGGGAGAAGCTCTTTGTTGGGGTTTTTCCAATCCCTGCCTAGGAGGAGATCTGAATCCCCCTTCTTCTACCTACCATCTTTGTTGGCGCCAGTCTTGGAGGAGTTAGTTGTCGGTTTTGGAGGAGAGTGTTGCCGCCGACTTGGACTCGGCTAGGTCCAACCATTTGTGACGGAGGGGAAGGGGCGCGGGCTTAATGTTGAAGGCTTGCGTGAATGCACTTGGCCTCGACGAAGGTTTCAGATTTTTTCCACGGATCATGCATGTCTGATGCATCCTCGGCGTACTCTTTGGACGGTCATCTCTTCACTTGTGTATCTATTTGCATTTATATTGTGATATATATAAATTGCTTGGGTGTCGGCGTGTTTGTCGACCACTATTATATTGTCAGTGTTTCTTGTTTACTCTGTGTTAATTATAGTTGCACAAGTGGGTGTCGTACCCTGGCCCCTACCAAAGAGGATGGCAGTCCTATTGATCCCTAGAGAAGCCCGACGGAGTGTCAGCGGGACAAGAATGATGAGCGGGCGTGCATTGGACTCGGAACCGGGTGATGCGCGTAAGATAGATTTAACGCTCCCATACCATGTTGAATTGAATTAATTCAATTATACCCCAAACAAAAGTAAACACCCCTTTATGTATAGAAGGGGTGGGTTACAAGAGCAACTTAGCAAGGGAAAAAACAAAACAAAAATACAACTAAATATTAACGCCAAAGTCGCCAAATGCTAACATCTCTCTCCCAACTATTTAGGGTTTTCTTTATGAATCTTTATTTTTTATTAGTTCTCATTGATTGTTTTCACGGGTGTTTTAGCGTACTCAACTTTTCTCGCTTCAGTTAGGTGTTTTTTACTATAATACACTTGAAGATTCATATTACATTGCCGACCTAATTCCAATCTTATAATTTTTCCTGGTCTTCATGTTTTCCTCTTATCATAGTACTTTCTAGCCATTTCTAAATTTTAACCACCTAAACTTAACTCTAGGAGTTATATATGTGCATTCCCATTTTTCATCAATTTCTTATTCTACTAACATATATATAGATAATTACTAAGGATATTGAATTTCATAAATAAAGATCATATATGCAGAGAGAGAGAGAGAGAGAGAGAGAGAGAGAGAGAGAGAGAGATAACTACTAACAGTTCACAAATAAGTTCAGTATCCTTCAATCTCAAGCTTGTAATGTATTACCTTTTTCTGTCATATAAATCTAAATTGGCTCAGTAATTTTAAGCCATTTCTTACATTTTATGGTTGAGGACTACTGCCCTTTGAATCATAGCTCGTTCGTCAGTCCTAACAGCACCCATATAAATCTCTCCTTTTCGTATTTTATGCTGCAGGATCATAATGTGGTGACAGTATTCAGCGCGCCGAATTACTGCTACCGATGCGGTAACATGGCGGCAATATTGGAAATCGGAGAAAACATGTCCCAAACTTTCCTCCAATTCGATCCGGCGCCAAGGCAGGTCGAGCCAGACACCACTAGGAGGACCCCTGATTATTTTTTATAGAACCGATTGTTTTGTAGATTGGTCGTTTGTAAAATTGAGAGTTTCTCTAACCCCCTGCCCTAATTGTGGAGATATGTTCTCATATTTTTTTTTTCAAGTTTTTGCTGAGCTGCTGCTTGCTGTTTTTGGTGGAGTACTTATTTTACAGATTTCTGGAAAGCTTCTCTCATTTTTATTTTATTTTTTATCATTCTATAAAGTGTTGTTATATCTGCCTAAGTAGTTTGTGGTCAGTGCCCTGTGCGAGTATCATGATTAAAGGAAGAAACTATAGGTTTGATGGAGTAAAGCAGTTAAATTTATGACCGTTGATGATTGTTGTTTATTCATTTGTTTATGTATTTTGGGATTAGTTGATAATTAAGAGATTAATTATGCCATTAGTTTGATTGCATGCATGTTGATATGGCTCCCATTCTTGTTCATGAATTAGACCATTCAGGTGTATTTTTGTTTGGTCAAAAATTTTAATTTAAAAAATATTAAAAATATGTCTATCTTATATTAATGTCATATTCATATTTTTTTCAATCAATTTTGTTGTACAATATCTTTAAATATAGCAAAAAAAATGTGTACTTGTGATTTTTTTGTACAAAGGGTAAGTTTATGAACAAATATAGAAAAAATGTAAATATTTCGTTGTCATGAGTAATCCAACACAGAATCTCACTACGAATTTTAAAATGAAGTGAAGAGCACTGTAGCAATCCAACTTCATTAATTTTTTTTGAATAGACAATATATAATATATATAAGGCTGAAAATATTTTAATAATCAAAAAATATCTTTTTTTATAAATTCAGTATGGATGGTTTCCCACACTAGATTCTGTGGGATCTTCCAGTTGTCGCCCACGGAAGTCAGAGAGAGAGAAGAGGAGAGCAAGGACTAAGGAGCCTTGTTTCAATGGGCGATGGCGGCGTGTGATTTATGGAATGCAGCCAGAAACTTGTGGGCTCAAAGGTTGAATACGATGGGAATTCAAAATAAAGTTGTTTGGGTGGTCATAATTTAATGAGAGACATTTGTTGTATGACTAAGGCTTCGTTTGGCGCAGAGGGAGGAGACGCCCATCGGGTCTAAACGCTGCTGCTCGAATTGGAGGTTTGCTCCGGCGGTTTGAAAGCTCCGTTTTTGGCTTCCTTTCTCACGCGGGCGGGTGTAAATGTCACAAACGGGGACGGGATTTCATTTGTTTACCCGCCTCCTTGATGTGTTTCCCTTAAACGCCACCCGCCACGGCTGCGCCAAATGCAGCCTAAGATTGAATGTAGAGATTCTTAGCAAGCCCAAATGTATCTCGAAGTACTTTTTATATATTTTTTAATAAATTATTGCGGTACGTTGGAGACTACTGGTAGACCGGATTAATTGAACCGTCTTAGCCCGTCGAGCGATCAAACGTGCAAATAGTAAGAAAAACATAGAACAAAGAAAGAGTTTTTGACATGGAAAATCCGTAAATTGGGTGAAAAAATCACATGATCAGAACTATGCCGATCAAACTTCCACTATCAACATTGTTCTACAGGGCGTTCAGAAGAAGAAGGGGTGACATGTCGCTCCTTGTTACAGCTTGTAAGGAGAGATAAGGGAGGCGTTCGGATCGTGACAGGGCACTACTCGCAAGACTAGGGTGTTGCATCTGCACACAGTGGAGAGCACACAAGCTTTGGAGCGTGTGGAGAGCACACAAGCTTTGGAGCGTTGACAGGCTGGGAGCGTTGGTGCTGAGAAAGCTTGCGGAGTGGTTTGCTTAGACGCGCACTGGGTGCTTGCATCGTGTCGTACAAGCTTCCCACAGTTTGCGAGCTACACACACAAGAACTCTGGGAGCTAGATGTAGGAGAGCTGACACAAGAATTATCTTTGATTTTTAGAAGTCGATGAGTAATATTTAGGTAACTTAGGCGAAACGGAAGCGCAAATTTAGCATGCTGAGACAAGCTTGCCAAAGAAAGTGGTCGCTTGCGAAACTAGCCCTACGACGGACGCTAAGGCCTATAAAGTTGATGAGACCGCGGGCAGAGATCTTCCCGCGAATCTCCAGTGGCGGAAGTGTCCTTCAGCTCGAATCTGGAGAGACGGACGAGAGTGGGCAGTCCTGCGGATGAAGTAACTGTTGGGCCGGAGTTCTTGAGTGTTGCGAGCAACAATGTGAGTGAGATGTTGAGAGAGAAGATGAGAGAGTGCGTGGTGGGCGGAGGGATGAAGGCGAAGTCACGCACGGGCGGAAAGGTCCTGCGCAGTGCTCGAAGGGATGGGAGAGCGGCTTTGAAGAACGGGAAGAGTTCTGGTGGAGAACTTGTGAAGTGAGAGAGAGAGAGGCGAGAAAATGGGTTTATCTATAGATTTTTAGAAGGGTGAGTCCGGTAATTTTACTGGGTAACTAACAGACGAACGAATAAAAACGCACGGATTTGAGCACACAGATCGCCAATTTTAGGGAAAAGACAACTCCCCCTAGAGCCAAAAAAGGCTGTCGGGGAAACGGGCGGCCCGTCGGGCCCGGTGGCTAAGGTCGCCCTTGCGTTGGGCAACCACAGGGTTGGCTGGTCCCATGGAGGCCGGGCGAGCCGCGCGGGCGGAGGCCGGGCGAGCCCGCGCGGGCGGAGGCCGGGCGAGCCCGCGGTCCGGGCGGAGGCCGGGCGAGCCGCGCGGGTCCCGGAGGCCGGGCGAGCCCGCGCGGGCGGAGGCCGGGCGAGCCCGCGCGGGCGGAGGCCGGGCGAGCCCGCGCGGGCGGAGGCCGGGCGAGCCCGCGCGGGCGGAGGCCGGGCGAGCCCGCGCGGGCGGAGGCCGGGCGAGCGCGCGGGCGGAGGCCGGGCGAGCCCGCGCGGGCGGAGGCCGGGCGAGCCCGCGCGGGCGGAGGCCGGGCGAGCCCGCGCGGGCGGAGGCCGGGCGAGCCCGCGCGGGCGGAGGCCGGGCGAGCCCGCGCGGGCGGAGGCCGGCGAGCCCCCGGGCGGAGGCGGGCGAGCCCGCGCGGGCGGAGGCCGGGCGAGCCCGCGCGGGCGGAGGCCGGGAGAGGGGCAGCCGGCCTCGCGGTGGGCGGCCGAGGCCGCCCGGGCACCGGGCGGCCGGCTGCACGGAGGCCGGCTGAGGCCGCCCGGCACCGGGTAGCCAAGGGAAGGCCAGTCTCGCTGAGGCCGCCCGAGCGCCGGGCGGCCGACCTCGTGGAGGCCGGCCAAGGCCGCTTGGGCGCCGAGCGGCCGAGGGAAGGTCGGTCGATGCCGCTCGGGGGTCCAAGGGACGACCGGCCTCATGCAAGGCCGACTGAGGCCGAGGCCGCTCGGGCGGCCAAGGGGAGGTCGGCCTCCGTGAGGCTGACACAGGCTGCCAGGGCGTCGGGCGGCCAACAGGTGTCCAACCTCGTGGAGGCCGACTGAGGCCACCTAGGTGTCGGGCGGCTAAGAGCGGCCAAGGGGCGGCCGACCTCACGGAGGTCGGCCGAGGCCGCCCGGGCTTCGGGCGGCCAAGGGGCGGTCGGCCTCGTGGAGGTCAGCCAAGGCCTCCCGGGCGCTAGGAGGCCATGGGGTGGTCGGGGTGCGGGATTCCATGTGGCGGATGGGATCCCATGTATAGTGGTTGGTATCTCATGCACGACGGTTAGGATCCCGCACTTCGGTGGTTAACGCGTAGATCAAGTGGAGATCAGGCGTGTGGATTGCGCGCAGGGTGGTTTCGTCTGTAACTCCCAACTTTGTTAGTGGGAAACTCCAACTATTTGTAGCTCGTGATTCCTATAAATTAAGGGTGACCCCATCATTTCCCCCCCCCCAAGCCGTCAGAGTCAGAGTCGGGGCGTAAGGAGTGCGGAGGCTTTTTTGTGGAGAGTGATTTTTGATGATTATGATGACAACGAATGAAGGAGAACAGGAAGAAGCAGGGGAACTGAAAACGGCGCGAAGCGAGTTGGGAGATGTGCCAGAGGGCTGTTCGGACGTGTCAAACCCTTTTGCATGTCGAACATGCATCAGCGTCGGGTACCTGGACGCGTGCGCGCAAGACGAGCGCCCGTACGCGGGGCACTAATCGTGCAATGCGTGCGAAGGGCATGCGCCCGCGATGGGCACGCATAAAGGGCACTGGGGGGGCTTATGCGTGCAATGGACATGTGTGCCCATGCATGTTGTGTTGCACCTATGTTTGTTGCACGCGTGGGGGGGGGGGGGGCTCGAGTGTTTTGTGCCTGCACGTATCGTTCGCGTGGTGCTTGTACGCTTGTGGGGCTCCCTCCCTTGCTTGCCTGTGCGGGGTATATTTGGCAGCATTTTGCGCCCGCTCGTTTGGTTCTGCAAATTTTGCCGACCCTCCCCCTTTCTTTCCTTGAGATAGTGAATTTTGACATGTATTTTTCTTCCAAGCTCCAAGGCGTGTTGCGTAAGGCCGGCCAACGCGGATGCGTTTTTCACTTACTACAGAGTAGATCGTTTCATGGAGGGAGCGATACAACATCCCTGTCAGGCTAGAGATAAAGATATTGTGTGCTGAGGAGCGAGTGCAGAATCCTCTGATGGGATGGATGACGCTATGCGAGTCGTCGTTGAGTGTTGGATTTTGGTTACCCCGTGCGAGGAGGTGGTTTAGATCTTGTAACATTGTGGGGTGCCAGCGTTGCAGTTTACCCCTCTTATGATGTTGTGCATTATGGGGATGGGGATGATTTTCTTCTGTCCGGGAACATGGTTCAGAGATCTCACCGGTTGATCTTTTTAGAGACTAATGTGACTGTGTGAGATGTGTTCTGAAGTTGGCGGCATTGTTGAGGTTCACATTAACAAACGTTGACTGGAGTTTTAGAGCCGGGTGGAAAGGCGCATGGAAACACTATGTACGAGTATGTCCGGAACTGTTGTTACTTGTCGGAACTCTGAAATGCTCTCCCTGATCTTTGTCGTCAAGTGAAAGGGCGTGAACGCGAATTTATGTTGGTGCTGGGGTTTTTCGAGTCCCATGAGGTGGTGAATCATCTTTTCAGTATCTCCTTGTTTTTTGAGGAGAAATGTCTGCTACTATTTGGTCTTTTTGCCGATCCTGGATGTTTTATCGCATTGTTATTGGATCGGGATCGATAGTGGAAGGTGGTATTTGAAGGTCGTGGTGATTCAGTCTTGAGCGTCATCCTCCTACTCAGCCAAAAGTGCGTCTAGGAGGGGTTGTTCCTTACAGTTCTAGGGTTGACAGAGCGGCACAAGATGATCTAGATCTTGAAGTTTTGGGTTCTTCTGCCCCCAGGTCCCTTATGAGGAGATTCCTGCACCCCAGGCCGCGAAAGGGAGACACGTGTCTTCGACGTTAGAGGCGATGAATAAAGAGGTAAGTAAATTATTTTTTTCCTTATCTTGCTTTTTGACTGGTTCTGACTCGCTCTTTTGTTGTAGATTGGTGTTCAGGCTCAGATTTCCCTTACATGGAATGACCATTACTTGAGCCTGAAAGATGAGTACATTTCTCTTCAGGAGAAGCTTTGAGGTGTGGATAGCTTCCTTTTTATTTGAGAGGGAGGCGAGATCGTGAGATTTTGCGTTTTCGACAGATCAAGTCGGAGTTGGAGGCTGAAGTGGCGCGGTCACAGGCGGAGCTTCAGGCAAAGAAACCTTTAGTGGATAAGACTTTGTGACTTATAGAGAGCACACAAGGGGGCGTTGCTCGCTTGGAGACTGAGGTGGAACACCTTTCCTTGCAGGAGCGTCTTATCGAGCTGAAGGCGGCTGGAGTGGCCGAGTATAAGGACTTTATTGACTTTATGTGAGATCACTGCTTGCTTTTCGAAGAACTGCGAGGAAGTCTGGATGAGGGAGGTGGAGCCCTAAATGACAGAAGTGTGAAAAGTGGCTTTTCGGTGTGGGATGGCGAAGACTTCGGTAGATGGTGGCTATCAAGCGTGAGTGTAATGTAGCTGATCTTGGATTTGATGATCTGTCTTAGGATGAGTGTGTCGAATTTGAAGTTGATGGTGAAGAGTAGACCTCTGATTTGATTTTCTTGTACTGATTGTAGTTTGACTGCTTTAGTGATGCATTTGTACTTGCACTGTGTGATCTCATTTTTATAGCATCTTTGTGCATTGTCTTTTTTTATTGTTTGTTGATTGCCTCTTTAATTGCTTGTGATATCCGCAATGTTAGCACTGTCATTTTGTGCGGGCAACTCTAATTTGCTCCTTTGAGGTTGGCGGTTGGAGGACCAGACCTAGTCGATACCGCAACCTACTACATGGGCGAAGGGCAGACACTTCTAGCTGGGTAGTGAGAAGTCCACTTATGAGGGAATAGAGGGTGAATGTTGGTGGCCTTTGCCCACTTACGGGGGAAAAGGATGGACCTTCGATCCACGGTTGTAGGAGGCGCCCAGGGGCCCACCTGCGTCTATCAATGGGGGCATACAATTGGTGCAAGGCTCGGGGTCTTACCCAGTATTTTCCTACAATGGCATAGTTAGCGACAAGTAACGCAAATAAAGTGCATATAAAGTTTGATATACTAAGAGAAACAACAGGTAGTAGTTTGTACGCATGTGTAGACTTGCGACTTTCCAAAGTTAGTGAGTGTTTGCAGATACAAACAGAAAGTAAAAAAGATAAAGGTAGATAATGTGAAGCCAGAATATAGCATGACCCTGTTTCCGTATTTCAGACTTTCTCCTCTTTGTTTCTGCTAGGGTCCTCCTGACCCGTTTGTGCTACTTGTGTCTGTAGCGTCCCTTCTCCCGATCGCACATGGAATCGCCGCCTGGCCGGGGCACATCTGTTGTAGATAGCACGTTCGCGCTGCATCTTGGTTTCCTCAAGCGACCCATATCCCTGTCGGTGTGACGAACTTCATGTGTTGCGCGTTCGCCCACAAACATGTTCTGATCTCCTTTTACTGTGGGGACCTCTCGTGGCCTTTGTAATGTCGGGTCATCTTGAATTGCATAGAACATGTTTGCAGGCGAAGTGTTGAGTGGTGTATACTCCTGGTAAGTCTGGGGAGGCTTGTCCCCATAGCGGTCCTACTGGCAGGGATTTCCTCTACGCTCTTCCTGACGCCTTGGTGCTGGTTCTTCTATCTTTCTCTTGCTCATCCCTTCAAACTGTCACTGGTGGGCCTTGATGACTTTCTTAGCTGTGATTTGAGCCTCGGTGGCAGTCTTAGTCGTGATTTGTGCATCGACTTTGTGCATCAGATCGGGGTATTGGGGAACCGTCTCCCTCATCATAGAGGAGTAGAATCCGTTAGGCCAGAGTCCTCTAAGGAAAACCCCTCTCAGGAGCTCAGGGTCTAGTCCTGAGATTTTTCTTGCTTCTATCATAAATCGGTGGAAGAACTCTTTGAGGGTTTCCCCCTCACTTTGTCGGATGTCTGAGAGGTGAGAGGGATCTTTTACTATCCTTCGATTGGCGATGAACTAATTGAAAAATAGTTGGGTCAGTTCCGCAAAGTTTTGGATGGTTCCCTCTCGGAGGGAATGGAACTATGTCCAGGCTTGGACCTTGAGAGTAGCTGGGAATACCTGACAGAGCAGTTGATCGGGTGCATTGTAAATTTGGAGGATGGTGGAAAAGTGATTGATGTGCTCGAGAGGGACCCTTAGTACCATCATAAGACTCGATGTTGGGAAGCTTGAACCCAGGCGAAATTGGGTAATCCAGGACCTCTGGCACCAACGAGAAAACAACCCTAATGAGGCGATGCAAATACATAGCTCTCCGACCTACCTGATTGTACTCATATGCGATCAATTCTTTGAGCTCTTCTTTTGTCGTTCTTCCAGCTAGGTGGTCGGGGGCTCCCACCAGTGGGCGCTGATGTTGTTGTCCGACCTCAGCATCCCTGGACAAGCAGGCGGGATGAGTGGTGCTTGCTGCCTTCGAGAGCTCCTCAAAGTCTTCTTCTTCGTGGTGATGTTCTGCGGCAGGAACTGGAGGTGGAGGTCGCAAATTGACTTGTGCGGGTGGCACGACATGAGTCTGGGCAGCCGTCAAGTTTCTGAGAAGGGCGAGCACCTCGGTATGATGTTCTTCCATGCGGGCAACTCGTCCTACAAGGGCGGTGTATTGGGCGATGATAGTCTCTTCCTATCGCGGTGCATTGATAAGGGAGTGGGATGGTCCGGAATCAACTCCCCCTGTCAGGTGAATCTTTGAGTCGTTCGAGTGCTCTTCCTGACCATAATGTCTTCTTTATGGTACCGTTATGTTGTGGTCACTACCTTTTGTCTCTTCTTCAAGCTCCTGGGAACCTTGTTCCCACAGACAGTGTCAAATTGTTGCGTCTACTCAAGGTCCTTGGTAGATCGGACTGACGAACTGTCTTAGGCCGTCAAGCAATTGAGCGTGCAAACAGTCAAATAAACAAAAAACAGAGAAAGAGTTTTGACGTAGAAAACTCGTAAATTGGGTGAAAACCCACCTGTTTGGAGTTGTGCCGACCAAACTTCAACTATCAGTGTTATGTTACATGGTGTTCAGAAGAAGGCGGGGGTGACAAAACGCTCATCGTTACAGCTTGTAAGGAGATAGAAGGGAGGTGTTCGGACCGTGACAAGGCACTGCTCGCGAGACTAATGCGTTGCTTCTGCACGCAGTGGAGAGTGCACGAGCTTTGGAGCGTTGACAGGCTGGGAGCGCTAGTGTTGAAAAAGCTTACAAAATGGTTTGGTTGGACGCGCACGCGGGCGGTTGAGAGCGGCTGCAGGTCTTCCCGCGATCTCCAAAATGCTCGAAGGGACGGGAGATCGGCTTGAGGGACGGGAGGTCGAGGAGCGGGCGGCCTTGCGGAGGCCGGCCGAACGCCGGGCGGCCAAGGGACGATCAGCCTAATGGAGGTTGGTTGAGGCTGAGGCAGCCCGAGCGTCGGGCGACCAAGGGGAGGCCGACCTCGCAGAGGCCGGCCAAGGCCGCATCGGCGCCAGGCAGCCAAGGGACGGCCGGCCTCGCGAAGGCCGGTCGAGGCCTCCCAGGCTCCGGGCGGCCAAGGCGCGACCGGCGCACGGGATCCCATGCGACGGATGGGATTCCGCGTGCAGTAGATGGGATCCCATGCGCGGCGGTTGGGATCCAGCGCGTGGTGGTTAACGCATAGATCGGGTGGAGATCGGGCTCGCGGATCGCACCCGTGGTAATTTCGTTCGTAACTCTCAACTTCTTTAGTGGGGAACAGAAAACTCCGCTATTTGTAGCCCATAATTCTTATAAATTGAGGTTGACCCCAACATAAATACATTCTTAGATATATAACATTAATTATATAAAATTATTTTCAACTCATCAATCATCATAACATTAAGTAGACTCTAGTATTAAATCATTTTTGGGGAAAATATAATTAAAAAAATGACATGATGTCATGATGACAATATGTTACATCAAACTTCAGTTTATTAATTTGGTGATTATTATTAACACTGCACTTTTGGATATTCGCACTTTATTTATTCTTAATTTTTTGTGCCTTTTGAAAATACTCCTTGTACATGCATTTTTAGGAAAAGTGTTCAACACGAAAGTTGTAGATCTCGACGAGATCTACAACTTTCGTGTTGAACACTTTTCCTAAAAATGCATGTACAAGGAGTATTTTCAAAAGGCGCGAAAAATTAAGAGTAAATAAAGTGCGAATATCCAAAAGTGCAGTGCTAATAACAGTCACCATTAATTTGTGCGGTTTCAAACTGCCCTCCAACAATGCAGAGGGAGAGTCCGTGAGTTAATAATAGTGCAAACAGTTCAAAATGAGTATTTCTCAACTTATTTTGAGATATTACGAACATTCAACACGAGTCGTTAAATGGCCGTAATTTTTTGGGCGCTGCTATCCGCACTGCAGTTTTGACTATTCGCACCGCACTTTCTCCTAATTTTTCGTGTTTTTTGGAAATATGTCTTATACGTGCATTTTTAGTAAAAGTGTTCAACACGAAAGTTGTATATCTCGACGAGATCTACAACTTTCGTGTTGAACACTTTTCCTAAAAATGCACGTACAAGGCGTATTTTGAAAAGGCGTGAAATCTGGGCGTATTTCCAAAGTATGTCTTGTACATGCATTTTTAGGAAAAGTGTTCAACACGAAAGATGTAGATCTCGTCGAGATCTACAACTTTTGTGTTAAACACTTTTCCTAAAAATGCACGTACAAGACGTATTTCCAAAAAATATGAAAAATTGGGAGAAAATGCGGTGCGAATAGCTAAAACTACGGTGTGAATAGCAGCGCCCAATTTTTTTCGTAAATCGCAACTAGTGTATAATAAAATAGTACGCGGAGACTCGGTAAGTTAAAGAGTCATGCTTTGTTGGTCAACTGCCAGAAGCCTCCAGGAAAATGTTTTACAGTAGATGGAAATATTCGTATATATATATATATATATATATATATATATAGTACGCGGTAAGTTAACTTAAAACTCGGATTCTGCCTGATTTGGCACTGGAAATAGCTCAAATTTTTTTAATAAAATTGACATTGGAAATTTAAATTTGGCATTTTTTACTCTTCACCAATGGGAAATTCAAAATAGCAATACTATTAATTAAGGGTGTTGATATTTGTACATCTTAAATGACTATTTATAACACATAGGTATTTGTACACCTTAAAATTATATTTATACCTCGATAGACTATTTGTACCCCAATTTGTAAGATATAAGAAGACCCTCGAGCGTTTGGATGCTCAATTCCGGGAATTCATGGTTCTTTTCAGAAAGACAATGGACAAGTCAAGGGAGCAAATCGACCACCTATCCAATAAGCTCGATGCAATCCGGCTCGATAAAACTTGCAAACCAATTTTATTTTTTTGCAATTTTTGAATTTTGAGCTCCAAATGTTTTTCATTTGAAAAAGTGATCAACATGAAAGTTGTAGATCTCATCGAGATCTAACTTTTATGTTGACCATTTTTTGATTTGAAGCCGTTTATGCCTCCAATTTGGGCCCGACAAAAGAAACGTCCGGAACAAGTCGTCCGTACAGATTTTCGGCGTGACTTTTTCAGGGCCCAAATCGGGGGTCTAAACTGTTTCAAATCAAAAAGTGCTCAACATGAAAGTTGTAGATATCATCGAGATCTACAACTTTTATGTTGAACACCTTTTAATTTGAAGCCGTTTAAGCACCCGATTTGGCCCCCGAAAAAAGTCACGCCGATCCCAGGCGTCCGTACATATGTTCGGCGTGACTTTTTTCAGACCAAATCAGAGGTCTAAACTAGTTCAAATCAAAAAATGTTCAACATGAAAGTTGTGGATCTCATCAAGATCGACAACTTTCATGTTAAACATTTCTCATGAAAATGCACGTATAAGACACAGTTCAGAGAGAAGGGCGTGAGATGAGGGCTGGAAATGGAGTACAAATATCAGATTTTATAGTTTAAAAAAGATGAGTTTTATTAAGAAGAATGGTGTGTGAATGATCGTTTATGATGTACAAATATCAGCACCCTTAATTAAAGTAAAGCTGTTGTTAATGACTGACCTGTTTATGCAAATGACAGTTCATTTTTAATGACAGGCTGAGAAAATACAAGTGCAGGTCATACGGTTAATGACAAATCAAAGTAAAAATAAAAAGAATCTTTAACAAAACTCAACCTGGTTATCCACACTTGTTGCGGACATATACTAACCATCAAGTTTCTCCTGTTTCCAGATATTAAACAATAAAACCTAAATCCGCTCCAGTGCGCCGGACGCGCGAGCGAGAGGAGGCGCTAGGATTTCTACGAGGAGGGAGGAGGGTTTCAACACTTGCGTGAAAGATAAGGGACCGATATTTTCCTACGATGGCAGAGTTAGCGACAAGTAACGCAAATAAAGGGCATGTAAAGTTTGATATACTAAGAGAAACAGCAGGCAGTAGCTTGTACGCATGTGTAGACTTGCGACTTTCCAAAGTTAGAGAGTGTTTGAAGATACAAACGGAAAGTAAAAAGGATAAAGGTAGATAATGGGAAGTCGGAATATAGTAAGGACCTGTTGCCCAATTTCAGGCTTTTCTCATGTTTGCTTCTGCTAGGGTTCTCCTGACCCGTTTGCGACACTCGTGTCTATAGCGCCCCTTATCGCGATCGCACACGGAGTCGCCGCCTGGCTGGGTCCCATTTGTTGTAGATAGCACGTCAGCGCTGCCTCTTGGTTTCCTCAAGCGACCCATATCCCTGCCGGTGTGACGAACTTCTTGGCAAGGTAAGGAATGAAGGGAATTGCTCTGAATGTTGTTTGGAGCGGGTGTCTGAAGAATGTGTTACACGGCGATTCCGAGTCGACTGCCACGAATTGAATCTGGTGTGTGGCCTGCTTTGGGAACTCTCCTAAAGTTACTGGGAGAGTAATTGTTCCTTCAACCGGGACTGCCCCCCCCCCCCCCCGGTTAAATCCATAGATTGGGTGTCGGCTGAAGCCTTTCTTTCGAAATCTGCATTCTATGGAGAGCTGGCATGAACATGACATTTATCGAGCTGACATTGTCCACCAGTATACGCTTGACATGGAAGCTGGGATCTCTGATTTTTGCGATGATGACTAATGGGTCCTTGTGTGGTACAAGTAGCCCCTTCAAGTCCTCATCTTCAAAACTAATCTTCACAGTGGCCGGTGTACTCTGTCCTTGCTTGGCGATGGAGTTCACGATGGCAAAAGGTGAGCCAAAAATGATTTCTACCGTCCCCATGTCTGGCTTGCCCCCTGCTCATCTTGTTGCGCGAGCAGCTGCTCCCTTCTTGACTGGGCTTGCGGATTCCTTTCCTGATCTTACAGGAACCTTTCAATGGTGCCTTACCGGATGAGGCGCTCAATTTCGTCCTTCAACTTTACACATTCCTCGGTGGAATGACTCGTTCCTCTATGGAACTCGTAGTAATTGTTCTGATCTCCTTTTCCAATGGGGACCTCTCGTGGCCTTTGTAATGTCAGGTCATCTCAAATTGCGTAGAACACGTTTGCGGGTAAAGTGTTGAGTGGCGTATACTCCTGGTAGGGCCGGGAGGCTTGTCCCTATAGCGGTCCTGTTGGCGGGGATTTCCTCTGCGCTCTTCCTGGCGCCTTGGTGCTGGTTCTTCTCCCTTTCTCTTGCCCATCCCTTCAAACTGTCACCAGTGGGCCTCGATGGCTTTGTTAGCAGTGATTTGAGCAACGATAGCAGTGTTAGTCATGATCTGAGTCTTGACTTTGTGTACCAGATCGGGGTAGTTGGGAATTGTCTCTCTTATCATGGAGGAGTAGGATCCGTTAGGCCAGAGTCCTCCAAGGAAAACCTCTCTTAAGAGCTCAAGGTTTACTCCAGGGATTTGTCTTGCTTTCATCGTAAATCGCTGGAAGAAATCTTTGAGGGTTCCCCCTCACTTTGTCGGATGCCTGAGAGGTGGGAGAGATCTTTTACTATCCTTCGATTGGCGATGAACAAATCGAAAAATAGTTGGGTCAGTTCTGCAAAGTTTTGGATGGTTCCCTCTCGGAGGGAATGAAACCACATCTACGCGTGGCCCTTAAGGGTAGTCGGGAACATCTGACAAAGCAGTTGATCATGTGCATTGTAAATTTGGATGGTGGAAAAGGGATTGATGTGCTCGAGAGGGATCCATAGTACCATCATAAGACTCGATGTTGGGAAGCTTGAACCCAGGTAGAATTGGGAAACCCATGACCTCTGGCACAAACGAGAAAACAGCCCTGATAAGGCGATGCAAATACATAGCTCTCTGGCCCACCTAGTCGTCTCCTCTGTGATCAATTCTTTGAGCTTTTCTCTTGTCATTCTTCCATCTAGGTGGTCGGGGGCTCCCGCCAGCGAGTGCTGATGTTGTTTTCCGTCCTTGGCAGCCCTAACCAAGCAGGCGGGATGAGTGGTGCTTGCTGCCTCCGAGATCTCCTCGGAGTCTTCTTCTTCATAGCGATGTTCTGCGACAGGAACTGGAGGTGGAGGTGGCAATGGACTGGTGTGGGTGGCACGATGGGAGTCCGGGCAGCCGCCAATTTTTTGAGGAGAGCGAGCACCTCAGTATGATGTTCTTCCATGCGGGCAACTCATACTACAAGGGGCGGTCTCTTGGGCGACGATGGTCTCTTCCTGCTGCGGTGTATTAATAAGGGAGTGTGATCGTCTGAGATTAACTCCCCCTGTCAGGCGGATCCTTGAGTCATTCGGGTGCTCTTGCTGACCATAATGTCTTCTTCCTGGTATCGTTATGTTGTGGGTACTACCTTTTGTCTCTTCTTCAAACTCCCGGGAACCTTGTTCCCAAAGACAGTGTCAAATTATTGTGGTCTGCTCGAGGTCCTTGGTAGACCGGACTAACCGAACAGTCTTAGGTCGTCGAGCAGTCGAGCGTGCAAACTGTCAGAAAACACAAAACAGAGAAAGAGTTTTGACATAGAAAACTCATAAATTATGTGAAAGAACACCTATTTGGAGTTGTGTCGACCAAACTTCCACTATCAGTGTTATTTTATAGGGTGTTCAGAAGAAGACGGGAGCAACAAACCGCTCCTCGTTACAGCTTGTAAGGAGAGAGAAAGGAGGCGTTCAGAGTGTGATAGGGCATTGCCTGTGAGACTAAGGTGTTGCTTCTGCACGTAGTGGAGAGCATACAAGCTTTGGAGCGTTGACAGGATGGGAGCGTTGGTGTTGAGAAAGCTTACAAAGTGGTTTGGTTGGATGCGCACGCGGGCGATTGAGAGTGGGCTCAGGTCTTCCCACAATCTCCAAAATGCTTGAAGGGACGAGAGGTCGGATTGAGGGACGAGAGGTTGAGGGGTGGCCGGCCTCACGGAGGCCGGCCGAGGACTCCTGGGCGCCGAGAGACCAAGGGAAGGTCGACCTCGTGGAGGCCAGCCGAGGCCGCCCGAATGCCAAGCATCCAAGGGACAAACATCCTAACGAAGGCCGACCGAGGTCGAGGCAGCCCGAGCGTCGGGCGACCAAGGGGAGGCCGGCCTCGGGAAGGCCGGCTGTGGTCGCCCGGGCGCTGAGCGGCCAAGAGGAGGTAAAATTACCTGGATGCCCTTGTAGGGCTATAAATAGCCTTTTTGAACAGCGGAGTTTGGCTGTTTCCAGACCGCTTTTGGCTGCATATAACTGTTCAGAACAACGAATTTACGCTATTTGCAGGCCAGACTTAGAAATCTATAAATAGACCCAAGGGGTTACATCAGAAGGCAAGTTTTTTCAGTTCTCTTACTATCTTGTCTTATAGCGCTTTCTGAGGTGTCCTTAGCTCAGCACAGGCTAAGGAGGGAAAACACTCTAAGATCTTCTGGGTGTGTGGTGGGACCTCCGTGCTGGAGCCTTGGGTTAGTTCTGAGCTTTAAGTCTTCGGTCAGTCAAGTTTGCTGGGTAAAGTAAGTGTGCGATCACCCCTTCCCCGAGGGTTCTGACTCCACAAGAAGCCGGTTTCCGACGGAGATAGTGTACAACCCCGTATTCTATGAGGGGGTTACCCCCTTTACGATCAGTACTTGGCAGGATCTTCAGAGACGAGAGGGATCAAGACACCGAGCCGGACCCTTTTCGCCCTTGGCGTTGAGTGAAGCGTGCGCTATCAACGCCTTCTGCCCTTGGCGTTGAGTAAAGCTTGCACTCTCGACGCCTTCCGCCCTTTGCATTGAGTGAAGTTTGCACTGTCAACGCCTTCCGCCCTTGGCGTTAGTGAAGCTTGCGCTCTCGACGCCTTTCGCCCTTGGCGTTAAGTGAAGCTTGCGCTCTCGACTCCTTCCACCCTTGGCATTGAGTGAAGCTTGTGCTGTCAATGCCTTGTCAATGCCTTCGGTTCCTTGGCGTTGAGTGAAGCATGCGCTCTCGACGCCTTCAGTTCCTTAGCATTGAGTGAAACTTGCACTCTCAACGCCTTCCGCCCTTGGCGTTGAGCGAAGCTTGCACTGTCAATGCCTTCTGCCCTTGGCGTTGAGTGAAGCTTGCGCTCTCGACGCCTTCAGTTCCTTGATATTGAGTGAAGCTTGCGTTGTCAACGCCTTCAGTTTCTTAGCGTTGAATGAAGCAAGTGTTGTGGACACCTTCTGATCTTGGCTCAGGAAGGCGAGCGAGACCCTTCCGGAATAGCTTTCGCCCAGGGGGCAAAAGGGCTCTCTCCCAGGGAAGGTCAAGGGGGCTCTCGCCCGAAAAGGCATGAAAGGTCTCACTAGTGTAAAACGAGTGTTCTTTAGGTCTTGCCAGTGTTCTTTAGATCTCGCATTCGCCCACGGTGGGATGTCATGGAGGCGAGTGCCTGGCTGCTCCAGCACTCGCCCCTTTGGGCGAGTGGTGCTCCTATGGACCACTCGCCCAGTGGGATCCAGAGGAAAAATTACCCGGATGCCCTTGCAGGGCTGTAAATAGCCTTTTTGAACAGCGGAGTTTGGCTGCTGGCAGACCGCTTTTGGCTGCATATAACCTTCACAACAGCGGAGTTATGTTATTTGCAGGTCAGACTCAGAAATCTATAAATAGACCCGATGTGGTATCTCAGAAGCCAAGCTTTTCTAGTTCTCTTACTCTCTTGTCTTATAACACTTTCTGAGGTGCCCTTAGCTCAGAACAGGATAAGGAAGGGAAGCGCTCTAAGATCTTCCGAGTGTGTGGTGGGACCTCCGTACTTGAGCCTTGGGTTAGTTCTGAGCATTAAGTCTTTGTTCAGTCAAGTTTGCTGGGCAAAGTAAGTGTGCGATCACCCCTTCCCGGAGGGTTCGGACTCCGCAAGAAGCCGTTTTCCAGTTTCAACACCCGGGCGCTAGGCGTTCATGGGGAGGCCGGCCTCGCGAAGCCCGGCGGACGGCCAAGGGGCGGCCGGCCTCGCGAAGGTTGGTCGAGGCCGCCCGGGCGCCGAGCTGCGGCCCGCCTCACGAAGGCCGGCCGAGGCCTCCCAGGCATCGGGCGGCCAAGGGACGCCGGGAGGCCAAGGGGCGTCGGGCGACCAAGGGGCGGCTGACACGCGAGATCCCTTGCGACGGATGGGATCCCGCGTGCGGTAGTTGGGATCCCATGCGCTGCGGTTGGGATCCAACGTGTGGTGGTTAACGCATAGCTCGGGTGGAGATCGGGCGCGCGGATCGCGTGCGTGGTAGTTTCATTCGTAACTCTCAACTTCATTAATGGGGAAAAGAAAAACTCTAATATTTGCAGCTCAGAATTCTTATAAATTGGGGTTAACCCCACATAAATACATTGATAGATATTTAACATTAATTATATAAAATTATTTCTAACTCATCAATCACCATAACATTAAGTAGATATTTTCTAGTATTAAATTATTTTTGGGGAAAAATATAATTAAAATAGACGATTGTTATTAGCACTACACTTTTAGATATTAGCACTACGTTTACTCCTAATTTTTCTCGCCTTTTGAAAATACTTCTTGTACATGCATTTTTATTAAAAGTGTTCAACACGAAAGTTGTAGTTCTCGACGAGATCTACAACTTTTGTGTTGAACACTTTTCCTAAAAATACATGTACAAGACTCGGAATTAGCCTGATTTGGCACTGGAAATAGCTCTGATTTTTTTAAAAAAAAATTGACATTAGAAATTTAAATTTGGCATTTTTTACTTTTTACGGATGAGAAATTCAAAATAGCAATACTTTTAATCAAGGGTTTTTTTTTGGAGGGCATTTTAACTACTTTTCGTTTTCTGGAAAATGCTATCATATTTAAGAGACTGTTTGAATTGTCTATCGTTGGGAAAAGATATTCCGAAAAACTTTATTTTCTCATCTTTTGAAAAAGTCACTTGTCACCTATTTTTCAACCTTTTCAAAAAGCACTTCATCCAAAAACACTTATCTCTTAAAAAAATCTATAACTTAATTTTTTTTTGTCTTGCCGTGATTTTTTCCCCGGGCGTAATTGTATAACCCCGTGTTCGCCGAAGGGACTCAGGCAACCAGGCGGGCCCCCCCTGACTCGCGCATTGAAGGGTTGTCCAAGCGAGCCAGCCTGGCCCGCACCCTCCTAGATGGGTCGGCCTGCGCCCTCCCGGCGAGCCAGCCCTGCAAGCGCCCTCCCGGCGAGCCAGCCCTGCCCGCGCCGCCTTTGGCGGGCCAGCTCCTCCCGCCTCTCCTAGGCGGGTCGGCCCGCCCTCTCCCGGCGAGCCATCCCTACCCGCGCCGCCTTTGGCGGGCCAGCTTCTCCCGCCTCTCCTAGGCGGGTCAGCCCGCCCTCCCGGCGAGCCAGCCCTGCCCGCGCCTCACGCTGAGTGGAAGCATTGAAGGGCTACTCGCTCGACCCCCGGGGGGGAGGATTTTTTACTGTTTTGCCCCATTGGCCTGCCCCTAGCCAGTCAAAACAGCGGGGTCTCGCTGTTGGCAAACCCAGGTGGGCTGCATATAGCTGTTCAGAACAGCGGAGTTCAGCTGTTGGCAGGCAACCCGAGGAGCTTTTGGTAATCTTAAGGCAGCAGAGGTTCGCTATTTACAGACCATCCTCAAAATCCTATAAATAGGACGCAAGGGGTACCTCAGAAATGGGTTTACTTGTTCCCAGTCTTCTAGCGCTTTCTGAAGTATTTTAGCCCGGCATTTGGCTAAGGAGGGGAAGCGCTCAGTGATCTTCCGGGTTTGTGGTGGGACCTCCGAGCCGGGCCCTTGGTCTAGTCCTTTGCTCTCCTTTCCTTTGTTGTTTTTCTTGTAGGAGCGAAGTAGGTGCGCGACCACCCCTTCCCCAAGGGTCGAACTCCACAAGAGACCGATTTCTCGGTTTAAACAGTAATTTTTTTGCTCGGGCGTGTTTTTTTTGCCCGACGCAAATTTTTCGCACGGGCGCGAATTTTTCGCCCGGGCCTGAATTTTTCGCCGGAGCTAGCATTTTTCGCCCGGACTGACATTTTTCGCCCGGGAGCGGGGTTTTTCGCCCGGGTGAGTTTTTTTCGCCCGAGTGCGGTTTTTTTGCCCGTGCATGTTTTTTTTGCCCGAGCGTGTTTTTTTTGTCCGGACGTGATTTTCTCGCCCGAGTGCGTTTTTTTCATCTGGATGCGATTTTTTTGCCGATGCACGATTTTTTCCGCCCGAGCTGATTTTTTTGCACGGGCGCGATTTTTTCATCCGGGCGCGTTTTTTTCCCGGGCGTGATTTTTTTGCACCGGCGCAATTTTTTCACCGGGCGCGATTTTTTTGCATCGGTGCGACTTTTTCGCTCTCGCGCGATTTTTTTGCGCCCACGCGCGTTTTTTTCGTCCGGGCGTGATTTTTTCGCCCGGACGCGATTTTTTCGCCCGGACGCGATTTTTTTTGCCCGGACGTGATTTTTTGCCCGAGCACTATTATTTTCGCCTGGGAGCAAATTTTTCGCCCGAGAGCGATATTTGTCATCGGAGCTTGTTTTTTTTCGTCGAAGAGTGATTTTTTCACCCGGGCGTAATTTTTTCGCCGGAGCGCGGTTTTTTCGCAGGGAGCGAATTTTTGGCCCAGGCCCTATTTTTTTCGCCCGGTCCTGAATTTGACGATCGAGCGCGAATTTTTTGCCCGTTAACGATATTTTTTAGCTCTGACACGTTTTTTTCGCCCGAGCGCGATTTTGTCGCCTGAGCGCGCCCGGGGGCGAAATTTTCTCTCGGAAGTGAATTTTTTGGCGTGATTTTTTCGCTCGTTCGTGATTTTTTCGGCCGGGGGCAATTTTTTTCGGGCGGGCGTTATTTTTTCGTCTGGTCTCGATTTTTTCAGCTGGACGCGAATTTTTCTCTCGTGAGCGATATTTTTTGTCGGAGCACGTTTTTTTTGCCCGGGCGCGATTTTTTCGAACGTGGGCGAATTTTTCGCTCGGACGCGAATTTTTTGTCTTGACGTGATTTTTTTGCTCGTTCGTGATTTTTTTGCCCGATCGTGTATTTTTTTTCGTCTGAACGCTATTTTTTCCGCTCAAATGCAATTTTTTTCGCTTTCGAGCGAAAATATCGCGTCCGTGTGAAAAATTCTCGTCCGTGCAAAACATTTGCGCCCGGGTGAAATTTTCCCGGTCAGTTGAAAAATTTGTGCCCGTCCGAAAATTGGCGCCCGTCCGAAAAATTTGCGGTCGTCCGAAAAATTTGTGCCCGTAAGAAAAATTTGCGTCCGTTCGAAAAATTCGCGTCCATTTAAAAATTGGCGCCCGATCGAAAAATTGGGGCCCGAGCAAAAATATAGGGCCCGACCGAAAAATTGGCGCCCGGGCGAAAAATTCACGTCCGGGAAAAAAATTCGCGCCCGGGCAAAAAAATCGCGCCTGGGCAAAAAACCTCGGCCCGGCGAAAAAACCGCTCCCGAGCGAAAAAACCACGGCCCAACGAAAAAAATCGCTCCCGGACGAAAAATTCGCTCTCGGGCAAAAAAAAACCTGCCCCGGCGAAATAATTGCGCATTTTCCTCCGGACGCACATTTTTAATAAAAAAAGTTACCTCAACGGAGATTTGTCAAACGGTTTATAAAGTGCTTCTTTTTGAAAAGCTTTGCAAAAGAAGTTCACCTAAACAATTTTCATTTTCTAATAGACATTTTCTAAAAGCTTCGTTTTCTACCATTCTTTTGCTACCACTCATTCTCCTTTCGTAAAACCCTTTCCAAACAGACCCTAAAGTAAGGCTGCTCTTAATGGCTGACCTGTTTATGCAAATGACAGTTCATTGTTAAAGAAAGATCGAGAAAAATATAAGTGCAGGTCATATTGTTAATGGCAGATCAAAGTTAAAATAAAAATAATCTTTAACAAAACTCAACCTGTTTATGCACACTTGTTGCGGACATATACTAGGTACTAACCATCAAGTTTCTCCTGTTTCAAGGTATTACACGATAAAACCTAAATCTGCTACAGTACATTGCCTGACTCGCGAGGGAGAGGAGGCGGTAGGATTTCTGCGAGGAGGGAGGAGGGTTTCAACACTCGCGTGAAAGATAAGGGACCAGCTGCCAATATGTGATTTTAGGTTTTATAAAAAATTTACTTTTTAAAATTTTGATGATCTGCCAATATCTAAATGAGTTCTGCTATTAAAATTTTCTTTAAACTAATATTGGTAAGGGAAATATTCATATACATACAGTTTTTTTTCTTGCATTTTTTTTAATTGACTTGAAGACTTGGAGTCTTGGAGTCAACGGAGAGAGTACAACCTTTTTAAAATTTTTTGGTTCAGAATAGTAACAAAAAATTAATTATAACAAAAATAAATTACGGAATATTAATTTGACAAAATACAGTTCTAAAAAAATCTGAATTTTCATTGCAAAAATTTCAAGAAAATAGTCAACATTCCATGAATTTTCCAATCAAAACCAAAAAATACAACTGGAATTTTTTTAGAACTGTATAGAATATGGACAAATAAACTTAAATTGATTGTAAAAATGTCATAATTAATACCGTAATTTATTTTTGTTACAATTAATTTTTTGTTACGGAAAAATACATAAGCTTATAAAATTTCAGTTGTACGTAGAGGATGGTGCAAGCTTATACCTAATTATTTCTGCCAGTAAGGGGGCGAGGCCGCCCAAAATTGGGTGGCCAGTTCTTCGTCTGGCCGCCTGTTTTGCTGGGGGGCCCTCCCTCGGGCAGTTAGGCTTACCGTTGTGTCCGCGTGGATCGGGAGCAAGTCGTCATTTTCGTAAAAAAAGTAATCTGTGTGCTTCAAATCGGGCATTACTATTCTTCCGTCCGGTAGTTATCACTTATCGGGTAAAATTACCGGGTCGTCCCTCCTAAAATTAATAAATAGGACCTCAGGGCCTCCTTCATTTCCATCTTTCTTCTTCTCCCGGAAATTCCTCCTATGAATTTCGCCATCCTCTGCTCCCCCCACCCCCGCGTGCAGCTCCCGCGCGCACTCTCGTGCGCGCCACTTCCTTGCGCACTCCCGCGAGCGTCACTTTCTTGTGCGCGCCAACTCCTTGCGCGCTCCCGCACGCGTCGCTTCCTTGCGCGCTCCCGTGCGATATTCCCTTGCGCGCCCCCGTACGTGTCGTTCCCTTGAGCGCTCCGCTCCCAAGAGCGCCACCGCGCATTCCGCTCCAAAGCGCACTCCGCTCCTAACCGCGCGCTCTGCTCTCAACCGCGCCTCCGTGCTCCCCGCTCTCAAGACTATTCATGAGCACGCACTTCACTCAGGGACGACACCAGCAGTTCACAAGACCGACTTCAGTGCACGCGAAGTACCTCTCAACCATACTCCGACAACCGCTCAACGTTCCCAATGCCCTCAACTCAGTAATGAGCCGTCCAGTCGGCAACAAGTCACCCGCTCAATACTTCTCTGAGCGCAGTAGGAGACAAACCACAAAGCCTAAGATGTGGGACGTGTCGTGCTAGCCTTCTAGCAGCAATTGAAGACTACATGGCGTTCAGAGTACAAACCATCTTCACTATAACAAACAAAGAACTTGGATCTGTAAGTGGTGATCTGTAACCCTCCGAACACATATCTCTATCTCCCTAATAATTGTATCGAGGACCGTGTCCGACCGCCCTCGCGCAACATGTGAGTGTGGCCGCCCCACGCGCGCACGTTCGACCTCCCTCCCTGCGCGCGCGGGTTTGCCCTACGCGCGCGGGTTCGCCCAGCGCATGCGGGTTCGCCCTGCACGCATGCGCGCCTCGCGAGGGTTCGTCCTGCGCTCGTGCTTATGCCCCGCGCTCGTGCCCCGCGCTCGTGCCCCCGCGCTCATGCCCCCGCGCCTGCCCCCCTCGCTCGTGTCCCGCGCTCGCGCCCCGCGCTCGTACACCTGCGCTCGTGCCCGCGCTCGTGCCCCCGCGCTTGCGCCCCTCGCTCGTGCTCCGCGCTTGCGCCCCGCGCTCGTGCGGGTTCGCCCCGCACGCGCACGTGCGACATGCAGGTATGCCTCGCGCTTGCCCTACGCGCGGGAATGCTCCGCGCGCACCTATTTTGCCCCGGTTCCCTTTCGCGCCTCACCTTGGCATTTTGTCTGCCTCCGTTTGAGTTTTCTGGCGCACATTCGTTCGTATCTACCAAGATTGCCATAATTCAGACTCGTAGTAGAGCTCTCACGCTTCTCCCGCTCAAACATTGAACAACGAGGACTTTGGTGGGCAAATGATGGAGTTTCCCACAATTTATAGAAAAACCAGGTTGCGATCATCCGAAATCCCATAACCCCCGCTAACTTAGGATCCGTTTGGGAGGGCTTATTTTCACCGGTCAAGCGGTTACGATCGCATGAACCAGACCTTAATTATACGACCGCATGAACCGGACCTTAATTAAGGTCTGATTCATGCGCTCGTAACCGCTTGACCGGTGAAAATAAGCTCTCCCAAACGGAGCCTTAATGGGGTGTTATGGAGTAACCACTCCGCATGCGATCTACGTGCCTGATCCATGTGTGATCCGCTCGCCTAATCCTTGGGTGATTCGCCCACACGATCCTATCACAGGCAAAACCGACTGCCACCACCCGCAAAGGTCGGCCCCCTCCTTGGTTGGTGCGCCTGTGGCCGGCCTCCTGACCGACCACGACCGTCCCTCACGGGCCGCCTCCTGTCCGCCCGCGGACATCCATCGCGGCCCCTAGACCATGACCTCCCCAGCTGGCGCGTTTGTGGCCGGCGTCCCGAACAGTTGTGGTCGCGCCACGCAGCCGCGATGCCCGACAACCTGGCCACAGCGTCGGCCGTGCCGCAAGGTGCGGTCGGCCTTCTCAGTCAGCGCACCTGCGACCAGCCGGCCGCAAATCGCCTCTTGCGACTGCAAGCATGTGACCACAAGGCACAACCGGCCTTCTCAACCGGCGCGGTCGGCCTTCCCGACCGGCGCACCTGCGACCGGCCTCCTGACCGGCCGCAGACGCGTCTCGCAGCCCCGAGCCCGCGGCCGCAACACACGGCCGTCATCGCGCCTGGCCTCTTGGCCAGCAACGGCTCTCCCTCCTCCCTCGGCGGCCAGCCGCCCCGGGGGCTCGTCGCCCAGAAATCGCAAACGGCGGTCCCTCTCCACCGTCTGATCATCCCTCTTCGATCGTCGTCGTTTGTTTCGCGGGTAACCACCCATGTAATCACCGACGTAAACACCATCATGAGGGAGTGCCAATAATCAAAATAATTACGGCTTGTGCGTAGTAAAATTAAAAAAATGTGCGTCTTAAACTATATTAAATATGGTCAACAATTAGTAATTTGGGTGGTTACGGTATGCAGATAATTGCGTAACCACTGTAACCGCTCATGGAGCCTATAAATAGGACCTCAGACCTCTTCTCATTCTAACTTTTCTCCACTCAGTCTTCTTCTCCTACATGCCAAAGTTCTGCCGAAATTCTCATATGAGTCGTCTCCCTTGAAGATCTTCAAGCGCTTTGAAGATTCGCCAAAGTCCCCGACGCTCCTGCGTGCAAGACGTTCTGACAGCCTTCCTTAATAATCCTTCTATGTGCCACCCTCTAGCACTCAACGTTCGGACAACGACCACGAGCGTTCTACACCACCAGAGAAGACCAATATTAAGCACGAGTTGTGACCTATCACCCTCCGAGCGAGTCTCATTCTCTCTCTCCCCCAAGTTGTAATTAGGAGTGGTATGTCGTCTTCAATTTCTCCTAAGCCTTGTAAATAGAAGTAAAATAGTGAAGTTTGATTGACATCGTACCGGTCACGTGATTTTTTACCCTATTCACGGGTTTTTTACGTTAAAAATTTATCTGTTCATTTCTCTACTCACTCAGTGACTGATTGTGCGTTCGATCGCTCTGTGGGCTAAGACGCCTAAATTTAGTCCGGTCTACCGAGAGCCTCGAGCAACTCGCACCACATATATTTCATGTAAGATTAATTTTTTGTCAATTTTTTCTTCTATTCCTAGCTCAATGTATAATATCATTCAATTTGCTAGAAATTTATCCTCCACCTAATGAGAAGACTTGTTTTAACAATCTTCTTGCTCAGAGTATGATGTCATGAGTTTGATTCTCGCCATGTATGAGCTTTGTCTACTTATTTAGTAGTTTGTTATTTGATTGATTGTTATTTAATGATATTTATGCTTAATGTTTCAAATGAAATGGTGCTCGTAAATTTATTACTAAAAAACAACCTTAACAAAAAATGATCGTTATATAGTTGTTGAAACCAGAAGTGTTAAAATGAGTCGAACCAATCTATCAATATGATAGTATACCTCTGATTTGGGGGGGTTCCACAAGTTTTTTAAAGTTCAATAATTATAGGCAAATTATTCAAATCTGAATAAGAAGGAATATCAAGCTCAAAATATTGCAACTGAGTATTCAAGTCAGAAAGCTCATGCTCATTGAAATCTTTGTGATAGAAATTTTTTACAAGAGAACATATATCATAAATATTGAAAGATTTGTATCCATCGCTTAGGGCTTCGTTTGGCGACGGGGCTTCCGCGTAAATCACTGTGTCGCTGGACTGCCGCCGCGGTTCCAGGGCGCGGTTGATTTCCACGTAAATCCTGCGGTTTACTGTGGCGGGTGTTGAAACCGAAAAATCGGTCTCGAGGAGTTCACCCTTGGGGAAGGGGTGATCGCGCACCTACTTCTCTCCTGCGAACTAGATAGCCAAAAACTTAGGACAAAGAACAGACCCAAGGCTCCGGCACGGAAGTCTCACCACACACCCGGAAGATCTTAGAGCGTTTCCCCTCCTTAGCCAAGTGCTGAAACTAAGGTACCTCAGAAAGCGCTAGAAGACTGGGCACAAGTGAGCATGCCTTTCTGAGGTACCCCTTGGGTCCTATTTATAGGATTCTGAAAACGGCCTGCAAATAGCCAACCTCCGCTGTTCTGGGGGGCTAGGGGCAGACTACGGGGGTCAACATGGTAACATACATCACTGCAAAAACCTGGGCGAGCTGCCTCCTAGGGGTCCTGCTCGCGAGTGGCGGATGGGGCTCGCACTCGCCTATCCCTCTGCCTAGGGCGAGTACGAGCTCGGCGCCCTGCTTGCATGGTGTCCCCGCCCTCATTTGTCTGGCTCAGCTCCACGAACTCTGAGCTCGGCCCGACGAGTGTCGAACTCGGTCCGACCCTTTGCCGAGTTCGGACTCGGCACATTGGGCTTGGCGTGCATACTCCCCTGTCGAGCTCGCCTGGGGCTTGGGGCGGTCTGAACCGGCCGGTCTGGCTTCTGTCGACCCACTTGCCAGATACGGGGTTGTACAGCGGGGAGGAGCCCCACCGCCCGACCGTGGGATTTCCAAATCACGCATTTCACGACGGGGCGGTGATGTGCGCATGACCGGCGCGTATCCGCCCGACCAAACGAAGCCTATATCTTAAGTCATGTTAAGACGAAGTAGTTCCATCAAATTTTTATTGATTCTAGAGTTCAGCTTCTACAACCTACAATCTATTGTTGCATTGAAAATGTTCCAGGAAAATGATGTTTCACTGTAATGATATCGCGTGGACTTCGAAAATGGAGATCATTGTATTTAGCAGTCATGTCAGGAACTTTAACTTTGTTTTTCTCACACAATATCTTCACAACTTATAAAAACATTTCCTAATCAGATGACCGTATTTTTTGAATGAGAGTTTTCGTTGTTAAAACTAAATTTATAGCATTTAATATGTCTTGAGATTAATGTTGTAGTACTTTACATAGAATTTGATAGATTCCCTAAACATATTTTGTCAAATGCAAGATGAATACAAATTCAAAAATACCAATCTTTCTAACAGCTGTTTCAACATCTCCACATTGAGCAAATGCTCCTCAATTTTCACTAATATCAAGTAACACGGAGCAAGTGATATCATACATAATAACAACCATATAAGTAGAGTTTAGATGATCAGATAACCATCTAGTGTCTCCATGTCATTGTAGTGAAGTAATTTGATTTGTTCCTATGCATATCTCAATTTCACCAAGAGCAATTATGTGAATGAAATATTCCTTTGTACAACTCATAATTGATCATTGTGTTTGGAGAAAGCACTAACAATATTAACAATATATATAAATTTATTGAAAAAAATTATACACAGTTTTCGCTTCCTTTGATGTGGCAACAAGAATTGACTGAAGCTTATACGCGAAATAATGAACACAATAAGCATGTGAATATTCATCGAGGAACACAGGTTTTAAACTTTTTATTCACCACGTATGTTACTTGCATCATCATATTCATGCATGACCTCACATATCTTGAATTCTCAAATTATGTGTTGAAGTTGGAAAAATCCCTACTTCAAAATTTGGATCAAGGCAACCTAAGGTTACTAGTGCAGCAGTCGGGCTCGACGGCTTAGCGGGCTAGAACGTAGAAATAGGGACAATAAAAAGGACCTCAGGTGCTGAGGTAGAAGAGTTCTCACCACGTACCCGGTTGCTCAGAAGAAACTTCCCCTTCACAACCAAAGATGGTCGAGTAGGGTACAAGAGGGACGCTAGTTGGGAACTTAACTCTTCGGAGAAAGGATCCAGAAGCTCAGCTAGAAGTCCAGGGAATGAAGTGGTCAAAATCTTTTTCAAAATTTTGAAGTCCATATTCTTGTACCCCTGTGGTTATATTTATAGGCAAATCTAAAGGGAGGGGGGTCTCTAGGTGAGAAGACCCAATCCTGCGATCATTGGCTACTGCCTTCGAGCGACCTGGCTCGGCTACGAGCGAGTATTGATTGGTGAGTATCTGCGATGTTGGTCGAAAGTCGTTTGCTAGGCGAGTATTATTGTTGATTGTCATTGGTTCTATTTGGAGCTCGCTTGTACTAAAAGGCCTTTGAAGCTCATCCGCGCTGCTGGATGGTCGTTCGACTTGGCGAGTGTGATCATCGCTTGCGTTTAAAGGTCCCCTTGCCTCTTCTGCTGACCATTGAATACCAATCAGATCTTCATGTACGGGTGTTGCTCGTTGACTGTTGACTGTTAATTGTTGACCGTTAACCCTTGACGAATAGGAGTTGTACACAATCCCCGCTCTTTTCGAGCAACCTAGGAGCTCAGAAAGAAACATCCAACCCCTCATTCGACATGGCTATTGGCGAGCTCTCAACCCTATGATGCTCGGCGGACACCCCCCTCCGACCGCTATAAATAGAGGGTGAGGGGATGACCCTCAGGCGCCACTTTCTAATTGATGTGAGATGGTCTACTCCACTGAAGAAGTCGCTAAGAGGCTTGATGCCCAGGGGCCCTTTCTAGGTACTCGGCCTCAACAGCCTACGAACAAGCACGAATGAGAAGGCCACGACGAGGAAGGTGACCGTCGAAGAAAGAAGAAGAAGAAGTCAAAGAAAAATCCTCCTGACGAACAGGAGCCCGTTGCCGCCGTCCAAGAAAAGGAGCTTGCTGCACCAAGCGTCGAGCTTGTCGGCCCTGTAGACTCTACTCCCGCTCTGGATCTGACTAGGAATCTGTTGAATAAGATAAGATTGGGCAAGCACATAGATCCTTCGGGGGATGATTCTGCTTGCCATGAAGGTCGGACGAATACTCATGCAGATACACCTCTGATGCAAAACGAGGTGACACAACCCAGCGAGGTGTTGGTCACCCCATCTGATGTCGTTGATGTCACCTCTACTGCTGAGGTGCACGCCTCTGCTGCGGAGATGCCCACCTCTTCTTCTTCGCCTTCTGAGGTTGGTCTCCCTTCCGGAGTGGCGACTACTCAAATTGGTATGGTAACTATTCGTAGACGTTCGATCTCACCCTTCGTGATCTTGTCTTACCTGCTGTTGTTTCTGACGAGTTTCAGTGGAACTGTAGGTAGCACATCACTGGTGGAACCTGCCCGCCCGAGTAGTGGGCCAGTACCTCAAGACCTTCCGCCCTGCTCCTCGCAACCTCACACTATGCGGCTTCATCTTGGTTTTGGTCGGCTGACTCATGATCGGCCTGCTGGTAACCTTACCGAGGACCTCCCCATGCCAACGCCTCCTCGCTCGGGCGCTCTACCTTCTCAGTGGGCTGCTGGGAATGTGGCGAATTCGTCGGTATATCGTCCTGGAGGGAATGGGAGAGGGCGGCCTTCCGGGCTGCCTCCTCCTGCTGATCGTCGCCATCCAGACCTTCGGAGGAAAGTCCTGGATAGAACACCTGCTCCCGCCTCCTCGCCGCCTCGCAACTTTTGGAGCTCCAAGGGTCAACGCAGTGGTCGCCTTGATGGGCATTGGAACCCATACCATCGAAGTCCATCTCCTCGGCGGGTGCAGGGCTCTCCTCAGTAGACTCCACCTCGGCGCGAATATCGACCAACAGCTCCTAGTGCTGGTAACGATAGTCGTCTTTCTCTGATTGCCATTGCTCAGCGCTTGTATCAGAAATGATGAGTTCTTCATGTAGGTCACGCTCCTTCCCCTGGGGAAGCGTTGATAGACGTCATCGGGCTTCCCCTGTGCGAGTATCGAGAGAAGGCGACCGCCGCCTACCTCGACCTGGAGATAAAATTTGATCAACTGGCAATCTGCGAACCTCGTCGACGACTGGGCTCGCTGGAAACTCGCGTAGCCAAGTTGAAGGAAGCCGAAGAACGCATGAACCTCACTGAGTCTCGCTATGGTGTGATCAACTTCATGGAGCAGCGTCTCGTGATGGTGGAACATCAACAGGAGTTGCTTCACAACGAACTTCTCGCGATTTGAACTAGCATCGGGTCTGTGGGACGATTAGCAAGGATGGATGACGACGTCCTGCAATGCGAGGAGCTACTGAATCAGGCGAATGAGTACATGTGGCGACTGCGAGATTGTGCCTAGGCTGGGCGACATGCTCAACCGACTGGCCGTCTGGGGAACTTGCATACTCTTTAGCTATCTCCTCTTCTTTTTCTTTTTTATGTGGATTTGTTATTGGTGCTGTAATAATATTTCCATTTATTTTTTGTTGGATTTGTATGAACATTTATTTGAGGAACTCGCTTCTGTCGAGTACTTTGATTAGAGATCATCTCTTGATTTTTGTTGTATTCATAGGCGACGATTTTCCTTCTGTGTTGGCGAGTATCGATAGGTAGGTCGCTAGGTTCGTTATCGATGTAGATGCTTTCCTGTATTATTTTAAGTATGCAGATCACTCCTAATGTTGGCGGAGTGTTTGATGCCGAGCTCTATCACCCCTACTTTAGCTGAACTCTATAAATAGGAAGGCAGGGGGGTTAAATGGCGCTGCTTTTTCGAAACCCTTGCTTTTGTTCGCCTGTCGTTGCCTGCTTCTGTGAGCCCGATTCTCGCTTCTCGCTCCCAGAATGGTTTCAGGCTTTCAGCAGAGGATGCCCATGCTCACAAGGTCAATCATGCCACAAACTTTACTGCTGCCAATTTTAAGAAGCTCATTACTGATTCTGCCGACCTTGACGACTTCAAAGACTGCTTCTTCCCACCCTCCGAGGAGGGTTTCTGTGCGAGGATACCCAGTAGTACCGAACAAATTAATTCTTTCTTCGATGACCGAGTAGTGCTGCCCATCCGACACTTCGAGGTCAGCCTCTGTCTGCCACTATGGTCGGAGTTATGTGAAATCCTCCGGCACTTCGGGTTGATGCCAATGCAGATCAATCCTAACGACGTGACGATCATCATGTGGTACCTCTCCTACCTTAGGATGGGAGAGATCTTCGAGTTGGCGACCTTCAAGAAGATCTTCAACATTGGGGTGACTAAGGAAGGGATTATCTTCTTTTCCAGCCATACCTGTACTGTGGCGAGGACGGTGAACAAGGGAAACCGCTGGACAGAGCAGTTTATTATCCTTGGCAGCCCAATCGGTGACATTCTGTTTGCCCTGAAGCAGCCTCTGTACGAGGTCTTCAATGACCCGTTCTTGGAGGGGCCTGCCCAGAACCTGCGAGCTGCCTTCATCAGCAGGAGGTTTGATGTCGCATACTGGCGACGGGATTGTTGGGTCCGGCGTTCCTTCACTTGACCCGTGGCGCTCTGCTACTTATATAAAAAATTAAGTAGCACCCTCTCAAAAAGTCCGGGCTTTTGGTGCAGTTGGGTATGCGCTTGATCCTTCAATTGGTATCAGAGGGAGGTTACGGGTTCAAGACCGGGGGGCGCCATTAAATCCTGATTTTTCCCTTCTACCTGTGTGGGTCCGGTGGGTCAGGCAACCGTGGACATGTGGTAACCCCACCTCTGAGCCATGTGGGCCATGTGGTAACCCCACCTCTGAGCCGTGTGGGCCATGTGGTAACCCCACCTCTGAGCCGACGGGTTGTGCTGGACGCCGGGGGGGATTGTTGGGTCCGGCGTTCCTTCACTTGACCCGTGGCGCTCTGCTACTTATATAAAAAATTAAGTAGCACCCTCTCCAAAAGTCCGGGCTTTTGGTGCAGTTGGGTATGCGCTTGATCCTTCAATTAGAGGTCCGGCGTATTCAAAAATCCTCTGATACCAATTGAAAGAGAGGGGATAAGATACTTATTACTCTAGAGGGGGGGGGGTGAATAGAGTATTCAAAAACTTAGAGACTCTAAACACTTCTCTTGAGCAAATGCGGAATTGAAATATAAAAGCTTTAAACCTAAAGCCTATCAGAGTGTAGTGAAAAGAAACAAGCTAACTGATGTTTCAGTTGAGCTTTTATACCTAACACAGCAACTAGCAACCTAGTTATATCTATCACAGCCACAGATCAATGATTAAAGTAAATAACCAGACAACACAAGAACTTTATAGTGGTTCCCCAATTGGGTACATCCACTCTTCTACCATCCTGGTAGGAATCCATTACAGGTTTTTATTCAGGTGCCCTGCCACCAAAAGATCTGCTTCAGGTAGATCTAAAAACCCTTCAGGCTTTTGATCAGGTGCCTAAGAACCAAACACACAGGTTTTTGATCAGGTGCCCTGCCACCAAAGGTTCACTTTTGAAGGGAGTAATAACCCTTTTACAGGAGGTTAAGGGAAAGAATGAAGGTGTCTTCTCTGTGTTCAGAGAAGCTAGTGGATTGCTCTGAGAAAATCAAAGCTCCCCCTGGCTTAGAGAATATCCAGGAAGAAGCTTTGCTTCAGGGTGTAGGAACTCCAGATTGCTTTGAAGTCTTTTCTGATGCAGCTTTGAAGAGGATTTAAGATATTGATGGTTGTTCTTCTTCAGCAGCTTTGCAATCTGGGAGGAGAGTTCTTCTGGAATGCTTGAGCACTGAGTGTTGATTTTCCTGAAGACAGGATGAACTCAGGAAGCAGAAGAACAAATTCTTTTCTTGAGAGCTCTTGTTCTCTTACAGTTGTTGCTTCTCTTTTGTTTCTGTGTATGTATGTTTGTCTTCAGCTGACTGCCTTGATAATATAGAAACTTCTCTTCTTTGAATATTGTCTCGAGCTTTTCACTAAAAGATGTTTCCAAATAATACAATAAAACAAATAAAGAAACTGTGCTAGAAATCTTCTCTGTCATTCCCAAAAAGAAATTAAGGATATTAAAATATTCTATCAAATAGACTTTATAAATTGACACAGGAAGCAAGACATAACGGCTATATTACAGCTGTTAGAAAGACACGATTTCCTTTAATAAAACAAACAACTTTATCTTGTCAAAATCTTTCAATAAATGCATAAAGGATATTGCAAATAAGCAAAGAAATATAGGCATTAAATTAAGCAGAATATCTGAATAGCATATGTCTTAGACATGAGGAAATAAGTCAATAATTCAAATGAAAAGAATACAGATAATAGCAGACAGAAAACGTCGACTAGAGAACGAAGATCGTCGATCTGTATAAGCAGATCGTCGACCTGAAGAAAAAAAAACTATCTCCATAGAAATCGTCGACCGGGGCAACACGATTGTCGATCTGAACAAGCAGATCGTCGATCTCACTTCAGAGTACATATAACTCCGAGATCGTCGATCATCATTCGAAGATCGTCGAGCGACAATCGACTATCGTCGAGCACAATTCTACTAAAACAGAATTTCTATTTCTATCCAATCTCAACTATCCTATCTGGGTCTATCCTAACTTAACCTAGGGTAGACTAACAATTAGTCTAACCATTGACCATAGATAAATCTTGGGTCAATTAAGCCTAATTGAGATGACATGGCCCAAATCAAAAACTAGGGAACCAACAATCTCCCCCTATTTGGGTGATGTCACTCAAACACTAACAAAACTGATATAATCAGATAAAGATAATCAGCAACAAATAAATCATCAATCAGATTTAAATGAAATAGATAAGCAACATAGAAGTCACAATTGTTTATCAGCAGAGTCTGAAGGAAGAATAGAGGTAGCAGGAGAGAAAATGATTTTCCTATTGGGATCATAAGCATCTTTCTTTGACAGCTTCAAGTCCTGCTCTCCAATGATCTTTTGCTCTCCAGCTTTGGGTAGAACAGCTTCAGGATGTTTCTCCATATATTTGGAAGCATCAAAAACCTCTGAACTGACTTGAAATCTGTCCAGTTCTTTCTTTCTGTACTTAGACATGGTAGAGAATCCTGAAATATCTTTTCCTTCTGCTTTAGCTTTCTTGATTTGTGCAGTTCCAACCAATTCTAACAGTCTAGCCATTTTATAGTTGGGATCAAGTTCTTGACTTTCATAGACATTCTCATCAGAAGGGTCCAATGGATTTATAGTCTTGAATTTTACTGATTGATTTAAGAAACTCTCAGTTTGCACTTGAACTGGCTTGACATTTATATCTGCTGGCTCTGAATTATGAGACTGGATGGAGGAGCAAATTCAGCATACTTTTTGCTTGAATTATCAGAATATATGACTCTTTTTCCTTTGAAATTTGCTGGTTTAGCTTGAGCTGGAATTATCTTTGAAGGTGATCTAGAGGCTGGAGGAGGAGAGAAGGTGGGTTGTTGATATACAACTTCTTTAACTTGCTCTCTTTGAAAGTTTGACCTTTTAGAATGCCTCTGATCACTGGAACTGCTTGGAGGGGGTTGCCTTCCCTTTCTCTGATAGGTATAGGGCTGATTTTGCCTGGCTGAAGGAGCAGAAGGTCTAGGAGCAATATTTCCTGAGGCACCAGTAGAGGGAGGAGGAGGAGGAGGACCTCTGTGAATTCCCTTGGGAGGAGGAGAGTACTTCCTGCTCTTCTTCCTTGCTTTCTGTTCATTCTTAGAGTACCACATCCAAGCCTCAAAGTTCTTAGCTTTATGATCAATTCCTTTCAAGATGTAGTAAGGAATATCATTGTCTGGATTAGAAGGAGCTGGAGCAGTAGCTTTCCTTTTCTTTTGAACATACCTTTTCTTTTTCTTTTTACCATCAGAATCATCAGAGTCTTCATCTTCATCCTCAGAATGTGAGGGTTGAGGTTCTGCATACATATCATCAATTTCCTTTAACATAGCCTCCTCTTTCTCTTTAGCTTGCAAAAGAGCTTTTTCTTTTTCTTCTTCTAGAAAGTCTTGGGCCAGGAGAGAGTCCAAATCTGGACCTGGAGTGTCATCCCAAAGAGTAGATGGTGCTGACTCAGCTTCTGGAACTACAACTGGCATACTTTTAGCTGAAAGCTCTGCTGAATTCCATTTATCTTCTAAGAAAGAGGTAATGATTCCTTCTAGATGTCTAGCAATTATGGGAGTAGAAGTCTCCTCAAGACAAGATTTAAGGGCAAAGGTTGCTACATTTATTGCTTCAGAAATGACAAAGCTATCCAAAAGCTGAAGGCACATTGGTCTCTGGTAGCACACAATGGCCTGGAGAGGGTCAAAATAACAAGGAGAGGAGATAGGATTATAAAGCTCTTCACAGAATGACTCATCATCTGAGTCAAGGAATGCATCCAGTTCCTCTTCCAAGACAACTGGAGCACCTGAATCTTCAACAATCTTCTGAACAGAGTCTGGAACAACTGTATCTGAAACTTAAACAACTGCCTCTAGAGCTGAAACTGAAAATCTTTCTAACTCTGGAAATCTTTCTAACTCCAAAGCAGGGCCTGAATCATCTTCATCAAGCATCTCCCCCTGCCTGGGTTCAGTGAGAACTAAACCCAGGCCCCTAGATGAAGAAGGGTCTGTGAGGGTGAAAATGGAGGCAGCAATAGAAGAGATAGATAAAGCAAGAGGGGCAATGTCCTCAGCTATCATGGCTTTGATGGAAGGGGTTATGAGGTCTAGGACAGATGCAATGAATTCTGGTGTTATTTGAAAAGATGGAGGAATGGTGGAAGGGGCATCATCAGAATTGATGGTTTTCTGAGGAGCTTCATCAAGTGGGGAATTGTGATGAGATGGATGATCATGAATGGGTGATTGATGATTTGATATAGCTGGGGAGTGAGATGGAGAAAGCAAATTGAACAAAGAATCTATGTTGAGGTTGGGAATCTCAGCTAGATGAGCTGGAGCTGGAGAAGCAGGTTGTGATAGATGGTTCACAGGAGAAGAGGGAATGTCAATGGAAGTGGATGGCAGGGAGGAGGCAGCAGGGATTTCTTCATCAGGGTGGGAAGTGGCTTCAGAAGCCCTTGTGCTCTCAGATGTTATAGGAGCAGACTTTGCCTTGGAGGGTTTCTGAATGACCCTTTTCCACTTAGCAAACAGGGATGAATCAATCCTTTTGCTGGCATTGATCGCTGTAGGAGCAGAGCCTAACAGCTGGGAAGCTTTCTTAGAGAGAAAGAACCCGATCAGCCTTCCTTGCGTTACTTCTTTCTTGTTGTTTTTCTTCCTGATCAAATCAAACAACAGTCAAGCCCAATTGATTGCTCTCTTATTCACAATGGCTGACATCAAGACAAACTGTTGCCGGTTGATGTTGTCATGAGCTGAGTGCTTTCCAAGCAGCACTTTTCCGACCAGATCAGCCAAAAACTTGAAGCCAACAGATAGGTTTACCTTCAGGAGCTTGGATGGGATGCCTTCTGCATGACCCATTTCCAACAGCATCCTTCCGTATTCAGCAGAATCTTGCTCATATTCATCAGAGCCATTCTTTAATTCAAAAATTTCAGTTAGAATATCTGGAGTGAGAATATCCGGACCCACCAGGATTGTTGGGTCCTGCGTTCCTTCACTTGACCTGTGGCGTTCTGCTACTTATATAAAAAATTAAGTAGCGTCATCTCCAACAGTCCGGGCTTTTGGTGCAGTTGGGTATGCGCTTGATCCTTCAATTGGTATCAGAGGAGGTCACAGGTTCAAGACCGGGGGGCGCTATTTAATCCTGATTCCCTTCTACCTGTGTGGGTCCGGTAGGTCAGGCAACCGTGGACATGTGGTAACCCCACCTCTAAGCCGTGTGGGTCATGTGGTAACCCCACCTCTGAGCTGACGGGTTGTGCTGGATGCCAGGGGGGATTGTTGGGTCCGGCGTTCCTTCACTTGACCTGTGGCGCTCTGCTACTTATATAAAAAATTAAGTAGCGCCCTCTCCAACAGTCCGGGCTTTTGGTGCAGTTGGGTATGCGCTTGATCCTTCAGGGATGTTGTTGGCCTTCCTTACATATGGTCGGGCACTGGTACGTTCTCAACTTTCTCTGGATGTGTATACTCATGACTTCTCAGTAAAGTTGTCTGGCGTTGATCTCGTAATGCCAGGTGTTTGTATGGTCCCATGGGAACTGCTTCCCCCCCGAAGGAACCATCTTCTCTTGTGCCCGCATCAGAGTCATAGACGAGTACTTCTGAATCTTCACCACGGAGACCTCAGTTGATGTCTCCAATTCCCGAGGAGCCTCAAATCGCTACCTCATCTGCACGTCCCCCGAAGGCTGCACCTCCCACGCGGTCGAAGCCTGGAGAGCAGTCGAGAAAGCGATCTTGCATGAAGTTCGTCTCTAAGAAAAAGACAATCACCGTGAAAGACGAGGAGGTGGACGCCACCTCCCGCCCTAATTACGGCTAGGGGAGCGAGTGTGACATCCCGACTTTTATTAGGCCACCGGAAAAATGACCTGAACCTCTACTTGTGGCCCATACCAAGGTGAGAGGTAACCCTAGTCAGGGGTTTGGAGCTAGAAAGCTCCAATTTGAGTTCTGTCAGTTCGTTGAATTTCGAGATCATATGGTGGATAATGGTCATTCCCCGTAGAACATCGTGAAAACGAGATTTATGAATATCAAGCCAGAGAACTCTGATCTGAGTTATGTCATTTCTTATGCCTTTGTATAGTCGATACGAAATTATTGGAACTTGTTGTGTCGCAATCCGAAGTCTAACTGTGAATATGAACGTTTTGACCATTTCAGTGTTGCGCGACGCGCAAATTTTGAATACTTAGCAAACAAACTCCGATTCGACCCCGATCAGTGGCATTGAATTCGTTTGGTCAATGCAAAGTCAACGGAATTCGTCCCGGTCAATTTAGGGTACGGGGGATCAATCCTTGGTCAAATCAAGCACAGTCGTGCACCAAAAAGTGTGTGCACACCAATTATGGCATGATACCCCAACTTTGACCCGACCCCTGATGACTTGGATTTATTTTGACTTTGACCAGCAGAGGGGGACCCACCTTAGGGTTGACTTTGGTCAAACCCCCCTAAAATTCAATTTTTTGGAAAAAAAATTCTTGTGGAAGAGACCACCTCCTCTTCATGGCTTGAGTAGGGCTTTACTTCCCTTCATTCTTAGGCCATCAATTCAGCAAGCAAGATGGGAGATGGGCCATGGGCTAAGGTAAGGCCCAACTCCCCTTTCCCTTCCCCTCTTCCTCACTCCCAAGCCCAACCCATTCCCCTACCCTCTATGATGTTGCCACCTAAGTTGTACTACCCTCCTCTGATGGTGTCATCTGGCCAGAGCAAATGGAGTGGAGGAGAGGAGGAATTCCTCCTCTCGAGTTAATCCTACACCGAGGAGGGAGGAGCAAGGGGCCTCCTCCCCGGCTATATAAGCCCATGCCCCCGTGCTCTCCTCCTCACTCAACTCAGGCAAGCCAAAGCCCCCCTTGTCGGAACCCTGGGTCGTCGGAAAACTCGGATCCAAAACCCGCCACCTCCTTCCTCCACCACCTTTAATGGCGGCTCGGCCGGGACCTTCCCGAGCTCCTCCAGCCCAGGTGGAAAACTTCTCCCTCCTCCTTCCCTACTTCCCCATCATGTTGCATGGGCCTCCCGGTGGTCGGAGCGCCGCTAGCACCACCCGAGCCTTGCTCTAGGTCAGGTGGTAGCCGTAGGTGGAAAACCCTGCCTTAGTATCGGTGGTGGCGCTGGGAAGGTGTCCAACCACCGAGAGGTTTATCCCCGACGGTGGATGGTCATGGTGTCGGCGGAATTTGCCGCTCCGACGGCACCCGACAGAGCAATAACGTGTTATGTTATAATTTCTGAGGCAGCGGAGGCCAGAGACGCCAGGCCATCAGACCACTGCCAGAGAGGAGTCTGGCCCCCGGCGTGCCGGCCGGGGATGGTTTTATGGCGGGTGAGCCACTAGAGAGGAGGGTGGCGCGACATCACTGGGAGCAGCGTGTAACACTCATATCCGTCACATAGCATATAGCAGTAGGTCCGGCCGGGGCCCGACGCCATATACCACGGACAAACTGGTGGGTTACTCGTTGAAACCAATCAACCAAGCACAACGTCCTACACAGAGCATCTAGCAGAAGCAGTTTATTAAGTTGCAAAGAATAAAGAACTCATCAAAGCATGAATGTCCACTACTCAGAATAATAGGAACGTACAATACACGAGTACTGGTCTTATGGCCTTACAATAGTTTGTTCAAATAAAAGTGTCTTCCAAACCTCGGCACGCAGGGATAAGGTTCCTACTTGGGTCAGACCTTGATCAGGAAGAGACATGAGAATAAAAAAACACACAAAATTAGGTCTTCGAGGGCCGGCTCAGCAACTTGGGCTGATGTTTCAAAGTAGCCCGCTATTTACCGCTCGGATTCTGCAGAAACCTGCAAGCAACAATCCACTTGCACGGTGGCAAACAACAGCAACGGTGCATGTTATGCTGGCCAAATTCTTACCACCCTGCTATTCCTCACCCCCAACTCGGGGCGGCGATGACTAAACTCCATACGTTCCTCCTAGTTCTGCATTTTGTTAGCATATATCATGGCAGTATAGTGTAAACATACTTCATCACAGGTGCAGGCACGCACGGCCACACACCCCGTTCCACCGTCAGGGCACATTCACGGCGAACCGGCCAGACGTCACATCCGAGATGGGATAATTAAAGCATCATAGACTTAATTCTCCGTAACTCACCACCGTCTCTTGGACAACCAACCTTATGAGCATTTTGTCTTCCTGGATATCACGGGTCACATCAATTTAAGTCATAGTCGCCGGAGACACTCATTTGATGCCAACGGTCTCGCCACCTAACGACATAGAAGATGTACGGTTCTGCCTGACCCGTTGCTCACACTGCAACGACAATTTAAGCCATATGCGCGGGTCAAGACTCCCCGAGTCTCGTTTCTATCACACAGTTCACATAACCCTGGTCATCCTCCGTCAATATGTTCAAGTTGGCATCGGCCACCATGAATGGCATGTAATCACATATAGCATTTGCCCATATTATTTTCTCGTGTGCACGTTGGACTTGTTAGTCACCCCATCGTTAAGGCTCTCCTTGTATGCACGTCAATCAAATCTACCCGTCGTAGGAAAAGGTCTTCCGAAAAACAAACATTCGCGCGGAGTCTTCTCCGGCCATTATGCAATGCAACAAATCACCGAAATCCAGACCAACTTGTCCGGATAGGCTTCACAACACGTCCTCCATGTCTATGTCCGTTCTCGAATACGGACCCTACACACGGGTCCTATCGGCCAACTTCACATATTTACCCCAAGGAACGCATCAACTCATCACACACTCGCGAGAGAGGGCTTCATATGTAAAGGAAAAGAGGACTTCACATGTCCTAGGATGATAATCGTTAACCTTACGTTTTTCCTTGGCGACATGGTAAAATCTCCCCGGATCTTTCAGATGACTCTTGAAAGCACCGCAATCTCCTTGCCTCTTCATGAATTTCAAGCTTGGCATCCGAAGTCGGCTCCGCGAAAGGGATATTGTGATTTGGAGCTTTTCTTAATCGTTGAGGGAATGGTGGTGGTGGATAGACTATCGCAACTCTTCTTTTTAGCAACGGTGACCGGATCTAGTCCCCTAACACCTCCTCCTCACTAACATTCTCCTTGTATCAACTCTCTCTAGGCTCTCTCTAGACTCATTTCCTTAGATTCCTCAAGATTTTCCTTTCTCTGGTGCTCCCACCAACTCATTGACTCCTTAAAAGCAAATGAGGAAGTTATACCCCTGAACCGGCCTTAACCTTAAGGGGAAGCACTCGCGAGCCTGAACTGCGTTTCAGATCCAAAAGCAAGGAAACGAACGAGGCTGTGATTCAGCCCGAATTTCCAAAACCTTGGTCGAACACGGGTGGGTCAGGCAAACGCCCGTGTTCAGGGCCGTGTCACCCATTCGCCGTCGGGAAACTGATGCGTCCCGAAAAGAATACGGGCACCCGTTACACGCCCGTGTCAGGCTTGACATGCCCGTGGGTCATGGAACCGAAGTAGGCACATGCCCGTGTAGCTGGGCGTGTTCCCTCAACGACACAGGTCCAAAACAACCCGAGCACCACACGACCATGTGACACGCCGTGTGCGGCAAATAGATCAACTGGCCCTGGGATACAGAAGAAGAAGCCCGTGTCGATCAAGGCCGTGTAACTGCCTTAGAACAAACCGCCACACAACCCGAGGATAGGACACTCAGGGTACTTGTTCGACACGCCCGTGTCGAATATCACACGCCTGTGTCGGACCCGAACACGCCTGGGCTCAGGCCGTATAAAACGTCCCTCACTCAACGATCGTTGAGTGCAAGGCTCTGCAAACCAGTGACTGATACTCCCTAGGACACGTTCTTTGACACCCATATCCCAGGCCGTGTTCACCCGCCCCCAACGATCGTTGACTCCAAAATCGTTGATCACGCGACCAACGCCGAACCCGAGCACGACACGCCCTGGGACACGCCCGTGTCCCAGGCCGTGTCACCTCTACCAAAACCCAGATTTGGCTCAAAACGCCACTCGTCACCCTTTTGAGTTTCGGGGTGTTACAACTCTCTCCCTCTTAAAATAATTTCGTCCACGAAATTACCAAAGGAAAGATAAACAAAACCAAAAGCGTTACCTGAGTGAAACAACTCTGGGTACTCCTCCAGCATGGTCTGCTCCCGTTCCCAAGAGAGCTCCTCACGACTGCAATTGTCCCAACGGACCTTGACCATCCTGATCTCCTTGTTACGGAGTCGCTTAACCTCAAAGTCTTCAATACGAACGGGCTTGACCTTAGTCGTCAACCCTTCGTCCACCGGCACTTAATCACCTGCGATCACCTGCGAAGGCTCTTGCACTGCCTTCCGCAACACTGAAATATGGAATACATCGTGTAGACCACTCAACTCCACTAATAGCCTCAGACGATAAGCCGCTTCGCCGATCCGCTCCAGAATCTCAAACGGTCCAAGGTATCTCGGGCTCAGCTTCTTCAAGCGTCGTACCCGTGACACACCCTTGAACGACTTTATCTTCAATTACACCCAATCGCCGACTGCGAACTCCACGTTCCGATGTTTGGCATTGTAGTACTTAGCTTGCTTGTCCTGAGCGATCAGGAAACTCTCTCGAATGATCCGCACCAAGGAAGTTGCATTCTCCACCTCATGCTTTTTAAACAACCTTGCCTCACCAGTTTCTAGCCACGATAATGGCGTGCGACACTTCCTACCATATAGGGCCTCGAAAGGTGTCATCTGTATACTTGTTTGGTAGCTATTGTTGTACGCAAATTCCACCAGATACAGGTGGTCTTCCCAATGCTTCCCGAAGTCTAGAACACACATGCGGAGCATGTCTTCCATAGTTCTATTGACCCTCTCGGTCTTCCCATCCGTCTGCGGATGGAAGGCTGTGCTGAACTTCAATTTAGTCCCCAGCATCTACTGCACCAATCTCCAATTATTGGACGTAAAACGTCCATCCCGATCACTCACGATGCTGCGGGGCACACCGTGAAGTCTGACTATATTATCCACATACAGCTTCGCCAGTTTCTCTACCGAGTCATCCTTCCTATGCGGAATGAAGTGCGAAGCCTTTGTTAATCGATCTACGATCACCCAAATGGCGTCGTTTCCCTTCTGCGACCTTGGCAAGCCATGCACAAAGTTCATTATTATGTCGTCGAACTTCCATTCCAAAATTGGCAAGGATTTCAAGAATCCTCCTGGCTTCTGGCACTCTGCCTTTACTAAGGCGCAAATCTAACATTTAGCCACGAACAGTGCCACATCCTTCTTGAGTCCTGGCCACCAAAACAATTTCTTCAGGTCCCAGTACATCTTCGTGCTCCCTGGGTGGATTGAGTACTTGGTATGATGAGCCTCGTACATCAACTTCGCCCGTAGATTTCCCACGTTTAGGACACACAAATGATTGTCCTTCCTTAGAAGTCCATCTTTAACTGAAAACTAGGAATTTGACCCATCCAATGCTGAATCCATGAGCACCTTCATGCCGTCATCCAACACCATAGCCTGCCGAATCCGATCAGCCAGGTCATACTGAACTTTTGTCCAGTTCAACAATGCTTTGGCGCTAGTCTGCTTGTCAACACAACAGATCTCTAACGCCTCCAGTTCCCGAATTAACCTCTCATCATGAACCGACAACCAGTTGGCTTGGGCGGGAGCCGTGCGACTCAACGCATCCGCAACTGCATTGCCTTTCCTGGGTACATAATGAATCTTGAACGTATAGTCCCCCAGGAACTCCATCCATCTCTGCTGCCTCATGTTCAGATCCTTCTGATCCAACATGTACTTTGGGCTCTTATGGTCGGTATAAATATCGTCTTTTACACCGTACAAATAGTGTCTCCACAGCTTAAGTGCAAATATCACGGTCGCTAACTCCAAGTCATGGACCGGATAATTCCTTTCGTGCACTTTCAGCTGACGCAATCCATACACAATAACACTCCCATGCTGCAGCAGCACGCAACCCAAACAACTGCCTGAGGCATCACTATAAATCTCGAAACCTTCGGTCACACGCGGCGAACTTAGCACCGACATCGTGGTCAACTGACTCTTCAACTCTTCAAATGCTTGCGCGCACTCCTGCGTCCACAAGAACTTTTGATCCTTCCTTGTCAACTTCGAGAGAGGTAACGTTATCCGCGAGAAATTCTCTACAAAGTGCCTGTAATAGCCGGCAAGCCCAAGAAAACTCCGGACTTCCGCTACCGAAGACAACACAGGCCACTCCCGTATCGCAACAATATTTGCTGGATCCACCGATATACCTTCACCACTTACAATATGACCAAGGAATGCTACTGAGGGTAGCCAGAACTCGCATTTGGAGAATTTTGCATAAAGTTCATTCCTCCTCAGCGTCTCCAAGACTAGATGCAAATGCTTGAAGTGATCTTCCTTACTCTGCGAGTACACCAATATGTCGTCAATGAAGACGATCACAAATTGGTCTAGGTATTCTCTGAACGTTCGGTTCATCAGATCCATGAACACCGATGGTGCATTAGTCAGCCCGAACGGCATGACCGTGAACTCGAAATGCCCATACATCGTGCTGAATGCGTCTTCGAGATATCACACTCACTTATCCTCAGCTGATAATACCCAGACTTCAGATCCAACTTCGAATATACTGACGATCCGACTGACTGATCAAAAAGATCATCAATCCTTGGGACCGGGTATTTATTCTTTTCCGTTAGCTTGTTCAACTCCCTGTAGTCGATATACAGCCGCAAACTCCCGTCCTTCTTCTTAACTAAGAAGACCGGTATTCTCCAAGGCGACGAGCTTGGACGCACATACCCTTGCTCCATCAACTCTTCTAGTTGAACCTTTAACTCCGTCATCTCCTTAGGCGCCAACCGATAAGGAGAACGTGACGCAGGTTTGGCACCTAGCACGAGCTCGATCATGAAGTCGATCTCTCGCTGCGGTGGGGCTCCAGGAAGATTGTCCGGGAACACATTGGGGTACTCACAAACAACAGGGATACTACCCAAAGTGGACTTAGGCTTTACAGCCTCCACTAACGTGAAGAACAGCTCTGCGCCAACACGAACTGTCTTGACCACCTGAAGAGCAGACATCAGCGTCTTGATCGACCCCTTTAGTCCCGTAAACAATGTCTTCTGCCCAACACCCAGCTTGACCTCTTTGCGGTTGCAATTTATAAAAGCCTTCTGCTCTGAAAGCCAATCCATACTGAAGATGACGTCGAACTCTACTAGCAGCAGCAACGATGCTAGCGAGTCAAACTCTTGACTTCCAATACGAACCTTTACGGCACATACTCTGTCCGTGCGCATCGAACACCCATTCTACAACAGCACATCCAATTTGTCCTTCGCCGTCGAAGAGGGGACTCCGATGCGCGTTATGAAACCTTCGGACAAAAAGGAGTGTGAAGCTCTTGTATCGAATAGTGCTCGTGCCGGACTATCGCCAATCAAAACAAAGCCTATACAAACAGTATTAAGCTAACAAGCACTAGGTAACAGTAGTTAAAGCTAACTTGCTATAAATTAAACCGTACCTTTCAACACATCGGCCTGTTTGATGGCCTCCTGCTGGCCCAAGTTATAAACTCTCGGTTGAGTCGGAGCATAGTGGGACGCGGTTGACTCCACCGCCTTTCCCTTTTCTTCATAAGTTGCTTCTTGCTTTATCTCGGACTTCGGACGTCAACTCTAACAATCATTGGCAAAATGCCCCGTCTTTCCACAAGTGAAACAAGCGCCTGGGGTTCGGTTGGTAGTTGCCCCCGAGGCACCTGAAGAAGGGTCTAGACCCGACGTCCTAGCCTTCTTGTAGAACTTGCGATATCCTGACTTCGAAGTAGTCGACACTTTAAACTCCGATTTCCTGCCACTGGAGTCCTTCTTTGCCTGAACATTCTTCATATCCTTTTCCAAGGATCGGGCCGAATTGACCATGGTCATGAAGCCCTGCGCCATAAGCCCCGAAAGTAGCAATCTTAGGTCATCTCTCAAACCTTCATAGAATTGGTTCGTCTTGTGCTCCTCATCAGCAAAGGTAGCGCTTGCGTATCGTCCTAAATGAGTAAACTCGTGGAGATACTCGTCCACGGTACTGTCTCCTTGAATCAACTTATGGAAGTCATTCTCCAAAGCAATCCTCTAGGCTGAGGAGAGGTATCGAGCCAAGAACAACCTTGAAAACTCCTCCATTGAGACATCAACCAACTGCCTACCCCTTAGATGGTGTAGCTCCAAGCCTTCCCACCATAGCCTTGCGTCACCGTCCAGCAAGAACGTCGCAATAGTGGTCTTCTGCCACTCCTCAGTCTCAGTCGTTGTCAGCACTCTATTAACTCTAGAGAGCCAATCCTCCGCTTGAGTTGGGGTTCCCGCACCCGAGAACATAGGAGGATTGAAGCCCATCACGTGCTTCAATTGCTTCTCCGTTGCTCTCCTCGGCAATATCGACTCCAAAACCACATGTTCCACCCTCCTTGGCTCTGCCGCTTGGAGCGGTACTTGCTCCACAGCAGGAGCGAGTTGTTACACTTGCCTCGCAGGCTGCGTGTTGATCATCACAAGCACAACCTCCGCTACCAATCGAATGGTCTCGGCTGAAGGGGGTGTTGCAGGCGCATCGTTTGGTGCACTGTTCGCCTCAGAAGCTGGCCGTCCCGACGGCCCAGCACCACTCCTAGTCACTTATAATCGTGCAAAACACCGATAAGCGACCACACAACATTGCAAAAAGCAATTATAGGAACACGCAGGTTCCCCAAACATGTGTATTTTCATTCCTAAGTGGACATTCATGGGTTCTTTTAATGTTATAACGATGACGCACACACGTGTGCTCACCACCCCTTAAATCGAATTCGCCCACGAATTCATTTAAACCTCCCTCTGATACCAAATTGTAACACCCATATCCGTCGCATAGCATATAGCAGTAGGCCCGACCGGGGCCCGATGCCATATACCACGGATAGACCAGTGGGTTACTCATTGAAACCAATCAACCAAGCACAACGTCCTACACAGAGCATCTAGCGGAAGCAGTTTATTAAGTTGCAAAGAATAAAGAACCCAGCAAAACATAAATGTCCACTACTCAGAACAATAGGAACGTACAATACACGAGTAATTACCTTATGACCTTACAATAGTTTGTTCAAATAAAAGTGTCTTCCAAACCTCGACACGCAGGCCGATCATACATGAGAATAAGAAAAACACTAAAAATTAGGCCTTCGAGGGCCGGCTCAGCAACTTGGGCTTTAGCCCGCTATTTACCGCTCGACTCCGCAGCACCTGCAAGCAACAATCCACCGCACGGTGGCAAACAAAAGCAACGGTCAGCTATGCTGACCAAATTATAACGACGACGCCCCCAACTCGGGGCGGCGATGCTCTTTTCCTTGCATTTTGTTAGCATAATCAGGCAGTATAGTGTAAACACACTTCATCACAAGTGCAGGCACGCACGACCACACACCCCTGCACTCAGGGCACATTCACGGCGAACCGACAAACGTAACATCAATTTAAGCCATAGACGTTTCCGTCTCACCACCGTCCCTTGGATGGCCAACCTTATGAGCATTTTATCTTCCTGACACGGGTCACGTCAATTTAAGCCATAGACCGCTGGAGAAGCTCATCTATGCCAACAGTCCCACCGAACGACATAGAATAGGTACGGTTCCGCCTGACCCGTTGCTCACACCACAACGTCAATTTAAGCCATATGCGCGGGTCAAGACTCCCCGAGTCCCGTTTCTATCACACAGTTCACATAACCCGGTTATGTTCAAGTTGGCTCCCCGACCACCATGATGGCAAAATCACGCATTTGCCCAGTTTTCCGGGTGCACCTTGGAGTTAGTCCCCAAGGCTCCCTGTTGCAATCTACCGCGTAGAAAACCCGAAAAACAAACATTCGTGCGGAGTCTTCTCCGGCCATTATGCAATGCAACATCACTAATCCAGACCAACTTGTCCGGATAGGCTTCACACACCATGCCTATGTCCATTCTCGAATACGGACCCGACACAAGGGGGACTTCACATATCTACCCCAAGGAATGCCTCAACTCATCGCACACTCGCGAGAGAGGGATTCCTATGCAAAGGAAAAGAGGACTTCACATATCCTAGGATGAGAATCATTACCCTTGCGTTTTTCCTTGGCACCATGAAAATCTATGCGGATGAAAAGCACCGCAATCTCCTTGCCTCCACAGATCCGAAGTCGGCTTGCGATTTGGAGCTCTGAAACTCCGTCGGTGACCGGATCTAGCCTTCCTTCTTCCTCCTTGTTCTCTCCTCTCTCTAGAACTTAGAAAGAGATTGACTCCAAGCAAATGAGGAAGTTACACCCCTGAACCGGCCTTAACCCTAAGGGGAAAGAGCCCGAACCATCAGATATAAAAGCAAGGAAACGAACGGCTGTGATTCAGCCCGAATTTCCAAAACCTGGGCCGAACACGGGTTCCGACACGCCCGTGTTCAGAGCCGTGTCACCCATTCGCCGTCAAAACCGACGCGTCCCGAAAAGAACATGGGCACCCGACACGCCCGTGTCAGGCTTGACACGCCCGTGTCAACCAGTACACGCCCGTGTAGCTGGGCGTGTTCCCTCAACGACACAGGTCCAAAACAACCCAAGCACCATACGGCCATGTGACACGCCTGTGTCACACGCCGTGTGCTAGACACGCCCTGGGACACGCCAGTGTCCCAGGCCGTGTAACTACCTTAGCACAAACCGCCATAAAACCCGAGGAGGACAAGGGTATTCGACACGCCCGTGTCGAATATCACATGCCCGTGTTGGACCCGATCACGCCTGGGCTCAGGCCGTGCATCCCTCACTCAACGATTGTTGAGTGCAAGGCTCTGAGTGACTGACACGCCCTGGGACATGCCCGTGTCCCAGGCCGTGTTCACCCGCCCCCCGAAGATCGTTGACTCCAAAATCGTCGACCACGCGACCAACGTCGAACCCGAGCATGACACGCCCTGGGACTCACCCGTGTCCCAGGCTGTGTCACCTCTACCAAAATCCAGATTTGGCTCAAAACGCCACCCGTCACCCTTTTGAGTTTCGGGGTGTTACACAGCGCATGTCACGCCACCGCTCTTGGGTTGGAGAAATTCGGCGGTAGCCGGCGGCGCGTGGCCATCGGACAACCGCCTAGGTGTTCGTCAGCCCCCTACGAGTCGACCAAAGGCAGCACTGGCACCTCTCAGTCATCGGACAGTGGTGGCAAAAGCTTTAATCTTGCACCGCCGGTGACTCATAGTTGTCGTCCGATCTGAAGATAATGATCGGACGGCAGCTGTCTCATAAAATTATGCGCTGCATGAATTTCTAGAGCCCCACAGCGGATCTGCGCCTGATCTGCTGTGGGGGTAGAAGAACTAATCAGTTGTCTGGATCATTCTCAATCACGCGATCATGTTTGATCTGGCTAATTGCAGACCAATTTTTAAATAAAAACTTGGTGGTTTTTTAAGAGAAATATAAGCTCCTAGGAGAAAGTTTTAAACATGAAAGTTGTTCCTATTGATGAGGGCAATCTTCACAAAAATTTTGGAAATTTTTGAAATTGAATTGGTAGTTTTAAAAGCCTAAATAAAAATTAATTGGCCAATTTAAAGGCTCAAAATTGCTTGAAATATTTTGAGAAAATTTCTAGACACTTTTTAAGCTCTCTTAAAGATTATAATAAAATTTGGAAACTTTGGGGTAAAAATTGAAGATTTTCTAATTTTTTGGAGTCTAGGGTCGCGTTCAGAAATTGAGACGCTTAAATTCTTCAAAAATAAAAATCGAAGCGTGCGACCACTTTCTATATTGAATATTAAGTTCAAATGATAAATCAGCGAGAGTTACTAAGGCAAGATTTCCAGCTCTGAGTATTCTGAGGTTTTGCAAAATCATCGAGCACCTCGTTTTTAAAATAACTCTCTGCTTTTTGGGTGAACTCGGAAGATGAAACTGCGAGTTTCGAATAAAATAATCCTCAACCTCGTTTTGGGTGAAGAATTTCACTCATGTGTTGAAAACGATTTTCGAGGTTGAAATTCAAGAAAGAATGTGACCTCTAACGAGATTCTCGGATTCAATCTGACGCAAGCAATTGAGTTGATATTTATTCTCAGGTGAATAATAAAGGTGTAACTCATAATAAGTCTCATAATCCAGTTAAACCGTGATTGAAAGGCACAACTGAATTATTATCGGATCTTAATAATAAGTAAAACTAAAAGAAACCACCTAAAAACTGAAATGGGACTGAACATGTATCCTGAGAACGGAGATGGAACTGAACTTGCCTCCTAAAAATGAAGATAGAACTGAACTTGCCTCCTGAGAACGAAGATGGAACTGAACTTGCCTCATATGAACGAAGATGGAACTAAAGACTCCTGAATAGAGTAATTGGACTACTAATCATTTTTTTTATAATTTATTCAAGTTTCGTATTGGTCCAGTTCCTTTATTTATTTCTGTTCAGTACTTTCTCTTCAGTACTCCAGTCTCGTACTGGTCATGCTTATTTACTTTCAGTTCATTTTTTTAAGTACTATTTCAGTCCTGTACTGGTTCAGTTCCTATCAGCACTTACTTTTAGTTCTTTCAGTTCTGTATTACTCCAGTTTCGTACCGGTCATATTTCATTACAACATTTTAATTCTGCAGCTTATGCAGCTTTTATTATCACATTTTTATTTCTGCAATTTACCATTTTAAGCATGGGTTCTGCTCTAACGATCAGTCTTCTGTTAGGTTGAGCCTTAGTTGAGGATAACATGAGTTGAGGTATTCCTCCAGGATTAGCCTCAAATAAAGAGCTCTCACGCTCCTTGTTGGAAGTCAAGACGAGTGTCGCTTACCTGAATTATTTGAAGCATAGTTGGGCAGGCCAGCATAGACCTGGTGCGAGCCAACAAAATTTGATAAATTTAATTGCTTGTAAATTGCCCACAGTAAATCGTGGTGGGTCAGTCACTTCCGCAGACCGTTCATACTAGTGCGGAGAATTCAATGACTCAAGGCGACAGAGAGATGAGTACCACGGGCGACCGACCGTTATGAATTGTTCTCGTTGGATTTCCTCCGCTAGTCGGGCAAAATGTTGAATCGTCGGATGTCGCTCACATCCAACAGTACATGGGGTTGTACGTTGGGGTCTGGGCTGTGCAGTACGACCACCCATAGAAGCGGCATGACTGACCACTCTCACTAACGACCACATCCGTGAGGCCCGTAGGGCTCGCTATCCTGCTTGAATAGAAGCGGTCCATACTATGTCGACATAGGGTGTGTGCGTGGCTTTGAATGCCCGCGGCGTGTTAGCGGGTTTGAATACCTGCGATATGATTACAGGTTATGAATACATTAGGTGATGATAGCTAGTGGAGCTTGAGTTATATATAATTGACGCATACTGTTGGTTTTATTCCAATTATACTATGTTGCATGTTCTTTTGATAGTTGCTCCTAACTTATATATGAAATGTTGTACTAATTCTCTCATGCTTCAGCTATTTACTTTTGTTGGGTATGTGAGCTCGTCCCTAGGATATGGATCTAGGGAGGAGATGTGTTTCCACTTAGCTCTGTGACTAACGGTTATGTTTATAACTAATCACATGAGACATATCACCGTGATGATCAGCTGTCGTAGGACGATATGCCAGCTGATTGGACTACCCAAGCAAAGGCACCCCCGTCGTCTCTAGAGTTTCGAGACGTGAGTACTAGTGAGCATGATTGAGAGCATGGAGAGTTTGTAGTAGTAGTAATTTTGTAGCCTACGAGCTTTATGTATAAACAGTGGTTGCGGCCTTTGCGTACTCTTTTAGATATATATTGTTATAGATATATATGTTTGATATGGCTTCCTATTAATGCTTCTGCAATACTCTGTGATGAGATGTGAATGTTGTGATTCAAGCCGAGCAAGACGGCCAACTAGCGGTTAGTGGTGTGGTTTGATACCACTTAAGGAGCGATGGGTGGACGTCTTGGGCAAGTAAGATCCCCTTCGACCCGACCTAAAGCTTGGGAAGACGATCTTACAAATGGATCAGAGCTATCAAGATCTATTCTTGTGGAGCTGTCTTAGGATCCCCCCGTCCCTCTCTTCGTTCCTTGGTTCAGGACGAACCATTCAATGGAAGTCTGGTGGACCCTAGTATATAGGCTTATGGATTCTAGACTGTACGATAGCACACTCGCACACATTTGTTCCCGCTTTGACAAGCTTTTGCAAATTTCACCTACTTTTGCAAAGTAATGACACTTGTTTCCTGTTACTTCTCCAGATACCGGAGTCCAGTAACGAGAGATCCTCCTCCAGAGGATATGTCCCCTCCACTCCACCTCCAGACCCAGTTGCCCATACAGCTGTACCGTTCGCTGAGATAGACTTGGGGCAAACATTGACAACTATTCTGGCGACGTTACGGATGACTATGGCACAGCCACCACAGCAGTTGGTGGTACCCACTGACCTACTGACGACCTTTCGGGTGTTGAGGCCTCCCACTTTCAGAGGCACAGAGACTGCCATGCAGGAAGAAGAGTGGGTCGAGCGTGTGGAGGAGCTTCTCGTGGGCATGATGTGCCCAGTTGTTGTTGCAGTTTCCTTGGTGGTGACGTTATTTGAGGGGTATGCCAGAGACTGGTGGAGATCGATCAACCGCTCGACGTTCAGGGGGCGACCGCTGAATGTTATTCTGTAGGGGGAGTTTTTAGAGGCATTTATGGAGCACTTCATTTCTAACGCCGACCAAGATGCACTGTAGGAGAGGTTCCTACACATTTGTCAAGGTGATCGGACAGTGCCAGACTACGAGAGAGAGTTCATCCACCTGACCCGTTTTACTGGGAACCTTGCAACCACTGATAGAGATCGGGTCGCCCGTTTTTTGTCGAGGCCTGCTGGATGACCTGAGACAGGCTTTGATCATAATCTCCCAATCCACCTTCCATACCATAGCGACTCACGCTACCGCTTTGGAGTTAGATCAGAGGATGGTGGCCTAGCGGCGCCGAGTTCAGATAAAGGTTCCCAGAGGTTAGGGACGGGATAGAGGAGCTGCTCCTCGTCGACAAGAGAGAGAGTGCAGACAGCGACAATGCAGATAACCATACAGGCACCCACCCCCACCTAGACAGTCACCAACACCCCCAGCAACCCGACCAGCATAGCATCAGGATCCCAGGCCAGCTCCAGCACCTCAACCTACTCTAGCAGTCCGACGAGATGTTCCCTTTGCAGGGAACTAATTTCTATGCCAGCATCCAAGACACATGAGAGATTTCTGCCCGCAGGCGGCAGGAAGGTCAGGATTAGGAGCAGTATAGGGAGGGTAGGCACCGCGAGGATAGGGCCAGAGAGGCCAAAGAGGTAAAGCCGACAGGAGAGGTCAACAGGGCCAAGCAACACCCTTGGAGGCATATGCTTTAAACCTTCAGCATGGACCGGCTCCCAATGTAGAGATATATATATATCTTAGACATTAGGGATACATTGGATATTGATACCTAGAGTTTATGCTATATGTATATGTGTGCCTACATCAGATGTATGTTTTGTTATATGATATATATGTACATCTTTAGCTCATCAGGATTACTTTTGGTGAAGGACACCCCGCGAAAACTCTCTTATACTAGAGCGACACACTCCTTTATTTCTCAAGATTTTATCGCACCCAAAGGGAATGTTGTTCGCTCAGCCGGACTGTCTATACGAATTCGCCTACCAGATGGTTCATATATGACATCTACAGAGAAATGCTCGTTCCAGGCTATGCTAGAGGACGTAGAATTTGAGATTTACACGACAATCATAACAATAACCAGATTTGATATCATCCTGGGAATGGATTGGCTGGTCGAGCACAATGCCTAGATAAACTGTGCAACACGAGAGGTCAAGCTCCAGAAGCTAGATGGACAGGTCATTACGCTGGTAGGTATATCCTCAGTCTCTTGCATCATATTGACCTCTGCCTAGACAATAAAGTCAGTTAGACAAAAGAGCGAGGTATACCTTATCTATTTTGAAATGGAAAATAAAACTCAAGTGCTCTCTAAGGTCCCGGTGGTACGGGATTTCCCAGATATTTTCCCTGAATCCCTTCCAGGTTTGCCACCGCAGCGAGAGGTGAACTTTCAAATTGAGTTTGTGCCTGGAGCCTGACCGGTGTCCCGAGCACCCTACCGGGTGATTCCTAAGGAATTGACAGAACTAAAGATTCAACTTCAGGAACTGATCGATGCAAGGTTTGTCCGTCAGAGTTCCTCGCTCTGGGAAGCCCCTGTGCTGTTTGTGAAAAAGAAGGACGGGACACTGCGCTTATGCATAGTTACATAGAGCTTAACAAGCTCGCCATACAGAACACGTACCCCCTCCCGCGAATTGACGAATTGTTTGATCAACTGCAAAGTGCGTCTGTCTTCTCTAAGATGGACCAAAGTTTTGACAACTATCAGCTGTAGATCTGGCTACTATCAACTGTAATGTCATTTTAACGACCGGAATATAGGTAATATGGTACATTTTTATTTTAAAATCAAAATAATTATTTTATTGGTTAAAAAAACGTGCATAGATTTATGCACGTCAGGCGTAGATATAGAGGTTGGGCCCCACTAATTTTTTAGGTAATTGTTATTAGCATCGCAGTTTTGGCTAGTTGTACCGTACTTTTTTCTAATTTTTAAAGTGTGTTGTTATTAGCACTGCAGTTTTTGGCTAGTCGCACCGCACTTTCACCTAGGTTTTCGCGCCTTTTAGAAATACGCCTTGTACATGCATTTTTAGAAAAAGTGTTCAACACGAAAGTTGTAGATCTCGACGAGATCTACAACTTTCGCGTTGAACACTTTTCCTAAAAATGCATGTACAAGACGTATTTCCAAAAGACGCGAAATTTCCAAAGTACGCATTGTACATGCATTTTTATGAAAAGTGTTCAACACAAAAGTTGTAGATCTCGTCGAGATCTACAACTTTCGTGTTGAACACTTTTCTAAAAATGCATGTACAAGGCGTATTTTCAAAAGACGCGAAAACCTAGGTAAAAGTGTGGTGCGACTAGCCAAAACTGCAGTGCTAATAACAACGCCCATTTTTAAAAGACGCAAAGTACGGTGTGACTAGTCAAAACTGACGTGGTAATTACAATGGTTTTTTTTGGTAATTGTTAACCGCAAACCCGCTATTTGTTAGTGACACACAAAAATCTCATAATTTTTCATGCATTTTCGAAATACGTCTTGTACATGCAATTTTAGAAAAAGTGCTCAACACGAAAATTGTCGAGATCTACACGAGATCTACAACTTTCTGTGTTGAGCACTTTTCCTAAAAATGCATGTACAAAACGTACTTTGGAAATATGCTTTGATTTTACGCCTTTCAGAAATACGCCTTGTACATGCAATTTCAGGAAAAGTGTTCAACTTTCGTGTTGAACACTTTTCCTGAAATTGCATGTACAAGACGTATTTCGAAAAAGCACGAAAAGTTAGCAGATTTTGAGGTGCGACTAGCCAATAACGGGTTGCGTTCAGGGGCGGATCTAAGTATAGTCCAGGGTGGGCAGCTGCCCACCCTGAATTTTGCGAAATGTTCAATAGATTAGGAAGCATTGACGCGCATTAATTTTTTTTAATATATATATGTATATATTATATATATAAATATATAAGAGCTGTTCATTATTTCTACTTTGGTTTAGTGGTTAAATTTTTAGGTCTCTATGATGAGGTCCTGTGCTCAAATCCGGGCCACAACTGTTTTTTGCTTTGAATTTTTTTATCCGTTGGATCTAATCCAACGGCTTTAAATTTCTCAACTCATTTTATCTCATATTTTTTAAACCATCCTTTCCGAATCCCGAGTTCCCCAGCCGGCCCTAATTGCAATCCTGCGCCCAGCCCTTTCGTGCTTTCCATCCGCCCACGACTGCATCCGCCAGTCTAGCACCAACCGACAACCACATCTTCGGGCCGTCGGCGACATTTCTCCAGGAATACCCCCGGTTCCACCGTCCACAACCTCGGCGACGGCGAGTCGGCGTTTCTCCTTCACGTAGTCAGTAGTCTGCACCTCTGCGGACTGCGACATCGGCTACGGGCCTACGGCTAGCACCAACCACAGCATGACAGCGTCGGTGGCATTTCTCCAGGAATACCACAGCCTCGGTGTTTCTCCTTCACCGACTACCTTTGATTTGTTCTTTTTTTATTAATTGCACTGATTTTCTTCCCATCTCTGTTCATAATCTCACTTGCAATGTTCTTCTGTTTTTTGACTCTTTAGCATAAGAGTATTCAGTACTGTTTTCTTTTTGTTGGTGCTCTTATATATCTGTCATTTCTTCATTTATCTTTAGAAGCTAACTCATTGATTATCCATCGCATATTTTACTTTTACAGGGCTCACAAGTTATAGTTGGGGCTGAGTACATGAGTTATAACAAATTTTTTTGTTATCACTTATCATTGGGGCTTGATATAAAGAGGTGATTGAGGGACTCCGCCGATATTTTTTCGCTTTTGCATGATTAGTGCCCAAGTAAAATTAGATTAAATCGGATAACTCATGATTCTTCTTAAATTTGAGGGTAAATTGAGTTTGTTTGTTTGGATGAAGTTGAGGTTTTGGAATTGAAAATGAATGTCTAATCTCATTGAAAATAGATTTTAAATTCTAAGTTTTGGGGTTTTAGTTGTCAAGAAGAATATACTCATATGATTCATTTGATTGGGCAGAATAAAAGTCAGGATTGGAATTAGTGGTTTAATTTGGATTTCTATTGATTTATTATGTGCTTGAAGAACTTCATCCACTTTTATGTTCGAACGGATGATGTTTGTTATGTGATCCTTAACAAGTGACGATTTAATTCATGTATTTACGATTGCCATTACCATGCCAAACGAGTGATGAATCAAAACTTTTAATAGGAATCATTCTGATTTCTTCATGATTTTTGAAAATTGTTAGCACTTTTTCTTCTTCTTCTTCAAATTGTTGCATTAACTAATGTTAATATTACAAGATATTTTCTTTGTGATGTGATATTTATTAGTCTTATACATAGGTGGTTGATGAAACTTATGTTACAACTTATGTTAATGTTATGCTCAAAATTAGTTTTTTTTTGCAGGAGAAATTGGAGTAAAATTATAGCTGACGAACGGTCCAGATCTTTCTGCAGGAGAAATTTCTTTGATTGTTGTGCGACGGCCATAATCTCTTGGTTGAGGTAACGACGTTCCTCCACTTTCCTCTTGTGCAATTTGTCTATGTTTGTGTTGATTTTCTGTGGTGGTAATTTTTTACTTTAAAAAAATACGCTCGAGAAGGCTTGGTGAACCTCGTTGTTTTTTGTTGGGAGAGACCACCCCCTTGCGAAATGTTTATTTTGGGTGTTTCTCTTTTGGTACAACATCACTCGTTCGGATCGTGTGGGTCCCTTTCGCTTGATCGAACATTGGTTTTATAGCCGTTGGGAGATCTAAAGAGGCTTAGCGAACCTTCGTTTGGGCAAGTGTTTCTCTCTTGCCCATCATTTTCGTTGTGTAAACGTTTGAGCTAATTGTTACGGGCTATGATCATTGTTTAGGGAATCCGATCACAACGAACACACTGAAAGGGGCTTTTCAATTACAAAGATGGATAAGTTTTTTAAGAAACTTCCAATTTCTGAATCAGCTCTTAAGAAAAAACGAATTTGTCAAGATGATTTGAAATCAAATTCAAAGAGGGGTCTGATTGAAACTAATCTGGACAACATAACAGCCGATCCAGGGCTACGAGTTAGATTATCAGATTATAATGTTAATGATAGAGATGAAATTAGAAGAAAATATCTATTGAAAGGGCCATGTCAACCACGACATCATCAGTTTCCACAGACAATGTTTGGGAATACACCTAGAAGATTCAATTATGCATGGTTTGAATAATTTTCTTCTTGGTTGGAATATAGCATAGCAAAAGACGCGACATTTTGTATATTCTGTTATCTTTTTAAGCCTGAAATGGGACAACAATCAGGGGGAGATTCATTTACTGTTGACGGCTTTAGAAATTGGAAAGATGGTTTAAGTAGACTTCGAGAACATGTTGGGGGTCCCAATAGTATTCACAATCAGGCTGCAGTGATGTGCACTAACTTAATGAAATCAGGTCAGCATATTGAGGTACAGTTTCTTAAACAATCGGATCTCGCTAGACAAGAGCATAAAACACGTCTAACTACATCAGTTGATTGCATTCGATTTTTAATACAACAGGGCTTAGCATTACGTGGTAATGATGAATCAGATTCTTCAACAAATCGAGGAAATTTTCTCGAGCTTTTAAGATTTCTTGGAGATCATAATGAAGAGGTGAAAAATGTGATTTTGCATAACGCGCCAGAAAATAACAAGTTAACTGCTCCGGAAATTCAAAAAGATATTATCAATGCAATGGCAGTTGAGACACTAAATTGTATTAAAATGGATATTGGAGATGATTTTTTTTCTATACTGATAGATGAGTCACGAGATATATCTACTAAAGAGCAAATGGCTATTGCTTTGCGCTATGTTAACAGTGAAGGGCAAGTAATTGAACGTTTCCTTGGAATTATGCATGTAATGGATACATCAGCTCATTCTCTTAAAGCAGCATTAGAAGAATTTTTTTTATATCATGGATTCAGCATTTCAAAATTACGTGGACAAGGATATGATGGTGCAAGTAATATGCGAGGGGAGTTTAATGGACTTAAAGCTCTAATTATGAAAGAGAACCCATCTGCATATTATGTTCATTGTTTTGCACATCAACTTCAATTAGCGTTAGTAGCAGTTGCAAAAAATCATGTTCAAGTTGCTTGGCTTTTTGAATTGGCTGTCACTTTGACCAATATAATCAATGTCTCATGTAAGCGTCAAGAACTTTTACGCGAGTCTCAATTTATTAAGATTGTTGAAGGTTTGCAAAAAGGTGAACTTTTAAGTGGTACTGGTTTAAACCAAGAAAAAGCTTTAAAAAGATCAGGTGATACTAGGTGGGGATCACATTATGGTTCATTGTTTAACATAATTGTGATGTTTTCCTCCATTATCGATGTTCTCGAGATTGTTGAAAAAGATCCACATTCAAGTTCTGATCATAAAGCAACGACCTTTTCATTATTAGATTCACTACAATCATTTGATTTCATATTTGTTTTATTTTTGATGAGAGATATAATGGGAATAACAAATAGTCTATCACAAGCATTGCAACGTAAAGACAAAGATATTTGTAATGTCATGCATTTAGTGCAAATTTCTAAACAAAGGTTGCAGGATAAACGAGATAAAGGTTGGACAGAATTATTTGATGAAGTTTCTTTATTCTGTAACAATTACAAAATTAGTATTCCCGATATGAATACTATATATGTTGCAAGAGGCCGATCAAGAAGAAGGGTTCAAGAAATGACAAATTTACATCATTATCGAGTTGAGATATTTTACAATGTGATAGATATGCAGCTTCAAGAATTGAATAGCCGATTTACAGAGAGAAATACAAAACTACTTCTTTGTGTTGCATGTTTGAGTCCGAATAATTCATTTTCTGCATTTGATAAGCAAAAATTAAGACGACTTGCTGAGTTTTATCCATCCGAATTTTCAAATTTAGATATTATGGAACTGAATTGTCAGTTGGAAACTTATGTTTATGATGTTCGGGCTGATAGTGATTTTGCATAAGTAAATGGAATTGGAGATCTTGCAGTAAAGATGGTTGATAAAAAGAAGGATATTTTATATCCCTTGGTTTATTTGCTCCTGAAATTATCATTGGTTTTACCAGTTGCAACAGCTACAGTTGAGAGAGCATTTTCTGCAATGAATATCGTGAAAAACCGTCTGCGTAATCGGATGGGAGACTCAATGATGAATGATTGTCTGGTTACATATATTGAAAGAGATATATTCAAAAGTATTGATAATGAGACTATCATCAAACGTTTTCAAAATATGAAAAGTCGACGTGGTCAACTATGAAAGGTAATGTTATGTGTTTTTAATTTTAATTTAGTTGAAATATTCTTAAATATTCATATGTTATTTTTTTGTATTAATACAGTTATTTGAATAATTTAAGTTAATTTTTTAAACTACATTATGAATAGTCTGCCCACCCTGACATTATTTTCTGGCTCCATCACTGGTTGCGTTTAACAATCACTTTTTTTTAAGGGTGCTGTTATTAGCAAACCCTATTTCGTTTCTAGCAAACCATTACTATTAGCAAACCCTCATTTTTCAAAATGGCAATTTGAAAACTATTTTATTACTAGCAAATCAACATAATTTTTTTTTAAAAAAATTTAAATTTTGTTTAAAACATTCTTTCTTTCAAAATAACTCACTACATATAATGACATTATAAATGATTTCAAAAGTATTTATTCAACCACTTATGTTAGCATTAGAAATGAGTCAAAATGGCGCAAAATTTTATTTAGTATGTCCAAAACTCCTTTTTATGTATCAAAGTGTTTAAACAAAATATTGCCCGGTTTAGAAATATATTTAATTTCTAATTTCTTTAAGGATGTGTTGTGCTATATATACGAGTTAAGTGCATATAAGAATATACACGTCTTTTTGAACTGCATTTTATACGTACATTTTCATAGAAAGTGTTAAACATGAAAGTTGTAGATCTCGACAACGATGTTGTCGATCGTTGTCGAGATCTACAACTTTCATGTTGAACACTTTTTGATTTGAAGTAATTTAGATCTCCGATTTTACCCTTGAAAAAAGTCATGCCGAACATATGCACGGACACGTGATTTTTTTCGGGGGACAAATAGAGGGTCTAAACTGTTTCAAATCAAAAAGTGTTCAACATGAAAGTTGTAGATCTCATCGAGATCTACAACTTTCATGTTGAACACTTTTTGATTTGAAGCAGTTTAGACCCTCGATTTGGGCTCCAAAAAAGCCACGCCGAAAATCTGTACGGACGACTCGTTCCGTGCATGCCTTATTTCGGGTACAAATTGAAGGCCTAAACGGCTTCAAATCAAAAAATGTTCAACATGAAAGTTGTAGATCTCGATGAGATCTACAACTTTCATGTTGAACACCTTTTATTTTGAAGCAGTTTAGACCCTCGATTTGGGCTCCGAAAAAAGTCACGCCGAAAATCTGTACGGACGACTCGTTCCGTGCGTGTCTTATTTCGGGTCCAAATTGGAAACCTAAACGTCTTCAAATCAAAAAATGATCAACATGAAAGTTGTAGATCTCGATGTGATCTACAACTTTCATGTTGATCACTTTTTCAAATGAGAAATATTTGAGATTGAAAATTTAAAAATGCAAAAAAAAAAAAAAAAAAAATAAGATTGATTTGATAGTAGTACTTTTTGAGAAGAGATAAAAAAAAAAAAAAAAAAAAAACTGAATTGCTAGTAATCAAAGTGAGTTTTCTTAATAACAGTACTTTTTTTAATCCCGTAGACACATTTAGTATATATATAATGCGGAAAGCCGGAAAGCAGAGATAGGCTTTAGTTTCCCCAAGGAAGCTTCTACTCCCCTCAAATGGATCAGCAGTCATCCCAATCAGCTCATACAAACCCTAGCAATCCCGCGCCGCACATCGCCGTCCCCACTACCCTCACCGGCGCTGTCGCTAATCCCGGCGTCACCGGCGTAGGCTCGTGGCGAAACAACTCCCTCTTCTTCTGCGGCTTGTTCGGTGTCGGACTGTTCACTTTCAACTCCATCGCCTCCATCCGCCGCTCGATCCACGACCCCTGGACGGTGGCCTACGTCGCCGTATCCTACGTTGACATCCTGCTCCTCTACTGCTGCTTCTATCTCGTGGAGCGCACTGCACCCGGCGAGGATCGCCGCCTGAATCGACTTAAGAAAGCCGTGTGGTTGCTCGCCTCCATACTCACCCTCATGTTCGCTTGCCGCGTCGCCACCGTCACGATCCCCGCTCTAGCCGTACTCATCTGGGTCATGTCAGCTATCACCATCGTCGGCGGCTTCTACGCGATGTTTCTTTATAAGGAGACACCGGAGAAGGAGGATCCTGCGGCCTGGAAGAACTTCGATGCTTACCAAAAATGCTAGGGTTTTGTAATTATCAATCCATGGCTAATAAATAAAGGAGCGGAGCAAGAAAAAGAACTTATGGATCTGAATCTGAGACTCCCGGTGACCTTTCTGCTACGTATGCTCTATTTTTTTTTCTCTCTCGCTTATGGCTTGATTGTGTTGGTGCTTGTAAATTATCTATCTATATTTTAGTGTAAAACATAAGTATTTGTATTAAAATTAATTTGTAAACTTGTTTTGGTGTTTATGTAAAATCTGTTTTGGCTATGTGAAGACTGCCAAAATTAATAGTGGAGACTATCAGTGCCCAGTCGTTTGCACCGTTTTCATATTAGGTTTTTGTTTTGCTTCAAAACGAAAAAAAATCAAGTGTTTTTGTTTTGGGGCAAAACGAAAACTTATGTTCATTTGCAGCATGATTTTCAAAAATGAAAGCTTATGTTTGTTTGCATCAAATATATGCAAGAAAAAAATTCGGAGACCAATCTCAAACCAAATATAAACAACAACAACACTCAAGCCACCTAAGCATTCTCATCTCCGCAATTCCCATTTTTTGCTCATGTGCACAATTCACTGCCCAACACTCAGAACCATAGATCATCTCGGGTCTAATTGCAGTACGATAAAATTTGTCCTTTAGTTTTAGTGGTACTTTACGATCACATAAGATCTCTGACGTGCCTCTCCTCTTCAACCAACCCTCTTGGATTCTATGTGTCACATCTTTATCAATACCTCCGTATTTTTGAACTATCGATCTAAAATATTTAAGACATTCACTACGGAAAATATCTTGATCACCCAACTTAATAAAAAAGTCATCTGTCCTTCTTGTACTGCTAAATTTAAGCTCCATATACTCCATCTTTGCTCTGCTCAACTTAAAACCCTTCTTTTCTAAAGTATCTCGCCAAAATTCAAGTATTGTGTTTATACCCTCGCGCGTCTCATCAACCAAAACGATATCATCCGCAAACAATAAACACCAAGGAAAAAAAATCAAATATATGCAGGAAAAAAAATCAAAGCATCACATTATCTGCATTGTCGGGAGAAAATTGCAAACCAAATATATGCATCCAAAAAATACACAGGACACAAATTTCTGCTCCAAAAAAAGTAAGAAATACAGGCCAGAATTTTCTGCACCAAAATTTCTGCAAGGAAGAAGGAAGCTCCGTCAAAACCAGATAGCAGACCTCGGGAGAGAAGAAGGAAGCGGGGAAGAAGAGGAAGAAGGAAGTTGTCGAGGAAGAAGGAAGCCGATTCGCCGCCGCTGCACCGCCGGGGGAGATTTCACGTGAGGCGGAGGGGTTTCACGTGATGCGCAGGGAAGAAGAGGAGCGACTTTTCCAAAACCGCGTGAAAACAGACCTCGGGAGGTCTGTTTTGAGGGGGACTCTTTTACGAAGGAATGAAAACGACTCGGTTTTGTTTCAAAACCAAAACAGGTCAAAATCGAGTCAATCGAACATCTGTTTTTCGTTTTCAAAAACTTAAAATCAAAACCATGAGCCAAAACATAGCAAACCAATGGGGCCTATGTTAGGTGCAAAACAAAGTCAATTCATTCAAATTTATTAAACAAAATAATAACTATTATATTTAAAGAGCATCTATTTATTAACTCCCCACCCAAGCTTTGACCATGTTCAGTATTGCTGGAAAAGTGCAGCAGCCATCACTGTTCAGATAGCAGGTGAAGGAGGAGAGATAGCATGTGAAAAACAAGGAAACCTCCTCTTCCCTCCTACTTCTGAGTTGTTCAGATTATGGCAGTCACTCAAGCTTGAGCCGAAGCAATGGAAGTAACTTCGTTTTGGATACACGCAGTTGATTCACTTTACGCCTTCTTATTTCGGCGATTGACATCTTCTCCCGCTTAGGAAGCGGATCGTTAGCATTGGATTCGATGTTGTCGGCCTTGGTAGGGTCGGATATGAGACGACTTCCCTGATAACAGACGAAGGCTAGATATTTTTCAAAGGGAGGCAGGGCAAGCTTTGGAGAGGCGAGTTGATCAGCATGCGTGAGAATGGTTTGCCCTTATCCAACTTTAGGGTTTATTTTTAGGTAGATTTTTGAAATTTCTAATTAATTATGTGATCTGCACATACCCAAATTTGGTTTGCACACAAAAATCATTTGTTGGCAATAATTAAGAGTAGACTGCTAATAATCATGTGCAGACCTTTTTTAAGTGCAGACTAAACAATCAGAGTTCTGAATTTGGGTTTTGAAGGGATCAAAATGGGCGTTGAAGAGCAGAGGAGGAGATTCAATTGATCCGGCTTTGGCTGATTCTGTTCTTAGATAATGTTTCAGAATGCTTAGCTTGGGTAAGATTGTTATGAACAGGCAACTAATAGCTAAATGATTATGACCCAACATTTACTCAGCCATCAGTGCAGCATCATCAGAACCCATTGTTTAGCCATCATCAAGAAGAGGGTTAGTGATATGACCCCCGGATCTGGATCGGGTGATAGGGCATGTTGATGAAGAAGTCCCGCTAGGGTTGGACGAACCCGTCGGGGAATCCGGTGAGCTATGAAGCACGGGTACCGGTACGTGGTACGGGTACGGTACGGGTACCGGTACGTGGTACGGCAAAATTATAAAATAGCACGGTACGGGTACGTTTGGGTATGTGAATTTTTTTAAAAAAATACATATAATAAGATAATTTGCGGCAATAATATATTCAATGAAATGTTATCAGTTATCAGCATACATGCACAAGATGTTAAGATTGTCCACATAAATAAAGAAATTAGACTATTCTAAGGAATGATGAAAGTGAGAAACATACTAAAAATATCCTTTAGGAAAAGAAAAACACAGTAAAAGAAATACATCTAAAAGAAGATATAGGATTATAGTTCATCAAACACAAAAGAAATCCAATGATGATATAGTCATGTAGGGCATACATAGTTCAACAAAACAAATAATAATTTTATAATGACTAAAGTTCTTGATTTTCAAGGTCATCGTTTTCTTCATCGTTAAATAATATTGCTTCCATCTCTGGCTCATCAAGCGATAGGTTAGCAACTTCAAGAATACCAGCACCCTCCATAGAATCGAATGCATCTCCACTAATGTCCCATAGTTTGGTGTCTCCTTTAGTATAAAGTGGCGTCCTCCTTGAAAGAAGACGAATATTAGAATGCACAAAGACCAAATCTTCACATCGTTGTGGTGTCATCTTATTTCTCCTCATGGAATGAATGAAAGAGTAAGTACTCCAATTCCTTTCACAACATGAAGATGAACACGGTTGACTAAGCAGTTTTAGGGCTAATGATTGTAGCATAGGTGTTGAAGCACCATGAGCTAACCACCAAACTATTGGCTCCATTGCACCTCTATCAATCAATGAATCTGCATCCCCAAAATGTTCTAGACAGCCAGAAAATTTAGCATACTCAGTATTAACTAGCCTCCTTTCATCTTGATTTGGAAAATACTTCTTAAAGCACTTTATTCGCATAGCAGAAATTTCTTCATCCATGTGAGGAGGAATATGATTTGCTACAAGCCATTCCTCACTATAGTACCTATATAATAGATTAATAGGAAAAAAGTAATATATTATTGATAAGCAATATAATTTAAGAAAACAAAATATCTTAAAAACAAAAAATAGTACCTTGGATTCAATGCATGTGCAAGACAATGAAGAGGTGTGGTGCTTTTTGTCCACCTCTCAACTAAAATCTGATGTATCATATCATAGAAAATAGACTCCTCATTTTCCAACTTGCCTTCATGCCTATAAATAACTGCCTTTACCTTTTCAATCATTGTATCCCACATTTCATAAACCAAATGAAGACATGGTTTGTCGGTATCACAAAATCTCAACATATCATAAATGGGCAATGTGAACGAGAGTATGTAATCTATTTTGTCCCACCAAATATCACTTAACAATTTTTCCTTCACTGTTGCCGCTTTCCCAACATCATCTTCTCTGTAGGAAGACCACCTTTCACTTATGACCATTGCTTGAAGGCCACGAGAAATAAGTTTAAATCTTTTCATCATAACAACCGAGGAAGCAAAACGTGTGTCAGCAACTGAAAGTAACTTTAATGGTACAAATTCATTGAAAATTGCTAGTCTCATTGAATGATTCATGATGAAATTTTTAACAAACATGACATCATCAATCACAAGTTTAATCCATATGCATTCATCATAAGCAAAACTAGCTATTCCTGTTTCTTTGGGAGCACAAATATTCTTGAGTGCAAGATTTAGTGTATGCACAACACATGGAGTCCAAAATATTTTTGGGAAAATGCCTTCTATGATAGATCCAGCAGCAGCACAAGTAGCAGCATTGTCGGTGATAACTTGAACAACTTTTTCATGTCCAACTTCATGAATAACTTCTCCAAGCAACTTAGCAATAAAAGTTTTATCTTTATATTCTCCCTCACAATTAACAGCTCTTATGAAAAGTGCTCCACCATCTGATGCTCCCATCATATTGATAAGAGGTCTTCTTTGCGCATCACTCCATCCATCAGCACAAATACTAACACCTTTTTCATTCCACGATTTTTTAATAGGATCTAGCAATCTTTCAATATTTGCTTTTTCTTTTTGGAGAAGTGTTGTTCGTAGTAAATTATAGCCAGGAGGGACATACCCAGCTATATTACTCTCAGCAGCATATCTAAAAGCATCCACAAAGTAAGGATTTCGTGCTAAATGAAAAGGCAACCCAGCTGAATAAAACATGCGAGCAATCATAGAGTTTAAAGTTTCACGAGCACCAATATTCATCGCTTTCTCTAAGGGACTGTTGCCCAATGCCCTTCTCTTCCTTGGTTCATATCCTTGTAATCTAAAATCACCCGTGCTTTCAATAACTGATCTAGTTGAAGTGTTAAAGGGGGAAGGTGGTAGAGGAACCATTTTGGTCTTTGACAGTTTCTTTCGATTTTCAGCTTGTTCGTGAGCTTTTCGTAACTCCGAAAGAACATCAACTTTGCTACTAACAACAGAACAAACCCTTATACCCTCATTCTTTATTAGCAACAAATGAGCTTTGACTCTTACGTATGACCCTTGAAAATCCATGTTGCAATAATTGCATTTCCATTTTGCATTTCCTTCTCTTCCACCCTTTTTTAGAGTCAATGTAACGTGCTTCCAAAGCGGAAACAAGTCATCTTCTTCGAGGTTAGTTGAACCCATTGAACTTGATGTAGAAGAACTCATTTTGAATTAAAAAAAACCCTGAATGAGTGATGAAAATGTTATACGAAAATGATTTAAACAATGAAACTCATACATAACAAATACATATTCCAACACTAACATGCAAATGAAGGCAAAAAAATGGGCTAGCATTTTAGAAACCAAATTAAGATTCTAAGCAAAATTGAGCATCCACTTGTATGATAGTTTCATTTAATATGGTTTATGCTCGTGCTGCTAGCATTTTAGAAAAGCTGATTGGCCATAGTTTGAAGTATTCAAGGCATTCCTAACTCACTTCTCAGTCCATAAGTATCAAAACAAAGTAACACTTAGTAATCAAATATCACTTACAATATCTATATATTTAACAACGGGCATATCATGAATTAAATCTTGTTTACTAATCAAACTACCTAATCATGAAGAATACCCTCCAACTGTCAAATAATTTACATCGGCTGTAGTGAAAAAGAACACTTTCTCGCGGCACATAAAAGGATCAGAAAAAAAAAGAAACAGTGATTTAAGCTTTTACATATTTGAAGCCCAAAATATTAAAAGGTTTTTGCTGGATTCTTTGTTGTTTAGTAAATTATACTATGACCCAAATCATTCTAAGTAAATTACCTTCAGCAGAATGTGTAGGCGATTTAGAAAACCCTCCACTCCTCCAGAATGTGTAAACCTAAGCGGTGCAATGACCGAGCCTGAAGAGAAAAGGCTGCCTTGCCCAAAAACTAGGTTTGAAGAACTCTTCCAATCATCCTACATAAATCCGAGCACTTTTGCATGAGATGAAAAGCAACATACAAATCTTAAAATTTGCAGGGAAATCATAGAGGAACAACACGGAGGCAGAAGATGAAGATATTAAGTTTGGCATTAGTGGAGATGTGACTAAACAAACGCCATGTTTGAAAGGATTGAACGAGAAAAAATGGGGAACTCGCCAGAAATCGTAGAAGAAACACAGAGGCAGAAAGGGAGAAAGGTTACCACTTACCGACTATCGGACTAGGACTTCGGCGCCGCCAGATATCGCAGATGCAAAGGATCTGTCGGAGGAGGTGCAGCGCTCGCCGACGATGGACGGGATGGACGAGATCGGCTTTGTCTGAGGAGCGCGGGTTAGGGCTGAGCGGAATCGGGAATGAGCGCTGGTTAGGGCTGAGCGGAATCGGGAGTGGGCATTGCGATATCCTTTTGAAGGAGCGGTGAGCCGGTTCTAATAAACCTGAGCCGGTTCTAATAAACCTGAGTGGGTACTTGGTACCGAATCGGTAATGGTTTGGGAAGTACCCGGAAGTACCGGGACGTACCAAAAAAACCAGTGAAAGTACCGGGTACGTATTTTGCCATACCGGGCCGTACCGAGCCGTACCGGGCCGTACCAGTACCCGCAAACGTACCGGGTGCGTGTACGGGACATTTTTTGGAGTACCCGTGCTACATAGCCGGTGAGGCTATGGTGGGAGAGGAGATATGAGAGTAACAAGAAGAGGAGAAGGGGAAAGAGAAGGAAGGGAGAGCGAGAGAGATCGGCGGGGAGGGGGTGAATCCGTCGCTCGCAGCCTCCTAGGGCGCGGGTTTCTTCCGCTCAAGTAGAGAGAGAGAGAGAGGGTTTAGAGAGAGGGAAAACTTTTAGACTAATTTCTTTCTCCTTCATTTCACCAAACTCATTGACCAAATAGGTCGCACCACATAAACAAATATCCAAAATATTAAAAGTTCATGCCCCTCACTTGGGCTTACTACAAGTGAGATAAAACTGAAGTAGAATTGCTGAAATAAAATACGATGAAAACTACGATAACAAGAGCGACCAATCATGTGGCCGTGGTCGTTCGACGGCGATGGTAGGTGCGGTCCCAAAGAGGGTCTGGCGTGTCGAGTGTCGTAACATCACAGCCCTCGCCCGAAGACAGCTTGTCCCCAAGCTGTGGTGGAATGCAAACCAAGGGAGCGGACGGTGGGGGGCCGACAAATGGCTTCAACTGGGAGATGTGAAAAACATCATGAATCCGGGCTTCGGGCGGAAGATCCAGGCGGTATGCTACGTCGCCAATGCGCTCGATGACGGGAAAAGGCCCAAAAAACCTGGGTCCCAATTTGTTAGATGATGGCCGAGTGACGCTGGCTTGGCGGAAGGGGCGACGCCGCACCCATACCCAATCTCCCACGACAAGTGTGAGGTCGCGATGTCTTCGATTATATGCAGTCTCCATGCGTTGCTGGGCGTGGAGGAGGTGAGTGCGGGGGGTCTGCATAAAGGCATCTCGCTCTTCCAACTCGTGGTCTAATGCAGTCAGGCGGGTTGAGCCTCCCATAGATGATAACAGGCGCGGGGGATCTAGACCATAAATGAGCCAAAAAGGTGTGGTCTGCAGTGTCGTGTGATATGCCATATTATAACAATATTCCACCCAAGGTAACCAGCGGGGCCAATCCCGCGGATGATCGCCCGTCACCAAGGTTGTCAGGATCGCGATTCAGATCATAGAATCTTACGATCCTACGATCCAGATTTTGTAAATCGATCCTGATTTTGTAAAGCGATCCTCGATCCGACCCTACTATCAGATTCGATCCTACCTCGAAACGATCTCATCTAGGATCTCGATCCTGGCAACCTTGCCCGTCACGCATCGTAAGTACATTGCGAGTGTGCGGTTGACCACTTCCGTCTGGCCATCCGATTGGGGGTGATATGCTGAGGAAAAAGCGAGCTTGGTGCCACTAAGGGAGAAGAGCTCCTTCCAAAATTGACTGGTGAAAATGCGATCCCGGTCCGAGACAAGCGTCTCCGACATGCCGTGTAGTCTAAAAATCTCCTGAAAGAATACCCGGGCAACATGTTCCGCGACGAGCGGTCGTGCCAAAGGAAGGAAATGTGCCCCCTTGGAGAAACGATCCACCACTACAATCAAAATGTTTTTGCCGCGGACGGAGGGCAGTCCTTCCACAAAGTCCATCGAAAGATCTGCCCAAATCTGTGACGGGACCGGTAAGGGCTGAAGTAAGCCGGCCGGAAGGAGGTGGCCCGCCTTATTCTGTTGGCACATGACGTATGCCGAAATGAAGTCATGGACCCGGTGACGCATGCCCTTCCAGTAGAACTCCTTGCGCAAGCGCTGTAGAGTACGGTGGACACCCTCATGGGTACGGGAGTGACAGTCGTCCAAAATAGGAAGGATTATGTAACACCCCTTCCCAGTATTTCAGTAATCAGCCGTCTGGCCGGGTCAGCGATATAAAGAAAACTAGGAAACAGTATTAAAACTAGTAGCAGCAGGTAATAAAATCTATACTAAGCAAATTAAGACTTACAGCGGAAGTTTGAATAAAGTAAACTAAGGGTAACCACATACCTGATATCTGGATTCACAGAGCCACTAAACAGGACATAGAACTGAATTAACTGAAAATCTGGTTAACCATGAATAGTCTAATACAAATTAGATAAAACATTAATCTGTTACAATATTCTCATCTACAGGTACATGCTGAAATAGAGTAAACTGAATAAGATAAATAGTACAAGCTGACGCCACAATAATGCTCATCCTAGACGTAGCTTCCCACCTGGGTCACCTGAAAAACAGTGCCCACGAAGGGTCAGAGTAAGGAAAAATAACCCCTCCTAGTGACACTAAAACCCAGTTTTACATATGTATGCATGCATGTCTTTGAAAAATAATTTTATGCATTTAAAACTTTTATGCTATGTGCTATGCATGCCTTCGCACTATTCTCCGGTCACACATCTACTCGTACTAAGCACGTGACTTTTATTTTACTAACTCAAGTCCTGGCGTTCACTAACTAGCGTACTGTCTCATGTCAGGTCTATACTTGAGTTTTAGGTGGCTTCTAACCTGCTCATCTACTAGGAAGGCTCTAGGCAGAGTAGCTCCTAACGCGCAACTGAAACTGACGACCCGAGACCATCTTACGAACCCAATTGTTCTAGTGTCACGCGGACACGGTCTCGACTCTACTGGCTGGCTCAAGGGAAGACACTTCCCAAGTCTGTACTACTCATAAGGTTCCATGTGCCTTATGAGAACGGTAGTGCGCCTCTACCTAGCACGGAAGAACTCTGTGTGCTGGCTGACCTTTTTGGTCTGACGCTACTCTGCAAGGGATATCTTTTCTGGTGTACTACTAAGCGACCCTTGACTTTCTGGCGGTCGACTTGAAGGGACATTCACGCCCTTGTTCGGAACAAATTCCAAACCTACGAACACGGTTAACGCTTACGTACTCTATGCTACTGTTCATGATCTGACTACTTGGGTCTTAGGGAAATCGTGTCACCCTACACATTTATTTCGTAACCGTTTTCCTATCACCACATCTTTCTATGTATGGACATGCTACTTGAAATAAATCTATTTATGTGTATAAAAATACAATACTTTATATATCTAACTAAAAGGAATTTAAATTTCCTTACTGCGGTGGTGCGGCGCTCGTAGACTCGGCGCGGCGACATCTTCTATTTCCGAAGGCAAATCCTACTGTTGGGGGCCCTCAAGTGCTGCCCCGACTCCACCGAAAAACCTGCAAAATTTAGGGCAGCCCTAAATCCAACATTTCCCCTAAGGATTTCCGATGGAAAAATCCAAAACAACTAGGGTTAACAAAATACAAATGCTAAGACCCAAAAATTACCTTTTTGTGGAGCGATTAGGGCTCTTAATGCGTCCTACTCGAATTCCGCGGTGAAACTCGAACCTCAAAACCTAATTAGGGCAAATAAATCCAAAACCTAGGTTATTTTACTTCCAAATCCAAGAATATCCACAAAGGAATAGAGATAAGGGAGAAAACAACTCACCGGAACCTAAACGAAAATCAAAACCTCCGGCTAGGGTTGGAACCTGGCACTTCCAAGGCCAAGGAAGGAAAAGGAATGCTTGTTGGCGCCTGCAGAGGAGGGAGGAGTGATCGGAATGAGCTTCTGGAGGAGGATCGGGCGGCGGTAAGCCTTGCGGAAGGCGTCGGCTGCGGAATGGGGGGGCGTCGGGCTCGACGCTTGCGGGAGACGGAACGGCGGAGTCGTTCGTGCGGTTTTTCTCCCGTAAGAAAGAGGTGCGGGTTTTAATCAATAGCGGGATGCGGTTTTTGCTTTATCGGGCTTCCCTCTTAACCGTATAAAGAGAGGGATGGGGAATTTACTATTAGCACCCCAAAAACACTCTACTAATGCCTTAAAATCTTAAATGTTTTCTTGCCGCGCATTTTATACTAAAATTAAAAGTGCGTCTAAACTTATGGATGTTACAAATCTCCATTCCTAACAAAAATTTTCGTCCTCGAAAATTGAAACCATACCTGAAACGAAGAGAAAAGAATAGTCTGCATTGCTCTTTAGCTCATCCTCTCGCTCCCAAGTATACTCTGGACGGCCACAGTTCATCCAAAGGACTTTGACCATGCGAATCTCTCTATTTCTGAGCTTCTGAATCCTTGAGTCCACTATCTTGACTGGTCTAACTCCAATACTAAGATCTGTCTCAATTGGTGCTTCCTCGGTACTGATGATCTGACTGGGATCTCTGACTGCTCTCCTCAGATAGGAGACGTGGAATACATCATGTACACCACTCATTTCCTCAGGTAAGGCCAACCTATATGCAACCTCACCAACTCTTTCCAGCACCTCAAAAGGACCAACGAATCTGGGACTCAGCTTCTTCATCCGCTTTATTCTAGAGACTCCTCTAACTGGTCTGACCTTCAGATAAACGTAGTCTCCAACACTGAACTCTACTGACCTGTGCTTCTGATCATGATACTTGGCCTGGCGATCCTGAGCTGTCTTCATACGCTCCTGAATAAGCTTAATCCTGTCCGTGGTCTTATCAATCCATGACTCTCTGATAGAAGATCTTTCCTCACTCTCTGCCCAACATAACGGTGTCCGACAACGTCTACCATAGAGGGCCTCGAACGGTGCCATCCCAATACTTGCCTGGAAACTGTTGTTGTAGGAGAACTCCACAAGAGTAACATACTTCTCCCACTTTCCTCCAAAATCTAGAATGCACAACCGTAGCAGATCCTCCAAAGTCCTATTTGTGCGCTCAGTCTGTCCATCGGTCTGAGGATGGAAAGCGGTGCTGAAATGTAACCTGGTACCCAACCGCTCCTGAACGTATCGCCACTCCCTGGAGGTAAATCTGCCATCTCGGTCTGAAACTATAGTCTTGGGCACACCGTGAAGTCGAACTATCTCATCTAAATATAACTGGGCTAGCTTCGGACCTTGATCTGTCTTCCTAAGAGGAATGAAATGGGCGACCTTAGAAAACCGATCTACTATAACCCACACTGAGTCATTCCCACTCTGCGATCTCGGCAGACCATGAATGAAGTCCATGGATATATCCTCAAATGTCCACTCGGGAATGGGAAGTGGCTGCAACTTGCCTCCAGGCCTCTGACACTCGGCCTTAACCAACTTGCATGTCTCACACTTCCCTACATAATCTGCAACATCACTCTTCAAACCTGGCCACCAGACTGTCTTCTTAAGATCTGCATACATCTTCGTGCTACCAGGATGTATAGAATATCTGGAATTGTGTGCCTCGAAAAGAATGTCCTCACGAAGGTGACTGACATCTGGGATGCACACTCTGCCATCATGCAATAATAACTCATCACGAATAGAGAACCTCTCTTTCTGACCTGACTGCACTGAGATCCAAATCTCTGCCATCTTTGGATCCAACGGTATAGCTGTCCTGATCCTATCTCTAATATCGCACGAAATCTCCATCCAACTCAACCAAGCTGAACCAAAACTGCAACGGGGCACAACGACGATGTCCAGTCTCTCCAGCTCTCGTACTAACTCCTGCTGAGTGAGAAGATAGAAACACGAGCCTCTCCTGTTAAGAGCATCAGCTACCACGTTCGCCTTTCCTGGGTGGTACTGAATGTCTACATCGTAGTCTGCTAGAAACTCCAACCATCTGCGTTGTCTCAAATTGAGCTCTCGCTGATCAAAGATATACTTAAGGCTCTTATGATCAGTAAAGATCTCACAACGCACTCCATAGAGGTAGTGTCTCCATATCTTCAGAGCATGAATGACTGCTGCAAGCTCCAAGTCATGTACGGGATAGTTCCTCTCATGAACCTTTAACTGTCTCGAGGCATAGGCTACGACCTTTCCATGCTGCATGAGAACACAACCTAAATCCTGACCTGAAGCATCACTATAAATCTGAAATCCGTCTGGCCCTGAAGGCAAACTCAAAATCGGTGCGGTCATCAATCTGTTCTTCAAGTCCTCAAAAGCTAACTCACACTCAACTGTCCAATCCAAGCCCTTTCCCTTCCTAGTGAGGGAAGTCAGTGGTAAGGCTATCTTCGAGAAATCCCTGATGAATCTCCTGTAGTATCCAGCAAGACCCAAAAAGCTGCGAACCTCTGAAACTGTCGTCGGCCTTGGCCAACTCTTAATGGCCTCTATCTTCTTTGGATCAACGCTAACCCCTTCCTGACTGATGATGTGGCCTAAGAATGCAATCTCTGAAAGCCAAAACTCACACTTTGAAAATTTTGCATACAACTGGTTCTTCCTGAGCGTGTTCAAAACAATCCTGAGGTGTGCTGCATGATCTTCTGCACTCTTAGAGAACACCAAAATATCATCTATGAAGACGATGACAAAACGATCCAAATACTCCCGAAAAACCCTATTCATCAGGTCCATAAATACTGATGGGGCATTGGTCAGCCCGAACGGCATGACCACGAACTCGAAGTGTCCATATCTGGTACTGAAAGCAGTCTTCTGTATATCCACGTCACGAATCCTCAGCTGATGATAGCCCGACCTCAGATCTAACTTGGAGAAGGTGCTCGCTCCCACCAACTGGTCGAACAAATCATCAATCCTAGGAATCGGGTACTTGTTCTTTACGGTCAGCTTATTCAATTCACGGTAGTCTATGCACAATCTCAGACTACCATCCTTCTTCTTCACGAAAAGCACTGGAGCACTCCAAGGCGAAGTACTGGGGCGTATAAAACCCAAATCAAGCAGCTCCTGCAACTGGCTCTTCAATTCTGCTAGCTCCCTTGGAGCCATCCGATAGGGAGATTTGGCTACCGGTGTAGCCCCAGGATGCAAGTCTATCGGGAACTCAATCTCTCTATCTGGAGGGGCACCAGGGAGCTCTTCCGGGAAAACATCTGGAAACTCCTGCACCACTGGTACCTCTAATAAATCAGCCTTAGACTCCGCGCTCATCAGTACTACGAAGGTTTCACAACCCTGACTAATGCACTTTCTCGCTTGGACTGCAGATATGATCATCTTCACTACTCCCTTCAATCCCTGAAAAGAGAAAGATGTCTGGTTGGGGCCATCGAACTGAATCTGCTTCGCCCTACAGTCAATCCTGGCGTTGACTGCTGAAAGCCAGTCCATTCCAAAAATCAAGTCAAATCCTGCTATAGGTAGCAACAAAGCTTCCACTATAATCTCAACATCACTAAACTGCACTGGTACCCTGCACTTGTCTCTGGTCTGTAGAAGGGATCCATTCAGCATCATGACTTCCAGCGGTACTGACTCTGGGAAGACTTCTAAATCCAACTTACGCACTAGAGATTCCGCGATAAACGAGTGCGAGGCACCCGTATCAAACAGAATCTTAGAGGGTAAGTTACGAATCATAAGGATGCCTACATGAATGATTTATGAAGGATGAAAAATTTAATGTGTCACTACGGAGGATTTTAAAACTAACTTGTTAATCAAACAACACTTACCTGTCACAACATCCTCCTGATCCTTCGCCTCATGCTGACCTAGCCCATAAGCTCTGGGCTGCACTAAGTCTCGACCCTGTTGTGGTCTCCCATCAGTAATCATCAATGCTTTGCCCTTATCTACCCTGCTAGAGCCACCAACCTCGAACTTCGACTGCAGGAAATAAATTTCATTAAAAATCTATCGTAATTACATAAATGTAATCAATACAAAAGGACCTTGATTACCTGATTTGTCCCAGCTTCCTGACAGAAGCGAGCTATGTGTCCAGGTTGTCGGCACTTATAGCATACGCCTGCACTGGCCAAACACTCTCCTGAATGGCGACGCTGACACTTGGGACACGTGGGATAGTCCTTGCTTCGGTCACCAGATTGACCATTCTTCTTAGCATCAGGCTTCGGCTTCTTGTTCCAGTTCTTACCTTGGTCATTCTTGTTCTGCTGCGGCTGATGCGAATCCTGAGATCGCTTCGCACGGAAGCTACTTCGCTTCTGAACCTTCTGCTGGTCAGCCTGCAGTCTGCGAGCTGTATCCACTAAGCTCCTGTAATCAGCGTTGACCATAGTCATCAGCGGCTGCCTCAACGAGTCACGTAAGCCATCCACGAAACGACTGCACTTCTCAGTCTGATCTCCCTGCATCACGCCCGCATATCTAGCCAGATGAGTCAGCTCTCGCTCGTACTCAGTAACTGTCCTGTCCCCCTGGAAAAGCCTCAGATACTTCTCTTGGAGACCTCGTCGTGCGGAAGGAGGCACGAACCAACTAGCAAGAGCTCTAGAGAACTCGCCCCAAGTGAACATGTCTGGGGTACGGCCTGGCCAAAAAAAAAAAACGATTACACCAAATAAAATTAACACATTACTTCCTAAAATAAAGGAATTGATCATAACACTTTACCTGCAGAATCATCTGTCCGGTATTTGTCCCACCAGACTTTTGCCTCTCCTCGGAGGAGGAAAGCTGCCAGAGGAACTTTCTTATTCTCCGGGCACTCTAAAATATTCAGCAGGTCTCTGGTGTTAGCTATCCAATCATCTGTATCCATCGGGGTTTCATCCCCACTGTAGTTCGAAGGCTGAAGTTCTCTAAAATTTCTCAAATAGCGCTCCAGGGTCATCTCCACAGGTGCTGCTGCCGGAGCTGGCGCAGGGACTGGTACTTGAACTGGAGCTGGAAACCCTGCAGCCAGTCCTCTCTGAAACTCCATCAAGGCAACAGTAACCGCCCTGGCAATCTGAGACGCTATGTCAGTGCCCTCTGGAGCTGCTGGAACTGGCGGTACCTGTGGCATGACAGCGTCTCCCATGGTTGCACTAGGAACCGGGTTCTGGCGTGAAGATTCACCTGGTTCACTAACTCGTGGTGCCTGATAGAATATATAAAGGAAATCTGATTATTTATCAAGCATCTAAGAAATCTGATCTAGCAACTTATTTTGTACTCTAGCGAACACTAAGGCTTAATCGCAACTTAAAGTACTTTACTGACAAAAGTTTACTCTTATACGCTCCTATGGCTCTGTGAATTCTTTCTAGGGTCCAGGGATCCTAAACCTCCCTCTGATACCAATTTGTAACACTCTTTCCCAGTATTTCAGTAATCAGCCGTCCGGCCGGGTCAGCGATATAAAGAAAACTAGGAAACAGTATTAAAACTAGTAGCAGCAGGTAATAAAATCTATACTAAGCAAATTAAGACTTACAGCGGAAGTTTGAATAAAGTAAACTAAGGGTAACCACATACCTGATATCTGGATTCACAGAGCCACTAAACAGGACATAGAACTGAATTAACTGAAAATCTGGTTAACCATGAATAGTCTAATACAAATTAGATAAAACATTAATCTGTTACAATATTCTCATCTACAGGTACATGCTGAAATAGAGTAAACTGAATAAGATAAATAGTACAAGCTGACGCCACAATAATGCTCATCCTAGACGTAGCTTCCCACCTGGGTCACCTGAAAAACAGTGCCCACGAAGGGTCAGAGTAAGGAAAAATAACCCCTCCTAGTGACACTAAAACCCAGTTTTACATATGTATGCATGCATGTCTTTGAAAAATAATTTTATGCATTTAAAACTTTTATGCTATGTGCTATGCATGCCTTCGCACTATTCTCCGGTCACACATCTACTCGTACTAAGCACGTGACTTTTATTTTACTAACTCAAGTCCTGGCGTTCACTAACTAGCGTACTGTCTCATGTCAGGTCTATACTTGAGTTTTAGGTGGCTTCTAACCTGCTCATCTACTAGGAAGGCTCTAGGCAGAGTAGCTCCTAACGCGCAACTGAAACTGATGACCCGAGACCATCTTACGAACCCAATTGTTCTAGTGTCACGCGGACACGGTCTCGACTCTACTGGCTGGCTCAAGGGAAGACACTTCCCAAGTCTGTACTACTCATAAGGTTCCATGTGCCTTATGAGAACGGTAGTGCGCCTCTACCTAGCACGGAAGAACTCTGTGTGCTGGCTGACCTTTTTGGTCTGACGCTACTCTGCAAGGGATATCTTTTCTGGTGTACTACTAAGCGACCCTTGACTTTCTGGCGGTCGACTTGAAGGGACATTCACGCCCTTGTTTGGAACAAATTCCAAACCTACGAACACGGTTAACGCTTACGTACTCTATGCTACTGTTCATGATCTGACTACTTGGGTCTTAGGGAAATCGTGTCATCCTACACATTTATTTCGTAACCGTTTTCCTATCACCACATCTTTCTATGCATGGACATGCTACTTGAAATAAATCTATTTATGTGTATAAAAATACAATACTTTATATATCTAACTAAAAGGAATTTAAATTTCCTTACTGCGGTGATGCGGCGCTCGTAGACTCGGCGCGACGACTTCTTCTATTTCCGAAGGCAAATCCTACTGTTGGGGGCCCTCAAGTGCTGCCCCGACTCCACCGAAAAACCTGCAAAATTTAGGGCAGCCCTAAATCCAACATTTCCCCTAAGGATTTCCGATGGAAAAATCCAAAACAACTAGGGTTAACAAAATACAAATGCTAAGACCCAAAAATTACCTTTTTGTGGAGCGATTAGGGCTCTCAATGCGTCCTACTCGAATTCCGCGGTGAAACTCGAACCCCAAAACCTAATTAGGGCAAATAAATCCAAAACCTAGGTTATTTTACTTCCAAATCCAAGAATATCCACAAAGGAATAGAGATAAGGGAGAAAACAACTCACCGAAACCTAAACGAAAATCAAAACCTCCGGCTAGGGTTGGAACCTGGCACTTCCAAGGCCAAGGAAGGAAAAGGAATGCTTGTTGGCGCCTGCAGAGGAGGGAGGAGTGATCGGAATGAGCTTCTGGAGGAGGATCGGGCGGCGGTAAGCCTTGCGGAAGGCGTCGGCTGCGGAATGGGGGGGGCGTCGGGCTCGACGCTTGCGGGAGACGGAACGGCGGAGTCGTTCGTGCGGTTTTTCTCCCGTAAGAAAGAGGTGCGGGTTTTAATCAATAGCGGGATGCGGTTTTTGCTTTATCGGGCTTCCCTCTTAACCGTATAAAGAGAGGGATGTGGAATTTACTATTAGCACCCCAAAAACACTCTACTAATGCCTTAAAATCTTAAACGTTTTCTTGCCGCGCATTTTATACTAAAATTAAAAGTGCGTCTAAACTTATGGATGTTACAGATTAGGGGTGAAGCCATGTCCACGTACAAGCGTTGCCGGTAATAGATCAACCCTTGATGGGCTGTCCATTGCTCATCGGTGAGGCCCTGCTCCACCCGATGCAGTAGCTCGGTCAAACTGGGTGACGCATGAATCTCCTGTCGAAGCAAGGCAAGAAGGTCGGCCGTGGGAAATGAGATGGCACAAAGGTTGGCGCCCGTCGTCGTGTCCCGGCGGGATAGAGCATCAGCGGCGCGATTGAGAGAGCCCGCCTTATGTTCCACCCGAAAGTCAAAACCGAGTAACTTGCTCACCCACCGCTGCTGCGGCGCCGTAGTGAGACCCCCAAATGGTCCACCATGTGCCCCAAATATGTGATCGAGCTCTGTCCAAAAGAGCACTTGGAGGATTTGAGAACCAAATGTTGCGTGTGGGCGATGCTGAGGACGGCTCGAAGATGACATAAGTGTTCTGCCCATGTCTTGCTATACACCAAAATATCGTCAAAGAAAACTAGAACGGACTTACGGAGGAAAGGTTGGAATACCTCATTCATCAGTGATTGAAAGGTAGATGGAGCGTTGGTTAGGCCGAATGGCATAACCAAAAACTCGAAGTGACCGTGATGAGTCTGAAAAGCTGTTTTCTCCACATCCGCTTCCGCCATGCGGACTTGATGATACCCCAAAAATAGATCCAATTTGGAGAAGAAACGTGCGCCGTGTAACTCATCCAAGAGCTCCTCGACGACCGGAATTGGAAATTTGTCTTTGACTGTGATTGCGTTGAGTGCGCGGTAGTCCACACACATGCGCCATGTACTATCCTTCTTGTGCACCAACAGTACCGGAGAGGAGAAAGGAGAGACACTGCGTCTGATGAGACCCTGCTGGAGAAGATCACATTGACGTTCGATCTCGTCCTTCTGGAGGAAAGGGTAGCGGTAGGGTCACACCACTACCGGCACCGTCCTGGGAACAAGGCATATCCGGTGGTCCTGTCGCCGCTGTGGAGGAAGGCCCAATCGGGGGCTGAAAAGCTCCGGAAAGGACTGAAGGACCATAGCCAGATCAGCCGGCGAGTCCTCCCGAATAGGTTTAGGAGATATGCACGTCTCGGTGTGGACCAAAAAGGAAGATGGAGGTTGTGGTGGTACTTGTCCCTGCCAGTCGATCACCCGAGAGCCCTCGGGCCAAGAGATGGTCATGCGGTCAAAATCTCACGTGAGGGGGCCCAAAGTACGGAGCCAACGCACGCCCAGCACGAGGTCAAATCCCCGAAGGTCGATCAGAAAAAGGTCGGTCTGAAACATAGATCCCTCGACCTCAAAAGCCACGTGTCAACAGACCCCCAAGCACTGCAATTGTTGGCCGTTGGCCACTGCCAGACGGACGTGGCTGCTCGTCATGTATGGAAGATGAAGTTGGAGGGCCCGATCCTTGCCAATGAAGCTGTGGGTACTTCCCGTGTCAAGAAGAGCAAGAAGAGGGGTACCCAGAAGAGTTACCGAAAGTTGTATGGTGCAGCCCCCCTGTGGCCCGGCCAAGGCATGAAGGGACAATTGAGGCGTGCCCGAGTCATCGACTCCATCATCGCCGTCCTCTGTTGGATCATCCACTTCCAACCAAAAAAGACGTTTGCACCGGTGGGTGGGTGTGTAGAGTTCATCACAATTAAAATAGTGGCCTTTCTCCCGACGGGTTGCCATCTCCGGGCATGTCAAACGACGCCGAAAAGTAGGCCACGGGGGGTTGTGCCCCATCTGGCGGCAGCGCAGTGGAAACCGATGGGAAAAGTCGCGGTCGAAACGGCTGCGGCCGGTCCAAGGCGAGGCGCTGGTCGAAAGCACGAGCGAGGTTCATAGCTGACAACAAGTCTGGAGGTTTTTGAAATTCAACATCCCAGTGCAGCCGGTCGGGAAGGCTGACAGTGAAAAGTGGTACTTGTTGGGAGGGTAAAACAGTGGTGGCACGTGAGAGCAATAACTGAAATTGCTCGCGATAGGTTTCCATGGCGCCGATGTGCTTGAGAGCGATGAGCGCGCCGAGAGGATCGTCTTCCATGGCCGGTCCAAAGCGAAGGGAGCAGGCTGTCCGGAAATCATCCCAAGACGTGGCATGGTGCTCCCGCAGGAGCTGCGTGACCCAAAATTGCGCTGGGCCCAGTAGGTGGAATGAAGCGATGCCGACACGCTCCTCCGAAGTGTGTTGGGTAGCGAAGAAGAAATCGCAGCGCGTGAGCCAAGATAAGGGGTATTCACGCCCTTCATACAAGGGAAAATCCATGCGAACGAAGCGGTTGCCGAATGGGAGTCACCGTGCGGAAGGTGCGAGTCGACGAGACTTGCCGACTGTGGAGTTGCGGGGGGTTGCGGAGGAGAAACTCCATTGGTGGCATCAAGGCGGGCGTTAAGAGCATCCATCTTTTCATTTTGCGCCGCGAACATAGCTTGAAACATCTCCATGAGTTGGCCCACTGTAGGGTTGCTGTCCGCCATCAGAAAAGGAAGAGGGGGCGGGCACGGTAACAGGCCAGCGGCGGCGCTGGCGGACGGAAGCGGAAGTGGCGGGCGGCTGCGGCCGATGAGGGCAGTGCGGTAGGAACCGGGCAGAGTAAGGCAGGAAGATCCCTCTGATGCCAAGTTGATATGACCCCCGGATCTGGATCGGGTGATAGGGCCTGTTGATGAAGAAGTCCCGTTAGGGTTCGACGAACCCGTCGGGGAATCCGGTGAGGCTATGGTGGGAGAGGAGATATGAGAGTAACAAGAAGAGGAGAAGGGGAAAAAGAAGGAAGGGAGAGCGAGAGAGATCGGCGGGGAGGGGGCGAATCCGTCGCTCGCAGCCGCCTAGGGTGCGGGTTTCTTCCGCTCGGGTAGAGAGAGAGAGGGTTTAGAGAGAGGGAAAACTTTTAGACTATTTTTTCTCATTCATTTCACCAAACCCATTGACCAAATAGGTCACACCACATAAACAAATATCCAAAATATTAAAAGTTCATTCCCCTCACGTGGGCTTACTACAAGTGAGATAAAACTGAAGTAGAATTGCTGAAATAAAATACGTAGCAAACTACGATAACAAGAGCGACCAATCATGTGGCCGTGGTCGTTCGACGGCGATGGTAGGTGCGGCCCCAAAGATTGTCTGGCGTGTCGAGTGCCGTAACAGTTAGCCCTAGAGGAATGGTGGAAATATTTCGAGCACGAATCTTAGTTTGAGTAATAAAGAGCTGAAAGAACGACTTCTTGCAGTAGAGCTGAGAATAAAGGATAAGATAAAAAGATTATTTGCCAGGAAATTGGGCAATACTTGAGTGAGCCTATAACAAATCAGACTCTTGATGGCCCCTTTGCGCAGAATGAACCTTTATAATTACTTTACTTTCTACTGAAGCTTGCTTTGTTTCCAATTCTCTAGGCTTATCACTACTAGACTCATAATTTCAATGAAAATGTGTATAATGAAGAGCAGGAGCTTCCCAGTGGAACCCCCCAGGGTATGGATACACAAGAAGTCTCCACTCCACATGAATACACTCAGGTGCCTTCCTCCAAGTAAGATGGGAGAAGATCCAAAAATGATGGAAGGTGAGGATTGCACTATTGATGAAGCTGTGGTGAAAATAATTGCTGAAACCACTGAGGAGGATGCTACTACACCCATTGATTTGGCTCTTATGGATAAAGCTTTAAATATCTCTACTTCAATTTCATTTGAATTTTATTTTCTTTTGACACTACTTATGTTTTTACTTTGCACTCTGATGAAATAATTGTTAGTGATTCTGTACAGGAGTGCAGGTTTAATGCTGCAGGATGTTGAGAGAGTCGCACCCATCAATTTTTCCTTTTGTTTTGAATGATCTTAATCCTCTTTCTGTGTAGGGTTTATGGTTTCTAATGCAATTCTACTACAAAATGAAGGGAACCTTGCTTGTACTCGCATGACAAACAAACCTACATAACTCTAATTAAAGACTAGCTCTTTATGAAAAATAAAGATAAAGATGAAAATCATTGTAGATGATAATTCAATGGCTTTCTACTAAAAATGAGAAACTCAGAAGCCGCACAGTGAATTGAAATATATGTAGTTAGACGGAATAACACATCCAAACTGCAACTTGAACACAAGTCATTGAATTTTATGCATGTCTCATTTCCCTATTTTTGATTAAATAATTATTTCTAGTGTAATTTCCACCTAGTAAAAAAATCAGTCAAAATCATTGGTGGTTGCCTGAAAGTTCACAAGTATGAATACTGCAGGAATCAACCAAGTCTTGTTAATCCTTGCAACATAAGCCAAAGCTATGAAATGCACCTGCATTAATTGAAGTAGTTAGTGGCACAAAGTTAAGCCACAATGCCAAGGAAATAAAGAAATAGAACAGTAATGAGAGAGAGAGAAGCCCAATTATTTGATAAAACTGGACTTAGGATGGATGCTAGGATATCTATACTGCTAATCATAGTAGTTTTTCTATGCGAATAGAAACTGATTTATATGGAAGTGTACAGTGGGCAGAAAATTAGTTACAACTACAACTTTATAGCACTAAAGTCAATAACGATGCTACAACATCATCTCACTCCTCGTGGTGGACTATCTTATCATTATCGACCTTCTTGGGATTAAGTCCCCGAGAGGCTCATTTGACAAGCTTTCCCTCCTACACTTTAGTGATGGATCGTGTATCCACACTAGTGATCATCTCAAACGTGATGATTTTTGGTATACTCCCCCGGGTGAGCCACCTGATGGGCTATATCATTTGAGAGGCACCCATCACACCAGTGCTCCGCACTATTTTGTCACCATCTACGTCGTCCCCACGGACGATGACGTTCTACATCGTCCCCACGGGCGATGACGTCGATCACGCCGGATTTTTCTATCGACCGCCCGGTAAGCATCTTGATAGGCCACCCTATGTTAATAATATTCAAGTCATTGTCAGGCCTTCCCATAGGAAGTGTGTTGAGTATATTGTGCTCTATCTGCATCATTCACTTCATTTGCATGAGTCGGTTGGGTCACTTATTCATCATTTGCATGCATTACATGAGTCGGTTCACCGACGAATAATAACGAGTAATGAAAACTATAAAACTCATGCAGATAAGCATAGGCGAGAACATGTGTTTAATGAAGGCGAAAAAGTAATGGTGCGAGTCCTCCCTAAGAGGCTCCCCTCGGGGCCTACCAAAAAGTTAAGCGCCATGGACACCAGCCACTCCACTAGGACCACCACTCGCCCATTGATTTCCCTCCCAGCCCACCACTGCCTCTCCAGCAAACCTTCCCCATGCCGGCAAGATGTCCAGCCACCGTCTCTTCATTCCCCTACCCCTATTTCTCGTGGATCCACCTTCCCTTATTTTCCTAGATCCATCCAGATTTGGAATTTCAGCCCCCCGACCCGTCATCCCCACCCCTCATATTTTCTTTCTTAGCCCGGATTCGCTCCCAAACATCGGATCCACTCACCCCCGCCCGTGTCTCCCTCCTCGTGGCCAGATCTGTCCATTTCCGGCCCGATCTCCTCACTCTCCGCCAGTGTTGTAGTTATCCCCCGACATGTCCGACATGTCGGCCGATATAAGGGTTTTATGAACAAAACGACATGTTTCCGATATTATTTTGCAAAATATCCTTTTGAAATATATCCTCCGATATGTCTATTATTGACCGATATTATCGCCCATATATCGGCCGATATATCCCGATATTTTATCGATTGGTTTTTTTCAACTTATTTTAATTAGTGTCTATGGTCTAATACATAATAGACCAAAATTGTTTCATTATTTAGGTTCTTTTTTCCCTTTGGTTTTCTTCCTTGCCCAAGTGTATCATCGATGTCAATTATGCATGGTCTTTGAATTATGGACTGATTTCTTATCTTTCATTGTTACAGACAACTTCTCGACATTCTACTTTCTCTTGTTTTATTTCATACATTATACCGTTATTACTTGTATAACACAAAATGCTTATATTAGTTTAATAAATTTAGAAGTTCAATAAATATCAAATTATTAATATATATAAATGAGAAAATGATTAAATTTATAAATAATTACACATATTAATAATTAAATATTAAAACCCGATATATCCCCCGACATAGTAAAACCGACATGAAAAATCTAGACCGACGTGTCCCTGATATCCGATATCTACAGCATTGCTCTCCGCCGAGGGCAGCCACCGCCACCATCGTTCTGCTACCGGTTCAACATTTTATCGCCATTCTATTGCATCCAGCTCCGAAATTTACAGTGCCTCGGTCAGCCCGCTACTTTGGTGAGTCTCTCGTTGTATTGAAACATTTGATTTGGCATTATTATTGATTGATTATCGTGTTTTGCTTAGGTTCGTGCTTGTAGAAATTTGTTGCGATCCGATTATAATTTGCAGGTGGGGCCAATTCGCTGCGCGCTTAGCTTTGGTCCTCCGAGTGGAGAAAAATCATTACAAAATTGCTTAAAATTAAATGCTCGTTCTCTGCTCTTTTATTAATTTGCGCGGTGTTAATATTCGGTTGCATTGGATTTTGATTAGGATTTGTTTGTCGCATTTGCCTTCTGCTTCTAGTAGTCTTGATTTTGTGCACCCCCTCTATAGCCTACGCTACATCGCCATGAAATGCGGTATTATAACATCACTCTGCTAGTGGTAACCAAATCCCACAATAAATATGTTTCTAAATACCAATTCAAATTCAATTTGCTCATTTGATTGTGGATGGTAGGCCGTTGAAGTATTTAATTAGACATTCTATGGGTGAAAGAACTTCTAAAAAGTTCTCATAAGCATGATGGTTCTATCACACACACAAGTGATGTCGGCAAGCTGAGTAGGGATGTTGCAAGGTCATGGAATGCACACACTTACCAAATCTATCAACAACAACGAACGTGGCCTCCTTTCCATTAGAGTGGGAATCCCTCCAAACCATGTTAGGAATAGGTAATGGTTATTGTAATTCCATTGATTTACTAACATTTTTTTCGCAATTGGCACATTTCCTCACAAATTTATGTACTGAAACACCTTCATCCTCTTCCAATAACAATATTGTTTAATTCTTTCTAAAGTAGAGCGTATTCCCGAACATCCCCGAATTGCTTTATCATGATAAAGATTGAATAATAGTTGATTAACTATTTCATTCTCTCTTACCCCTAATTTTCCTTCAAGTTTGAGTATGCCATTGTTCCATTGATATTGTTGTTTATTGTTGGGATCATCTTCTTTACTTTGTAGAATATTTTGTAATAACGCATCTTGCTACAGTGTTACATTTTGTCTACTGCAATCACTGTTGAAATTTCTCATATTTGTTTGTCAGTATGTTGCTCGTATATTCTTGACAATGCGTCACGACATCCATTTTCACTTTCTTATACTTGATAGAATAATCATACCCCAGAATCTTAAAAATATACCTTGGTTGTGTAGGAATGAAGATTCTCAGTTCTAACAAAAACATCAAAGCTCTTATGATATGTTAGAATGACAAAGCGTTGTCTTAACAAGTAGTCTCCATTTTATGGAGTTTTATAGCCGTTGTTAGCAACTCTTTCTCATAAAGTATTTGTGATAAATTTCTTTAGTTTTTTGTTAAAAGAGATAAAACAGTCGAGGTTTAACAATTTTTGTTAAACTTTGAAAAAAATAGTTCTTTTAGATTCATAAATGTATTGTTGGTTGTTGCATCCAGGGTTGTGAATATTTGATATCACGGGCACACCCGGGCACGTGCTCGGGTTCAATTTTCGCAGAGAAAAATATAGTTTTTTTTGGCCTTGTCAAACTTACAAACAATAATAGGTGATTTCTTCTCAACCGCTCAACGAAATTCAAATTCGAAAGTAGTGTTGGACTCATATCAAAAAATTACACAAGATAGACCGTTCTCTCAAATGTTTTCATGAAGATTTGACAAGATTATCAATTTTATAAAATTAAAATTATATAGCTAATTGTCAAACGTTCATTAATTAGATCAAATATAATCATCACTAGACTCCCTCTACCTACTCATGTGAATATTGTAATCATAGGTCTGATCATTTGTTTTTTTCTAATTTCTAAATTTTTCATGTTAAAAATATTATTGATATATATTTGATTCTTTTAAGAAGATGACTCTCTCTACCTACTCATGTGACTGTTATAATCATACTATGAAATTATAATTGTTTTACTTGGTGTTCAGGTTGAGTCTAAATCCTAGTTTACTGATCCAAGTAAAAATATACTTACTTCCTGAATCTATTAGAATATGTATGTATTAGTTTTCCTTGGCATAGTCTGATGCACTTGCACCCCAGTGATGTGAATGTTTCATCACTTGTCAGTTTCTATATGTGGATTATCCTCAGTTCTTGTGTCTTCATGCTGACTATTATCCTATGCATTAATTTCAAATACCTAACCTTGTTCGCAACCTCCGCATGTATATTCATGTGAAAATTTATCATCACACAAAAAACATAATCATTTTATGCTCATTCTTAGCAAGCTAATAATAATTTTGAGGAATTCCATACTTTTTCTGTACTATTGTTCTTATGGGGAATTTACGAGGACCTTTCATGGGGATCTTTTTTAAGGGGATATTCAAGAGTGTCTTGAAAAAAATTGCGTTCGTGCGAAAAAATTACGTTAAGGTTGAAAAAACGCATTTAGGCAAAAAAATTGCATCCGGTGAAAAAATTGTATCAGGGCAAAAAAATTATTTTTGTTTAATTCTTGAAAACCAATGTCTTTCATACGAACAAACAAATGTGTCCAATATCAATTCCTATGATATAATATCATCATACAACTGAACAAAAAATTGGATTTAGGCTCCGTTTGAGAGAACTTATTTTCATCGGCCAAGCGGTTACGACCGCACGAACCAGATCATAATTATGGTCCGGTTCATGCGCCCATAACCGCTTCACCGGTAAAAATAAGTCCTTCCAAACGGAGTCTTAGGCTCCGTTTGGGGGGACTTATTTTCACTGGTCAAGCGGTCATGACCGCATGAATCGGACCTTAATTAAGATCCGGTTCATGCGGTCGCGACCGCTTGTCCGGTGAAAATAAGTCCCCCCAAACAGAGCCTTAAAGTCAATGTCAACTCTTCCATGTATTGATATTTGATTGAAAATCAATTCTTTAAATCAATATTTTCGAAACGAGCGTACCCTCGTAGAGAATTTTTGTGCTTGGATGTTTTGAAATGTAAATTTGCAGTGGAGGTTTTTCTAGTGTCAGAATTAAGAAGGTGCAACCTATACTTATGCCAACTTTCAAGAGAAGTTTTGGTAATTATTCCTTGTTATTATTATCAGCTAATGTTCCCATATGTAATTGTTTGGAAAGCACAGTGGACAGACTTGATAGACTTGTGTTTCATGGTCCTAGGAATTCCATCCTCCCCGCGAATGTATCGAAATTGCCTGAATTAAATGTGCAGTTCTTCAAGCACTTGTTATATTGAGTTTCGTCTGTTTCTATGAGAACGTTGAAGATGCTAACTGTACAACCCCGTAGTCGGGCGAGTGTGACCCTCCTCAAATAGCAGCCTAGAGGCGTGTTATGGACGACGAGTTGGTGCGACCCCGTTGGAAGACGTGCGGATCCTCGTGCGTGCGTGCGAAGGTTTTATGTGCATATGCTTTTAATGTATATATATAAATGTTTAATATTATAATATATATATATATATATATATATATATATATATATATATATATATATATATATATATATATATTGTTGAAACCGAGAAATCGGTCTCCGTGGAGTTCGACCCTTGGGGAAGGGGTGATCGCGCACCTACTTCTCCCTACGAGCCCGAATGACAAAGGAGAAGGACTAGGGACAGACCCAAGGCTCCAGCACGGAGGTCCCACCACACACCCGGAAGATCTTAGAGCGCTTCCCCTCCCTAGCCAAGTGTTGAAGGTAAGGTATCTCAGAAAGCGCTAGAAGACCGGGCACAAGAAAACGTGCCTTCTGAGATACCTCTTGGGTCCTATTTATAGGAAAAGACAGTCTGCCAATAACCAAATTTTACTGGGGGCAACACGGTAAAAACACCACACAACTGAAGGGCTAGCGGCCCCTGAGAAAATGTCCACTGGGCGAGGACGGCGAGTACAGGAGCGGGAGAGCTCCACCCTATGCCGAGATGAGAAGCGGCGAGTGAGCCCACCTTTCCCGGCGCTAGGGGAGAAGGTGCTGAGTGAGCTCGCCTCTCTCAGCGCTACGGGAGAAGGCGTTGAGTGAGCTCACCTCTCTCAGCGCCACCGGCCTGGCTCGCCTCTCCTTGGGCGAGTTGCTCCTGAGGTCCCCGCTCGCGGACGTCGGCGCTCAGCTCCGAAGACTCCGAACTCGGCACGACGACTGCCGAGCTTGCACTCGGCATGTTAAGCTCGCATATCCGGCTGAACTCGCCCGGGGCTTTGGGGCGGTCTAAGCTGGCCGATTTGGCTCCGGTTAGCCCACTCGCTAGATACGGGGTTGTACATATATTATATCAGATTTGGATAAAAAAAAAGAGGAAATGGAGAAGGGGATCGGGCAGGAGGGAAGGAGGCGGCTAGGTCAAGGAAGAAAAGCCCCAATCTCCCTCTCTCTTGGCTCCCTCTCCCTCTCCCGTCGCTCCCATCGCCGGCCCAAGCAAGGAGTAGGCCGAGCCCCTCCTCCTCTCTCTGTCCAGGCCGCCAGCTAGGAAGGGCCATCCCGAGCTCCTCCCCTTCTCTCTCTGTCCAGGCCGCCGGCTAGGAAGGGCCAGCCCGAGCTCCTCCCCTTCTCTCTCTGTCAAGGCCGCCGCCTAGAAGTACAGGTCGAGCTAGGGCTGGGCCCCCTTTTTTTTCGTCGCCACCTCCAGCAGGGCAGAGCCTGAGCACGACCCCTTTCCTCGACGCCGACTGCATCCAGCAAGGCTAGTCGAGCCTTGTTCTTCCTCTCTTCGTCGTCGCCGCCTAGGGCAATATATAAAAAGCCCGACCACCAGCTCTTCTTCCTCATCGCCGCCAAGATCTACAAGGCCGAGCCCAACTTCTTCCCAGCACCCCCAGCCTGAGCCTTGCTTCCCTTCACCGTCGCCGGCTGGAGCAAAGGTTGGCCGAGCCCCTCCCCTTCTCTTCACCGTTTCCTCCAGGAGCAAGGGCCGGCCAACACTCTCTCTCTCCCGTCGCCGCCTAGGGCAAGTCCGGCCATTTGGAGCCGGGATCGGCCTCGTACAGTAGAGGTCAGCCACTTGGAGTCGGGATCGGCCTCGTACAACATAGCTCTGCCGCCTGGAGCTCGAATCGCCCACCACCAGAAAAATGGAGCAGGGAGTTTTTGTTTTCTCTCCCCCCGCCGGCAAGAGGCTCGGCCACCACCATGGAAAAATGGAGCTGAAGAGGGAGATTTACTTCCTCTTCCAACAAGGGCTCAGCCACCAAAAATATTCAGCAAGGTTTCAGTCATTAAGAGGAAGATGAGGATTTCTTACCTCTCCCAACAGGGCTCGGTCTGGAGTGGAGATCGGCCACCGCTGCAGCCACCCAAGGCTAAGCTAGCCAGGAGCTCCTCTCCCGGCACCGCCGTCAAAACGCGCGTCAAGGATAACAGAATTTCTACTTGGGCAAGTGAAGCCCTTATTTTACATATTTGCATGGAAGCCCCTTTCCACCAACGGGTGGGAGAAGGGAGCTTTCCGACGGGTTGACATGTGCGTCCCCACTTTTAATTGCATTAGTACCCGGAAGCGTGAGTACGGGTTTAGGCATGCTGTGTGAAGCCTATCCGGACATGTGAGCCGGATTGGTGATGTTCTGGGGTTCCCGGAGAAGACTCCGAGGAAGTTGTTTATTAGCCGCTTGCAGGGAATGCGCACCATAGCCCCAAAAAAGGGGTGTGTGCAATATGTTTGACCCGCTTATGTTAGCCGACCGATGCCTAGTTGCCGCCGCTCGTCGAGACGTTGGCGTACAAGTGCTACAGTACCAAGCGGGGAATAGCGGGCTTAAGCCCAAGCTCGTGCCGGCTCTCGAAGGCTTAGTTTGTTTATATTGTCGGCCTGCGTGCCGATGTATGGAATTCATATTCCTGTAAATTTAATATGCCTGTGATGCTCTGTGCCGGCCCTAAAAGGCCTATGTTATGATGTTAGCAATCCAATTGAGGCTGCGTAGAGTAAGGCTGTTGGGCGGTTTTACGCCATTAAAAAGGCGGGCGGGGAACATTTTACATAGACCCGAGGTGGCACCTCTAGTTAAGAAGGAGTGGATCTTGAGATCCTCCTTAGATGTTCCGGTCGGCCAAGAGAGCCCTCCGAAGGTGCCTTAGCTCAGCCCTTGGCCGGGGAGGAGAAGAGTTTGTTAGTCTTTCGGGTATGCGGCGGGACCTCCATGCTGAGTCCTTGAGTCTGTCCCTTGTGTTCCTAGTCTTGTACCTAGATCGTTTGCTTGAGGGTAGTAGGTGCGCGGTCACCCCTTCCCCAAGGGTCGAGCTCCACATAGACCGATTTTTCGGTTTCAACACTAACCTAGGTTCTGTTTGGGGGAACTTATTTTCACTGGTTAAGCGGTTACGACCGCATGAATCAGACCATAATTAAGATCCGATTCATGCGGTTGTAACCTCTTGACCGGTGAAAATAAGTCCCCCCCAAACGGAGACCCAATGTTTTCTGCAATTTATATTGTCGGCATGTGCTGCCACCGGCTCTGATGTCGCTGATGGAGACTATTCCAACTGTTATTCAAGGGTCAATCACAATTATTAATTTTAATATCGGGCCTATTGAGTTATTGATGGTGCTCCTAAATCTTCCCTAAGAATCTCAGTGATTCCAAACAAGAGTGGATGCTTTTGATAGGCTTAGGCTCCGTTTGGCACGGTGCTGACGGCCTTAAACGCGTGGGTTAAACCGTCATTTGTTAAGGATCACCTAATAAATATCATCCGTTTGAACATAAGAGTGGATGGAGTTTTTTAGGTGAGTGGATGGAGTTTTTTAGGTGAGCGTTAACAAATGACTATTTAATCCTCGTGACGGCCACTGCCCACTGCCATACCAAATGGAGCCTTAATATTAACAGAAATGGGAAAATAATTACCCATCCATTAACTTTAATTGTGGGTCTATGACAAGTACTCATGACAACTTCTTAATTGTTTGCATGCGATCAATCAATGACTAAAGCATAGAATGTCAAATTCTAAGCCATTTCATTCAATTAGGGTTAATTTGTGGTCATGTTTAGATAAATCTCAATTGGATGCGTCTTTTGAGTTATTTGTATATATTTTTAGGCGATTGTTATCCGCACTACAGTTTTGGTTATTCACACATATTTTTTCCTAATTTTTCGCGCCTTTTAGAAATACGTCTTGTACATGCATTTTGATGAGATGAGATCTACAACTTTCGTGTTGAACACTTTTCCTGAAAATGCATGTACAAGACGTATTTGTAAAAGGCGCGAAATATAAGTGTATTTCCAAAATACGTCCTGTAAATGCATTTTCAGGAAAAGTGTTCAACACGAAAGTTGTAGATCTCGATGAGACCTACAACTTTGATGTTGAACACTTTTCTTAAAAATGTATGTACAAGACGTATTTCCAAAAGGCGCGAAAAGTTAGGAAAAAAATATGTGCGAATATCCAAAACTGTAGTGCGGATAACAATCGCCTATTTTTACTTTTATGCATGTGAGGTTTTTTAAGGTTTATTTCAAGTTGCTTCTTTTTTTCTTTTTGACTTTTTTTAAAATTGAATCTTAACATTTGATTGGGTGGAAATTGTCTTCAGGCAAAAGAGAATTTTCTTCTTATGTGTTAAAAGTCATGAATTTTATTGTGACGACCAGCTCATTGTCATAACATAGAGTAAGGGTCTGTTTGGGACAGCTCTGGCGGATTGAAAAGCTGCTGTCCGGATAGAGCTGTTTTAAAATAGATTTCTGGGGAGCAGTTTTGAAAAGCTGCAGACTGTTTGGGTGTTTTGTGCAGAAGTGCGCTCGGAATCGCCGGAGGAAGGATGTAATCGCCGGAGTAAGGATGTCGGGGGCTCGGAATCGCCGGAGGAAGGCCGTATGGGGCTCGGAACCGACGGAGGAAGCCCGCCCGGCCTCTGAGCATGTTCCAACTGAAGAAGCTGAAAACAGCTCTCTGAAAAGCAGGGGGGGAGGAGCTCTCTGAAAAGCTGAAAAACAGCTCTGGCGGATTGAAAAGCTCTTCTGCCAGAGCTGTTCCAAACAGCAAAAACAGCGGCTGCGGATCAGAGAGCAGCTTTCTGATCCGCAGCCGCTCTCCCAAACAGACCCTAAATATCAGGAGCTGTTTGCAAACGCAGCATAGTGTGTACTGTGTACGAATATAAAAACACAAATGTACAAATTAAAGATATTTCATTAAAAACTTGATTAAAGTACGAGATTAGAGTAAACTTTTTGTACATGAATATTCCTAAAGAATATTATGAAATATAAAAATTTAGGGGATAATTGTGGATGGGGTTCCCCCCTGAAGATTTTCAGGTCAAACCAGTGGGACTCTGGCGCAGAATATTCAAGCAGTACAAGCCAACGGGGCCATCCGCGCCCGCTTGGAGGGTACAATTTCACACTAAAAGGGGAACCAAATCGAGCATGACGTACACGCACACACGGACCGTGCCCCGCGCGTAGGCACAACACGGCACAACACGGCACAACACGCGGGCTGCCACCGCCACCGCCGGGCAATATGCCCGGGCCGTCCGAACCGCCCAAGGGGCATGCTCATCATTTTGTGAAAATTGGTGACCCAGGTGACTGAAACAGAGCGACGTCATTCTCCTACTCAAGACTTAGCTTGGTGCAATTACCTGTATGTCCCTCTAGAAAACTTTAAAAATCCCCAAAACCTTCATTTGAAGACAAACAACTCCAAAAATTAGAGAGAGTTCTCAGATTTTCCGACGAGAACGTGAGACTTTAATCATTCATTTGCCCGGGATTCGTTCCGCTCCTTCTCTAGTTTTCTCTACGTTCAACGCTCAGTTGGACGCATCAGAGAGCCTAAGAGAAAGCACAGAGGAACGCCTTCGTGGACTCTTCCCCCCAAGCTTCGTAGACTCATCTTATTTTACACGATAAAAAAAACCTTTTGTCACTGCCGCTTGGTTTTCTCATGACTGTTTGCGCACCCTGCCTGCCTCAAAGATAAGACGGTCCGATTATCTGGGCTAGGGGAAAACCGGATGATCCACAACAATTGTAATTTTAAAAAATTAAAAAGGTCTAAACTGTAATTATGCAAACTTCTAGGGGAGATCCGTGAATAACCAATAAATATTTATATATAAATAGTGTTTCAGCATGATCTTTCGCGGGATAAAGCAAAAAAGAAACGGAAAAATGTTAGCCACTCTATCTCCGCCCCTCTTTTGCTCACTCCATTGCCATCTTCGCCGCCTACAAATCTACCCTCTTCCTTCCACTGTAGCCATAAATCCCAACGCTTGGCATCGCCTTCGTCTTCCTAGAGCCCCCTTGCGGGCTAAATTCGAAAATCTTGACACCGGCAATGCCCCGCCGCCGCCACCAATCTCCGTCCTGGTGAACGAGGGCGAGGTCGCGGCTGAACAGACCCAGGACTTGGAGGAAGACAGGTGCGTGCGAAAGCTTAATTCATAATAGCATTTGTTTAATTTATCCAATTAATGCTTTAATTATCTCGTTCGAATCGCCGGCGAGTGATAAAGAAAATAATCAAAATATATTTTGGGATAGTGATTTGCCATCAGATTTAGAGGGAGCGATCCGGCAGTCCAGCCAAGCCAGCGCTGCATTCCTTTCTTCCGGAGGAATGAGAGCAATGGTAACCTTTTCTTGTTTTCCATTAGTATCAAGTGTTATCGTGTTTTCCCCTTTTATTGTTGTTTGAAGGAAATAGAAGGTGTAGTTTGATATAGTTATCTTATTACTGAAATTTGATAAAGCTTGTCTATGTGCATGGCAACACAAGCAGATTTCTGTAGAATGACCTGAATTTACCTTCCAAGTTAAAGAAATTCTGGCATCTTTACTGTGTTGTTCATATAGGAAGATTCGTACTTGCCTAGGGTTTTATGCTTTTTAAATCATTGTTTCTTGAGCCTCAATGCGCTTCTCTTTGAGAGGGAGTTGATTTATTTTACTATGATGAGACATTATCACATGTTTTTGTCTGATTCATTGCTGAACCAGACACGCCAAAATCTTGTTTAAAACTTACTTGTAAATATTTTCATAATCTTGACTCTTGAGAGTTAATTTAATTGATTAGAAATAGAATGGTAAGAAAATTAATAACTCAATAAAGTTCCACATAACCAAGGGAAGCAAGAGACAACAAAAAGTACAAACATAAAGATTTTAAGTGGTCTCCTTACTAGTCCTACATTTACTATTTTGAAATTTGTTCTCAAGAGTTTCACTAGATGTTTTCTTTGCACCAATGCACGTGGTAAACTTCATATGTACTTTGTCTCTTTACTAATTTGGGTAGAGTCTCCTAAAAATAACTTTTTGTAACACAACTTTTCCTTCACACAAGCCTACGAACACATTTTATAATCAGTTTATTAAGTGCAATCTCAATTTCCATAAAATCCTACAATTTCTTAGCAAGGAAAATAAAATTCAATTATCGGAGAATGAAATGATTCTTAGAATGGGTAGAGCTTTTCTTAAGAATTCTCTCTAGTTGAAAGGTTATTATAACCATATAAATGCTAGTTTCGTATTAGCGAACATGAGAGTATGGGAGTAGTTATAGGGGGAATATCTCACATATTATGCTCTAATATTATACATTGATTTTTTTTTGGCTTGGATCATAGGAGTGTTTGACTGATCGCGCAATGAATGTTAGTACCCAATACTTCATCGTCCAAACAATATTTAAGGTGTTGTTTGTTATGCGCGATTCTTCTGATGGAATAATCTCCTTCCATAGTTGTTCCATGCAAATTATAGAGGAGTTGGAGTCATATAATGATTGAAAGAATAATTAATTCCCTGAAGTGGTTTGAGGAGTGGTTGATACATGCATTCTTGGGGTATTCTCCCAGTACCATTTGGACACTTATTGATAAGTAAAATGTGACTCATCACCTATCTATAAAAAAGCGTCTGTATTGTTGTGAGTACTTCTATGATGCTTATATAAACAAAATAACTATTCTAGTTACTAGTAGGAATTAAAACATGATATATATTGTTAACCAATTAACAAAATAACTATTCTTGTATAATAAATTGATAGCTAATTGCAAAAGGATTCATGATTTATAATAATCCTCGTCTTGTTATATATTTATCTCCAACTTCTGAATGAAAAGTCTAGTTTAACATGGTCTATTGACAGGGAAATAATTCAAACAATAGTTGGTGCCGCTAAAAAAGTGTATTAATGCTTGATTCGTTGTAGTCATTTGTTTCATCAGAGCTAGTTTATCAATAATGATGAAATCAATATTATGCATGTTTTTGGGTGTTTCTACTTGCTCTTGATCTTTAACTTTTATGTTCTTACTTCAAACTATTCTCCATGATCACCAAATCATGGATGATGTTGGATCTTGATTTGTCTATGATAATTAGGCTGAACCTTATGAGAAATAATTGATAAATCAAGAGAAAGCAACAGACACAAAAAAACTCATTAAAAGTGATGCAGTGGAAAGGCAAACATGGGGTGGACTCGCTAAATGCACACCTATATGCAATGACGGTTGTTAGAAGATAGTAGAAAAGTATGTAAAAGCCTATTGTAATTGTGGCCCATTTATGAGCCCAAGTTTGTCTTAGGTTTAGTCTCACATTGTATTTTTTGGATTTCTCTCTTTTTCTCTTCCTATATATATGCACTCATACTTAATGTTTATACAAGAAATACAACCCACAAAATTCATTGTTCTCGTTTTCTACATGGTATCAGAGGGATACAGTCTGGTCTGTCTGTTTCTGTCTGCCTGGTTCTCCTGTTAACCGGGGGGTTTGGTCTCCGGCTTATCCGCTCTGATTTGCGGCCTTCCCTGTTTCTAACTGCGGCTTCCCGCGCAGTCAGTTGTTCTCTTGCTGCTCCTCTTTCTCTCTCTCGTGGCTTCGAGCTCTTATTAATCCCCCTCTGTTTTTATAAACCTCTCGGTCTAGTGGGTCCCCCTTCCCCTAACTGAGCGGTTTTCTTCTATCTTCTCGCCCGGCTTCCCGCCCTCTCGCCGCGGTACTCTTCTTCTACCCGCAGTCTCTCCTTTCTCCTTTTCTTATTGCGCGACTTCTTCCCTTGTCGCTGCGACCTCTTCTTCTCGTTGTGGCTTTCTGAACCGCCGCAAGCACCGCATCTTGGTTGCGGCACCTTTCTGTTTCGCTGGTGTTCTCAACGAGATCGTGCGGTCTCCCTTTCTTAAGTCGTTGTGGCTTCCATTCCCACTGCTGCTTCCTACCCGTTGCGACATTCCCTACCGCTCCTGTCTTTTCCCTGGTCTCTACGGGCTTCCCGCACGACCTTTTATTGCCGATGCGACTTCTCTACCCGCTGCGGGCTCCGCATCCTGGTCGCGGCCTCTTGCCCCTGGTGTGTTGACACCGAGACTGTGCAGCTTCTCTTCTTCTCCTTAGACCGCTTTCTTCAGGTTGTGGGTTGCCTCTCTTAGCCGGTGCGGCCTCTCTACCCACTGCGGACTCCGCATCTTGGCCGCGGCCTCTTGCTGCTGGTGTAGTGTCACCGAGACCGTGCGACTTCTCTTTTTTTCCACTCCGCTGTCTTCCGGTTGCGGGTTGCCTCTTCTCGCTCGGCTACCTCTTCGTGCGCGGCTAGTTCTGTCCGCTGCGGTTTCTCCCTACTGCTATCTCCTATCCGTTGCGGCTAGCTTCTTCCTGCGGTTTCATGGATTCTACCACTGCCTTCGGTAAGTCCGCTGGTGCTTCATCTCTGCCACCTCGGGCTGCTTCCCCTGCTACTGATCTTCGGGATGAACTCAGGATTACCACTATATCTCTCACTGGCAAAAGGAACTTTGTGGAATTGGTATATTCAGTTCGTCGGGTGCTCCAAACAAAAGGACTGCTTCATCACTTGACCCGGGCTACTCCTACCCCTCCTACTGACGAGTGGCTACGTGATGACGGCCGTGTGCAATCCTGGCTTCTCAACTCCATGGATACCGAGCCATACAGGATGGTCATGTATCATGACACGGCTAAGTCCATGTGGGAGGAACTCCACTCCTATTCTGGCCAAAACAGCCTCCAGCATTTGTTTGACATCATTACTGATTTTCAATCCCTTGATCCCGGGATACCTGACGATATGACTTCCTTTGTTGCCAAGGCCAAGACCCTTATTGAGGCATGGATACAACACCAGCCTCCTCCTCCTGATCTGGTTGCCCAACGGGCACAAAAAGAAGCTGTCGGGATTGCCATGATGATGGCAAGGGTTCCTCCGCATCTGCACAGTGTTCGAGCTCAAATACTCTCCTCTGCCACTACTCCCTCTCTCTCTGATGTTTGCTCAATGCTTCTGAAGGTCACTCCGCCACCTGAGCCTCCTCTGCCTCCCTCTCCAGCTCTTCTCCAGCTACCTTCACCACATCCCTCCACTCGTGGTACCTCGACCCGTGGGGGTTGCCATTCGTCTCAGGGACGAGGACGTACTAGAACCCCCCCCCCTTAAATGCACTTTCTGCGGTCGGGAGAATCATCTGGACGCTACCTGCTATCGTAAGCATGGTCTGCCACCCCACCTTGCTGCTTCTACGAAGGTCGAGTCTCCGCCTTTGGCTTCTACTTCGACTTCTTCAAATGCTCAGTCTGACATTGATGCTATCCACACCCGGCTTCAGCAACTCCAAGGGGTGATTGCTCGCTCCTCGGGCTCCGTGGCTTCCATCGCCAATGAATGTATAACCTGTCTATCTCGGAGTTCCCACTGGATTGTGGACTCTGGTGCCACCCACCACATTACTTGTCAGAAGCCGCCGCAATACTTGGCCTCTTCTCATCCCAAGTTCATTACTGTCGTCTGTCGCTAATGGTGACTCCACCCCTGTCTCCGGAGCTGCTGATATCCATCTCACACCCAACCTCTCCTTAACCTCGGTTCTTCATGTTCCGGGCTCCCCGTTCAACTTACTTTCTATTAGCTGACTTACACAGGATCTTGATTGTCATGTTACATTCTCACAATCTTCTTTTGTTTTGCAGGATCGACGAACGCAAAATATTATTGGTAGCAGACGGCTGTCTCATGGGCTCTATCTTCTTGATGTCCCCCTCCATCTACCTTTTCTGTCGTCTGCTCAGTTGAGTGACATCGTCGTCTTGGATATGCTCCCCTCCAGATTCTAAAGCAAGCTCTTCCGGATGTCTCCTTGAATGAGTTTACTTGTGAGTCATGTATTTTTGGTAAACAACATCGAGTTTCTTTTAGTCTTGTCTGTAATCAGAGTAGTACTCCTTTATCCATTGTCCATTCTGATATTTGGGGCCCTTATAAAGTCTCTAGTGTATTTGGGTACAACTACTTTATTACCTTTATTGACGATTACTCTCGAGTGACATGGTTATATTTACTACGGGATCGTATCGAACTCACTTCTATATTCCGTACGTTCGTTACTGAACTTCGCACTCAGTTCTCTTCCCCGCTTAAAATTATCCGCACTGACAATGCGTGGGAATATGCGAGCCGAACGTTCGCCTCACTTTGTGCTGAATTTGGCATTATACATCAAACATCTTGTGTTTACACTCCTCATCAAAATGGTATTGCTGAGCGCAAATATCGGCATCTTCTTGATGTTGCCCACTCCTTAATGCTTCAAATGCAGGTACCCATCGAATACTGGAACTTTGCAGTTTCGGCTGCGTGCCATCTCATCAATCGTCTGTCTTCCTCCGTTCTCAACTTTATCACTCCGTTTAGCCTCCTCTTTACTTCTCAATCTCTGTTTCCTCTCGCACCTCGGGTGTTTGGGTGTGCTTGCTATGTCCATAACCTTGGTCCACCTACGGATAAATTTGCCCCACGTGCAACCAAATGCATGTTCGTAGGATACTCTCGCACTCAAAAAGGGTATGTGTGTTACTCTCCTGTCGACCAGAAAGTAGTTGTGTCCGCTGATGTTACTTTTCTGGAAGACCAACCCTTTCTGTCATCCACTTCAGTACCTCCTAGTGCGCACCCTGTTCCTCGTCCTGCTATCCCAGTCATGACTTCTCTATCTCCTATACTTCCAACACCCCACGTGAAACCACCGGCACCCAAACCACCTCTCATCCATGTCTACACTCGCCGTAGTCTGAACTCCGGAGCCCAGCCACTGCTACCGTCTACCAGTACTATCTCGCGGCCAGCTGACCCTGCCCCCGCCTCTACGGCTCATCCTCTGGCCAACTATATTTCCCTACATTGGCTCTCTCCTCTGCTCAAATTTGCTCTTGCTCTTTCCTATATTTCTCTGTCTAACATTGTGCATGAGACTCTCCAACACCCCAGGTGGCGTGCGGCAATGGAAGCTGAGATGTCAGCTATGTTGGCTAATCATACTTGAGATTTGGTACCTCTTCCGTCTGCCCAGTCCTGCGTTAGCTGTAAATGGATCTTTGTCATTAAACATGCTCCGGATGGGACTATCGATCACCTCAAAGCCCGTCTTGTGGCTCGTGGGTTCACTCAGCAATAAGGTTTGGACTATGATGAGACTTTCTCCCTTGTCGCCAAACTAAATTCTGTTCGGGTTCTTATCTCCCTTACTGTTCACCGTCGTTGGCCACTACATCAGTTGGACATTAAAAATGTCTTTCTTAATGGTGATCTTCAAGAGACATTTTTCATGAACCAACCTCCCGGGTTTGAGACCACGGGAGAGTCTAGGATGTGCCGACTGCATAAAGCTATCTATGGTCTCAAACGGTCCCCTCAAGCTTGGTTTGAAAAATTTAGCAAGGCTGTTCATGATATTGGCTTTCAGCGAAGCTCGGCTGACTTCTCTCTTTTTACCCGTCATCGATCAACAGGGGCTGTAATTCTCTTAGTCTATGTGGATGATATTTTGATAACTGGCGATGACTCTACCGGGATACAACAAATCAAACAACACTTAAACTCTGTCTTCCAAACAAAAGATCTGGGAAACCTTCGGTACTTCATTGGACTTGAGGTTGCTCGAAGTCTTGATGGCCTGGTCCTATATCAACGAAAATATTGTCTTGACCTTCTTCAGGATGCTGGTTATTCCGGATGTAAACCTGCAGAAACACCTATGAATGTCAACCACAAGCTAAATGCTCATGGAACCGAATCAGGTCCTCTACTTACAAATCCTGAATATTATTGGCGTCTTGTAGGAAAACTGATATACTTAACAGTTACAAGACCTGATATCTCTTTTGTTGTTGGAGTGGTTAGTCGTTTATGCATTCACCAAGAATATCTCATCTACAGGCTGTCAAACGCATCCTCAGGTACTTGAAAGCTGCCCCTGGACGAGGGTTGGTATACAAGCCATCCATCTCTTTATCTCTTGTTGTGTACACTGATGCTGATTATGCGAGCTCGCTTGATGATCGACGATCCACCACTGATTTCTGTACCTACTTTGGAGGAAATCTCATCACATGGCGCAGCAAGAAGCAATCGGTTGTTGCTCGCTCTTCTGCTGAAGCCGAGTATCGTGCTATGGCTGTTGTCGTGTCTGAACTTACCTAGTTAGAGAGCCTTCTTTGTGATTTGGGTGTCAAACTCTTCTCTCCTACTACTCTATTCTGCGACAGTCAGGTTGCTATACATATTACGAAGAACCCTGTGTTCCATGAGCGAACAAAACACATTGAGGTTGATTGTCACTTTGTCCGGGAGAAGGTTCAACTGAAGAAACTTGAATTGGAACATGTTCCAGCCTCCGAGCAAGTTGCAAACATCTTTACCAAGGCTCTACCTCGGCCATTGTATCAGCAGTTTCTATCCAAGCTTGGTGTTTACGATTTGTATGCTCCAGCTTGCGGGGGAGTGTTAGAAGATAGTAGAAAAGTATTTAAAATCTCATTGTAATTGTAGCCCATTTATGAGCCTAAGTTTGTCTTAGGTTTAGTCCTACATTGTATTTTTGAGATTTCTCTCTTCCTCTCTTCCTATATATATGTACTCATACTTAAAGTTTATACAAGAAATACAACCCACAAGGTTTATTGTTCTCATTTTCTACAACGGCGAAATGCAAGTGTCCAGTGGTCCGCTCCGAAATTGCAACAAGTAATTAATTTTTATACAATTATCAGCAGGGGCACATGCAATTACAAAATTTATTTAAAAAGAGGACAATATTTATTTTGCAAACGAACGAGGTGCAATAATTTTAAGCACAAGCCGAATAAGTTCGGCAAATCGCACAACGTATGAACTAGTAGCACAATAAAATGAAATCCACCACAATATGAGTACATGAATAAACAACAATAAAAGAGCGACTTTTATCACAGTTCACACATGTAACGGCGGCGGCGGCAGTTGTTGGCGGGCATCCAAAGTTGTTGCAAATTTTGGGAAGCGCCGGGGAGGAATTTCTGAACAAACAGTGGATCGGGCATGGGAAATGAAAGTGGTTCTGGTTATTAAGAATTATAATAGTTTTGGAAGAGTTCCTGAACTTTAGGGCTCGGTAAGGGGTTCAGGAAGGTATGTGGGGAAGAGTTGAACCCCTGCTAGTGGAATTCATGGTGGGAGGGGTAATGTTGGTGGGCTGAAAGTAGGAGTAGGAAATTAGGCTAAGTTGAGACTTAAGAAGGGGGTTTGCGGGCTGACCGGAAAGGGAGGGAGAAAGGGTATTACGGTGGAGGAGGGGAATGTTTCAGGCGGAGGTGGAAACCGATGGGGTTGGCGCTGGCGAGTGGGAGGCCGATGGGGTGTAGGCACAGGGAAGAAGGTTGACGGCGCGGGGTTGCGGGTTTAAACAGGAGGAAGGTTGACGGCTAGCAGGTTGCAGGTAGAGCAGGGAGGAGGGGAGAGGACGCCGACGTCGCAGCAGCGGGAGGAGGCGGAGGAGGCTTCCGGCGTCGCACCAGAGAAAAAGTCCAGGAATCGCTCCTGTGAAGACCGGCGGTTTTGGATTTTCCAAAAATCAATTCCTCTCTCGAACCGTCTGCCGACCTCTTTATAACCCTAAAAATAAACCACTGTCGACTGCAATATTTCACAACTCCCCAAATCGGACGGCATATATTGTTTAGGCCGATCGGGGTCCAAATATAACTAAAAAATTTAAAAGTAAAATATAAAAGAGATTCGGATTGAGCATCCAGACGCAACCACGAAGTCTGATCGTCCGCCCGGGAAGCGGATCACCGCCTCCTGCGGAAGTACACGCGTGTCGGTCGTGGCGTGCCGTCAAAAAGTTACAAAGATTCAATTGATTTCTTTTTCCATAAGATGAACTAGGAATATGATCTCAAATCTATGAAAAAGTTAAGGTGACCCAAACAAGAAAAGAGAACAAGAAAGTTCAAAAATCTCAATACTCAATGAATCAATGAAAGATGATATAATTTGCCATCTTTTGCCATCTTTTTACGAAGTTGATTTTTCCCTTCTGTTTATGTGTTGGTCATCAGTAATACATATATCAAGGCACTTTTTTTTATTACCGCAAGGGTAGTCAGTGATATATTGTTAAGCCCTAACTAGGAGAGAAACTAAGAGAAGATGTAGAGGAAGCTAGAGAAAGAGATTAGGGTTAGGGTTGAGAGAAGAGGAAGTACCTGAATATATTCTTGCATGCCATCCAAAGAGAGGGGTCCGGATATTTATACACCCGGACCCAAGACCGGCCGGCCAAGGGGGCCGGCCGGCCCAATGGGGCTGAACCCGGCGTGGTTCAGCCCCCCCCCCCCGAGCCATATATTTAAGAAGAGGGGGCTGAACCCATTGGTTCAGCCCCAATAACGCCACGTCCGTGCCGCCGCCGCTTGTAATGTTGTCCAAGCAACCGAGCCTCGTCCGGGGGCGTAACATTCCCTGCCCCATCAAAAGTCAACTTGTCCCCAAGGTGATAGTCCGGGTAAAGCTCCTGGAACTCCAGTAAATCGACCCAAGTATTGTGCTCTGCCGAGAGATCCTTCCACTTAACCAATAGCTCTGGACAGTACGCCGTGCCACGGCGTTTCCACTTAACCAACAGAACATCCTCCGGAAGCGGGCGAAGCTCGCCACCACTAGTAGCCTCGGGCAACACGGGGAAGACCGGAACAGCAGGCCCCAACTTCCGCTTCAGCAAGGAGACATGAAAGGTAGGATGAATACGGGAGCTCGCCGGTAAGGCTAAGGTATACGCCACCGGCCCGACACGCCGCGTGATCCGAAATGGTCCATAGTAGCGGGGTGCCAGTTTCTGATTTGTCCGCTGGGCCACCGACAACTGGCGATAAGGACGAAGTTTGAGGAAAACTTCATCCCCCACCTGAAACTCCCGCTCGGTACGATGACGATCGGCCTGAATCTTCATACGATCCTGTGCTGCTCGAAGGTTCTCCCGTAGGGTGGTGAGAGTCCGATCACGATCACGGAGCGCCCGATCAACTGCTGCCACGGCCGTACTCCCGGGCTCATAACTGCTCAAGGTAGGAGGTGGACGCCCATAGACGACCTCAAACGGCGTGAGTTTACTGGCCGAGTGATAAGAAGTGTTGAAACAGTACTCCGCCCAATGTAGCCAACTAGTCCAGGTCCGCGGCTCATCCATGACAAAACAGCGAAGGTAAGTCTCGACGCCCCGATTTAAGACCTCGGTCTGGCCGTCAGTCTGGGGATGATGAGCCGTGCTGAAACGTAAGGAAGTCCCCTGCAAGCGGAATAGCTCTGTCCAAAATCGGCCTACGAAGGTCGGATCACGGTCGGAAATGATCGCGCGGGGAACACCATGCAAACGAACAACCTCCCGCACAAATAAGGTCGCAACAGACTCCGCGGTGTAGGGATGGCTCAGAGCAAGGAAGTGCCCATACTTGGATAACTTGTCCACCACTACCAAGATCACTGTTTTCCCCTGCGACTTAGGTAGCCCATCGATGAAGTCCATAGAAACCGTGTCCCAGATCTGATGTGGAATCTCCAAGGGAGTGAGGAGGCCGGCCGGAGAAGTAGTCTCATATTTTTGTCGTTGGCACACCTCACACGTCTGTACGAACTCCTGAATGTCGCGGCGCATGCCCTTCCAAAACACGTTGGCCCGAGCCCGCTGAAGGGTGCGAAGAACGCCGGCGTGGCCGCCTGTCGGTGACGAGTGAAACTCATGCATCATCACCGTGCGCCAAGCAGAATGAGCAGGAATGACCACCCGCCCGTGATAGAAGAGTCGGTCATTCTGTAAATGGTAGCCTGGAGCTGTCGCATGACCTTGCTGCAAGTCCTCCACAATAGCCCGTAACTCGGGGTCGCGCTGCACCGCATCTTGAATTTCATCCATCGATTCCAACCGCGGCCCGGAAATGTGTGCCAAACCCCCTTCGGGTAAGCGAGAGAGGGCGTCAGCCACCCGATTATCCTTCCCCGGTCGATATTCGATCGCATAATCATAGCCCAACAGCTTGGTGACCCACTTTTGTTGCAGGGGGGAAGAGATCCTTTGCTCCAAGAAATGCTTCAAACTCTGGTGATCGGTCTGGATCGTAAAATGACGCCCAAGTAGGTAGGGCCGCCAGAGAGCCACCGCATGAATCACCGCCAGCATCTCCTTTTCATACACTGAGAGACCCAGAGTCCGGGGAGCCAAAGCCTTACTGTAAAAGGCGATCGGCCGCCCCTCCTGCATCAAAACCGCCCCCACACCCACGCCAGAAGCATCTGTCTCGACCACGAACCGTTTGGTAAAGTCCGGGAGTGCCAACACTGGAGTCGTCGTCATAGCTCGCTTGAGCGCCTGGAAGGCGGTCTCGGCCTCAGCGTGCCACTCAAAAGCATCCTTCTGTAGCAGCTGTGTAAGTGGCCTAGCAATCTTCCCGTAGTCCCGTACAAAGCGTCGGTAGTATCCAGTGAGGCCTAAGAACCCCCGCAGTGCCCGAATGGTCAACGGTCAGGGCCACGACAGCATATTCTCGATCTTCCGTGGGTCTGCCTTCACCCCTTCAACAGAAACTAGATGCCCCAAATATTCCACCTCAGGTTGTCCGAAAGAACACTTAGACCGCTTAGCATATAACTGGTGTTGCCGAAGAGTAGAGAAGACCTGAGCCACATGAAGTAGATGATCCTCCCAAGTAGCACTGTAAATCAGGATGTCGTCGAAAAAAATCAGGACGAAGCGTCGCAGGAAGGAACGGAAAATCTCATTCATATTGGCCTGAAAGGTAGACGGCCCCCCAGTCAATCCATTGGCCATCACTAAGAACTCATAGTGACCGTCATGAGTTCTGAAGGCAGTCTTATGCACATCCTCCTCTTTCATCAGGATCTGATAGTAGCCGGACCGCAGATCCAGCTTGGTGAACAGGGTCGCCCCATGCAACTCATCCAAGAGCTCCTCGATCACGGGAATCGGAAACTTGTCCTTCACAGTTACACTGTTCAAGGCCCGGTAGTCCACGCAAAAACGCCATGATCCGTCTTTCTTCTTAACCAAAATAATCGGTGCGGAAAAAGAACTGGTACTAGGCCGTATGATACCTGCATCAAGCATTTCCTTCACACTGCGTTCAATCTCGGCCTTCTGGATGTAGGGATACCTGTACGGGCGGATGTTGGGCGGTTCCGCCCCAGTCTGTAACACAATCTGATGATCACGGAAACGTGACGGTGGAAGGGTACTCGGCTCCTGGAAGATGTCATCATACTCCTCTACAAGCGGCCGCAACTGATCTGGCACCTGTGTTAATCCCTCCTCGTCCGACCGCACCCCCAGCAGGATTGCCATCAAGCTACTAGACTCCTCCAGCTGCTGCAAACTGCGAAGGGAAATCTCCTTAACGGGAGACGATCTGAGCCCCGTCAAACAGAACTGTCGTCCGCCTTGCATGAATTCCATCGTCATCTGATCCCAATCACAAGTAACCCGCCTCAGCTGCTGTAACCACTGCACTCCCAAAACCATGTCTGAGCCTCGGATCGGTAAGAGGTAGACGTCCGTGCACCCCACATATTCCTGCATCCGAAGCTCTACCGCCTTCAACATCCCTTGGCACTGTAACTTGCTGCCGTCTGCAACCATGACCTGAAAGGCTGCACCCGTGTCGATCTGTTGCCCCACCTTCCTTGCTACATCAGGATGAATAAAGTTGTGGGTGCTCCCACTGTCGACCAAAATCGTCACCCTCTCACGCCGAACCCGTCCAACCAACCGCATCGTAAGCGGGGGGGGGGGGGGGGGGTGGGACTGCATCCCTCCATGGCATGTAGGGAAACGCCCAACTCCGTCAGGTCTAGGTCTCCCCCAAACTCCACCTCCTCCTCTGGTAATACGTCCTCCTCGAGCTCCTCCTCCTGCTGCAACATGAAAACCTGGACCTTCTGGCACTTGTGACCGGGGACGAACTTCTCATCACAATTAAAGCATAAACCCTTCTCCTTCCGAGCCGCCAACTCGCTCCAAGACAACCGAGTCACCGTTGGCTTGGTACCCGTGGGGGGCTCCCGTCATGCTGCCATCGTCGGGCCCAAAGCTGGTCTACTCGTGTTACGTGCCCGTTGCCTGTTGAACCTCTCCTCCTGAATACGTGCCAACGTAATGGCATGGTTCAAGGAACGGGGCATGAGTGCCTGAACCTCATCCCGAATATGCTCCTTAAGACCGGATATAAAACAGCTGTAAAGCGTCCTCTCTGGCCACTGAACCCGATTCGCCAACTTCTCGAACTCGGTCCGATACTCCATAACCGACCCCTTCTGACGAAGCTTCTGAAGGAGTGCCTCAAAGTTCTCATACTCCAGTGGCCCAAACCGGGCCGTAAATCCATCCACGAACTCCCCCCAAGGCACGTACTCCCGTCCCCGCAAGAACCACTGTGTCCATTGGAAGGCATCATCCTTCAGATGGAAGGACGCTAGCTGCACCCACTGGCCTTCAGGCACCTCCTGGTACTGGAAGAATAATTCGGCCTTGTGAATCCATTCCAGGGCGTCGCCGCCCTCGAACTCTGGAAAGTACATACGCGTTAACCCGGGGGTCAACCGTTGTGCTCCTGGACCTCCGTCCCTCCTTGCGTGTTCCCCATGCTCAAAACCCCCGTACCCGTGCGGCTGTCCCGCTCCCCAAGGCGGAGGCTGCGGGTGCTGCGGCTGGCCGCCCCACCCTGGGCCAAATCCGACCCCTCCTGGTGGCCCAAACCCGCGTGGAGGAGGAAGGAGCCCCCCCTTTGCTGTCCCACCATGTCGGGTGGCCGCCGGAGCCCCAAAAGCTCCTCCCCGCCTCGGCGCCACTCTTCCGGGGCCGATCCCAGTCCTCCGAAGCCTGCTGCAGTGAATCCGGGCGGAAACAGCCCCGTCGGACCCCCGTAACCCGCTCCCGAAGCCGCAGGAGCCCCGTATCCCGCCGATCCCGTGCCGCCGACCCCTCCGTGCCACGCCGCGCCGGCCGGAGCCCCTCCCGCAGGCCGCACGCCCCCGACGCCTTCCGCAGGCCGCGCAGAGACGGAGCCGGCTGGATCGGCTCCCGATCCGGCCGAATCTTCGTTGGCCGGGCCTTTCCCCTTCAGTAGGGTCTTCAACTCCTCCAAACGGGTCTCCAGACGCACTTCCAACGCCGCCATGGAATCGGTGAGGCCAACAACATTCTCCTCTAGGGTTTCAATCCGCGAGGATTCCTCTTGATTGCGAGTATTCACCATTGCCGCGAGAATCGACTCCTCTGATACCAATTGTTAAGCCCTAACTAGGAGAGAAACTAAGAGAAGATGTAGAGGAAGCTAGAGAAAGAGATTAGGGTTAGGGTTGAGAGAAGAGGAAGTACCTGAATATATTCTTGCATGCCATCCAAAGAGAGGGGTCCGGATATTTATACCCCCGGACCCAAGACCGGCCGGCCAAGGGGGCCGGCCGGCCCAATGGGGCTGAACCCGGCGTGGTTCAGCCCCCCCCCCCCCCCCCCCCCCCCGAGCCATATATTTAAGAAGAGGGGGCTGAACCCATTGGTTCAGCCCCAATAACGCCACGTCCGTGCCGCCGCCGCTTGTAATGTTGTCCAAACAACCGAGCCTCGTCCGGGGGCGTAACATATATCCATAATTGTCCTCTCCGCAATTCGTGGAAGTCAATCCGCCTCTTTGACGAGTACTCCCTTGGATGAATCTGTTAGGGGTCTTATATGATATTACGTATTATTATTTATTTTCGAATATGTTTTTATTATGTCATAAGAGTTGCATCCTTATATGACATCGTTAATTATGTCGTGTCCTTTTTAGTCGCATGTACAAGCCTATCGTTATTTTCCTTAGTATTCTTTCCTTTTTGGTGTCGATTGTAAGTCCTATTTAAAGGACCTAGTGAGCCTTGTATTAGTATGAATGAAAAAATTCTATTTTCCCTAACCCTGAAAGAGATCTTGGAAGCTCTCTCTCTTGAGCATGCCCCGCTTAAGTAGCCGCGGTCAAGGATCCGTAGTATCTCCACCACCGTCATCTACACCTCCCGTCTCTCCTCCGACAACATTCTAAGACTCATAAAAACTTGGTATCAGAGACATCGGTCCTCCCCCATATTTATTTTTAATCTGATTGTCCTTCCAATCACTGCTTCACGACTTCTCCATCGTGCAGCCAGGCCCTGCCAGTCCTCCATCAACTTTGGCAACACAACCGCTCAATTCCCCGTGCGGGATCGTTCCCGTCGAGCGACATCCACACGGGAACCCGTCACCTACCTCCCGCCGGTCCTCAACAAGCTTTACGACCAACACCACTGGCGGACTCCTTCCGTCCTTGTGCAGAAAGCGCATCCGACCTATCCATCCTCAGATTGAGCTCTGCGATTCAATAAAAGCGACATCCTGGGTGATCCTATGAATTTTACGACAGCGACGACCAACAAGCTGCACTGCGTCTTCATCGGCCCCGACAACAACCTCCGAAGCATTTCCTCTGCTTTGTGACCCAAACTGCCGTGCCTACACAGATCTTCTACCAACGCAGGCCCCTATGCGCGGCATTCGACGTTGTTACTCAACCGACAACAACCATGCCGCCGTTCTCTGACCTAGTCGACCACAACAAAAGAAATCACGTGCTTAAGGCGTACCGCGGCTACCCGCAACAGGCTTGACGACTTCTTCTCCTGTCCATTACGCTCGACGTGTTTCCTGCACAAGGAAACAACCGGTATTGCGGGTTCTGCAAAAGGAAACACACGCCTAGCCACTTTTCTCTCGAGCCCTGTGCAATGTCGGAATTAATTTCTCTCGGGGCAGTCAATTAGGCGTGCCTTGATTTTTTTTTAAAAGCCTAAGACAATCGGTGCACAACAAATTCCTTGCCTCCAGCATAAAGATAACAAAGATCGAAGTATAACTTGTTGTCAAATTTATGACACCACCATTGGGAGACGACGCGACACTCGCGACAACACAAATTCTGCCTTCTCCGACGACTCCAGGCATCCAGTCACCCACTCTTTCTCTCAGCAAGCAAGTAAACCGAAGGGGGACTCACAAAATTTTACGGCCGCCACCAGGACGTGATGCAGACGATCATGATCGCCATGGAAGCATGCTTTCGAGATGTCGAAACCCGACATCGAGATGGCATGACCACTATCACTGCTAGGCTTAATGATCTGACCTCTTCCCTTCTCGTTTTTACAACTCCACCCACGGATCACGCCAGCATCAGTCAAGTTCCGCTACCTCCAATCATCTGCTATGAGCTGCCACCGCAAACCCTATTACGCCCTGAAGCTGCTAATCAACCACACTATACCCGGTTGGAGTTCCCTACCTACGATGGAAAAACAAATCCCTTGGGCTGGCTCACCAGATGCGAACAATTCTTTGGTCGTCAACAAACTCCGACAGCTGAACGACTTCCTCTGGACTCCTTCCACTTTCTCGACTCGGCCTTGTTTTAGGCCACTCGTCTCCTCATTGATCAGATGGGTCTGACGTGGGACGACTTCAAGCGATTTTATAACCTACGTTTTGGTCCTCCCATCAGCAGCACCCCCCTCGACGCCCTCACAACACTCCGCCAGACGAGCTCCGTGGACGATTATCTTGACCAATTCCAACTTCTTCTGGCACACGTCACACTGCCTCCAAAGATGCAGGTTGCCATCTTCACCGTCGGACTATGCGAATGCCTGCGATTTGATGTCGAATTTGAGGCTCCTCCAGACTTAGTGACTTCCATGAGTCTGGCCAGGCTATGTGACCGTCGCCTCCAACTGGCACAAGAGGTCTATTTGCCCATCGACACAGGAATTCAACCAGGTCGTTCTGAGGGCCATCCGACCCCACCAGTCAGTAAACTTTCTCGGGACGAGATGGTAGAATGGCGCGCCAAGGGCTTATGTTTCAATTGCGACGAGCCATACACTCGCGGCCACAGGTGCAAACAACTTTTTTATCTGCACGTCAAGTACTCTGATGATGAGGGTGTCGGCTAATGCGGACACCATTGACCTCCCTCGAGCTTGAGGACGAACTCTTTTTGCAAGGCGGAAGTGATGTTATGTGTCTTATTATTTTATTACATATTATTATTTATTTATGAATATGCTTTTATTATGTCATAAGAGTTGTGTTCTTATATGACGTTGTTAATTGTGTCGTGTCCTTTTTAGTCGCTTTTCCAAGTCTGTCGTTATTTCCTTTAGTGTTTTTTTCCTTTTTGATATCGATTGTAAGTCCTATTTAAAGGACCTAGTAGGCTTTATATCAGTATGAATGAAGAAAGTCTATTTTCCCTAATCCTAAAAGAGATCTTGGAAGCTCTCTCTCGAGCATGCCCCTCTTAGGCAGCCACAATCAAGGCTCCGTAGTCTCTCCACCACCATCATCTTCACCTCCGGTCTCAACTCCGACAACATTTTAAGACCCATAACAGAATCTTGACAATTTGAATGATTTCTCCATTTCCAGTTTGGTTTATATGGTTGGTCAATCATGCTCGAGTCCTTAGGTGGATCACACATTCCAAACCTCCTATCTGCTTCATGTCGCCCTAATCAAGTCAAATCCATGAATGACCAACTGCATATGATACATGCTAAATAATGGGTTTACATTAAAAATATATTTGTTGGTACTTGGTGATAGGGATCCATCAGATCGTGCATCAGGAGGGGTTCGCCGCAAGGTGGGACCCACGTTCGTGTATTCGCGCGGGAGGACTTGACCGGATCGCCGATCCGACTCCGCAGATGTGTCTAGATCCGCGTCACGAGTCGAGATCATATATTATTTTATATATTTTGATTTATTATTAGTATATTTAAGTGGTTTCCCCCCGACTAATCATAGTCGTTGATTGGGGATGCCCTAATCTTTATGTTATTTTAAATAGAGGGCATTGCAGGTTTTTTGGAGAGCTTCTTCCCGGAATCTCGTGATCCCACCACGGTGACGACTCTGTGGAGTCATAGGTGACGATTCCTAGGTTGATTTTCCCCTCCCCTATCCTTCCCCTAACCCTTGTCATCATTTTCCACCCTTCAAACTTCATTTTCCCCCGCTGCAGCCCCCCTTTCCGTTACCACCAACAACCGGCCTGCTATTTACAGCAGCCTCCAGCCCCCACAGCCTCCCCGCCTTCAGCCGCCCCACCCGCCGGTCCCTCTTCAAGCCGCCAGACCTCCCCACGCCAGCCCTACCTCCAGCCGACCCCTCCTCCCCATTTCCCACTACCGACCACCCCCTTTTGGCTTTCCAAACAGTCCACCAACCTCCAAATCCCCTCCTCTCCAAACCTCCAACTCCCCTCCGTGGATTCACCTCCCAAACAACCTTAAGATTCTAGATCAGTCCAGATCTAGAGTTTTAGCACCCCGATCCGTTATTTCCACCCCCGTGCATCATCCCCTAGCCCGGATCCGATCTCCAAAATATCGGATCTACCTTTCCCCGCCCAGATCTCCCTCCTCGTGGCTGAATCTACCCATTTCCGGCCCGATCTCACCACTTTCCGCCGAGGGCAACCACCGGCACCATCGTTCCGCCACCGGTTCCACATTAAATCGTCATTCTACACATCTGACTCCAGAATCTTCAGTGCCTAAGTTAGCCCGCTACTTTGGTGAGTCTCTTGTTGTATTGGAACATTTAATTCTTCATTATTATTGGATTGTTATTGTGCTTTGCTTGGATTTGCGCTTGTAGACCTTTGTTGCGATACACTAATAATTGCAGGCGGGATTATTCGTCGCGCGCTTGGCCTTGGCCCTCCGAGCGGAGGAAGGTCATTACAAAATTGCTAAAATTAAATGCTCGTTCTCTGTTCTTTTATTAATTTGCGTGGTGTTAAAATTTCCATTGCTCTGATTTATTCATCGTCATCACTGGAGGTTGCATTGCATTTAGACTAGGGTTTGTGTGTCGTACCGGCATCCCGCCCTAGAAGCCTAGGTTTTGTGCACCTCATAGCCTACCCTACATCAATTGGTATCAGAGCCCAGGTCGGGCCGTTTGCATGCTCCGTAGTGGTAGGATTTTTAGAGCAAGCATGTTAGATCCATTAGTCACCGACGACCGGGCGGCTAGCTCAAATTCAAGTGCCGCTCTGGCTGACTTTCAACGTTAGATCCTAGATCGTCTAGATGCCTTAGGTTCCCAGTTCGACGATGTGCGTCATGATCTTACAGAGGTGAATTTTCGTTTAGACCACTTAGAGAATGTCAGGGACACTCGAGCACAACATGACGATTCGCTTGAGTATGACTCTGATGCTCCTCCACATCCTAACCAGCGGCCGAGAGATGGCCAGCCTCCAGTAGACCACCACCGTCGTGATATCCCTCACCGAGCCCCAGCTCCGCCGGCAAGGCGAAATCCTGATCTTGCAATTGAGCGTAGAACAGTTCCGACTCGTGATAGACCTCCACATCAGCGTGATGAGTACCGTATGCCACGTCAGCCTCAGCGTGACCCCAGAGATCGTGTACCCCTACACGGTCGCTATTTTCATTGTCGCGATGAGTATTATCCCCCAGGTCAGAGAGAGCGTGGTCCCCTACCCGCTCGACACGACTACGCCCATGATGATTACCCCGAGGATTATCCCGACCCACAAAGAGGTGGCCACCACTTTGACATCACTCGTCGTATTCGACTCGACGCACCTTCATTCGATGGTTGTCTTGATCCGAAAGCCTTCAACGATTGGCTCCTGGACATGGACCACTATTTCGAGTGGTATGATATGAGTGACGAGCGTTGTGTTCGCTTCGCAAAAATGAAGCTGGTCGGACAGGGTAAGGTATTCTGGATTAGCGTAGAGAGAGCTTTGGAGCGAGATGGTTATTACCCCATCGCTAGATGGGATGAGATGAAGCAAAGATTGAGAGGCAAGTACCTCACCGCGTCCTACCGAGACCAGTTATTTCAGCAGTTACAGAACTTACGGCAGGGGACACTCTGTCGTTGAGTATATGGCTCGCTTCGACGAGCTAGTCGTTAGGAATGACGTCTCGGAGAAGCCTATTGCCACTGCCTCTCGTTTCAAGGCGGGCTTACGTTCTAAAATTTGAAGGACTCCCCATCGCTTAGAGACCGTCGATCAGATATTTCAGCTCGTTCTCGAGTACGAACAGTAATTCCGGTCATCTAGCACAAGACAGTTCCCCTCTCAGACTGATTTCTCGACTTTTAGGAAACCCGCTCCGCCCCAGACCACCACGGCTGCACCCTCACGTGTTCCCACAGACATTAAGGGAAAGGCCGTCGCCACTGATAGCCAGCGATCTGGGGGTATTCTGTGCTATAAATGTTCTGGTAGAGGACACGTTGCGGCGCAGTGCCCCACTCGGACCTTGCTAATTGAGGATGAGGAGCAGGGTTTAGAGAAAGATGAGGAGGTTATAAAAGAGATTAAGGCCACTATCGAGGAAGGTTGGGAGAGTGACGTAGAGAGATCATTGGAGGTGGGAGTGATTAGGCGCCTCCTACACACGCCTCGTGTAAATGAGGATTGACGACGCACCACCATCTTTTACACGTACTTTCCGAGTGCAGGCGGACCCTGCAAGTTGTCCATCGATAGTGGGAATTGTGTGAACATCGTGGCCCAAAAGGAGTTTGACCGTATGCAGGTGAAGGTAGAGCCTCACCCCCACCCATATCGTGTCATTTGGATAGATAAGACAGCAAGTCAGGTCACCCAACACTGTCTCGTCTCGATTAGCATTGCCTCATTTTAGGATCGGGTCTAGTGTGATGTCATTCTTATGGACGTCGCCCATGTTTTACTCGTCCGACCCTGGCTATTTGATCGTGACGTCACGTGTTTTGGCCGTTCGATTCTTCTACGACAAGGGGCGAAAGATTACGTTGATGCCAACCCAACCCATGGAGAGATCCAAGGGTGTGGTTGAGCCGTCTGTGAGTACGAGTGCTTCGAGGCCCCTACATATCTTGAGGCGAGGTGAGTTCCTGCGAGATAGTCTTGAGTCGAATATCATTTATGTTATGGCCGCCACTTAGGCATCTGAGGACACCCCTGTTGACCATCCCCTAGCGGTGCGTCCCCTTCTAGATGAGTTTGTAGATATTATGTCTGATGAGCTCCCTGATGAGCTGCCCCCTTCATCGGACATTCAACATGCTATTGACTTAGTTCCGGGGGCCTTCCTCCCGAACCTGCCCCATTATCGTATGCACCCTGATGAGCACGTTGAGCTCAAGAGGCAGGTTGACGAGCTTCTTCGGAAGCAGTTTATTCGTGAGAGTATGAGTCTGTGTGTGGTGCCGCCCTTCTTACCCCTAAGAAGGACGATAGTTGGCGTATGTGCATTGATAGCCGTGCCATTAACAAAATCACGGTCAAGTATTGCTTCCCGATCCCACGACTCAATGACTTACTGGATACTATATCTGGTGCCCAGATCTTCTCCAAGATCGATCTCCGTAGTGGGTACCATCAGATACGAGTTCGTGAGGGAGATGAGTGGAAGACCGCATTTAAGACCAAGGACGGTCTATATGAGTAGCCAGTCATGCCATTCGGGCTATCTAACGCCCGAGCACGTTCATGAGAGTTATGACGCAGGTGTTGCGGCCCTATATGGGCAAGTTTCTGGTGGTTTATTTCGATGATATACTGATCTATAGCCAAACTCAGGCCGAACTCCTAGATCATCTGAGACATCTCTTCGGCACCCTTCGCCAGGAGAAACTGTATGTGAACTTGAAGAAGTGATCATTCCTGTCGGAGTCTGTTCATGTTACGCCCCTGAACATGGCACGGTTCTCAGAGCGTCATTATGCTTGCCGACATAAGGAGAGTACAGGAGACAATGGGGCTGATGAACCTACCGGTTCAACCCCCACTCATTAAAGCGCGCGACTACGAGGCTGAACCATCGGTTCAGCCCCGTGGGTGGGGGGGGGGGGACAGGCCCCTCTATGGCCCGGGATTATATATACCCTGGGCCTCTTTCTCTTGGGGGCAAGCAAGGATAATCTCAGGTATTTCTCTTCTTCCTCTCCCTAAATCCTAATTTCTCTCTATCTTCCTCTCTAGTTCTCTCTTCTTCTCTAGATACCTATCATTTGATATCAGAGCATCGCTCCTGCGACCATGCTTACCACTCGCTCGCAAGAGGAAACCACCCGATTGGAAACCCTAGAAAAAAACTACGTCGGCTTGACGGATACGGTAGTCGCATTGAGGAAAAGATGAGGGCATCCACGCAGCGGTTGGAGGAACGGATCGACGCCCATATGGAAGAAATCAAAGCATTATTATCGCAAAATCTGAAAGGGAAGGCGACAACGAGTGAGGAACCCGGCGGTTCGCAAGTTCCTGCCCTAGAGACGATCAGACTCATCAACTCGCACCGCAAGCAAGCGAGGCGACCAAATCGGCGGGACAAAGCTGTGTCGGGGCGGGATCGATCAGAGCAATGGGCGCAGTAGGAGGATGGGGGGTCCGCGGGGCTTCGCTGTGCGCGGGATCGGTCCAGGTCGAAGCCGGTGAGACCGGCTTCGGGCGCGCGCCATGGAGGCGGATCGGCGAGGACCAGGGAGGGGCCGGACAGGCCCCTGGAGCCTCGGTACTACCGATGGGGGTGCGAGCGGTCTTCTCCCCACCTGCGTGGCTACGAGCCACCAGGGGGCTACAGAATCGGCGCTCCTTGGGGCGGCCAGCCCCTACCGACGGGCGGAATGCATCACCAAGGGTACCCATGCACGCATCTCGATCCTACGGAGCAAAGTAGGCCAAAATGGTATACACTAACAATTTCAATACCCAAGCACAAACAAGATGCTCATCCAACATCCAATACACAGATAAAAACTCACATTAATTTAATACTCACAAGGGACGAGGAATCCGGTGGCGGTGGCGGCGGACGTGCCTCCACGAGATGAGTGTGGCGGCTCTAATAATAAGAAATTCAGAGTTAGCGATTTGGACTGGTAGTGATTCCACGGTTGGATAGGGGACTGGATAACAAGTGTAGTAACGAGGAAGATGTTGACTGGGTGGCCTCACGTGAAGGATAACAGGAAAGAGAGGGAGGAGGGAAGGTAAAATGAATGATTGTGGTTTTATTGCTGGAGGTTCCACGAATGGGAAGAGGATGGGGGGGGGGGGGGAGATGAACAGAGGCCGGTGGAAGTAACAGGAAGGGTAAGCTGAAAATGAGACTTGCGTTTGGAGGAGATATGCGGCTGTGTGCGGCCACGGGGAGTTTGCGGATTCAGACGAGGAGGATGAGTACTAGACAGAGGAGCAGCGAGGACATATCGAGCGACTATAATGTCGCCAGAAATGAAGACGGGCTTACCACAAGGAAGGGATTTGTGTCTCTCACAGAAGGGGAAAATGAAATCGTGAAGCTTACTCAAGAGGAAAAACAGTTATCTTCATCCTGTATGAAGATATGTGGGGCAGAGGGGAAGAACACAGAGGTTATGAGAAGATGTTGCGGGTTACAGGGTAGGTTATGGGGAAGTTTCTTACGGGAGCAGTGAAATTAGACAAATGAATAGAATAAAACTGATAATTAACCTTGACGTCGCACCACGGGCTCGAGGCGTCGCACCACGGGCTCGAGGCGTCGCACTACGGGTTCGCGGCGTCGCACCACAGGCTCGCGGCATCGCACCACGAAGATTGCCGGAATCTGGATTTTCTCACAAACTTAACAATGAATTGAAAATCTTGACATCCGCCCCTATTTATAACAAGAGGGGGTGGTTGGGCACCCGACGTGAACAACTACGATCGTCCGTTACGCCCGGTGTCCAAAATAATATAAGTACAACTCCAAAAATTATTAAAAATACATTTGAAATGAAAATGGACGCTCCGGACGCGCTCGCGGTCTCGGATTGACGATCCGATCAATGAATCCACAACAAATCTGCAAAAGCCGATCCCCATCAGGATGCTTGATAACTAAGTGGGAAGTTTATGGAATTCTTTACAAACCCCAAACTATTGTTCTTCTCCATAAAAATGAAAGATACTATGGGTAATCTTTGTACCAAAAAAACCTTATAAACTATATAAAATGCTATCTGTTGACTTTTGAGAAGGATATCCATACTTATGTTAACAAAGATAAAACACGAGTGATTAGCTTTGAATTTTTTTCATAACATTTAGAGGGATAATTATCATTTACCTCCCTGAGATTTTGCTAACTACTACATTGCCTCTGAGAGTTTGTTAACTATTGCATTGCCCCTGAATTTTTGCTAACTATTACAGTATCCCTGAGATTTTGCTAACTATTACATTGCCCCGGAGATTTTGCCAAGTATTACCTTGTCCCTGAAATTTTGCTAACTATTACATTATCCCTGAGATTATGCTAACTATTACATTGCCACTTGACAAAATATAAGATACTTCTCTTACGTTATTGCTTTCATCCAAATTTCATTTAAATAAAATCCTTTTTTTCTATTGTAAAATAGAATAGAATGGATATTTGATATTTTATCAAATAAAATACCGCGTAAAAATCTATCCACGTTATTTACATATAGTCATATTTATTTAGAATATTTGAGTACATAGAATGTATCAAGAACATCCTTAGTTATTTAGGTTTTTATGTATATTTTATATATGATAAATTAGCAATATTCCTTTTTATCATGTTTTCCCAGGAGTAAAAAGTCATTTTGATTTAGGTAAATTAAATTTGGATTAAAAAATAACATATGGGAGGTGTTTGATATGTTCCCAAATCTTTATGTAGCTATCAAATAGTTAACCAAATCTAATGGGATTTAAATGCTGATTATCCCTATTCAGTGGCCTTGACCTCAGAATCCTTTTGAAAATAATTTAATTATAGCTTTCATGTGTCAGCTTTTCTATTTCTCAATTTGTTTGAGAGTGTAAGGCTCTACTTGGAGGGATGGCTGGCTGCATAGCGCAAACGGTGGAAAAACAATTGCCATTTGGAGCTCTGGTGTCCAGCTCAGAAATGTAATACGACAAAAAAATTTCATCCTGAACAGTGAGACCGGAGCAGAGCTGTTGGTGGCGGTGTGCACATGTGTGTGTGTGTGTGGGAGGGGGGGCAGCCTCGCCGCCCACACAACTTGGCATACTTGAATTCAATGAGGCTGAATTAATTTTAGCTATTTATATCTACTCTTGTTTTAGTCATGTTTAAATTTAGTCTGAGAAGCATACCGCACACCAATTTGGAAGAGTTGTAAACTTCACTACATTCTTGAGGATTTATACCTCGTATTTTTTATTGTTTGCTTGCTTCATTCATTTCAAATTATTTCTACTTATTTTCAGGTTGAGTTATTAATCCCTCAATTGCAATTTCTTGATGCTGAAGGTGCTCAAGCTGAGCTATGGGAATTATCAAGAATATTTTTAGAGACATTAATAGAGGCGACAGGAAATCAGGTTCGAAGTATGTCTCTTTTCTTTGTGTTACTGGTTTATATATAATCCCTTCTATCCTATTTCATATGAGCAGTTGTGTTTAAATTGTAGTTTTTGATGTCTAAAAGATATTGCATCTGAGGTTGCAGGACTTCTGTATTACTATGCTGATTTTTCCAGTTTAGTTTATTAATCTGCCTTTGGTGAATGGGCAGTTTATTTACTTGGTCAAATTATATGTGATGCACTATGAACATTTTGTGAACTAAGCTAAGTTTGTAGCCAATGTTAATGATTGTTTTTATTAGAGACACGGAATACTGATGGGGATCCACCAAGGCATGCACCGGGGATTCACCGCAAGGCGGGACCCACGTTTGTGTACTCGCGCAGGAGGACTTAGTCGGATCGCTGATCTGACTCCCCGGATGTGTCCAGATTCGAGTTTCGATTCAATTTCATATACTACTTTGTTATTTTTTTCATTTATTTTGATGTATTTGGGTAACCCCACCTCCGACCAATCATAGCCGTTGATGAGATGCCCTAATTTTCTTTTATTATAAATAGAGTGTTAAGGGGGCTGTTTAGGGCTATTGTAGATTTTGGAGAGTCCATTCCCGGAATCCCGTGATCATCCCACGGTGCCGACTCCGTGGAACCCTAGGTGACGACCCTAGGCAATATCTTCCTCCCCAAGATACTGCCTAACCCTAGACTCCTTTCCCCACCTCTAATCCCTCTACCGCCCTCCCAAAGCCCCCATAACAACCGCCGACCTCCCTATAGTCCTGCTTTATCAGCTGCCTGCAACCCCTCTTCCCCTCTCTCCAACAACAGCCGCCAGCCCCTCCACCACCTCCAAGCCTCCATCCTCCACCGGATCTGTCCAGATCTAGGAATTCCAGCCCAGATCCAACCACCCCCACCTCTCACATCCACCTCCCACAGCCCGAATCCACTTCCAAACCGCCGGATTCACTCTCTCGCTGCCCGGATCCGCCTCCACATAGCCGGATCTACCCATTCTGGCCAGATTCCGCATCCCACCGTCAAATCCAGCCGTCTTTGTTATTGTTCCGCCACCGGCTCCACCTTGGATCGCCGTCAAAGCGCTTCCGCCTCCGAAATCTCCATTGCCTTGGACAACTCTTTATTCGGTGAGTCGCTTATTGTATTAGATGATCATTTTCAACATTATTATTGGTTTGAATCTTATATTTGTTTGGATATATTGTCTGTGAATAGATCGTCTCGAATCACTTGTGATTTGCAGGTGGAACTCATTTGCCGCTCGCTTTGCTTTGGCCCTCCGAGCAGAGGAAAGCCATTAAATGTCTTTCTAACTGAATGTTTTTCTACTTTCTTAATACTATTATGCGGGTTGATTATTATTATTGCTCGTACTAATTTGTCGTTGTCACCGACGATATCATTGCATATAGACTAGGGTTAGCGTGTCAGGTTCCCATCCCCATCCCTCATAGTCTTTGATTTGTGCACCCCTTAGCCCACCCTACATCAAATACCTTATTAAAGGCAGGGAATACCTTCAGGTAGATGCAGTGCCCTCTCTCGATCTAGCCAATCATATGGCTTCTGGTCAATGCCTTTTTTTTGAAGTTCACCATGAGTTTAAGGCACAAGAAACCCTTACCACATTTTAAGGTATGGTCATCCTTATGTGACATTATGCCATTTTGACTTTTAACTACCCCCTCCCCTCAAGCTAACTCCGTAAGCATTCATCATTCCAAGTGCAAGTAGCTTCTATGAAGGCTTTTTCAAGACACTGCCTTGGTAAACATGTCTATCAATTGAGCATTAGTGGGAAGAAGATAGTAGGGAAGTAACCACTAGTAAACCTTCGATTAGATGAAGATCCAGCCCAATCTGCATCACAAATCAGTGTTGTAGATGTCGGCTGACATGTCCGACATGTTGGCCGACATAAAGGTTTTGGGCAGGAAACGTCACGACACCGATATTTTAAGCAAAAATGTTATTTTAAAAATATCTCTGATATATCAGTCTTCAGGCCCCGATATATCGGTTTTACCCGATATGCCGTGCAATATCTCGCTGACGATATATGACGAGTACTAAAAATATATATTCTTCATTTCTTTTAAGCTTCCGAGCGGCAATATTTTGTTTTGTGCTAGATTTCGTGCATCTCTCTGAGCCGAGATTTGACTTCTTTCTTATCTCACTTTTAGTCGATGCTTATTTCATTCGCGAGATCTTGAGCACGGTACCAGCCCTTCTTACCCCTAAGAAGGAAGACATCTTGTGCATGTGTATCGATAGTAGAGCTATCAACAAGATTACTGGGAAGTACCGCTTCCCTATTCCCCGGCTCGACAACTTATTATACACGATGGAAGGTGCCCAGATCTTCGCGAAGATCGACCTTTGTAGTGGGTATCACCGGATCCAAGTTTGGGAAGGGGACGAGTGGAAGACCGCCTTTAAGATCAAGGACAGTCTGTATGTTTGGTTAGCCATGTCATTTGGGCTATCGAATGCCATGAATACCTTTATAAAAGTCATGACACAAGGTTTGTGGCCTTACATGGACAAGTGTTTAGACGAATATTTCAACGACATCCCGATCTACAGTTAGACTCGTAATGACCACCGTGAGTATTTGTGACTTTTATTTGATATTCTCCGCAATGAGAAAATTATTTGTGAATTTGAAGAAGTGTGCATTCCTGTCTGAGTCGGTCCACTTAGTAGGGTTTATTGTTTCCACCACTGGAGTATCTATTGACCCTGAAATGGTCGAGTCCATTTGCGAGTATCTCATACGTCGACTATTCATGAGGCTCGTAACTTTTATGGACTTGCTGCCTTTTATATGACGTTCGTCCAGGGGTTTAGAATGATTTTGACCCCTTTCATAAGTTGCCTCCGCAAGAGCGATTTTTTGTAGACCGTTGCGGCCACTTGGGCCTTTGTGGAGATTAAGTAGAGATTGACAGCCGACCCTCTTTTGAGGCTCCCTGATTTCATTAGGGCATTTGAGGTCTTGTGCGACGCATCTGGCGTTGGCATAAGTGGCGTATTGAGTCAAGAGGGACATCTAGTTTCTTACTTTAGTGCAAAACTGAATGAAGACAAGCAAAAATATTCGAGCTATGATCGAGAATTCTATGATATTGCCCAGTATTTGCCCTACTGGAGGAACTATCTCTTGCCCCGGGAGTTTGTGCTTTATTCTGATCACTAGACATTGTTTACTTGGATTCGCAGAAGAAGTTAGGGCATCGTCACGCAAGCGGGTATCTACATGATTTTCACTATGTTCTCAAACACCGTGTGGGTATTGAGAACAAACTGACGGACACTTTGAGCCGTCGAGTCGCATTACTGTAGACACTGAGAGACCGACTGGATGGGTTTGAGGGAGTGATCATTGACTATCAGACTTGCCCAGATTTTGGTGAGGTATATGTTGTTTTGTCAAGAGAAGCCCCAGAACCTACTGATGGGTTCCAAATTATTGAGGTTTATCTATATTGGGGTCTTATCTATGCATACTCAAGACCTTCTAGTGTGATTACCTGATCTGGGAGATGCTTGGCAGTTGCGCTGCCTGACATTTTCATAGGGATAAATCAATAGCTATTGTGCAAGACCGGGATAGTTACCTTGCAGAAAATTCTAACGATATCGGGGAGGATTTTTATTGGTCAAGCCTGAAGAAGAATGTGGCTCGCATCATCTAACACTGTCGTATCTGTCAAACGGCCAAGGGAGCCAAACAAAATACCGGCTTGAATACTCTTATGCATGTCCCACACTAGCCATGGTCAAATATTAGTATGGATTCTTTGATCGGGCTACCTCGCACCTTGAGGAAGCACGATTCTATCTACGTCGTTGTCGATCAATTTTCAAAGATGGCTCATTTCATTTCATGCAGTAAGACTACAGATACATCTCATGTCACATCTCTATTTGTGAGGGACGTCATTAGGTTGCACGGTAGTGTCTGACAGAGATATGATGTTCATAAGTTTCTTTTGGAAGACACTATGACACAAGAATGACACAACCCTAAAGTTTTAATCATCTTACCACCCTTAGATGGACGAGCAGACTTAGGTGGTTAACAGGAGTCTAAGAAACTTGCTTATGTGTCTAGTAGGTGAGCATGCATCTAGTTGGGATTTGGTCCTCCACATTACAGAGTTTGCCTACAATAGTCCAGTCTCCGAGTCTACTGGTTTGAGTCCATTTCATGTAGGTTACGAGCTTAGGAAGCTCATCGATCTTATACCCGTTCCATTAGAGTCCCTCCCCCAGCGAGTCGGCTAAGTCCTTTACGAGCCATTTGCATGAGCCAGTCTGACTGCGGATCTTTTCTAGTAATGAATATTATAAATCGCATGCGGATGGTTCATAAGTGAGAGCAAATATTTTTGGAAGGCGAGCAGATGATGGTGTGAATACGTGCTGAGAGGTTCCCTTGGGGGATTGCTAAAAAGTTGAGCGCTAAGTGAATGGGTCCTTACACAGTCTTGAGATGGATCAGAACAAATGCATATGAACTTGATATCCCCACGAGCATTAGTATCCATCCCGTATTTAATGATGAGGACTTGACGCCATATTATAAGTCTCATGAGTATGTGGACCCGTATAGTAAAGACCCTTTTGAGCCTTTACCACCACATCCTCAATCCCACACCCAACCCGCTCCTACCCCCCCCCCCCCCACCTTTGGGTCAGCCCTTTATGGCCTCACAAATCGCTCTGGGTCACTATCATGTGAGTTGATGGCAGAGAGCATCACATAAATAGTGTCGCATGCGTACATCCCCTCTTCATAGTGTCTTGTATGTTTATACTTAGTGCATTGGTGAGGTCGATCTTTCACCAATGATACTTGGATAACTGATCAGAGATGAAGACTTTTCAATTATGGGAAATTGATAGGGATCACCCACCTGAGATGGCATGCAGAAGGTGGGACCCATGATCAGAGATGAAGACTTTTCAATTATGGGGAATTGATAGGGATCACCCACCAGACTTGACCAGATCAAAAATCCGACTCCACGGATGCATCCAAATTTTCATTTACATGCGTTTTCATACATTACATTGTAATTTTCAATTTTTATTTGTTGTAATTGGGTCTGTTACATTAAAGGTCAATCACAACCATTGATATAAGGGATGCCTTAGGTAGTTTCTTTTAAATAGTAGGGGGCAACCACCTTGGTCATTGCAGATTTTGGAGAAGAAAATTTCCTGAAATCTGGCGATCCTCTCACGGTGACGACTACGTGAGGTCCTAGGTGACGACTACTAGGTTTGTATCCCTTGTATCATTCACGTAGCCTCCTCTCCCAACATTCCTTGCACGGTTCCCAGCTCGCTAGCTTTGTCTAACTATTGTTGTCGCGCAAGCCACTAACCAGGAAATCGCAAGCCCGTTGTTTTCCCTCTCCCGCACCTAAAGCTGCTCGTTGCTCCCCCCTCACAGGTCGGTGAAACCCTTCCCTTGCATCTGGAATCCCTCCAAACCCTTCTCCTGCAGCCGGCTCTGCTATGACAACCACTACACCCACGATTTCCCAACTTGTAGCGAATCCAACCAAAGCTCGTTTGCTTAGAGAAATTATTTTGCTTCGCTTTAAAATATTTGCATGTGATATATTCTTCTATTACTATGGCTTCGTTTGGTGGGGTGGCGGCGGTCATGAACGTGGTGGTCATGAACCACCGTTCGTGAACGCCCGACCTCACCTAAAAAATTCATGCATTTTATGCTCATTACTAGTTTATTTTCTTGGTAGCGGTCATAGCCTTTGTCTTGCCTATATGTGAAAATCGTCGTTGGTCATTGCATGTGTTGCATTTAGGGTTATGGAAAAGAGAGTTGTCTTTCCCCGCACTTCACGCTAGGATTGCATTGCATTATAGTTATGCACTCAAAAGCCTGCCCCACATCATTCATGCTAACTAATTAGGTTTCCCAGAAAAAAATTCCAGCAGCATTAACTTTCCAGAGTGTTATCAGCGATTCAGGTAGATCAGCTAATGGCTTATGTTACATGCTTGATTCACTTAATTTTATTGTTGTCGAACTGCCAGAAAGTGAGAGCCATATTTCCTGATGCTGGTGCCGCTGCTCTACTGAAATATCAATGGGGAGATGCTAACTTCGGATTTGCAAGGTTTATTTCCATCCGAATATTTAATTTAAATTTAATAATTGTAGGACTTTATTAGTAGAAAAATAAAATTTCTTTGATTTTTTCATTTCTAGGTTAACTAATAACTAGTTCCGTGGAGATGTGGGTTGCCTGTTCATCACTGTTAATAGACTTCCAATACAACAAAAAAATAATATGGCATCAAGGAAAATATGCTTCCATCATTTCATACATTTCTATTGTTTTATGGGTACGGGGATTCAGGGTAGAAACTTGAAATAAAATATTTAAACGATAGAAAATTAAAGAATGGATATCTCTCGGATAGAAAATTAAAGAATGGATATAGTTGAAATCAAGTCTTCTTATTTTCTTTACTATTGTATTTACACATAAGGTGTATTGTTGTCTTTGTACCTTTCTCCCCTACACATATATGTGTTGGGAGTCCTCTTATTATTATTATTGAAATTTTCCCATTCAACTTGGTATCAGAGGAATACTCGAACCCTAACACTTCTTCCCCGCCGCTCGCCCTTCCTCGTTTGCACGTCCGATCTTCTTCGTTCGCCGCTCCCCCGATCTTCATCCTCCTCTGTTATTTTGTCGCCACCGCCGCGCATGGAGCCCCACGGCTCTCTCGCCGGCAGTGGGGCATGCTGAGGGAGCCGACCGTCTCCTCGTGAAGCATCGTCGCAGTCGTTGCCTGCGCTCGTCTTCATCGCTGCTTCGCCCGACGTCGCTTGTTGCTGCATCGCTCCCCGACATCGCCTGCCACTGCTTCGTCGACTTCGCCTGTTGCTGCCTGTCGCATGCCGATCCCGATCCCGTCTTCTCCTGATGCATCAAATCGGCCTCCTGCATCCAAATCCTGTTGTTTTTTCGCCTCTGCTGCATCCAGATGCTACTCCTGATGCATCCAGATCTTAATCCTTTGTTGTAGCCAGCCTTCTGTTCTTGCCGACTACCCTTTTGTTATGGATGATTCCTCAGCTGCGGTTGATTCTACATCCCCGATGGCTATGGCTTCCCCGATGGGTGAATCTCAGCGGCCCTCTGGCCATGCTGGTTCTTTGAAAATTACCACTGTTCCACTGGATGGAACGAACTACCTCGAATGGTCTCGTGCAGCACAACATGTTATCTGCAGTCATCAGTTGTTTGGATACATTGACGGGACTAAGGTGGCACCACCTAGGGCTGATTCTTCTTGGCCGCGATGGGACTCAGAAAATTCACTAGTGGTATGCTGGCTTCTCCATTCTATGTCACCCAAGGTGTACCGCAGTTATATGCTGATGAACTCAGCCTACGAGATTTGGACTCGAGCACGGGAGACCTACTCTCAGATTGGGAACTACACTCAGGTCTATGAGCTTACTCGCTGTATGTTGGAACTACGACAGGGATTTATGACAGTTTTCACCTACTACTACGAGTTCGAGCGTATCTCTCAGGAGTTGGACTACTTCGACCAGTTTACACCTGCCTGCACTGCCGATGCAGTCCTATTGCAGAAGAGAGACGAACGATTCCGCCTACATATGTTCTTGATGGGTTTGGGCATGGAGCTGGATATGGTTCGCACCAATATTCTTTATCGGTTTCCTCTTCCATCTCTCCGGGAGGCCTTCAGTATGGTTCTTGGCGATGATGATCATCGACGTTCTCTCAGCACGGCAGTTCCTCCTCCTGACCGATCTGCCTTTACGAGTACTGCACGTGGTGGCTACATTCATACCAGCACGATTCCCACTTGCGCTCATTGTGGTCGTCGGGGCCATTCTCGCGAAGTGTGCCTCAAGCTTCATCCTCACCTTGCTCCACCTGGATATACCCGTGGCCGTGGACGTGGTCGTGACCATGGACGTGGTGGATCCCGCCAGACCGGTACCCGTTCTCATGAGGCTGCTTTTTCCACAGAGATACAGGAGGGCCATCAGGGTTAGCTCTCGAATCACTTCACCACATTAGAATTGGATGCTCTACGACGCCTGCTTCACTCTCAGTCTGATCCTACTCCGAGTGGTACTTCTTCTTTGTTTGCTACCGCTGCGATGCCCAGTGCCCATACCGCTATGTCTCTTTCGTCTTAGTGGATCATTGACTCTGGCACCACTGACCACATGACTGGGTCCTCTACAGGTTTTTCCTCCTACACTCCCTTGTCTGGTAAGGACAGGGTTGTTTCTGCCAATGGTACCTTGTCTCCTATTGCTGGCAAGGGTCTTTTTTCATGTTCCCTTTCTCTTCCTCTCTCTTCCGTCTTGCATGTCACTTTGTTTTCCCGCAGTTTACTCTCTATTAGCAACCTTACTAAATCTCTTAACTGTTCTGTAACCTTTTTCTCTGATTCTTGTTTTTTTCAGGACCTGGGTACAAAGCGGATACTTGACAGTGGTAGGAATCGTGGTGGTCTATACTACCTGGATACTACACCATCATCCCTTGCTCTTTCTTCTTGAGCTGCTACTGCTACTGACGCTCGCTGTTGGCACTTGCGTCTTGGTCATCCGTCTCCCGTTTACCTTCAAAAACTCTTCCCTGTTTTATCTCAGTTTAAAATGCGATGTATGTGTTATGTCTAAACATGTTTGTCATTCAACATCTCATCTATCTTATCATAGTAGTACACCTTTTGCTGTTATACATTCTGATGTCTGGGGACCATCCCCGACTGTATCTTTAACTGGTTATAGATGGTTTGTTACCTTTATTGATTGTTTTTCTCGTACTACGTGAGTTTATCTTTTGAAGAAGAAAGGAGAAGTTGCTTCTGTTTTTCAAACCTTTCATAAGATGATACAAACACAGTTCAATGGAACAATTCGTGTACTTCGAAGCGATAATGGGGGGAATATGATGATCGTGGTGAATTTGGGGCCTCTCTCTCGAGAAATGACATCATCCACCAAATCACGTACGTGTGTTTACACTTCTACCCAAAATGGTGTGGCCGAACGCAAAAACAAACATCTCCTAGATGTTGCTCGTTGTCTCCTCATCTCCATGCACCTTCCAAAACCCTATTGGGGTGATGTCATCCTGACGGCCACTCATCTTATCAACTGTCTTCCTTCATGGGTTCTAGCGTATACTACCCCCCTAGCTCGTCTTTCTTCTACGACTATTGTTCATACCTCTTCTCTTCCACCCCGTGTGTTTGGGTGTGTCTGTTTTGTTCATGTTCATCAACCACTTCGTGACAAGCTCGATCCTCGAGCTATCCGTTGTGTTTTCCTTGGTTATTCTACCACCACCAAGGGGTACAGGTGTTATCATACCCCCTCCAGACGTACTTACTGTACCATGGACGTGACGTTTCGCGAAGACGAATCTTATTATTTAGTTTTGACTCCTTCTCATCGTCAGGGGGAGGAGGATGTGATTGGTACCGTTCCTCTTCCTCTTATTCAACCTGTGATTGGTACCGTTCATCTTACTCTTATTCCACCTGTGATTGGTACCGCTATGCCCTCTGACGCTCCTACTCCCACTATGCCATCCACTACAGATACATATATCTCTCATATACCCATTTCTCATCATCCATCTCTCATCACGCCGCTACCTCATGTTTATCATTGTCGAAAACCAGGTGAACAACCCGTCATTGCTCCGTCGCTGCCAATGCTGCCTTTGGACTTAGATCCTGATGCTGATTTACATGTTCACATTGCTCAGCTAAGAGGTAAGGCTCGGTGTACTGAACACCCCATTTCTAACCATGTTGCTTATAATCATCTCTCTAAGCCTCACCAGTCTTTTATATCCTCCTTGTCCGAGATCTCTATCCCTAAGACATGGCAGGAGGCACTTGACATTCCAGTATAGGCTCAAGCAATGAAGGAAGAAATGTCCGCTTTGGAGAAGAATCACACATGGGTTGTCACCCCTCTCCCTCCTGGTAAGAAGCCCATTGGTTCAAGATGGGTCTTCTCAGTCAAGCAAAATCCGGATGGGAAAGTCGAGCGATATAAAGCTCGGTTGGTTGCTCGTGGTTATACTCAGACTCCGGGGATTGATTACCAAGAGACCTTTGCACCTGTTGCAAAGATGGACTCTATTCTTGTGATCATATCTTGTGTTGTGATTTTAGATTGAGAACTTCATCAACTGGACATCAAAAATGCGTTCTTGCACGGGGACCTCGAGGAAGAGGTGTATATGGTCTTTCCTCCAGGCTTTGTGAGGAAGGGACAAGAGAGCCTTGTCTGTCACTTATGGAAGTCCTTGTATGGGCTGAAGCAATCCCCGAGAGCATGGTTCGGTAGATTCCACATGGCCATGATCCAGTTTGGCTACAAGCAGGGACACTCTGATCATACATTGTTTGTCAGGAGGAATGAAGGAAAAATTGTTGTTCTGATTGTTTATGTTGATGATATTGTGATCACGGGAAATGACACAGATGAAATCTCCAAGTTGAAGGCCCGCCTCTTAGCTGAGTTTGAATTAAAGGACCTGGGAAGGCTACGCTACTTCCTAGGAATTGAAGTGACCCGTTCTGACAAAGGTATTTTTATCTCCCAGCGCAAGCATGTGTTGGACCTGCTAACGGAGATCGGTCTGCTTGGTTGTGCCCCTGCAAACACCCCTAGGAGGAGAACCATAAGATTGTTGAGGATAACAATAGTGATCGTACAGATGCCTCCAGGTATCAAAGATAGGTGGGAAAGCTCTTATATCTCTCACATACTCGCCCCGACATTATATATGTTGTTGGGATCCTGAGTAGGTACATGCATGCACCAAGGGTCAGACACCAGGAGGCGGCTTACCGTGTCCTCCGGTATTTGAAGAAGTCCCTAGGACGAGGGCTAATGTTCTCTAAGAACAATCATTTGCGGATCGATGTTTTCACTGACGCTGACTGGGCTGGATGCCACGATGACCGGAAATCTACAACGGGTTATTGCACTTTCATTGAATGACACCTGGTCACATGGCGTAGTAAGAAACAGAATGCGGTGGCCAGATCTAGTGTTGAGGCTGAGTATCGGGCAATGTCCCAAGGCCTCTGTGAAGGCCTTTGGTTGCGTACCCTATTGCAAGATCTGGGGCTTCAGGAGGAAGTTCCCATATCCCTGTACTGTGACAACAGAGCTGTCATCAGCATAGCACACAATCCAGTTCAGCATGACAGGACTAAGCACGTTGAGGTGGATCGCCATTTCATCAAAGACCACCTTGAAAAAGGAAGCTTAGTCACACCCTTCGTTCACTCCAGAGATCAGTTGGCTGATATCTTCACCAAAAGTCTAGGATCCAATGTCATTCACCGATGATATTCAAAAGCTCGGAATGACGGATATCTACCGATCTACTTGAGGGGGAGAGTTGAAATCAAGTCTTCTTATTTTCTTTACTATTGTATTTACCCATGAGGGGTATTGTTGTTTTTGTACCTTTCTACCCTACACATATATGTGTGGGGAGTTCTCTTATTATTATTGAAATTTTCCAATTCAACTGATATCTACTGTTCTTCATTGGGAATTGTAATTTTTAAGTGAGAGAAATTAAATTATTCTTATACCTGATCGAGAGTCAAAAAGAAAAAGAATGGAAATGGGAAAGCTATCATTTGAGGTGCACTCTTATAAGATGAAATGTTTGATCTGAAACTATTTAATTCTCTAGACTTGTGATGAAGGGTAGGGTGGTGAGCAGGGGCGGACGCAGTATAGGGCGAGTGTGGGCGGCCGCCCACACTGGAAAAAAATTGCGAGGCTAAGGTTGGAGAGAGGAAGCGGGCTGGAGTGACCGAGCGAGCATGAAAAAGGTTCTTCCTCTCCTCTCTCCTCCTTGCTGGTTTTTCCCTCGTCGCCATTAGCACGGAGAAGTTGTTCCCATATTTCACTCTTTAGAGTTCGTTCTTTGCCCGGGGTGGAGATCGATGGGGCAATCTGCTATTTTAATGAAACGAGATGCTTGATTAAACCGCTGATTTTGAGGTCCTAACATCAAATCTAATTCATTGATTAGCAGAGAACTTTCACAATTGAGACCGACTCTTTAAGTTTGCTTTCTCTCTGATACGACTCAACTGGGCGCGGCCCAAGGGCACCAGGCTGCTCGCAGGCCCATCTAAGCCAGGATCCATAGCTGGCCCCAGCCGGTCGTATCAGGCCCGCGGACCATACACCTCAACCCTTCTCCAGTATCCAACACGTGGCGGGTTGTTGAGGCGGGGTGGAGCAGGCTCGATCCCCCGACCTCCTAGATAAGAAGCGTTTCCGCGGACCTCTTATCACCAACTGAGCCGCGGCTCAATTGGTGATAAGAGGTCCGCGGAAACGCGTCTTATCTAGGAGGTCGGGGGATCGAGCCTGCTCCACCCCGCCCCAACCCTTCTCCAGTATCCAACACGTGGCGGGTTGTTGAGGAGGTAAATGCCTCTCTTTGCAGGGATCGTTGAAGTCCTCTAATGGCCGAAATAGGTCAACTCTAAAGAAATCCTTTCCGGCAGTGATGGGAAAAGATGAACAGTGATGACCTCATTTGCCTCTCAGTTTTCTATTAATATTATTATTATATTTGCATTCAGAGAAGATGAATAGGTGATTTGCTTATTATTATTAACTATTATTATTAATTATATTTATTATCAACTATTAATTAAAATTCTATATATTTATTATTATTATATAATATCATATATTATTATTATTATTATTTAAAACAAAATTTAATTAATAAAATTATTATCATAATAATTATTAATAAAACGACACCGTTGTTTTACCAAACTGTATCTTCATTCTAAACAATGCTGCCACCATTATTTTACCAAATTGTTTCTCCATTCTGAACAGCTTCATTTCCACAGCTTCATTCTCACAGCTTCATTTTCCACCGCCACCGCCAAAACAAAAGGAGCCTGTATTATTTAAGTGTTTTGTCTTGTAGTGAGGGGCTCCATCTATATGAGGAGCCCTAAGGCGGAGTCTTACTCATCTTTGAGTCTTAGTGTCTTGAGAACTCTTACAAAAGAGTACTTTGGAGTACCCCGCCTCCAGGTGGGCCGAAACTGTAATTCGACTCACGTCCTTGCCTTTTGCCTCTGCTTGTCCGTCGACTTCCGCTGCTCCTCTCCCGCACCGTCCGTTCTCTATCGACAATCAATAAATCAACGACAGCTATTTCGGTTCCCGTATACGCTTGACGCTCCTTCCATTTCCTTCGATGACTACACGGTGAACAACCTTGACTTCTCCATTCGATTGCGTCATCGCTTCATTCCATATCCATTCCTGTATACGCTTCACGGATGCCTCCGCTCACCCACCATACTCACTTTGTAGGGTGTCTCTTGTTCTTCAAGGTCCGCCTTTCTCTAGCACCCTCTTCTCCGAGCATTTCCCGTCTTCTCGCCGAGTTTCATACTACACCCTCTGGAGGGCATGCCGAGACTTTTCGCACCTACCATCGTTTGGCGGCCTCTCTTTACTGGCCCACATATTCCGACAGGTTAAGGCATTTGTGACCGTCTGTTTAGTCTGCCAGAAGGCCAAGTACGAGATAGCGTTCCCAGGTGGGCTCCTTCAGCCTCTTCCCAATCCGGACCGCGTTTGGGAGGACGTGGCCATAGATTTCATTACTCGGCTACCGCGCTCCCAGGGATTCGATTGTATCTTGGTCGTGGTGGACAGACTGTCCAAATACGGTCATTTCATTCCCCTTCATCACCCCTACACCGCCGCTACAGTCGCGGACAACTTCATCAGCGGCGTCATCCGCCTTCATGGGTTTCCTCGGTCGATCGTGAGCGATCGTGATCTGTTTTTCTTGAGCACCTTCTGGACCACACTTTTCCAGCTACAGGGAACTCGCCTCCGCATGAGCACTGCTTACCACCCGCAGACGAATAGCCAGTCCGAGGTCCTCAACTGCTGTTTGGAGACGTACCTCCGCTGCTTTGTGGGGGTGCAACCCTGCGGATGGGCCAAGTGCTCTGCTGGGCCGAGTACTCCTACAACACTGCCTACTTCCCCATTTGAGTCTCTCTATGGCCGGCCGCCACCCTCCATTCTCCTCCATCTGTCGGGAGAGTGCCAGGTCGAGAGTTCGGCCACCGCTCTACAGGACCGTGACACCCTCCTGGATCACCTGAAGCATCACCTCCTACGGGCACAACAGAAGATGTCCTCCTTTGCGAACAGGAAGCGACGCGACCCCTTCCAGGTGGGAGAGAAGGTGTCATAAAATTGCACCCGTACCGCCAGCTGTCTGTGACCCGAAGGCCCTGCCTGAAGCTAGCCCCACGGTTCTTTGGCCCATTTGAGATACTGGCGCGTATCGGTGCAGTCGCCTATCGCTTACGCCTTCTTCCCGAGAGCCGCATACACCCGATCTTCCCCATTTCTTAGCTACGTCGTGTGGTAGGCAACCACGCCACCACGGGCCACATTTCGGCCGACGTCGATCTCGCCAACGAAGCACCGTATTACCTGGCCAAGATACTTGACCGCCGCTGCCCTCTACCTGGGGAACCCACTTCTGAGGAAATTTTGGTCGCCTGGGAAAATCACCCGGACTCTGATGCTACATGACTTCCTCAGGATGACTTCCGCCACCAGTTTGCTGACTACTGCCTTGAGGACAAGACACATTTTCCGGACTATGATATTATTACGGACTTGCACGACGACGAGTTGCCGTGGCGGGTCTACACGCGAAGGAAGACGATGACAGCTCCGTCCGCGGGAGGAGAGACCGAAGATGCGGTGTCAGTCTGACGTCTTTATTTATTTCCTATTATGTATTTTTTATTTTGTTGTACGCATTATTTATTTCTTTTTTTGTTGCTATTTCCTATTATGTCACACCCCGCGCCTATAAGGGGTGGAGTTGTACTCCTTTTTGGATTATGCTTGGATAAATGCAAATTAGGGTTGTTCCTTAAGTTTTCCATCTCAACCCTAATCTCCTTCTCCCTCATCCCCGTTAGCACTATCTTCAAATATGCCAGACAATCTCATCTGATTGTCCCGATTTTGGGTTGTGTTAGTTTTAAGTTTGGTGTGTTGACTTGACCAATGAATGGTTTGTGTTAGTTTTAAGTATGGTGTGTTGACTTGACCTATGAATGGGTTGCCGACTAGAACTATGAATTTAGAGAATAATTTGATTAATGAAAAGAACTACCAACGTCATTATTTGAGTCAGGTGGCTAACTTGTGTTCATTTTGTTAAGGGTAGATTTGTGACAATTGATTCAGCTGAATAAATTTAGGCAATTAAGTCAATGGATCATGTTAGTATTGTTGAATATACTACTCTATTTTATATATATATATATATATATATATATATATATATATATATATATATATATATATATATATATAGCTGAATAGAGTGGAGGGACTTACCTTTACTTTTTAATGAATTTCAGTCTTTGGCATTATATCAGAGCTGAAATAGACTTGTGTTTGTCTATGCTTCCGTCTGCTTGTCCATTTTTTGCACCAATTGATCCTTCAATAACTTGTTAAGATCCATACCCTTCCTTCCAGCCGATGCAAAAGCTTCTTCCTGCGAGCAAGCCCGTCTGTTGCGTGTTCACTCCTGCTACGTCAATCAATGTCGATCGGCACCGATCGATCAGAATGGGGTTCTTAGCACATTCCGACCGTCGGATCCACGGTCCAGTTTCCTTCCACAGTTTCACATCTCTCCTCCATATGTCATACTAATGGTATCTTTGAATTTATTGATCGGATCTTCCTAGATTTTAATTCTAGGTGTTGGGGATTCTTCACTCTTGCTTAAGAAAAATGTCTATACCAAACATCTGGCTCTTATAGCCCTCAAACCTTTAGAATGAGTTGTTCTAAAGACTTAACCGGTCCTAATTAGGTTTATCATTCCCTTTCAGCTCCGGTGATTTTTCAAGGGGTATTTTATGATTTGATTTAATCCCAAGTATTTCTTGTTCCCTATCATTGTTAGATAGATTACGATTATTAGCATCGCCATCTGGGCCATCCATCCTCTACCTCTATGCGATTTTTATTTCCTAGTTTCCCTTCTCATGCTTTACAAAATTTTCACTATGATGTATATGAATTAGATATACATAAGCGTGTTTCTTTTGTGCATTCTTCATTATCATCTACTACTTCATTTGTTGTCATTCACTCTTATGTGTGGGGGTCTTGCCCTGTTGCTTCAATTTCTGGTTATAAATGGTTTGTTACATTCATTGAATGTTTTTCACAAACCACATGAGCTTATTTGATGCACCATAAAAATAAGGCTTTTCTTCTATTTAAAAAATTTCATATCATGATGTTACGCCCCCGAACATGACTCAGTTCTTTGGGCGTACATACGCTCGCAGGCGGAAGACGACGACAGGTTGCCGGCGGATTGGGGCTGAACCCACCCGGTTCAGCCCCGTGGGAGGGGTCGGTCGGCCCCTCTTGGGCCCGGGTATATTTTATACCCGGGGGCTCTCTCTTTAGGGGGCTTTGAAGAATATCCAAGGTATTTCTCTCCTCCTTCTTCTCTAACCCTAATTTCTCTCTAGTTCTCTCTTTAGTCCCTTTCTCTCTAGTTCTCTCCTAACATTTTATATCAGAGGATTTGTTCCTTCACCATGGTTACCACACGCACGCAAGAAGAAATCACTTGATTGTAAACCCTAGAAAAAAACTCTGTCGGCTTGACGGACTCGGTGGCCGCCATCGAGGAGGAAATGAGGGCCTCTACATATCGATTGGAAGAACGGATCGACACCGGATGGAGGAGATCAAGGCGCTATTAGCGCAAAATTTGAAGGGGAAGGCGACGACGTACGAAGAGACCAGCGGAATACAAAACCCGGCCGCAGACACCCACGCGTCCCAACTTCACGGCCCGCAAGCGGGCGAAATCGCGGGATCGGCCGATCCCGCGCGTACAACGCGGAATCGAGTGGATCCGGGGTTGGCGGGATCGGCGGCTACGCAGCAGGATGGGGGAGTATGGGGTTGTCGCCAGCGACCTGAACGACACCCCTACGGGCGGGGGACGGCGACACAGGCCCTCCAGGGTGGGCGCGGCTCCACGACGAGCAAGGAGAGTTCGGCGGGGGCCGTCCGCCATGGATTCGGGCCGACAGCGAGCAGGGAGGAGCTGGAAGGGCTTTCGGAGGACCAATGGGAGGAGCGGGGGGCATCTTGCCTCCACCGCGGGGAGCCGGCCCTCCGGGAGGCTATGGCGTTGACGCTCCTTGGGGCGGTCGGCCATTTCAGGGCTACCCGGGCGCCAACACCGGTCCGATGGATCCGAGACAACCGGCATGGAACGAGCAAGAATAAGGGTGGCAAGGGCAAGCTGCCCCGCGGGCATACATGCCTCCAAAATTGACACATGAATTTTCCTAAATTCAAAGGAGGGGACGCTTTAGAGTGGGTGCAGAAGGCCGAGCTTTTTTTCAATTATCAAGAGGTTCCGGAGGGCCAATGGGTGCGGCTAGCATCCTTCCATTTGGAGAATGACGTCTTTCAGTGGACGCAGTGGTTCTTGAGGGGCCGGGACTACGTGCCCTGGACGGATTTTGCGGAGGAGTTCACCACCAGATTCGGGCCGTTGGAGTATGAGGACTTTAGGGCTCTCCTGCAGAAGATGTGTCAGAAGGGAACCGTGTTGGAGTACCGTACGGAGTTCGAAAAACTGACAAATCGAGTACACTGGGAGGAGAGGACATTACTCAGCTGTTTTATATCAAGATTAAAGGACCACTTACGTGATGAGGTGCATGCTTATATGCCTCACAGTCTGAACCATGTCATCAGCTTGGCCCGCATTCAGGAGGAGCGCTTCAACAGACAGCGAACCCGCACCACGGGGAGGCCCATGACTACACCCGCGTCTGTCGGGCGCGAGCTACCGACGGCCGGCAAGCCAACTGTGACACGATTATCATGGGCCGAACTACAGGCGAGGAAGGAGAAAGGACTTTGCTTCAACTGCGACGAAAAATTTGTACCAGGTCATAAATGCCAGAAGATACTTGTTTACATGCTACATGAGGATGTGGAGGACGAGCTTTCCCCCGAGTTAGAGTTGGAGGGGGATTTGGACTTGGCAAAGTTTGGGGTATCCATACAAGAGATGGAAGGATGCAACGCTCCCTTCACTATGCGAGTCGCACGAAAGATTAATCAGGAGAAGGTGACGATTTTGGTGGATAGTGAGAGTACCCACAACTTCATTCATCCCGAGATAGCACAACGAGTGAGACACGTGATTGATAAGGGAGCCGCTTTTCATGCCACGGTGGCCGATGGAAGCAAACTTCAATGCGAGGGTGTTCTGAAGGGGGTGGAGTTACGAATACAGGGGTACTCAGGGCACACCAACGTCTATCTTCTTCCTATCAGGGGCTCCGACATGGTGCTTGGGGTTCGGTGGCTACGTCAACTGATTCGGGTTACATTTAACTAGGATCAGATGACGATGGAGTTCTTGCAGCAGGGGAAACAGTACTGTTTGGGGGGCCTAAAATATTCCCCGATGAAGGAAGTCTCCCTTCGAAGTTTGGAGCAACTAGAAAGTCAGGGAAGCACGATGGCAGTGGTTATGGAGGTCACACAGGCTCCTACCGCTCCTCCAGTGGTACCAGTTCAGTTGCAGGCGTTGCTGGCCCAGTATGCCGATATATTTCAGACACCCTATACTCTTCCACCGCCGCGATTCAGAGATCATCAGATCCAGCTCAAGACGGGCGTCAAACCCACCAACATCCGGCCGTACCGCTACCTGTACATCCAGAAGACTGACATAGAGCGCAACATTCAAGAAATGCTTACCGCCGGTATCATCCGCCCCAGTACTAGCTCCTTTTCGTCCCCATTCCTCTGATCGAGGAATTGTTAGACAAATTGCATGGCGCTCGTTTCTTTATCAAACTCGACCTTCGATCGGGCTACCACCAGATTCGGATGCGGGAGGCGGACATACACAAGACAGATTTCCGTGCGCATAATGGGCACTACGAGTTCCTGGTGATGCCTTTTGGGCTCACCAACGCTCCGTTCACGTTCCAAGCCATCATGAACGAGATCTTTCGTCCTCTTCTCTGTCGATCAGTGCTGATTTTTTTTGATGATATCCTCATTTACAGTACCAGTTGGGAGGAGCACGTGGTCCATGTCGAGCACGTTTTCACCATCCTCCGCCAACACCAGCTATACGCCAAGCATTCTAAATATTTGTTCGGGCAAGCAGAGGTGGAGTACCTGAGACATTTGGTCTCCGCTAGCGGTGTCAAGGCTGACCCCAAGAAGATCGAGAGCATGCTTTCGTGGCCTCGTCCTCATACGGTTCAATCATTACGCGGCTTCCTGGGCCTCACCGGTTATTACGGGCGATTTGTTAAGGATTATGGCAAGATCGCTCGTCCACTGACTCAATTATTACAGAAGGAAGCCTTCCATTGGTCGGAGGAGGCGGACGCAGCATTCCAGGCTCTTAAGGGGGCCATGACGACCACTCCGGTTCTCTCCCTTCCCGATTTCAATAAGGAGTTTGTGGTCGAAACCGATGCCTCCGGCGTGGGCATCGACGCGGTATTGATGCAGGAGGGCCGACCTCTGGCTTTCTACAGCAAGACTTTAGCACCTCTCACCCTGGGGCTTTCTACTTATGAGAAAGAGATGTTGGCGATCATTCATGTGGTGGCCATGTAGAGGCCATACTTGTTGGGGAGACATTTCACAATCCGTACTGACCATCAGAGCTTGAAGCACTTCTTGGACCATCGCGTCTCTTCTCCGCTTCAGCAGAAGTGGGTGACTAAACTGTTGGACTATGATTATGAGATTCTTTACCTGCAGGGAAAGGAGAACGTGGTGGCCGACACCTTATCCCGCTTACCGGAGAGTTCCCTCGGCCAACTTTCAGGCCCCCTACTCGACTCTCTAGATGATATTCAGGAGGAGATCATGCGAGACCCCGCACTGTGAGGCATTGTGGAGTCCCTTCGACAGGGGCAACCCACTACACCGGGCTACCAACTGCTGAATAACAGGCTTTATTATCAGGACCGCGTGGTCATTCTACTACAGTCCTCCTGGAAATTGGTTATGATGCACGAGTTTCACTCTTCCCCGACAGGTGGTCTTGCGGGAATGCTCCGTACTCTTCAGCGGGCGTGGGAGAATGTGTTTTGGATGAGGTTACAGCGCGACATCCAACAGTTTGTGCGACAGTGCGAGATATGTCAGTGGCAGAAATATGAGACGACTTCTCTGGCTGGCTTGCTTATACCTCTGGAGATACCGCACCTCATCTGGGAGACAGTGTCCATGGATTTCATCGACGGGTTGCCCAAGTCTCAGTGCAAGACAGTTATATTGGTCGTGGTTGACAAACTCTCGAAATATGGTCATTTTCTGGCGTTGAGCCACCCGTACACCGGCGAGTCCGTCGCCGCGCTCTTTGTTCGAGAAATTGTCCGTCTCTACGGCATACCGCGCACTATCCTTTCCGACCGGGATCCGACTTTTGTGGGCAATTTCTGGCAGGAGCTCTTTCGATTACAAGGGACTTACCTGCGCTTCAGCACGACAAATCACCCCCAGACAAATGGACAGGCCGAGGTTCTCAATCAGGGGGTGGAAACATACCTCGGTTGCTTCCTGATGGACAAACTACGGACATGGACCAGTTGGCTGCACTGGGCCGAATATTACTACAACACCTCCTACCATTCCTCCAGCATGATGACCCCATTCGAGGTCGTTTATGATCGTCCTCCTTCCTCCTTGAGCATCTATGAATCGGGCAGCACAGTAGTTCTGGCCATGGATCGGGCACTCAGAGACCGGGACCATACTATCGACACTCTGCGTGAGAACCTCCTTACCGCACAAGATCGCATGAAGGTCCAGGCTGACAAGCATCGCATGGAACGGGAGTTCGCCGTCGGTGATGAAGTCTTCCTCAAGCTCCGCCCTTACCGGCAGGTGTCCGTGGCCCACCGAACGAACCAGAAACTGGCTCCTCGTAACTATGGGCCCTTTCGTATCATCCGCCGTGTGGGTCCGGTCGCCTACACCTTGGCCCTCCCCGAGGGCTCGCGCATTCATCCGACGTTCCATGTATCCCTACTTAAACAAAAGCTCGGCAACACAATTCAGGCCAGCACATTCCTTCCAGAAGCCACAGTCGCAGGCGAACTGCGTCTGCTACCCGAGGAGATCTTGATGCTCAAATGGAAACGTCAGGGTACCGAGTACCGTCCCGATCTTGTCAAATGGAAACACTTGTCAGCAGCACACAATACTTGGGTGGATCTGTTGGAATTCAGGGAGCTCTACCCGGACTACCACCTTGAGGACGAGCCGGTTCTTGATGGGGTGGGGAATGTTACGACCCCGAACATGACTCTGTTCTTTGGGCGTACATACGCTCGCATGCGGAAGACGACGGCAGGTTGCAACGGGGCTGAACCATCCGTTTCAGCCCCCACTCTCTAAAGCCGGCGGATTGGGGCAGAACCCACCCGGTTAAGCCCCGTGGGAGTGGCTGGACAACCCCTCTTGGGCCCGGGTAAATAAATACCCGGGGGCTCTCTCTTTAGGGGGCATTGAAGAATATCCAAGGTATTTTTCTCCTTCTTCTCTAATCCTAATTCATCTATAGTTCTCTCTTTAGTCTCCTTCTCTCTAGTTCTCTCCTAACACATGATTTTTACTCAACTTGGTGTCATGTCTAAAATTATTGTCACTGGTCGCGTATGCACTAATGCCTCCTTTGAAACATATTTGATTACCCTGGGGATAGTGTATCAAGCCACCTGTTCATTCTCCTGCTCAGAATTCGATCGCTGTGTGGAAGAACTATCATCTTCTTAAGGTTTCTCGTTACCTTCTCTTTATCATGCATCTTCCTCGATAGTCGATACTATTGGGGAGTTGTTCTTTTTATTGTTGCCTACCTTATATAGGAGTGGTTGGAATAAACCGCTAGAACCACTCGGTTTTGCAATGGAATTGTCGTCAAGCGTCCCTTCACAGAAAAAGAAGGCCTCTCCCTCACACTTAAAGCATTTCCTCCCCCACACTTAAAGAATTTCCTCCCTCCTACAATCCTCCAGATCCTGCTCCCTCCTTGCTTGTTCACGAAGTCGCACTGGTTACCGCCTAGGAATTACCCTGCCGCCGACACGGTTTTTGTGCGGCGCGATTTTGTTCAGTCCAAAACTGACCCTTTTTGATTCGATTGCGATTTGGGCTCAAACCGCACCAAACCACATCAATTTCACCTCTAATAGTAAGTATAGATATTATAGATAGATTATAAAAAAAATAACAATATTATAATAATATTAATAATAAAAAATATTATATAAAAATAATAGTAATAAATGGGTTGCGGTTCAGTTTTGCTTCGGTCCGGTTCGAATCGGGTCTAAAAATCTTGAAACCGCTTGAAACTTGTATATTGCGGTTCCGGTGCTGGTCCGGATAATAAAATGAAAGAACCACACCCGAACCAATGTTGTTCACGGTTCCAAAATTCAAACCGGAACTTGAATAATTCGTGAATGGTTCGATGCGATTCTTTGTGGTTCCGGTTCTATTCTAGTTTATCTACGATTTTCAGCTTTAATTGACAGCTCTACTCGCCGTCCACCACCTTACCTCAATCCACCAACAAAATGCCTCACCATACATCCACATCCCAATCAGTAACCTCAGTAGCAGCCACACTGCCTGTCTCAAGGTCCGATCCAGCAGCCACAGCCTTTGGAGACTCAAATGTCCTATTCTTCCTTGTTTCCGACTGCCCAGCACAACAACCGGCTTCCTATGCTTCACAGGTTGCAGAAATCCACATCCAGCCACTGCTTGGGGGCCCTTTGTCTGTCGGCAAGCCTCCGCCTTCAATTCAAGCCGGAAATTGCATCAAACCACCTCATGTGGTATTAATTACTTATGTAAGTTCATATACTAGATATTGAATATTTTGTAGGAAACTATATTCTTTGGGATTAAAATTTGTACAATTTTGCTTAATTTCCTACACTACTTGATGGGTGTATTCGCTGCGTATTTAACCAAAGCACTCTTACTTCTTGGCTTGAACATGCTTATTTTACCTGAAGCTTAGTCTTAATTGTGCATCCCCATAGAACCTTTTATAATTTCAGAAATCATTGCTAGCAAACGTTGGTTTATTGCACGTACATCCATCCATATAGAATCCCCACACCACTACACATGCATACATACATTATAGTTCTATTAGTGCATACTCACACTATCCTACGTTACCTCTCCCCACTTGGCCAGTACCCACGATGTATCTATCTTGATGGTGACAGTTGACGTACTCATTTTGAAATCAACAATGTAGACTTATTTTGGTTGCTTTAGAAAAGATCTTTCAAAACATATCACATCTTTGATTTGTGTGACTTTCAAGTGCTGCTTTCAAATTAAGGAAAAAAAGTTCACTTTTTTCTGTACAAATAGTTCCAACTTGTTCTTTATTTTGTATTTTGGGCATTTACTTGTGCAATTAATGAAGAAAAAATTTGTTCCAATGAATGGAATGAATAAAAATGATATAAATTCCACCAATTATGTAAATAAATTTATTTATTTTTCTATGTGGATTTTAGGTCCTTTGGCATGTAACAACTTTTTACCAAAACGTGTGAATAACTTTTCACATGACTTTTTAAACAGAACAATCCGGAATAAATGATGCATTAAACCCCTAATCAGCTTGTTAGTGTGGCATCAAATGCATACCACTCTATTCACGAAAGATTCAAGTTTCTCTGTGTACTTATAGGTTAATGCTAAAGTTATATTTTGTTTTTCTTCTTTTTAAACAGTTTTTGGTACATAGTTAATTTCTATTACCACTATCTCCCTATTTTTTTGCAGCTTAAGTGACCGGAAGCCTGTAGAAGATGAAGATGAAGTTGTAGTTATGCTAGTTCCTGATTATCAGATGTTGGAATATGTGGAACGTATAGCATCTCAGCTTTCAGATGAACCAGTATGTGATTCAATTGATTTCACTGGCGCACTTTAATTTTTTTGTTCATTTCTATTGTCTGTAGCTTATGATGCATGCATAGTGTTTCATTCCTAGTAAAAATTTAGAGCAAATGTTAGATCATCGGCTAGATTTTGCAACACATTGTTTGCACGGTCAACTGGCATTAGTATGGCAGCCGTTGGCTCTATTTGGGACGACAGTGGTGGTTTTGAACTTAGCGGTCGAAAACTGCGGTCATGAACACAGTGGTTGGAAACTATGGTCACGATCACAGTTGCGTTGTTTGGAGAGATTGTGTTTTGTGTTATCACAAACATGAACATTGCTTTATTTGTTTGGTGACATAGAACTGCGGTGCCTGTTGGAGTTAAATTTCTCAATATATATATAATAAAATTTGTAACCCGAATAGATAAAAGTCTCAACTTAAATATTATAATGTCCTAAAAAGAAAGTAAAATGTTTAGATTACTACGATGTTTCATATAATAATTTTATAAATAAGCAGTTCTACATAACTTCATATCATCAGTCCCTCCACGTGCATGAGTTTCACCTCAAGATTGAAATAGTGAAAAAATGTTAGTAAAAATTAATTTCCATGATGACTGTTTGATATCTTAAGATAGTCATTTCATCAGCCCCTCTCCCTTCGACAATGGCAGCATCAATTTCATCAGGTTCAAGTGCATGTGCATTTGTCTCTAGATGTATATAGTTCTCGTCATCCCCACACTCAGTGAACTCTGGGTCCTCACATGATGGATGCTTACGAATATAGTTATGTATAGTTATTGTAGAAATCATGATTAAAATTTGTTTTTTGAATGGATGCTGACGCATATCATGAAGTATCTCCCATTTCTTCTTTCATGCACTGAAGGTCATCTCAATGATGTTGCGAATTGATAAGTGTGCTCTAGTGAAATGCTCGCGAGGTCCTTGGATTGGGCAATTTCCACGAACAAAATATAGTAAATGGTATCTGGTATCTGTGTTCGGTTTTAGAAAGCCTCTTTTTAATGGATACCCGACAAGGAGAACCAAGGCGAGTGCATATCGCCTTGACGCTTAGGCGACAAGGCAAGCGCCAAGGCGATAATAAGGCGAGCTATCGCAAGGAGACAAGGCGAGCGATTTGAATTTTGACCTTCAATAGGACTTTAGACTGCGGTTTATATTAAAACCGCAGTCTATAACTCCCGTTTCTGTATTTTATTATGCATTGTAAAAAACTCTCGGTGAAAAGGTAAATCGCGACTTTTTCGATTTAAGTAGGAGTCTATACTGATAAAACCTCAGTCTAAAGCAGTATAGACTGCGGTTTTATATAGACTGCGGTTTTATCATAAAACCGCAATTTATACTGCTTATAGACTATGCCCTTTTTTTTAAAATTGGGGAATAGACTGCGGTTTATGCAAAAACCGCAGTCTATTCCCTATTTTTCTTAAATTTTCAAGGCGCGCCTTGTACATTATCGGGCGTCGGGACGCCTAGGCGACGCCATTGACAAGTTTGGGTATGATACGTATCCAATACGGTGACACGTGGAGATCGAAAAGGTAAGGATACGAGTACTTTCAGAGCATGATGTTAATAAAATTGATATATATATATATATATATATGTACATGTATATATGTCACCTTTTTTAAAAGAGAGAGAACATAAAACATAGAAAAATTCATATTGAGCACGTAGAAAAATCATCTAATCCCCAATACATAGTAAATTAACAAAATAATGAAATTTAAATTAAATTCTTCGTAATTCTAATGATAAAAAGAAACTTAAGTCAGGATCACATTTTGTTACTACAGTAAACAAACACCGCTAGTTGCATTTATGAGTTATTTTTCTTTTCTAAAATACATGGAGAAGTTTTTTGTTTACTTTAGAAAAATATTGTCATATCACAAAATACAGAACGATCTATCAAATCCAAGCTTATCCTCATAAGAGAATGACAGGTGTATCTGTCAAGTATCGGGTACGTATTAGTATCGTAAACGTACATACCCAGTTCGGGTACGCAACCCATGGGAAAGTAATCGTGCTTCATAGGTTACCATGCACGGGGTCTTCACAAGCAAACTTGAAATGTACTCATGCGTGATACATATTATTGTCACTACCTTCTTGATAAATTTTTAGCATTGTCATAGATAAACAAAACTATTTGATAAATGCTCCAAAGCGAAAGACGAGTCATTCGAGGAATAATTCATGATAGTGTCACTCATTTTATCGTTGTCACAAAATAAGAAACATAAGATTGACCGTTGAAGCCAAAAACTGGCCTCAACGAGAGTTCGGACATTGGGGTGTATCTAGCACCTACTTCTCCCAAACCCAGACCCCTGACTAGTAACAAAGAACCTGGAACTGACCCTAAGCCTCAGCTGGGAGGTCCCTCCTCTAACCCGGAAGATCTCTGAGCGCTTCCCCTCCTAAGCTAATTGCTGGGCTAGAAGCACCTCAGAAAGCACTAGAAGACTTGAGATTTTTTGAAAAGCCTGCTTTCTGAGGAGGTATATGAGTCTATTTATAGGTTTCCAGTATCTGGTCTGCCAAAAGCGTAATTCTGCTACCCCGAAATTACTAAAATACCTTGGGCTGGTCTGCCAACAGCCAAACTCCGCTGTTCTGAGGAGCTAAATGCAGACCCAAGGACATCCAGGTAATTTTAACTAAGGGTACCCAGGTAATTTCACCTTTGGGCTCTCCCTGGCGGAAGCCTTTTCGCTGATCCTGCGGGCTTCCCGCTTATCCTGTGGCACAAGCCCCCTTGCATGCCCTGGGCGGGAACCCTCTCGTTCCTCAGCCTTCCCGCCTACCGCAGGCGGGAGCAAAAAGACCAAAGGGCGCTGAGTGGAGAAACACCACTCAACGCCAAAAATCAAAGGGCGTTGAGTGGAGAAGCATCATTCAACGACAAAAATCAAAGGGCGTTGAGTGGAGAAGCATCATTCAACGCCAAAAACCAAAGGGAGTTGAGTGGAGAAGCATTATTCAACGCCAAAAACCAAAGGGCGTTGAGTGGAGAAGCATTATTCAATGTCAAAAACCAAAGGGCGTTGAGTGGAGAAGCATTATTCAACGCCCCTTCTGGGGGCCTCTCGCTTGCACAAGCGCAAGTCTTCCCGCATGACCCGGGCGGGAACCCTTCCGCCTATTCTATTCGTCTGACCCAATTAGCTTAAAGTCAGCTCAAAGCTAGGGTCTTAGGCCTTTAGGTCCCACTCAACGAATATGGGGTTGTACATTGACCATGATACGAAGGAAAATACATAAGCATCATCATCCTTTCTCATAATATAACCATGATTCAAATGAAAGTAACATGATGAGGATAAAAATAGGCTAATAAAGACATGAATCACCTAGACATGTACTATTCCATTACATGCTTGATAGATAAAAAGTAATCACATAGAACATTCATCTAGTTTTCATCAAACATTACACATCATAACATATAACATTACTTGAATCAGAAATGTTCATAACTACGACATGACAACTTTGAAAAAGCGTACGACATAAAGACCTCATAAACCCTCATTACAAAGCATAGCATAACACTCAAACACAAGTAATCACTCTAAAGACTTCTCATGGAGAGACCTCAACCACCAAATTTTTTATCACCAGGACAATTCATGAAGCCCTCTCTTGTTTTTATCGAGGACAAATATTGTTGTGAAGTTATAAAAATTTAGATTATTGTATATTACCGGAATCTTCGCTAGCCCATCATATGCTTCCTTGATTGTGCAGGACCTAGGAGGAGGTGCCCTCTCGCATGCACTGCCCACTAACTCCTTCACATAGGCAATAAGCTGAAATTTATTAGTACTCTTGCCCTTACTCCTACCACTATGGGATCTTTTGGTTTGTTGTGTAGAGGATTCACCATGTGATTGCTTGCTCACATGACACCCTACTCCATCCGACCTACTACCAAGAATGGCAGTGTTTGTGACCATATTATCATCATCAGAAACATTGTGTTCTAACAGTCTGTCGGTAGGCAGCACCCCAGAGGTAGGCACCCATACATCATCACTAGTGGCAACCACCGAACTGAACATGATGATCGACTTTTCCTCCAACCGAATACCTTTTTATTATTATGTCAATAGATGAACACGCTTTCGAGTAAGATGGCAGCTTGGGAAAAGTATAATGCATATTATGTTGTAAAGTTTCAATTTATGTTATATGGTTGTTGAAAAAAGAAACCGAAAGTTTTTAATATATAATAGTTGGGAGTTCTATTCAAATGTTCCAAGATAAACATATTAACTACTTCTAAACATGGTTGTCGATGTCGGATGTTGGGTTCATATCGGTTTGAGTTTCAATAAACAATACAAAGAGCACTAAATGAGAGTGAGACGAGAAAGAAGTCAAATTTTGACTCAAAGAGATGTACGAAATGTAACACAACAAAATATTATCGCTCGTACGCTTAAAAGAAATGATATATATATATTGTTATCGTCATATATCGTCTGCGAGATATCACCCGATATATCGTGTAAGACCGATATATTGGGGCCTAAAGACCGATATATTGGGGATATTTTCAAAAATGATATTTTTGCTTAAAATGTTGATGTCGTGACGTTTTCTGCCCAAAACCTTTATGTTGGTCGACATGTCGGATATGTCGGCCGACGTCTACAACACTACTTCTGAACTAGTATCAAATAATCGAAAAAATAACATCTAGATTATATGCATAATTATATACCAGAGGTCCAGAATAAACAAATATTAAAGAACATTTGATGTCTTGAAAGCAAGGTAGAAAGCTTGCATAGTGATTTCGGGTCAGTTCCTTATGGCAGACCACAAATAATCATGTCATTTGTTAAAAAGAAATCCCAACATTAGTCGATGATCCTCAACTATGATGAGAAAATATTATAACGAGGGAACATCAATAATCAAATGTTATGCTAATATCTAAAGAACTCATTTTCAGATACTTGTTCCTGAACCATTTCATGCCAAATTGAAAAAGGATTTTTTTTCTTTAATCTGTTCCTACAAAGAGAGAAGAAATTGATCATAAGAAAGAAAACTATTAATGTGATCAGTGCTTACGCGCCACAAGTAGAATTAAGTGAAGCTATTAAAGCGCAATTTTGGGAAGACTTGGATGATCTAGTAAGAGAAATCTCACAAAGAGATGATTTTCATAGGAGGAGACTTAAATGAACATATAGGGAAGGAAAATGTAGATTATACAGCCGTTCATGGATGATTTGAATATGAAGAAAGAAATGAAGAAAGACGAACCATTTTAGATTTTGCCGTAACACATGATCTAATTGTGTCAAATACGTTTTTCACAAAGAGAGAAGAACATTTAATTACGTTTAAAAGCGGACCAAATAAGTCATAAATTGATTATTTTATGACTTGCAAAATGGATAAAATGATTTGTAAGGATTGCAAAGTCATACCAGGAGAAAGTTTGACAACACAACATAGATTGGTGGTGTTAGATGTAAAAATTAAATATAATAAATTTAGGACAAGAACAAAAAGGTTGCAAAAAATTCAGTGATGGAACTTGAAGAAGGAAAAGCGGGTTGCTTTCAAGACAACAGTTATGGAACAATTAATTGATGACCCTTATGTTGATTCTAGTGTTTCATGTGAAGTTATGTCTTCACATTTAAGGATAAGTGGAAAGATCATATTTGGAGTATCAAAAGATCATGCGCTCCCAAATAAAAAATCTTGGTGGTGGAAAGAGGAAGTGCAAGATAATGTGAGGGCAAAGATGGTCAGTTATAAATTAATTTATGTTTGTAGGAATGACAAAAACTTAGCCAAGTATAAAGTCGCAAAAAAAAGCTAAACATGCAGTAAGCAAATCAAGAAGTTAAGCTTATGAAGAATTTTATAAGCGAATAGATACCAAAGATGGAGAGCGTGACATATATAAAATTGCTCGAGGTAGAGAAATGAAGACGAGATTTAAGTCAAGTAAAGTACATAAAAGATGAGACATATACAGTTTTGACGGATGATGTCGATATTAAAGATCGATAGAAAAGATATTTTTATCAACTCTATAATAAAACAAAAAATAATGAATTAAACTTGAAAGAGTTAAGTAAATCAGAGGAGTGTAGGAATAAAACGTTTTATCGTAAAATTCAAGTATCAGAGGTAAATTATGCTCTAAAAAGATGAAAAATGGAAAGGCGGTTTGGTCATACGATATACCCATCGAAGTATGGAAATGTTTAGGGAATGAAGGAATTTTATGGCTTACATGTTTTTTTAATAAGATACTGAAGTCATAGCAAATGTCAGACCAATGAAGAGAAAGTATCTTGCTATCTTTGTATAAGAATAAAGGAGATATATAAAATTGTGTTAATTACAGAGGAATTAAATTGATGAGTCATACCATGAAATTATGGGAACTAGTAATAGAGACAAGAGTAAGACAGGAGACTAACATCTCGAAGAATCAATTTGGATTCATGTCAGGGTGGTCGACCATGGAAGCTATACATCTGTTGAGGAGAGTCATTGACAACTACCGAGAAAGAAAACAAGATTTGCATATGTTATTTATTGATCTTGAGAAGGCTTATGATAGAGTTCCAAGAGAGATCTTGTGGAGAGTCTTGGAAAAGACAGGTGTAAATGTTTCATATATTGATATAATCAAAGATATGTATACAAATTTAGTGACAAGGGTGAGGACATCTGGAGGATTAACACAGGAATTCTCAATCACTGTTGGCTTACATCAAGGTTCAGCTTTAAGGCCTTATCTCTTTACCCTTATCTTAGATGAGCTTACCGGACATATCCAACAAGCAATACCTTGGTGTTTATTGTTTGCGGATGATATCGTTTTGGTTGATGAGACGCGTGAGGGTGTAAACACAAAACTTGAATCTTGACGAGACACTTTAGAAAAGAAGGGTTTTAGGTTGAGCAGGGCAAAGACAGAGTATATGGAGCTTAAATTTAGCAGTACAAGATGGACGGATGGCGTCCTTATTAAGTTGGGTGATCAAGATATTTCCCGTAGTGAATGTTTTAAGTATCTTGGATTGATAATTCAAAAAGACGAAGGTATTGATAAAGATGTGACACAGAATCCAAGCGGGTTGGTTGGAGTGGAGAGGCGCGTCAGGGATCTTATGTGATCGTAAAGTACCACTAAAACTCAAGGGAAAGTTTTACCGTACTGCAATTAGACCAGCAATGTTCTATGGTTCTGAGTGTTGGGCAGTGAATTGTGAACATGAGCAAAAAATGGGAGTTACGAAGATGAGAATGCTTAGGTGGATGTGTGGACACACGAGATTTGATAAAATTAGGAATGAATGTATCAGGTTTAAGATAGGAGTAGCACCAATTGCAGAGAAGCTCGACTAAGATGGTTTGGACACGAACAAAGGAGACCATTAGAGGCACCTGTTAGGTGTTGTGAGAGTCTAGTCACCAGGCATGTTAAACGAGGGAGGGGCCAATAAAGACTTGAAATGAAACTATACAGAAAGATATTATGTACTTAGGCATTAATGAGATTATGACAAGATAGGGCACAATGGCGATCCATATAGCCGACCCCACTATAGTGGGATAAAGGCTTGAGTGTTGTTGTTGTTGTTCTTAATTTGTTCCTAATCACAAAACCAGCAGAGATCAACAAACCAGATCTGGCAGAAATGGGAGAGAGAAGAGAAGAAATGAAGGTGAGGAATATTACCTAAAAGAAGAAGCCCTAGGTCAGCGAGCAAAGAAGACGTTGGCGTATGCGTGGGGAAGAAGCGTCAGCGACGTCAACGTCTTCATGCGGAAGAAGCATCGACAACTATCCAGTGTTTTTCGTAAGCTTTGCGGTGGTCGGCAGGGCAGCGGAGGCTTCTGCGAGAGAGAAAGGTCACGAGATCTAGGATCGGGCGGAAGGTTGGGAAGAGAGAAGTACGTAAATGAGACGCGTAAGCTGGAATGGAAATTTGATTGCGTATATACGAAAAAAAGCACCTTTCAGCATTTTGCGGTCATCAACGCTGCATCCAAATGCACAGAAACCAGTTGTGGAATTTATTTAAAAACGTCACCGCTTCAAAAACGCCCCTAATAAGACTTGTTGTTACGGACGTGCATGTCGACGAAACACCTTAGCGGGTCTACACGCGTAGATCAAAATCTTTGTAGAGTTGGCCAACATATACATCAGAATCTTTGTAGAGTTGGCCAACAATGTTCATAGTCTTGCAGCAAGACATTATTTGGACTACTTTATGCATGACCTCCAACCTCATATTCGAGCTCACCTTTTTATTCATAATCTCAGCACTCTTTACCTCGCAATGCAGTACGTTTGTTTTATGAATGTTGAATTCTCTACAATAATTTATACTACTTCGGCCATTCCAATCCCACTCCTACCCAACATTATTGCCTCTACACTCCACCTAGAGATCCATCGTTTACCCCCGCCATCCTACACTTGAAAACTCAAAAGCACCTCATCTGCCTTTTGTCCATTCCTCCGTTCATTCTTGGCATACCTTCTCCAAATATTGAACCATAAACCCCAACTATTGTCCTATCAGGAGTACCTCAAACTCCACCTGCAAGATCTGTGTTTCTGTTCCGCGCAACCCTACTCTCCTACACATCAATGTTTGAATAAAAAATTGTGCATAGCCCTCAATATTGAAGATGAATACAGTACCATGGCTAACTTCGGAGCAATGATACTGAATGATGGTCCTCTACAATCTTAGTTTGATACCTTTCCCATGACCTTGAACGCAATGTGTTTTTTTTGGAGATGTGTTGTTATGTATATGATCGAGTGTAGTATGTTACTTATGGGCGCGTCGTAATCCGAATAGCGAGTGTATTAGTCTAGTTTGGCCCTCGTGGGCTAGTAGTGGTTTTTTGGTAATTTGTGTGTCATATTCATATATAAGAGAAGGATGTGTGTGTGTGGGGGGGGGGGGGGGTCTAGTATCTAGGGTTTGGAATCAGGCATAGCCTGAGCAAGGGAACTAGCCCTCGAATGTATCCGGATGGGAGAATGCCTCTCGAGATTCAATAATAGTTTTCTTCTTGCACATGCAATCTCGCCGCGATCTAGCAAATTCAAATGTCAAGTGACATAGGACAGTCCTAATCGGGGGATAATGGATGATCCCTAAATGCAAAAATACGAATTCGATGAATTTTAACTTAATAATTATTATTTATAAAAACACACGCAAGAAAACCACAATAGAAGAAAACTTCAAAAACCACGAGTAAGTGTAGTAGTATTAATGTGAACGTGTAGTAGTATTAATGCGAGAATGCACGAATCATAAATAAAAAAGCCAATGAATATCAACACTAGCCTCGAACGGTGTGGAAAGAAAGTTTCAAAGAAGATATGACGCAAGCAAGAAAATAAACACCAATTCAACAAAGAAAAATTAACAACCAACTTTAGAACTCACACAACTATAAGTTAGGAGGCTTGGGGGGCTTTACTGTTGCTGGAATTGAAGTAGAGACTGAAATCTGGGCTCCTAATGGCGCAGCAGGCTGCTGTACAGCACAAACTGTGGTTGGAAAAGTTCTTTCAGGTGCTGGGAGTTACTGGCCGCAGCTAGGGGGTAAAGTGGAGGCTGTGGGGGAAGAGTGTGGGGGCAGGCAAGGGTAGTTGGGAGCACGGGACAGCACAGAACAAAGGGTGTCTGCACTGTATAGGAAAGCCGGCAGGCTGTTACAGCTCCAAACACTGGCGGGAAGGGCTCCAGCAGCGAAATGAGGAAGAAAGTTGCAATCCTGGAGGGTTTAGGAGCAAGGGAATGACAATAGGGGCTGGGAAGGCTTTCCTGGTAGCCGGTTTTGAGGGTTCCGGAGGCAGGGAGAGCTGAGCAGAATATCCAACAACTGGAATGAAAATTTCAGAACCAGATAATAGAAGTACTATTCCTCCCAGGATTTATTTCTGCAGTAAAACTGTAAAACAGAGGGGACTGGTGGGAATCTGGAAGCAGGGTGTGAAGGGAATGGGCATTTGTTGACTGGGAGAAGTGGGGGTTGGTTTTGTACTATAGAAAGTGGATCCTCGTGAGAGAAGTGGGAGTTGTTGAATGGATGGAGTGGGGAAGTGGGGGAAGTGGGGGAATGGGAAATGTGGAGGGAATTTAGGGGTAGTGGCCTAAATTTTAGGAGGGTGAAGTTAGTGGGTTAGTGGGTGTAGTGGGGAGGTGGTTTGGCAATTTTGGTGGTGGTGGGAGTGTGGTGGCTGACCGGAGTGGCCGAAGGTGATGATGATGGCCGGATATGTTTTCCGGCGATCGCCGGAAATCTGAAAATGAAAGGATTTAAAGTGGTGGGGGACTTTTGAGGAGGTGATGGTGGCTTGAGGGAGTTCACCGGAGGTGGTTTCCGGTGATTGTCGAAAAATAGAAATTGAACAGATATTAGTGGTGGTGGTAGTTTTGGAGAGGGTTGGGTGGCCGGCCCTTAGGTGGTGAAGGGAGATGAGTGTGGCCGGCCCTTTTGTAGTGGAAAGGGATTGGGAAGATGGTCGGCTAGTGGTGGTGGGGAAGGGTGGCCTGCTAGATGGAGGGAAGGGGATGTCCGGCTAGGGAGAGGGAAGGGGAGTGATAACTTTCAAGTTTCGCACTTCGATTTTGGCTTCGGCACCGGGTGATCGAAAGGAGGATTTTCTTTTCACTTAAACTTTAAATGCCGTACAAATGAACCTCTTATCCCTATTTATAAACTAAGGGCTCATCATAGATGGTCATAACTCTCCGATCATGACGGCCCTCAAATACAACAAAATTAAAAATTAAAAATACACAAAAATATTAAAGCTTAAGCCTGTGAATTGCGATTTGAGTATGGTTGTATGATTTTCTGCATCTCATTCTGCATGTGCATTAGAAAACTCTTAACCCTTAGATGCACCAGAACAAATTAAATATTATAGCTTAAGATGGACTCGTAATATCTTTTAAATGCTGGGTATGAGATCTAGTTTACTAAGCAGCACAAAAAGATGCAATTTTAATGAAATAAGTTTTACAATGACTACATACAATTTGAAGTTGACTATTTGAGGTTCAAAATTACGTTGCTATATTTGATGTAAGATATAATTTAGGGCCTACTTTTTCGGGTATTTTTTCACTTTATGGATTTAACCGCAAAGCTGCATGGACTTGCATGTGTGCGCATACTTTAAACTGTTTAGACATTTTACAATGGCTTAATTTTATTTGTTATAAGTTAGCCTTTCTTTTAAGGCCTAATTTGTGGTTTTGGGCTAAATAGCCAAGGCCTCTCATCATGTGGAATCCGCGACTTGTCAGTGAAGATGTTGGAGTTGGCTTCAATGTTCGCAGGTTACGCAAAGATTTTTTAAGGCAAGATCTTTAATTGGTCGCTTTCCTGCATATAGTGCTTTTCCATATTCGTTTTGAAATTTTGTGCTGATTTGTAAGAACTACCACAATGTGTTTATGAATCTTATTAGTTGAGAAATGTTTACTAATTGATTCTTATAGCTGATGTAAATTGTAGTTTAGTTGCTTCTTTATCCATATTGAGTCACACCAGGTAGACTAGGTAGAGCCATTTTCAATTTTCTCCTAATTTACTATGCATCCATGTGAACAATTTAATTTGCGTTGTTCAACTTGGATATCATTGATTCCTACTGCCCAGCTCTCAAATCCGTATAAAATAGCTAGCTAATTGCAGTATTGTAAATTTTATCTTGAAGTCTCCATTAAATTCATATAATCCAAGCTATTTATCAACAGTTGGGTGACACAAATGAAGCTAAGCACCCCTTTTAATGTGCTTATGCATATATGTGAACTAAACCACTCATGCATCCATTAAGATATATGTATGTGTTGTGGATCCACTATGGGGGAGTACATATATGAGGAAATCAAAGCACCACATTTCATGGAATGTCATTGTGGTACGTATTGGGCTCCTTGTCCGGATTTCTGAATAGCAATCAGGCTGTCTCTATCGGGCCATGATGGATTTATGTAGTTCCAGATGTGTCTTAGGTTGTATCTGAAGGATAAGGCCCTGATTCAAAATGGCAAGAATTTTATGTGCTTTGCAATAGAATTTTATTTGAGGCCTCTTTTACATTTGGTCTCGATTTAAACATGATGTTGAATGAAAATTGAGCATCCTAAATTTGACTTAATTTCCTCATGTTCCCTTTGGTCGGTTGCTTTTCGTAACAAACGCAATCCCATTATGTCTCCCTTCTAGCTCCCATCATCGGCATCGCTCCCTGCTTCTCTGTACTTTTGATCATCCTCTGGTGGTGATTGCCAAGATTGAGAACACTAGAGGAGCAAGGGGCCAAAGTTCTCAAACGAGTCTTTCAATCCCATCCTCCAAAGACCGTTGACTTGTTCTTACGATGCGAGACCACAATAATTTAGAATCATTGTGACCTAGTCCTCTTGGACCATTTGCCGCAATTCCCATCTGACTGGCATCCAAGCAGGTTCCACGCAACCATCCGCTCAGATAACCTCTTACGGCATATTCGATGGCCGAAGATGTTCTCACATTATGGCCCGTGTCTTCCCCGTCAATGCTCCCTCTATTGAGGCTTTAGTGACGCACAATAATGTAATGGGTGTACAAGCAGTTCTGTCATTGAGATATGTAAGAGAATACTTAGGAAAGAAAATTTTGTTACTACTCTGTGAGCGTCTGGATCTGGATTAGAAATAAAAAACATATTAGTTGGTAGAATTGTACCAACGGTGTAGTGGTACATCTGCAAATTTGATGTTGAAGGCTGATGTTATTGTGTTTGTTATAGTGTCTTAAGAGTCTTTTATTATGGGTCTTGTTTTATTTTGGTCCTAATTCACGTGTTTTAAGGGATAATTTGGAATGCATTTTTACTCTTTGGGTAGATTCTGTAATTTGCTCAATTGTTTAAGTTTTTTTTGCAAAAGAGTCAATTGTAACTCTCTTTAAGCAGCGTTAGGGCAAGAATGAATGCAGACATGGAACTTGGTCTTTTTTCTGTCCTACAACTTCTCTTTCTCCTCTCTTAGGTTTTGCCTCTTCTCTTCCTTCCTCAATTTCATCTCCTCTCCTTCTATAGCTAGGGTTTATGATCCACAGATCATAACTGCTGAATCCATGAGAGCAAGTGTACTTTATACATCATATAATCTCGGATTTCTTGAATTTTCTCCCTTTTTATTGATGTAATACTAGTTAATAGTTTGGTATAAAGTTCTGCGTGCTAGTTAGGTTTTCAATGTACAAATGCTAACATTTGATTTACATGCAGCACTTTTAGCGTGGTTTACTCTATGAGACCTTTTCCTTCTGGGGCAACGTTTAGATGCTACCCAGGGTGAGTTAATATTGAACCCAACCATGCTACCTAAATGAACTATGAATTTAGCTTAATAACCATGGCATGAACTTAGAATTAATACAGTGAACACCTTGCAGAATGTGGAAAGTATTTTATGATGATGTCAACAGGCCAAACCGATATCTACTTGCGAAAGAACAACCTACCCGTCCCAATGCAACTGACATTGAGGCAAGTAGTTCGCTCTCTTTACCGTCCTTTCAATTTATGATCCTTTCAATGTGCCATTCATGATTTTCATTTCAACATACTAGTCCGGTAATGTCGTTAGTAGATGCAGCATATTGTCGATTTGAAAAAGTATATGATTCCCGCGACATATTAGAAAAGAAATGGGTGGATGCTATGTGATATGAATATCGAACCAAGATCTAACTAAGTAACCAACAAACACAAGAGAAACAAAAATTTAATGAAAAATGTGGTTCAATGTAAGATGGGTACGTCCACGGACAGCAGTAGATAAATTCACTAAATGAAATAATGAGGATGTATTAGAGGAGAGGCTATTAAGTTTTCAGTCACATGCTTTAAACTTTAGAAGAAAGGGATTTTTTATACCCATACAAACATTTCTGAAGTATCCTATCTGGAAAAACATCCTCCAGGTGCCGAACGGACCAATGCGTCTTTGATGTGTGTGAAAGACTGAAAGGACTGTTGTTGTGTTAGATATCAGATTGAAATGGACAGAAGGGTTATGATTCAGTGCATATAATTAACTGGGGAAATGCGGGTATACTAATATTATTACGTCAGAGAATATATATGAATATTATGGCATGCAACATGCAAACCTAAATCTTTTGGCAGTAAACTACTATTTGAGGCATGGTGATGCAGGACATGCGTCACACTTCCCTGCCATCCTGGAGTTCCACCTTGAAGTCCACCAAGGCAGCTTTCGTCAGGGCTGCAACCCATACACCAGATCAGTTGGTGATGAGAGCTCTGGTGAAAGATTCTTATCTAGGTGGTTGGGTGTTCGATCCCGAGCCTCAACAACCCGCCGCATGGTGGTGAGTCCATTGTTGAGACGGGTTGGGGTGTATGGGCTGCAACCGTGATAAAAGTTTCCTTGGTGGAATCCAAGGTGGGCCACCTGGTGGGACTCCGGGGTGGCAGGCAGTTGTGACGCCTGTCCTCCATCACCTCGCCCGATGAATTTGCTAAAAATATATATATATACTGATGCTTCATTATGCCTCACATGCAGCAAATCTTTGGAACATTTTCTGAAAAATCAGAGGAAGAGCCTTCTTTGCTGGGTAGGGCCATTGCCATGTTCACTTCGCTGAATAGATTCATGAGAGTCATCTCCAGGTGAAAATCTTAAACTCATGATCAACTTGGCTGAGTGCTCCTGATGTGAAAAAAATGTAATAAGCATACTATTTCTCAGTAACAAGTGAAATCCAATATGACTCCTGAAAAAAAATATTGGACGAGTCGTCCAAACCAAATGTTTGCGGTAATGACTGTGTGCACGCTCTTTTTTTTTCTTGTTTTGAGTTTATGTGAGCACAAGTTAATCGAACGCAAGTGAGCGTAAGTCACTGTGCTCAATTCGGATGACTCATCTATGCTAAATAGCAATATGTGCATGCCCTTTTGCTGTAGTGAGATCAAACTATTTGCGACTGTAATGTGAGGTTTCTGGTTTGAGTCAAGCTTGCGTTAAGTCCCATGCAGCACAACTTAGGCTAAAAGTTTAAGATATTCTTAGTATCATCTTATGTTAAAGTTTAAGCTGGCGTAAATCAGTTGAGCAACACGGTGCTCTCCGCTGTGTCCTCTCCATCAATTTTTTTCGTACTACTTAATTTACATATTTACACTGTTATTTGAATAATTAATTAAGTAGCCTAAATTAGCTTAATAGTTAATATGTAAGTATAACCCAAGTTAAATATCTAACATAATATCAATTGGTTGAAGTTGGAGGTTTAGTGGTTGGTGGTTCTCAGATTCTTCAGCGAATTTTGGTTGGAATGATTCTTAAGCTTGATCGTACTGCTTTATGTATCTGTTCATCGTCCAACTGTCTGGTCGCACCCGTTCTTAAAACACGGGCTTTCAGCCCTGCTGTTGCTTATTTTTTATTGGAATTTTTCGTATGCTCGGCCGCCCATTTCAGCATCAATGTGAAGAACTTACCAGTAGAGCGACTGTGTCAATGCCTTGACGAACTTGATACTTGGCACTCCCCTTTCTTTGGAAGTACCGTTCATGATTTTCAACTGAAAACTTCAATTTTCTCAACTCTCACTGAAAACTTCATTTTTCTGAACACCAAAGTGAGACCAGGCTCCTACCATGGATTGGTGTGTCCCTTATCATGGTCCAGTCCGAACTTCTCCAAAGCATCTATTTCAATCATTTAGGCTCCGTTTAGGAGGATTTATTTTCACCGGTCAAACGATTATGTCCGCATGAACTGGATCTTAATTACTTAGACAGGCATGTATTTTTCTTAGAGATAGTAGTTAAATAAAGTTTAGGATTAAAATGTTCAATTTATTAAACTTTTGTGACCAAAATCATACAATTTAAAGCCACCGGAGGCAGGCCGGGATATTTAATTTAAAATTTTAATTAAAATAAATACAAAAGAGTTAAATTATTAAATAAAAATAAATAAAGAAAATTAAAATATTTACAAAATAAATTAAACACAAAAATGGAGCATACAGTCACAATGAGCCATTAAACATAAAAAATAACCGGCGTGGCTATCAACTATCAAGCCATGAGCTATTAAACATAAAATATTTTCAAACGAAAAGATGTCAAATGTCACTATCAGAGCCATGTGCCCACCGAAAATTTTTAGGTACACGCGGGCATATGGAGGATGGTGCCCGCGATGCATTGGGAGTCGTCCGATCAACAAAAACTTCCGTCTATTTTTAAATATTTTTTCCTCCCTTTAATGTTGGCGGTCAGATCTCAAATTCAGTGCCTAAAAATGTATTGCACCTATCTCTATGTACCCACGGGTACCTAAAAATTACTCTGTGCCCACAGTGACTTTTTATATAAAAAAAAATCTGCTGTACGCGTCTTTTTTTAGTTCCACATCCGCTAATTTATATTGTCTTGCACTCTTGCTACAGGGCTGATTATTGGGGCTCCGTTTGGGGGACTTATTTTTACACCGGTCAAGTGGTTACGATTGCATGAACCAGATCATAATTAAGGCCATAATCGGATCATAATTATGATTCGATTCATGCAGTCGTAATCATTTGACCGGTGAAAATAAGTCCTCCCAAACAGAGCCTAAATTACTTAGATTGTCGGGCTAGCTAGAACACACGAATAGGTGGTGGGCTTTTCTGTTGCGCCTTTGGGCCTTTTCGTTGTTCTGGGCCTTGTCAGGCTATAAAGAAAGTTGGGGTGCTTTGTTGTTCTGTTCCTTTCCTGGTGGGATTAATGTAGTGCTGTCTAAACATATGCCATTTTTTTTTAGAATTAGGATGTCAAAAGTGTAATTTCACATTATAGGGTAGCAACCCTATTAAATTTATAGGTTTATGATATCCTATTATTTTAGCTTTAGGAGCCCTATGAAAATCTATACGGACGGTCCTGATTCGTTTCGATGATCGAACGACTATGATGTTATGATCTAAGCAGATCGGACGACCCGACCTAGATTTATTTGATGGGCATCGTCGTTACACCATGAATTCTAATTGACTGGTCATTAATCTTTGTATATATACGAGTGATAGTGCACGAGAGTCCCCCATGCCCCGCACGACAGTACTTGGGCCCGCGGCGGGCTTCGCCCGCCCCGATGATTATTTAAAAATATTATTGTTGAAACCGAGAACCGGTCTCTTGTGGAGTTCACCCTTGGGGAAGGGGTATCCGCGCACCTACTTCGCTCCTGCAAGAGAAACAACCATGAAAAAGAGCAAAGGACTAGACCAAGGGCCCGACGAGAAGGTCTCACCAGACACCCGGAAGTTCACTGAGCGCTTCCCCTCCTTAGCCAAATGTCGGGCTAAAGGTAACTCAGAAGACGCTGGAAAACTGGAAGCAAGTAAGCGTGTCTTCTGAGATACCTCTTGGGTCCTATTTATAGATTTCTGAAAACGGTCTGCAAGTAACTAACCCCTACCGGCTTGGAATTACTGAAAATCCCTTGGGCTGGTCTGACAACAGTCAAACTCCGTTGTTCTGAATAGCTATGTGCAACCCACCTAGGTCTGCCAACAGCGAGACTCCGCTGTTCTAACAGGCTATGGGCAGACCAGTGGGGGCAAAAGGGTGGAAACACATCACAACTGAAGGGGGCGAGCTACCCTGCAATGACCTCTACTCCGCAAAAGGCGGCGAGTATCGATGGAGCTGGTACTCGCAGGTCTCGGCTCGGCAGTAGGCGAGCTCAGCCTCGGCCTGCCCCACTCGTCTGCCGCGAGCGCGAGCTGACGGGTGCCGGGATGTCCCTCAACACCGAGGTCAATAGGCGTTGACAGAACTCACCCCACTCGACGCCGCGGCTGAAGGCGTTGAGTGAGCTCGCCTCACTCGGCGTCATGGCCGAAGGCGTTGAGTGAGCTCTACTCACTCGGCGTCATGGCTGAAGGCGTTGAGAGAGCTCTACTCACTCGGCGCCTGAAGGCGTTGAGTGGGCTCTACTCAACGTCGCGGACTTGGCTTGCCTGAGGTCTGGGCTAGACTTGGTCAATCTGGCTCCTGCCGGGCACACTCGTCGGATACGGGGTTGTACAATTATATGTAAATTATTATATATATTTAAAACATAGAACAAAATATAAAAAATTAAAAAGAACATTTAAAAATTAAAAAAAAATTTAATCCAGCAGCCGACAGGCGGTTTCAATAACGTGCAACAGAATACCCCAAACAGCAGTGGCACTGCCAGAACAGGAACAACACCGCCTCCACTCCGGCAGTGAACCACTGTGGATCTGATCCCAACATCAACGGAGATCTGCTCCACGTCGCTTTCCTCCACTCGAGAGAGGCGTGCTCTGCCTCCCGGTTGTGGCTTCGGCTACGCGAGGAAGACGACAATCCCTTTGAATCCCGCATCGATGGATCTGAAAAAGTTGCATCTCCTCTATCGTAGAGCTCTAAGGGGAAGTCGTGAAACCCTAGCTCCTTATCCCGTCGCGTGCTCTGTTGGGATATAACGCGGAACTATCCCCTACACAATTAATTTAATACATGGCATACAAGAACTGAAATCTGAACAAGAACATCTGCATACATAAATAATATAACTGCGATAATAATACATAAAGAAATGTACCAACGTCAGTTACAGAAAACACCGCGGAGGAGCCGGACTCGTTCGATCCGCGGGAGAGAGAATAATTTGGATTACAAACCGCTAGCACAACGGACGCACAAGGTTCACCGAGAACCTTCGTCGTTCAATGACGGTCAAACCACCCGCCACCACCGGAGAAGCACCGTCGAGGCCAACTGCACTCGCGCATGTCATCGACACCAAGTCGCACCACCGAAGAGAAACACCATCAAGGTCACTACACTCCCGCATTCCTTTGCCGCCACGACCATACCGTCGGAGAGAAACTCTGTCAAGCCACTACACCACTGCAAGCCTTCACAGTCACGCCCACACCACATTATCTCCTCAAAGACTAGCAAACACCTCTCCTTCAAGACCGGCGACTATCATCTCCAAGGTCGGGGGATGCGTCGAGAATTCCACATGGGAGTAAGAAAACAAGGCGAGAACGGCGAGATCGGCACCAACGACGATGATGCCGTCACACGGGGTCGCACCACCAGCAGCGGCAACGGCCTTCCTTCAACGCGAGCCCGGGGCGGCGAGATCTCCTCCACAAAGCGACACCAATTTTCCCATGAACAAGAATTGGGTTTTTTTCTTCCTAGACGGCGGTATTCCCTCTCCCAGACAGCTCTCACTTCTCCACGTCTACAAGGATTTTAATATTTCTTAGGGAAAATTTTTTGTTCAGGACTCCGGACCATGGGCTTGGTCCGGACATAAATACTCATTTGGCTGTGGGCCCGCCTGAAAACACTCCTCGGACTGTTTGCCAGCTTCCCTCCCCGTGACCTAGTTTTTCTCCGCCTCTTTCGCCGTCGTCCCTCCTTCTTCCTCAACTCCTGGCCGGAAAAATGGAGTCCTAGCTGCTTAAGCTTCGTTCACCCATCTCAACTCACTCCGGCACTGGAACCTGCAGTTTGTTCCGACGAGGAGCTGCCGACACTCGACGAAGCTTAGGCCTGCAGGAAGATAGATCGGTGAATGCATGAGGAAGTCTCATTAGACACCCTACACATTCCTTATATAGTTTTCTTAGCTCATGGCCATTGTTTTTAGGCATTGTATTTACTCAGAAATGTCAGTTGATGGAGCAACAAATATACAAGACTCATCCAACAATGATTTTGTGCAAAGCATTGAACGAGAATACAACTGCAACTACGGGTTAAAAAAGCGACTGCAAAGCAATGAATGAAAATACAACTGCAACTACGGGTTGAAAAGGCGACTGCAAAGCATTGAAGAAAATACAACTGCAACTACATGCAAAAAATCGACTACAAAGCATTGACCGGAAATTCAACTGCAACTACAGACTAAAAAAAACGACTGCAAACAAACATAGAAACAGAACATTGAAAAAAATACAACTACAACTACACATCACATTGCTCCCGGGCATGCTGGAACTAAAAACGGAGAAAGAAAAACAACCGCAACCACAACTCCACAATGCGTCTTGGAAAATTCAGAGTAAGCGGAGGAAACAATACCTTCTCAGATAATGGGGAGAAGATCTACGTCCTTCCTCAATTGAGACGCCCGCTGGAAAGAGAAAAGGCACCGACTGAGATGATTCCACAGCAGGAAATGACGAAATTTTCGTCGGAGGAAGGATCAGAATGGGGAGAAGTTCTAAGTCCTTCAACGGAGAAGAAAGGAAGGAAGCGCCGGGAGCAATGTTTTGCAGTCGTTTTCGTCTAGGTTTCCGCCTAGGTTTCCGCCGTTTCTTCCGACGAGAGGTGAGGAAGGAGGAGGTCGGGCTGGGGCAAAATTTCAAATGGAGGTGAACCCCACGAGTAAAAGGAGTATTTATGTCCTGATGATGAGATGGTCCGTTAACCTGACCTAAAAATTTTCCCTCCGAGACGGCTCTCACTTCTCCACGTCTACAAGGATTTTAATATTTCTTGGGCGGCTGTCTACCCATCAGAATAGGAGAAAAAAAATCTCCTAAAATAATTAGTGACGGTGAGTATTAATTAAATTCATTAAAATAGGGTTAATATGAGAATCCTATTTTCCATAAAACTTGTGGCCTGTCATACATGGTCTTTCGCAAAATGGAATCCGAATTCGGATTAAAGTGATCCGGATCCGAACCAAATACAACATGCTTCAGGCGGAATACGTGAACTTCACGCAAATCCTAGCTCCAGGTGTCCCTGCTCGCTCGCCGCTGAACAACACCTGGCGGGTTCATCAGAGTCCGGCGAACCCTCCGGTGAGCGCCGAAAATGCCACCGTCATCTCCGGCGGCGGTGATGAGACCCTAACTCTACAGCGGCAGGGGCATAGGGAGAACTGGTGATCAGGGATTTGAGAAATATGGCATTTCCACAATTTGCAGACCAACCCCTCTTCAAATCCAACAGCTTAAAATAATTTGGAGGGCTTATCACAGCGGTCCCTCGTACTTTTATATCAAATAATAGTGTAATCAATTAATCACCTCAAACTCTGCAATACTTTGGTAGGTCAAAATCATCTATCTCTTAATATTAATTATTTTTCAACTTAAAAGAGTTACGAGGAGACTTGGACAGTAGTAGTTGGACAGCTGCTTAATCAATTTTTTATAGTTTAATATACTATATTCTTTTTCAAGATAACTTTTTTTATAATTTCTTTTTTATTACTCTCTCATCGTGTTGGAATTTGGATGCTGCTATTTCAGAATTCAGATCCATTATAAAAAATATTTTTCTGACAGGAAAAATGAGGCCCGGAACTATACAAATCTAAAATACATCTAAAAATTATAAAAAATGAGCCCACATAAAATAAAATTAATTATTTGATCTTTTACATAATTTTTAAGCTTTTTTTGTATGTATAAAATAAATTATTTTATTGTGTATGAACCTAATTTTTTGTGATTTTTAGGTATATTTTAGATTTGTATAGAATTATCTTTAGTTTTTTTGTATGGACGGAACTACACACATCTAAAATATACCTAAAAATCACAAAAAGTGAATCACACAATAAAATAAATTATTTGGTTTTTTCAGATTTTTTGACTTTTTTTGTGTATAAAATAAATTATTTTATTATGTATGGAATTCTGGACGCATCCCCGGCTCCAGCCCGAACGGCACATTATGGGCCTAAATGGTCGACCAGTGCGACGGCAATCTGTGAGGTTTCATGTGCCGTTCGGGCTGGAGCCGGGGGGCGGGGGCTACATTATGGCATCTTACCAAAGCTCCGTCCGACCTCAGGAGGGAGTCTTTTTCCGAAACAAATCATAAAATGAGTGTTATTTGTCCTAAATACCAGCATTGGATCAACTCTATGCGTCTACGGGTGATGCTTAGAAGATATTGAGCAGGTCTGGCTTTGCCGATTTTCCGTCGAGCCAATCCACACAGAGGCCACCTCGAATGTGGTGGCCTTCGGTCGATTTTTGCGGAACTCATAGGCGAGCGGAACCCCACAGCGCCCCGCCAAACAGTGTGTAGTTGCGACCGGGTTGTGCGGTCCGCCCGTGATCCGCCTCCCCAAACGGCACATTATTGCCTTCTATTTAGACCATAAATGCACCAAAATGAAATTCAAATATAAATATAGTTAGATCTATTAACGTAAAAATAGTCCAAGGCTCCAAGCAAGAAGATATTCAAATTAATCTATTAATTCTGGACTATCTCTATTAAGTTGATAAAGGCTCTGTTTGGGGGTTTATTTTCACCGGTCAAACGGTTACGATCTTATGAACTGGAGCTTAAAAGGAACTGGAGCTTAATTAAGGTCAATTAAAGTCTGGTTCATACAGTCGTAACCATTTGATCGTTGAAAATAAGCCCCCCCCCCCCCCCCCCCCCCCAAACGGAGCCAAAATTGACATTCGGCTTCTTAGTAGATTGGACCTTTTTTTTTAGTAATAAATGTACAGGTACCTACTAAATAAATAAGGGTCACAGACTGTGAAAACTAAAACCATGATCAATTTAATAAAGGGTGTTGTTATTTGTACCTCTTAAATGAATATTTGTAACTCATGAATATTTACACTCATAAAATTATATATGTACCTGGTGTGGTCCGCGACTGCGCTCCTGATAGACCGGACAAACAAGACTGTCTTAGCCCTCTGAGCGATCGGTTACGCAAACAGTCACATGAATAGTTCACAGATGATACAAGTCTTTTTACGTGAAAACCCCTCTGAACAAGGTGAAAAATCACGGACGAGATTGTGACGACAGGAACTCCACTAGATCGGTTGGGGTTACAATGCTTCTTTGGCAGAATCGAGGACGACAAACCGCTACTCATTACAACTTGAGGGGGAAAGAAAGAGATGACGTTCGGTGCGCGGGAGAATGTCAACGCGCTTTTGAACAATCACTGGCGGATGGTTGAGCTGGCACAACTGGAACTCTGCAATCGGTGCGCTCGGGGTGCTGACGGTTGCGGGCGACAAGCGGGCGACTTCCTACGAGCGCTGAATTGCGTGGAGGAGATTGCGGATGGTCTTTGACTTGGAGGCGAGCTCGTTGGCGGCGGATTTTGTCTTGGCGGCTGGCTCGGCGACAATGGACCTGTGAAGGGAGAGAGAAAGCAAGAGAGAGACAAGGATTCCATAGAGATCCGAGTTCCGATGTTAGAGAAATGAGAAGGAGCAGAAGTCTATTTATAGGTTTGGAGAGGGATAAGCCAGTGATTTGTTGGGAAAGAGAGCGAACAATCTCGACCAGAGCACCTGTTACAAATTAAAGCGAGCACCTGTGCGACCGCATTCAGCGGTATGTAAGTGGAAACAACAATACAATGCCGGAAATAAAGGCAACAAAACAGAGAAAAACACAGGAAATTTTTAACGTGGAAAACCCAATTAGGTGAAAAAACCACAGGACGATCCGAGTCCAACCCGGAAAGCCTCCACTAAAGATGTGTGATAAATCACATGCACAGATTACAGGCTTTCCCTCCACCGATCCACACAGGATCTTCACTCCTTCACCACAAATACAATCCACACAGGATACACGACCTTCCTTCCAATCCACACACACAAGTACAAGATTGAAAAAGAAATACAAGAGAGGTGAGAAGTGTTACCAGGACGGATTGAACAATCTGTCCCAACGTCGAAGATGACGTTCGCAAGACCACGAAGTAGGACGGCTATGCACAGCCCCTTCCAACTCCATCTTCAACTTCCAAGCCACGAACAAGGGCCGGCAACAAGTGGCCCGATCCTATTTCTTCACGGGCAACGGCAGCAATCTCTGCAAGCGACGGCGACGAGATTTGGACGGTGATTGCGGCGGGATCTGGACGCTGGTGACGGCAGCGGAATCTTGAAGCCGGCGTCGGAGGAGGACCACAAGCGGGCAGCGGCTGGAGGCGATTTCTCCAAAAACATGATCGTCTTTTCTTCTTCCACTGAAAACCTAAAACTCCTCTCTGCGCCTGCGTCTGCTCCTGCTTTGCCAAACCGAGACTTGGACGTTGCAACCAATTATTTTTGGGCGTTGCAATCTTTTTCCATGCTATGAAATTTTTTGGCAAATTTCCTCCTCGAAGCGAATTCCTAGCGCGTGCCCGGTGGTAATTACCGACTCGGATGGGAACCACACCCAACAAATCTCCCCCTTCACATCGAGGCGGAGAAACCGCCATCCCGGCGATTCTAACGCAGTGCTCAACTTCCCCCTTGACACGTTCTTGGTCAGCATGTCTGCCTCATTGTCATCAGTGTGTACCTTCTGAAGATCAAGCTCCTTCTGCTCCAGGACATCTCGTATCCAATGATACCGAGTGTCGATGTGCTTCGACCTCGAGTGAAAAGTGGGGTTCTTCCCCAAGTGAATAACGCTCTGACTGTCACACATGAGTGTGTATCGGTCATGAGTGAATCCAAGTTCTTTGATGAAACTCTTCATCAAAAGCAACTCCCTTCCAGCCTTAGTTACCACAATAAACTCAGCCTCCGTGGTGGACAATGCAATGCACTTCTGCAATCTCGATGCCCACGAGACAGCTCCCCCTACAAACAGAATCATATACCCTGACGTCGATCTCCTGGAATCCACATTTCCAGTCATGTCAGCATCAGTATAGCCCAACAGCTCAGGCTCACTGTCCTCAAATCTCAACGTCAAATCTGAAGTCCCCTGCATATATCTCAGTATCCACTTTACTGCGCTCTAATGCTCTCTCCCAGGACTTGAGAGGAATCTACTGACTGTCCCAACGACATGTGCAATGTCTGGACGTGTACACATCATCGCATACATGAGGCTCCCAACTACAGATGCATACGGAATCTTCTGCATTGCCTCGATCTCCTCGGGTGTGTTGGGGCACTTATAAGCGGTAAGCCTGAAGTGAGCTGCAAGAGGCACGCTCACCTTCTTCGTCTGATCCATATCAAATCTCTGCAGCACTTTGTGGATGTACCGCTCCTGTGATAACTAAAGCAATCTGGCTCCCCTATCTCTGCGAATGTGCATCCCCAAAATGATCTTCGCAGCACCCAGATCCTTCATTTCAAAAGTAGAACTCAACTGTTGCTCCAACTCAGCAATGCGAGCAGTGTTCCTCCCGACGACCAACATGTCATCCACGTACAATAGCAGAATGATGAAATCCTGTGGAGCATACTGCTTGATGAACACGCAGTGGTCAAGGGTGGTCCTCCTGAAGCCGATCTCCCCCATGAAAGAATCAAACTTTTTATACCATTGTCGCGGGGCCTGCTTCAGGCCATATAAACTCTTCTGTAAGCGGCACACCAGACATTCCTTCCCTCTAACACTGAAACCCTCAGGCTGCTCCATGTATATCTCCTCCTCAAGATCGTCATGCAGAAAGGCGGTCTTGACATCCATCTGCTCTATCTCCAAATCAAGCCTCGCTGCAAGTCCAAGTACAACCCGAATAGATGATGTCTTCACCACAGGCGAGAAGATCTCATCAAAGTCAACACCCTGTCGCTGTCCAAAGCCTTTCACCACCAGCCTGGCCTTATATCTAGGAGGTGTGGAGGAATCACCCTGCTTCACCCTGAAAATCCATTGATTCTTTAAGGCCTTCTTGCACTTATGCAGTCTCACCAAGTCATACGTGTGGTTCTTCTGCAGCGACTGCATCTCCTCCTGCATTGCAACCATCCACTAACGCTTCTCGGTGCACTCCACAGCCTCGGTATAACTCTCAGGCTCCCCCGCATCAATCAGCAATATGAACTCTGATGTAGAATATCTAGCGGTGGGTGTCTGGCTCGATCAGACCTCCGTAGGGCCGGCTCTGAGGCCGGTGTAGGTATATCATCAACAATATCTTCAGCGACTTCTGGTTCACCATCAGTGATGATATCATGATCTGGAAGGGCATCAGTGCTGTGTGTTGGCCTGGCTAAGTAGCCTCCTCAGTATCCTCAGCTCCAACCATAGGTGACTCCGCAGTAGTACGAGAGTCAACCTCCAACTCAACAGTCCCCTCAGGATCACCAACAGTCTAATCCTCACAGAAAACAGCATTACAGCTACATACAAGCTTCTTCTCAACTAGATCGAATAACCTGTACCCAAACTCTCCACTGTAGCCGTACCCCAAGAAGATACACTGTCGGGTCTTCGAATCCAACTTCGATCTCTCGTCCCTGAGGACGTGCACAAAGGCTTTGCAGCCAAATACCCGTAAGTGACTGTAAGAGGGGTCTTTTCCATACCAGACCCTATCTGGGACGTCCTCCTGCAATGCTGAGCTCGGCGAGAGGTTGATGACATGCGCTGTAGTAAGAAGAGCCTCGCCCCAGAACATCCCTGGCAGCTTCGACTCAGATAACATGCATCGAATCCTCTCCAACAGTGTCCGATTCATCCTCTCAGCTACGCCATTCAGCTGCGGCGTCTTCGGTGGGGTCTTCTCATGTCTGATGTCATGGTCCCTGCAGTACTCATCAAACGGACCAATGTACTCTCCCCCATTATCAGACCTGATGCATCTCAGCCTCTTCCCAAATTGTCTCTCCGCCTCAGCGTGGAATCTCCTGAAAGTATCAAGGACCTGATCTTTGGTCTTGAGAGCATAGACCCAAAGCTTCCTCGAATAGTCGTCAATAAAGGTAACAAAATAAGAAGCACCTCCTCTAGTCTGGACCTTCAGCGGTCCGCAAACATCAGTATGAACTAGCTACAAAGGCTCCGATCTCCTGGTAGACGTTTGGCTCTGAAATGAAATCATGTTCTGCTTCCCACCCATGCAGTGGTCACACCTCTCCAAATGGTCACTAGAAATTTCACTGATCAACTTCTTCTTCGCCAGGCATCCCAAACCCTTCTAGCTAATGTGAGCCAGCCTCTTATGCTTTAAGGAAGTGGATGCCTTATCCCTAACGAAGTTGGCCTGAGTAGCTTCAAGCCTCCCCTCTATGTAATACAGTCCAGAGTCTCTATAATCTCTGGCCATCACGAGTGATCCCCTGATCAACTTCCAGAAGTCTCCTCCAAAGACACTCAGGTGTCCTTCGTCTCCAAGTCTACAACAGAAATCAGATTGAAGCGAATGTCTGGCACATGTCGTACATCCCTCAGAACAAGTAAGGCTCCAGTACTCGTCTTCAAATGCATGTCTCCATGCCCGAGCACCTTGGATGTATCCCCATTGCCCATAAGTCGCAAATAACTCCCTGTTGTGGGAGACATGCGCAGAGGCTCCTGAATCAACGATCCAGCATCAGTCATCACATGCGAGTACAGCAGTGACGTCGTCGCCAACAATAATGGCGTAGTCCTTCTCAGTCGAAATGGTGGCTGCCGCGTGACCCTCATCTTTGCCCTCAGTGGAAATCCCCTTCTTCTTCTGATCGTTTTTCCAAGAATAACAAAACTTCTTGATGTGCCCCTTCTTATGGCAGTGGTGGCATTCCACGTTCTGATAGCGTGTTTTCGACTTGTCCCTACTCTGACTCCTATCCTCCTTCCTTCATCGGCTCTTACTCCTTCCTCTCCCTCTGGGCTCCGTAAAGAGAATGTCGGCTCGTGAAGAAGAGCCTGAAGTCCCCTGAGACCTTCGTCTCACCTCCTCATTCAAGATCCCACTCTTGGCGATCTCCATGGAAACAATCCCCTAGGGGGAAAAATTGTTTAAAGAAACTTTGACCATCTCCCACGAGTCTAGAAGTGACTTGAGTAGCCACAATGCATTCACCTCATCTTCAAAGGTCACCTTCATAGCAGTCAAGCGATCTATAATCCCTGAAACTCGTTGACATGATCCAAGATAGGTGAGCCCTCCCGGTATCTGAACTCTCCAAGCTTCTTCAGCAAGTATAGCTTGTTGATGCCCGTGCTCTTGGCAAACAAGATCTCGAGAGTCTTCCACAGATCCTTCGCATCATTGATGCTAGCCACATGGTTGTAGACGTTCGGCTCCACGAATCGTCTGATAACCCACACAGCTTCCGATTCTCCACCTTCCATTTTGCCGGATTTGTGTGCTTTGGCATCTCCTCAAAGATAGGAGCGTATCATCCCTTCACATATTTCAAGTCCTCCATCAGTAGATGCCACTGGTGATAATTGGCACCATTCAACTTTATCATCTGCTATGAACCTGATGAGGACTCCATTCTGCTCTGGCAACTGGCCGGACCGACCACTGATCTTTGAGTCGACTATCTCAAAGTATTCAACTGGAGAGGATAGTCAGCGAGCCAATGGTCGTAAACTACCATTCTCAATTGCACACCCGAGATCCCGATCGACTCGTCCTGAAACCCCAAAGGTCAGCCCGGTATCTGCTCTGTCACTGAATGACCCTGTCACTGAACCTTCGCTCTGATACCACTTGTTGGGAAAGAGAGCGAACAATCCCGACCAGAGCACCTGTTGTAAATTTGAGCGAGCACCTGTGCGACCGCGTTCAGCGGTATGCAAGCGGAAACAACAATACAATGCCGGAAATAAAGGTAACAAAATATAGAAAAACACAGGAAATTTTTAACGTGAAAAACCCAATTGGGTGAAGAAATCACGGGACGATCAGAGTCCAACCTGGAAAGCCTCCACTAAAGATGTGTGATAAATCACACGCACAGATTACAGGCTTTCCCTCCACCGATCCACATAGGATCTCCACTCCTCCACCACAAATACAATCCACACATGATACACAACCTTCCTTCCAATCCACACACACAAGTACAAGATTGAAAAAGAAAAACAAGAGAGGTGAGAAGTGTTACCAGGACGGATTGAACAATACGTCCCAACGTCGAAGATGACGTTCGCAAGACTACAAAGAAGGACAGCTATGCACATCCCCTTCCAACTCCGTCTTCAACTTCCAAGCCACGAACAAGGGTCGACAACAAGTGGCCTGATCCTATTTCTTCACGGGCGACGGCAGCAATCTCTGCAAGCGACGACGACGAGATTTGGACGGTGACTGCGGCGGGATCTGGACGCCGGTGACAGCAGCAGAATCTAGACGCCGACGTCGGAGGAGGACCACGAACGGGCAGCGATTGGAGGCGATTTCTCCAAAAGCAGGATCGTTTTTTATTCTTCCACTGAAAACCTAAAACTCCTCTCTGCGCCCGCGCATGCTCCTGTTTTGCCAAACCGAGACTTGGACGTTGCAACCAATTATTTTTGGACGTTGCAATCTTTTTCCATGCTATGAAATTTTTTGGCAAATTTCCTCCTCGAAGCGAATTCTTAGCGCGTGCCCGGTGGTTTTTACCGACTCGGATGGGAACCACGCCCAACAAATTTCCCTTTGTAACCACCTGCCAGGACAAATATGATCGCTTCGTTTAGAGCACACAGATTGCCATTTTTAGGAAAATACCGAGCCTACCCCCGGGTCCAAAACGGACCCTCCCGAATATGGGGATGGCCCAACATGGGCAACGGGGGTGGTTACGCGTGGTAACCACCCGCAGATCACCCACTTTGTGGGACGGTTACGGGCGGCGGCCCGCCCCTATGGTGGCGGCCGGAGGGAGGCGGCCGCCCCCATGGGTCGGCCAAGTGAGGCGTTCGGCCCTAGGAGGCCGGGCGACCCTTCGACTGCCCAAATGGTGGGCGGTCGAAGGGGGAGGCCGACCCCTTGGGGGCCGACGCCATCAATAACTGCATTCAAGCTGCCTTCAAGTCACCTTCAAGCCGAATTCAAGCCATCTTCAAGCCGAATTCAAGCCGCCTTCAAGCCATCTTCAAGCCGCATCTAATCCCCCTCAAGCCATCTTCTAGCCGTTGCTGCCTTGTCAAAACCCGCCTAGATCCGCGACAAGCATCGAGAAGAAAGTTCCCACGACAACCAGCATTCCCTTCATCCACGTCCTCCCTGCAAAGAAGTCTCGTGTGGAGTAGTCTGTTGCCCGCTACTAGCCAACAATTCTCTCTCTCTGACCTCCAAAGTGTAACGAGAAGCGGCCCGTCGCTCTCGATTCTCAGTGAAAGTTGTAATCGCAAGCAGATAATGGAGGTTCGATCAGCACAGACCAGGTCGCGTGGTTTTTTTACCCAATTGAGGGGTTTTCCACGTCAAAATCGTCTTGTGTACCTACTCTTTGACTATTTGACTAATTGCGAGCTCGACCGCTCCCGGGATAAGATGGTCGAATTTGGACCGGTTTAGGAGCGTCGAGTTAGACCACAACAACAGGAACTTGACACGGATCGGGCTCAGGACGGTAAGAAAAATATCAAACAAAAAAAATTCTCAGAACATTGATAAACATAAGCATGATAAAATATATAACTAGTAAAGAAAAAAATATACGTCAATTTTCATGAAGCAAAAACTAGTAAAACAGACGAGTAAATAATTATTTATTCATAAGTGAATGAAATTTTGAATTAATAATTGTAGGTGAGCAATGAGAGAAAAGGATACCATAGACATAATAATTGTAGGTGAGCAATGCGAGTAAGGGCTATATCATAGACGCATCACAAATAGTAGAAGATCCACAAAAAATTATTAAGTGGGTCGAATGAAAGCTGAAATGAAGATCATTACTCGAGATAGGTCGGGGAAGGGTTGTTGGAGCCTACAAGGACCGTCGGCGGGGCTGGATTGAGATATGCGTGGATGGATCGACGGGCACATAGGAAGAGTGGGGCCCGACCTTTTGGAAAATAGATAATGAATTATCTATTCCCAAATTTTGTCCCAACTGGATGTTGGCCTTTTAATAGAGATTGGGGCTGGTGTTTTTAATAAGGGAAATTTTATTTTAGTGTGGGTTATTATTATTAACTTGGTAATATGGTGGATTTTAATGGCATTTCAATTTACAACATCAATTGCAGTTAGTAATAAAATATAGAGTTTTCTTTATTTTCTAATCGAAGGTAATAAGAATAATTACGAGGAGAGTCCAAGAAAAATTATTTTTAACATGTGACTTTTGGAAATTAAACTCAATGAGTGAGATTTTATATAAAAATTCTAAGAATTCTCATATATTAAAAAAAATTAAATTAAAATTTTCAACCAACAATATTTAATTTCAGATATTTTTTAAAATAATAATATAAAATACTTAATTTTGTATATTTAAATAAAATTTCAAAACTTGTCCTAATTATTTTTTTTATTTAATTTGAGGGTACACACGGGCTCCGGCGACACTTTCTATGGTCAATGTTTTATGAGTAAAGTTGATGTATTCAAGAAGAGATACTACAGATGTTGCGTGCACATTGAGGAGGTGGACCGGTCAGAATATAATGTTTCGTGCGGCGGTCGAATGAACCGGTCACGGTCCGCCACAACACGCCAAGACGCTGGAAGTCCAGCTACCCCGGCCGGATTTCCTTTGAGGGATCCACGACATAGCTGACTCATACTGGATTTTCTTTATGATTTATTATCAAAGGATAAATAAATTCCCAAATCTGCTCTCCCTAATTTCTAAAATAAGTTTTATTTTTTTTTTAGAATTTTTAATCTCTGAAATCTGCTGCTGCCTTGGGTTTCGCCTATATTATATAAGTACTCCTCCTCCCTCTGCCTCGAAACGCAGCAAAAAGAAGATCGATCGATCGATCGATCAACGCTTTAAAAATTGATCTCTCAAAGTTTGTTAGAAGATGACTATCACAATCGAGAAGCCTCGATTTGGTGAGTTTAATCGCACAAAAAAGTTTTGATAAACGAAGATTTTGATGGGAGCTTAAATTAATTAGGTTTGCATGCGGCAGAGATGAAGATCCCCACTGATCCGAAGGAATTGGTGCTGGACGGCGGCTTCTCTGTTCCAGACACCAACGCCTTCGGCCAAACCTTCAGGTGAATTTTTCGGATTGATGGAGTTTAGGACTGTTGGAATCGAAGCGTGATTCAGATTTGTATGGCAGGGATTACGGCGCCGAATCGGAGAGGAAGAAGACGGTGGAGGAATTCTATCGGACGAACCACTTGCATCAGTCCTACGAATTCGTAAGCGAGATTTCTCAAACCAGCTTAATTAAACGGCCTTTGGAACAGCTCGCCGACGATGGCGGCTCTGTGCGCAGGTGAAGCGGAAGAGGGAGGAGTACGGAAAACTGGACAGGGTGGAGATGAGCATCTGGGAATGCGTCGAATTGTTGAACGAATTCGTGGACGACAGCGATCCGGATCTGGACGAACCTCAGATTGAGCATCTGTTGCAGACCGCGGAGGCGATCAGGAGGGATTATCCCGGCGAGGATTGGCTGCACCTAACAGGCCTCATTCATGGTAAATTCTGAATCATCCACATAATTCATTGTAAATTTCACTGTTAATGAATCTGCTGGTAGTGAGAAGTTGTGGTGAATCAGATCTTGGAAAGGTTCTTCTCCATCCCAGTTTTGGTCAACTTCCTCAGTGGGCTGTTGTAGGTGAGGATCTGCACAGCTGTTTTCATTTGCATTGCATTTGCTGCGCATGCTTTTGCTTTTAACAGATGAAGCTTTATTAATCCCTTTAAATTGGGAAAATACTAACTTCACGACTCCGGAGGATGTTTATGGTCCCTCATTTATGAGAAGTCTGTAAAGGAGGTGGGACTTATGCAATTTTGACTTGTGTGATACACTTTTGTGCCGAATCTATCATTTATGGCTCCTCATTGTTTGTCCTCCGAAGCCTGACCTAAAAATTTTCCGTTCAATTGACTAAAAAATGTGTCCCATCCCGCGATCAATTAAATACGAAGCAATGAGAAGAGGAATGAGAGCGGGGGAGATGATTTATCGGAGATCGTGTCAGGAGTGCTGCACAAAACACTCTTCCTTCAATGACCACAATTTCAGCGGTCTGAGTTTCCTTCCTTTTTTTTCTGATCCTTATTTAGTATTTACTCTCTCAAGTCCGCCTTCACGAATTGTACGGACCGGGCAGCCGTGCGCCGCCGCAAGGCATCCAAATTGGAAATATTGTAATCTCCATATTTTTAGGGATTTTATTGGCACATTGCACCCCCAAATATTATGGGTTTTTGTATCACCTATCTTTAAAATTGGTACTTTGTATTCCCCAATTGTCGATTTCTAGTACTTTGCATCTCAAGTCGAAATTTCTAGAGTATTTGTATCGAGGTTGCAGAAAAAATGCTCATTCAATGATATTTAGGTCCGAGCCGCACCAATAATCTGGGATGTAAGGTGTCAAAAATGAATATTTTTTGTGCTGCCCGGATATAAATTCCCTTGCAATTTTGACCTAGGGGTACAAAATGCCAAAAATTAGTAATTGGGATGCAAAGTGACAATTTTAAAAAGTCTGGATGCAAAGTGTCAAAATCCTATATTTTAGGGTGCAAAATGACAAAAAAACCTATTTTTTTATATTTAAAACCTTTATTAATGGACAAAGGAACTTGTCTGGATCATCTTTTGGTGCTAAGAGATTCAAGTCAATTCTGCAGGCGATACATTCCCAGTGGGCTGTGCCTTCGACAAATCAAACGTTCATCACAAGGTTTGCGTCTTCTTTAGAGGCCCGAAACTGAAATGGTCCGAATCAATTTCAAATTGCATTGATAAAATACAAACTAGGTTTCAATCCACTGCAGTTCTTTGAAGGAAATGAAGATTTCAAAAATCCTAAATACAGCACCAAGTTTGGAGTATACTCTGAAGGATGCGGCCTTGAAAATGTTCTAATGTCGTGGGGACATGACGATTACATGTATCTGGTAAGTATTTTTCTCAGGCCATTGTTTTCTCGATCTCCATTAAAATATTGTTTCGCAAACAAATTTAAGTTGTTCATGGATGGCAGGTGGCCAAAGAGAACGCAACTACTCTGCCTTCTGCTGCTCTCTTCATCATTCGATACCATTCCTTCTATCGTACGCCTCTCTTCTCTTCCCGCAATATAAAATTCTGACTTTGCAAAAACTAAATGTATAATTGTATATAGAAACTAAGGCTGCGTTTGACGCGACTTATCGCAGCTTATTTGTTCCGGCGAGGTTGGACAAAAACATCATTATCATGTTTGATATGACAAATGTTACTACCGTTACCAAAAAAAGAAACTAGTTTGGGGCATAAGATTTTGATATGATAATGACATTTTTGTCCAGCCTCATCGGAGCAAATAAGACGCACCAAACTCAGCCTAACATAGAAGGTGAGACTTGGCGCACCAGTTAATTAAGTTGTTGCACCTTGAGGTCAACGCTTCACTTTCCGGAAGATCCCACTTTGCAAAAATGTAGGTTAAAGGTTTGCTTACAGGTTGCCCTTGTGGTGGAACCCTTTCCCGACAGGGATGCTTTGTGCACCGGGTTGCCCTTCTTTATATAGAGATAAACATATGTTTTGGACTCCATAGGCTCCGTTTCGCACAGCAGTGGCGATCGTGAACATGGTGATTATGAATCGGCATTCATGAACGATCGGCCGCACATGCGGAACTTCATCCATTTTTATGTTCAAAACTAGTTTTCTCTTGGTGGCAGTTACAACCATTTTCATGCCCAACATACATTCAAAAAGTAAAGTTTTTGTCCAAACTGGTCGGAGCAAAACAAACTCTGCCAAACAGAGCCATAGACACCTCAAATATGATTTATATTCACAAACATAAAAAAGTTAAATCAAACATCTCTTATTAGTATGGTGTTTGATATATATCTAAATTATATTTTTTTCGCTTCAGCATTGCATAGATTCGGAGCCTACGCATCTCTTATGAATGAGGAAGATAAGGAAAATTTAAAATGGCTGCATGTGTTCAAGTAGGAAACTCCATGTATCTTAAAGTGTTCATGTGTTTCTGTCTAATTTGATTAATTACCTCTTAATGTTAGATGAATTTAAGTACTAAAACTCTGTTTTTTATATCCCCTGTGCAGCAAATATGATCTTTATAGTAAAAGCAAGGTTAGAGTTGATGTGGAAAAGGTGAAACCATACTATATGTCTCTCATTGAGAAGGTATACATTTGTATAATATTGAACTTTATGAGCCTTATTATATCATCATGCATACAGCCTCAATTTTATAACGTTTTCATCATAAATGTTGCAGTATTTTCCTGCAAAGTTGAGATGGTGAGAGTTTAGATGAAGACATATTCATTTATATTCATCTGCAAGGAAAGGAAGGTGGGGGTGGTGGTAACAGTGATGTGGTGAGTGGGAGCCACTACAAGTTGCATGTTTTATTGGATAAATGTGATGTAGATTGATGAAGTAATAAAAAGTTTCATTTGTTATCTAATCTCTTTTAGTTCATGCAAATGTCGTATTAATATCGTCGTTAGAGCTGGCGTCAAGTAGCCATGATTTTCTTCGACGTAGAGAAATTGATTTCTTTGAGACTGTTTCTCATGCTATCAAGCCAACAAATGTTCAGTCTTCTTAAACCATACTCTTCAAGCAAAGATTTTTTAGATATGCCACCTCTGTTAAAGCCCGCGATAGCAGAGCCCATGTTTAGGCCCATATTTTTCATTTATCTTTTTTTTGTCCCACCTATTCAATGGAGTATTTTAGGGACCACTTCTCTTCTATAAATATATACTCTTTTGGAAGCCAAGTGAAATAGAGTTTTTTTTACAATCTTAAAGACTAAATCACCCTGCATAACCAACTTCATTGACTTTGCCTTCAAGATTTAGGAAACCTTACTTCATGTCCATCTTTTCTTGAAGTATATCTAGTGTTTTTCACTAATAAATGACCAACACGTCTTATAATTAATGCTAATCACCTATGGAAATTCATGTCTTATAATTACAGGTTGCACCTCTCTATCTTTTGAAATTACATTTATCTCCCCTCTTAAGTTTCTCCGGTTTACAAATTGCCCCTTTCATTTGAAATATGGATGAAAAAAAAGATAAAATCTATCAAATTATGTCATGATATTCAATTTCACCTTATGTTAGGCATTGTGAAAGTCTAGTCACCAGCCATGTTAAATGAGGGAGGGGTATACCAATAAAGGTTTGGAATGAAACTATAAGGAAAGACATGATGTACTTGGGCATTAGTAAAATTATGACAAAAGATAGGTCATAATGGCGACAAAGGATCCATATAGCCGACCCCACTATAGTGGGATAAAGGCTTGAGTGTTGTTGTTGTTGTATTGACTCTACATTTAAAGGGATGATCTTTTTATTTGGAGATATTGATGGAAAGTGATATAACACCACAAATTATTTTATAACATTTCAATTTTACTCTTTGTAATAACTCTATATAGGGGTGTGTTACATTTTACCATTTGTAATTAATCTAGAATCATTATAAAAAATTAAATTGAATATCATAAAATAATTTTGCTAATTTTATCATTTTCCATCCAAATTTCTAACAGAAGGAGCATTTTTGTAAACCGGGGAAACTTAGAGGGGAGGTAAATGTGCGTTCAAAAGATAGAGGGGTGCAACCTGTAATTATGCAAACTCCCAGGGGAGGTCCCATTAATTCCCTTTACAAGATAACAAAGATTATGCTTTCTTCTTTTTTTAGTCGGGGATGTTGGTGTTAGATGTTCATTTTGAGTGGTAGAGTTAGCTTGAAGTCACCTCTGGTGTTGGGATCACCCTCTCTTGTACTTGTATATACATATTATATTTATTCATAGTGAATAGATTCATCAATCAATCCTAACTCTAGCCAATCTCCCTAGCTCTCTTGTTCCTTTTTTGGGCTTGATTCGGATCCCTAAATCAAAAGAGAAAAAAAGGGGGGAAAAGTTTTTTTTAGATTATTCATGAGTTGGCAATAAAGGAATAGGAATTATTTGATTCCTTTTTTTTTTGGGGGGGGGGGGGGTTAATGTTGAAACCGAGATTCGGCTCCACCTAGAGTTCGGACTTAGGGTGCGGCTCACACCTACTTCTCCCAAGCTGTCCCTTGACGAGAGACTTGAATTTTGAAAATGACCCTTGACTCTAGCGCGGAGGTCCCACCTCACACCCGGAAGACCTTTGAGATCTCCCCCTCCCTAGCCAATGCTGAGCTAGGTGCATTGGAGGATGAAGGAGGAAAAAGAAGAGTGGTGAAAACAGGATCCTCCCCAAGGCACCCTTAAGGGTCTATTTATAGATTTCTGAAAACGGTCTGCAAATAGTCAACCTCCGCTGCTCTGAAATTACTAAAAACACGCTAACCTTGTCTGCCAACAGCCAAACTCCGTTGTTTTGAACAGCTATTCGCAGCCCACTAGGGGCAAAATAGCAGACCCTCGTGCCGGGCGAGTACTCCAGCGGGGCGAGTACTCCAGCCGAGCGAGTACTCTAGTCGGGCGAGTACTTCAGTCGGGCGAGCCAGCAGGGCGAGTACTCCAGCAGGGCGAGTACTCCAGCAGGGTGAGTACTCCAGCAGGGCGAGTACTCCAGCGGGGAGAGTACTCCAGGAGGGAGAGTACGCATGGAGAGTACTTCAGCAGGGCGAGTACTCCAGCAGGGCGAGTACTCCACCAGGGAGAGTACTCCAGCAGGGCGAGTACTCCAGCCGGGCGAGTACTCCAGCCGGGCGAGTACTCCAGCAGGGAGAGTACTCCAGTACGGTGAGTACTCCAGCCGGGAGAGTACTCCAGCAGGGCGAGTACTCCAGCAGGGCGAGTACTCCAGCGGGGCGAGTACTCCAGCTGGGAGAGTACTCCAGCGGGGCGAGTACTCCAGCGGGGCGAGTACTCCAGCGGGGCGAGTACTCCAGCCGGGAGAGTACTCCAGCCGGGAGAGTACTCCAGCCGGGAGAGTACTCCAGCCGGGCGAGTATTCCAGCGGGGCGAGTACTCCAGCAGGGCGAGTACTCCAGTAGGGCGAGTACTCCAGCAGAGAGAGTACTCCAGCAGGACGAGTACTCCAGCCGAGAGAGTACTCCAGCATGGCGAGTACTCCAGCCTGGAGAGTACTCCAGCAGGGCGAGTACTCCAGCAGGGCGAGTACTCCAGCAGGGCGAGTACTCCAGGCACTAGCAAGCTAGACAAATTTTTCCTCCCCCTACTAGTATATTATGCAGATCAACAATAAATTGGTCTCAAGGAGTGCAAAACTCTCTAAGAGCTTAAAATTGTGTAACAAGTCTTATTCCTTGCTTGGGGGCCTCATCCCACGAATACAGAATTGTACACAATCCCCGCTCTTTTCGATCGAGTTCTATGCTCAGAAAGAAACATTCAACCCAACGTATTCGCTGAGTGTAGCGCTCTTGGTGCCAAAAATACTTGGCCTCTCCAAGGGGTCAACCTGTCATGCCAGGTAACGGGAGCCTGGGTGGCGAGATCCCCTCCGGGTAGAATTCACTTAACCTCCACGAGGGGTCAACCTGCCCTGCCAGCTAATGGGAGTCTGGGTGGCGAGATTCCCTCCGGGTTGGAACTTTCTCCCCACCGAGGCACATTTGACCCATCCAGCTAATGAGAGCCTGGGTGGGGAGATCCTCTCGGGGTTGGGACTTGCTCTCCCCGAGGCACATTCGACCTATCCAGCTAGTGAGAGCCTAGGTGAGGAGATCCTCTCGGGGGTGGGGTCTGGGATGTCGAAGTGACGCTCTGACGGTATATGATATGGAGGCTTGCCTTTCGAGTGGCCTCGATTCCCACTCCACTGTGGATCACTCTTATACCTCCTCGGGCTCCTACATCGACCCGGTCCTCACATACGTCATCTCTCCCTTCTCTAGGGAGAACTTCTTCAATCCGCACCGGCGGCAGCTGCTGGGTTGGGGCTCTCGCCTCTCTGACTTCCAGGAATTTGGGGCAGGTAGCTGTGGCGTGACCTTCCACCTAGTGGAAGTCACAGTACGATAATACTCTTCCTTCCCTTCTTCAACGGGCTGGGTGATTTCTCCAGTTACCTCTTCCCCCTCTTCCTATCGTCATGGCTTACTATGGTGGGGGTAGGAGCTGCCTAGGGTCTTGCCTTTGGAAGTTGAACCTCCCTTGGCCTCCTTGAAAGTTTCCCCCACCCTGGATGATAACTCTCCCTGTACTTTGAACGGGCCTTCCCCGTTGCCTCCAACCTGGCTTCGGACCTTCCTAAGGTCCCTGGAACCCCTGACCCCTCTGCTCTTCTCTCCTTCTTCCCTCCTGATGCCTCGAGCCACATTGCTCTTTAGATTCTGCCTCTGTCAACCTCGCCAACTTCTTGACAAATGTCGGGTTGTCTTCCTCAGTTTCTATCTCCGTTACCGCCCTTTCCATCAGCTCCTCGAAGAATAAGAGGGCCTTTCGGGTCAGACTCATCTTGAAGAACCCCTCACATAACCCCACTATAAACTCCATCTAGAGGGCATACCCCGGCATCTCCTGGATGTCCAGGATCTCTTCTTGGAACCTGTCCACGTACTGGGCCAATGAATCCTCCGCCCTCTGTCTTATCAGGAAGATGGACTCAGGACTCTTCCTCCTCTTTTTAGAAGTGGAGAAGCAGAGCTGAAAACTCCGGCTCTGTTGAAGCCAAAAATAACCTCAACAAATGTTCACGAACCAAAGTGCAGTCAATGTCTACTTCTCTCAAACCTCGACCCCTGACAGGCTGCTAAGGCCCTAACACAGACCCAAAGCCTCAGCTAGGAGGTCCCACCACACACCCGGAAGATCTCTGAGAGCTTCCCCTCCAAAGCCAAATGCTGGGCTGGGAGCTCTTCAGAAGGCACTAGAGTTGGGGGAAAAATGAGAGCCTGCCTTCCAAAGAGCCCCTATGGGTCTTTTTATAGTCTTCCTTTGACCTGAAAATACTAAAATACCCCTGAGGGGTCTGCCAATAGCCAAATCCCGCTGTTCTCCTAAGGGCGTTTGGGTAATTTTACCTCGGGATAATAATAATAAAATAATCCCCTTTACGAGCGCCGGGCCCTACCACGTGGGCCCACTTGGCGAGAACCCTGGCCGTGAAGGCTCTCGCTGGACCCCCCACTGGGCCAACCTTGGCGAGACCCCTTGCCAGGGAGGTTCGCGCCCCTCACGGTCTTGAAACTATCGCGACTGAAGGCTTACTTAGAGCCTTCTCGCCTGCCCTGGGCGGGAGCTTTCCCTAAGGCGGGAGCTTCCGTAGTCAGGCCCTCTGCTTCGGTCGGTCGACGATCTCTCCTGCCGAGAGCTCGACTATCTGCCCTTGTCGGTCGACGATCTCTCCTGCCGAGAGCTCGACTTTCTGCCCTGGTTTCCTCAGCTTTCGCCTGCCCTTGGCGAGAGCTTCTACAGGACGAGAACTCCCCAAGTATGCCTTAGGGTTAACCCGAGGCTAGCCTGAGACTAGCCCAATCCTGACCATTGAAGCCTTTGGATCCCTCCCAGCGAATATGGGGTTGTACACAATCCCCGCTCTTTTTGAGCTAGCCCTGCGCTCGACAAGACAAGTCCAACCCCCGAAATATTCGCTGGACACGTGCCAACTAACCAGGGGAATCTTTTGGTGGGTCCTACTGCGGCTATAAATACGCACCGATAGGCGACCATATGCCTCGCCCTTGAAATACTGTTTTTACGACTGAGCTCTCGCCCCCCGGGACTTTTGCGCGAGCTTACCATGCATCCCAAACGTGCTGCCAAACCGCTTCCGCAAGACCTCCAAGACCGGTTAGCCGCTGCCCAAGCGCGGGCCTTGGCTAACTGTGCGGCGGTGGCTCCATGGTTAGTGAAAAAGACTTCCATCGCCGGGCCGTCCGAGCCGAAGAAGAAGGAAAAGCAAAGGGCGAAGGTGGTCCGGCGGGACCTTTCTCGCGAGAACAGGGATCCTCCTTCCCCCACTCCCAATCCTGAGGGGGATCCTTCTCCGCAGAAGGTAAGCCTTTCAACCGTTCCTATCGAGCTGATTGTGCACTGGATCCGACAGTTAACGCAAGCTTTCGCAGGAAGCCGCTCCTAACGATGGCGACGAGATCCCGCCAAATTCTTCGAACCTGCCCGCTCATTCACCCAAGGACCAAACGCGGGTCTTGGAAAGGATTCCTCCGGCCGAAATCGGAACGATAGGTACATTTTCCCTTGTCAGTATTTCGACCCGACCTTTTCTTTTCTGAACCGTCTTCTCGCAGTGCCAACTCCCGCCGACCCGGGTCTAACCATCCGGGCAGATGAAGCGAGAACCGTTGAAGTGCCTCCTGCGGCAGCCAATCCTATCCTGCAGGCGGGAGGGGCGGCTTCTGAACCTTCCGCTACTCTTCGGGATGCTGATCATCCCCTGAGAAAAGACAACTCCCCTCCTGCTTCCGGCCAGGCCGGGATTATCGCGCGCGAGCCCTTCCGCCCGGGGCTGGGCAAGCCTCTTCACCTTCTTTATGGGACCAACGGAGGGGCCGGGCCTTCTCGTCCAACTTTGGTTGACGGTTCTCGCCCAACCGCAGGTATGCGAGACCTTTTAAAACCGTTGATCGCCATGCTTTAACCAAAATTCTCGCACGTTTCTTTCGCAGGTGATCCTGGCTTGCGGTCGGGAGTCAACGAGGAAGGAGAAGAAGAGGAAGAAGAAGACGAGGAAGAAGAGGATGAAGAGTCCCCTCTCCCTTCGTCTGGCGAGATAGAAGAAACCCTGAACAGCGCTGGGAGCGCGAAGGGGAGACGGAGGAAGATCTCGGTCATCCTGGCCAAGCTTATCCGGCGAGACCGTGCCCATACTGCCGCGGCGAAAGCATTCCGCGAATCCGTGGAGCAAAGGCTGGAGGCTCTGGAGCGGGATTTCTTCTTGGGCGAGACTGATTGCCCGCGTGGGCCTTCCGCCGAGTCTTCGCCAGGGAGGTGCATCTCGCAGATCCGGGATTACGCCAGGCGGATCAACCTTGGGTGTACCACGCTATCGTCTTACTTCAACCCGTTGGCGCCCCCAAGAACTAGGCGGCGAGAACGGGGACGATGGAGCTGGAAGCCCTACTAGCCTTCACGCTCTGAATCTCAATGTATCTTTTTTTTTCAATGTATCTGTAATAAACATTATTACCAATTAAGTTTTATCCAGCTTGCGCTAGCGAGAATCCCGCTTCTACTCATGTCTCTCTTTTCCTTTTTCTTTTTATCGCTCTGCGAGGCTTTTTAATTAAGACGCTTACACCAATCTAGGATGCTTGCGCCGATCTAGGAGGTTTGTGTTAACCTAGGAGGCTTGCGCCAATCTAGGAGGCTTGCGCCAATCCAGGTAGTCGCGTCGAAACCCGAAACGACCGTTGACCGCTGTCATCCCGAGGGGGAGAACCGAGGCGCCGTTAGCCCGGATTCTGACAGCTGTACTCCGCTGTCACTTTCTCTCTCTGTCGGATGAATTCATGATGATTACGTTTTCTTATAAATAGAGAAGTCTACCAACCGCATTTACTTCTTCGATCCGGAACCTCAGCCTTCCCTCCTTGCTTTCGCGTTCTTGCTCTCGCTTCGACCCCTCTTCCGCTCTCGCTCTTACTCACAAACCAACCATGCCTGGCGAGAGCAAGGGTCGCGCCCACTGCGCGGAAGCTTTTCAAAAACACCTCTTCCCTTCCTGCAAGCTCACCCTCGACGAATACAACATGATCGTTGACCGCTACATCCCCGCCGGCTTCTCGGCGCGAAACCCGGGAATCACGATAGGGTGAATACTCCGGGGGCGGGAGAGCTTGCCATCCCCCTTGAGCACTTCGAGGTGGGCTTCCGCCTCCCCCTTTGGCCGGAGGTTCGGCTAGCTCTTCGCTATTATGGGGTGGTTCCCGCCCAGCTAAACCCGAACTCAATCGCGATACTTATAGCATTCATATGCTATATGCGATCCGAGAGGATCGAGTTTAGTCTGCCCATCTTCCGGAAGCTATTCAACTTCCGCGCCAAGGGGGGGTAGTTTTCTTCTCCGGGCAACTGCTCGAGGTTACCGGTCTCGCCAACAAGCACCACCACTGGGGCGAGAAGTTCGTTTATGTCAGCGGGGACTTCGGCAACGTCCCGCTTCAGCCCGTCCAGTATGAGGACGCTGCCTACAAGCCGCCTGCTCTGGGATCGCGCGAGAGCGCAATCCTGGAATTCTTCGGGACCAAGGAGTTCGACGTCCCCTATCTTCGGCGGGACGTCGACTCCCTCCCACTTGTTCACTCGGGCGAAGGTACGGTCTCGCCTCAGATTCCCTTTTTTATCAAAGATTTTCTTGCGCTGAAGTGCTAAAGCGTTTTAACTTTGCAGGAGAGCGGGAGGTCCCTCTGCGCCAACCCTTCGCCGAAGGCCGGGGTGTCGAGGGTCTGGCAGCGAGAGGCTCCCTTGCGCTCGCGGAAGCTAGCGCCAGCGCCTGCCGAGAAGATCCAGCCCCTCCCTTGCCGCCACCAGCCAAGAAGCGGAAGGTCACCCTTCCTCCTCTCCGAACGCTGAAGAGGCCGAAACCCTCTGCCCTTGAGAAGGGAAAAGCCCCGGCCGTCCCGCCTGTCCAACCTCCTCCAGAGGGCAGGTCCTTTGAAGCGATCCTTCAGATGGCCAGCGAGATGGATGCCGCCGCCAAGAGCCGCGCCGAGGCTTCTACTGGGAACCCATCGGCCGCGAGCGAGGCTGGGGGAGGAGTGGTGACTGGCGAGGCCTGAGTCGAACTTGATCAAAGTTACGACGCTCCTTCCCAGCTGGGCGGAGGGGGAAGATGTGACTGGCGAGGCCTTCTCGCTTGGATACGGCCTTTACAGCCGGGAGGATGCCAGCACATTCGACCAGATGTCCACCCGCCTTATAGCCTTCGATGCCATCCGGGCTCTATTGCGCGGGTTCGAGCTTGCGCATATGTGTGCGCGCCGAAGCATCACCCTTGACAAGAATTTCACCGATATGCGCAAGGCGAGGGAGGACGCGATGGCTCGAGGGCAGGCCGCGGGAGAAGAACTCGCGAAAGCTCAACAAGAGCTTGCGGATGCTCGACTGGCGCTGTCTCTACGCCCTGCGGCTGAGGTAAGCGAGACCCTCCCGAACCCTTGCTTTCGTTTTTCAAAGTTATGATGGTGCGATGTTTCCAGGCTGAACTCTCTTTTTCTTTTCACAGGATTCTGCCCAAGTCAGGGAGCTTCGCGCAGAGCTGGCCAACGCGCGCTGCGAGAGCGTCCTCTTGAGGGAACAGCTTCGCGCAGAGCTGGCGAAGGTCCCGCCTCCGGAGCTAGATGCGAGGCTGTGGAGTCGTTACCTTTCAGAGTACGACGTTGACAAGCTGCTCCAGGCCAACGCTCAGGCAACCGTCAAGCTGACGCTCGAGACGCTGCGAGACGTCAAGCTGCTTCGGGAGGACGGCGCGACCATCGACGCTCGCCAGCTTCTTCCTTGGCTCTACGATCCAGTTCCCAAACCTCCGGGCGCGCCGGACTCGCCTCCCTCAGACATCCCGAGGTCTTCTGCCGCTGGCGAGTCATCTGGAGAGGGCTCTGGCGAGGATTCAAGTGAAAGCACCAGCGGGAGTTACAGCGCGTCCCCCTAAACTTCTCTTTTTGTTTCTTTTGTAATGAGCGAGAGGCTCCAACTTTGTGTAATTAATTTTATGTAAAGCAGTGTTTCATCTCTCATTTTCAGCGTGCTTGAAAGTATATTGTTCTACCGAATGGCTTTCGCGCGAACTTCCGCCGAGACCCTTAGTCTCTTAAGAATAACCTCTCAGAAATCCGTTAGGCGGGAACCTCGCGTTGTTAATTAGGTTGCCCTGCTCAGGTCCGCCGGGAGCCTCTTTTCGCGAGAACCCCCCCCCCCCCCCTTTGACCGAGACCTTTGCTGGCCGTGACCTTTGAGCCGAGACCCTTACTGGCCGAGACCTTTGGGGCGAGACCCTTACTGGCCGAGACCTTTGAGCCGAGACCCTTACTGGCCGAGACTTTTAGGGCCTTGCCTTCAGTCTAGGTCAGGGCCCTACCCACGTATTTTTCCAACCAATCAAACCCCTACCCCACCGGCGAGCCGTCGGACCTGCTAGCTTATTGAGAGCCTGCGTAACGGGTCTACCTGGGGCCGAGTCGAGCTCGTTGTAATGTAGAAGTGGCCAAGAACAAAGTATCTCAGGAGCCAACCTATCCCCCGCAGGCGAGCCTTCGGACCTGCCAGCTTGATGAGAGCCTGCGCAGCGGGTCTACCTGGGGCCGAGCCGAGCTCGGGGTGTCGTAGAAGTGGCTAAGAACAAAGTATCGCAAGAGCCAACCTATCCCCCACAGGCGAGCCTTCGGACCTGCCAGCTTGATGAGAGCCTGCGCAGCGGGTCTACCTGGGGCCGAGCCGAGCTCGGGGTGTTGATGAAGATAACCAAACCTCTCCCCCACAGGCGAGCCTTCGGACCTGCCAGCTAGATGAGAGCCTGCGCAGCGGGTCTACCTGGGGCCGAGCCGAGCTCGGGGTGTTGATGAAGATAACCAAACCTCTCCCCCACAGGCGAGCCTTCGGACCTGCCAGCTAGATGAGAGCCTGCGCAGCGGGTCTACCTGGGGCCGAGCCGAGCTCGGGGTGTTGATGAAGATAACCAAACCTCTCCCCCACAGGCGAGCCTTCGGACCTGCCAGCTAGATGAGAGCCTGCGCAGCGGGTCTACCTGGGGCCGAGCCGAGCTCGGGGTGTTGATGAAGATAACCAAACCTCTCCCCCACAGGCGAGCCTTCGGACCTGCCAGCTAGATGAGAGCCTGCGCAGCGGGTCTACCTGGGGCCGAGCCGAGCTCGGGGTGTTGATGAAGATAACCAAACCTCTCCCCCACAGGCGAGCCTTCGGACCTGCCAGCTAGATGAGAGCCTGCGCAGCGGGTCTACCTGGGGCCGAGCCGAGCTCGGGGTGTTGATGAAGATAACCAAACCTCTCCCCCACAGGCGAGCCTTCGGACCTGCCAGCTAGATGAGAGCCTGCGCAGCGGGTCTACCTGGGGCCGAGCCGAGCTCGGGGTGTTGATGAAGATAACCAAACCTCTCCCCCACAGGCGAGCCTTCGGACCTGCCAGCTAGATGAGAGCCTGCGCAGCGGGTCTACCTGGGGCCGAGCCGAGCTCGGGGTGTTGATGAAGATATCCAAACCTCTCCCCCACAGGCGAGCCTTCGGACCTGCCAGCTAGATGAGAGCCTGCGCAGCGGGTCTACCTGGGGCCGAGCCGAGCTCGGGGTGTTGATGAAGATAACCAAACCTCTCCCCCACAGGCGAGCCTTCGGACCTGCCAGCTAGATGAGAGCCTGCGCAGCGGGTCTACCTGGGGCCGAGCCGAGCTCGGGGTGTTGATGAAGATCCCTTCAACCAGGCCTATTCTATCACTGAGATGAGGGATCATAGCCACTTAAAACTAAAACATAAAGATTGCCTATTCAGCGACAGTCAACATTTTGAAATAAACTCATTGAAAATGCAACAGTTGTTTACAACACTACAATCCTTCTTTCCCTCCTACGGGTAGAAGCGCTTCAGGTCATCACCATTCCAGGTGTGACTCAAGGTCCTTCCCTCCGCGTCCTGGAGATAGTAGCCTCCGTTAACCAGAGCCTTCTCTACTATGTAAGGCCCTTCCCAGCTAGGGTTGAGCTTACCAACCGCGGCCGACCTTCCCGCAGCGTCGACCTTTTTCAGTACTAGATCCCCCTCGGTGAATTGCTTGACTCTGATGTGCTTATCGAAGTACCGAGCCATTCGCCGTTTTATTTCTTCTTGCCTGATGGCGGCAACATCCCGCAGCTCTTCCACCATATCTAATGAGAGGCGCAACCCTTCCTCATTTTCCAACCTCCAAGCTTCGCTTCCCTCAGCTGTGGCCGCGACCCTTGGGGACCTAACCTCGAACTCCACAGGGAGGACAGCCTCACACCCATGAGAGAGCTTGAAGGGGGTCTCTCCTGTGGCCGTGTTCGGAGTTGTTCGCAAGGCCCACAGGACGGAAGGGAGCTGTTCCACCCAGCTACCCTTCAGGTTCTCCACCTTCTTTTTTAGCAAGTTGACGATGACTTTGTTTGCCGCCTCCACCTGGCCATTGCTCCGAGGATGATGGACAGAGGCGAACCTGAGGTCAATCCCCAATTGGGTGCAGAAATTGATGAATTCTTCACTGGCGAACTGAGGACCGTTGTCCGTCACTATCGCTTGGGGCAATCCGTGCCTGCAAATGATTTCCCCCCAAACGAAGTTTCTGATGACCTGGGAGGTTACCTTGGCTAACGGCTTGATCTCCAGCCATTTGGAGAAGTAGTCAATCATAACTAGGAGGAACCTCCTCTGTCCGCTAGCTGGAGGAAAGGGTCCAACCAGGTCCATTCCCCAAATGGCGAAGGGCCATGGCGCCGTGATGCTTCGAAGCCTTTGGGCGGGCAAGAGCTGCAGAGGAGCATGCACTTGGCACTTCCGACACCTCCTTGCGAATTCAGCTGTATCCTTACTTAAGGTCCGCTAGAAATATCCTTGCCTTATCACCCTTGCTTCCAATGTCCTTCCCCCTGAATGACTGCCGCATTCTCCCGAATGCACCTCTTCCAGGATCCTCGGGACTTCCTCCTCGGTTACGCATCTCGCGAGGAGCCCTGACAACATCTTCCGATGCAAGCTCCCCTCCAGCATCAGGTAATGAGCCGCCTTGTGCCTGAAGCTCTTTGCATCCTTGACTTCTTTTGACAGTTCTCCTGTGGTCAAGAAGGTCACCAACGGATCTACCCATGAGGACCGCTGTTGGGTACATTGGAAAATGTGTACCTGATTTGAAGAAGCCCAACCTAGCTCAATGATATACATCATGTTGTATTTGATGTTGTTTTGAGTTGACATGTGCAGGTAAAGAATTGTTAAAGTTTACAGAAAAAAATTCTAAGTCCAAGTGTCGACACAAAGGAACATGTGTCGTCACATAGAAGAAAGTTGTCGACACAACACTGGGAAAGTGTGTCGACACAGAAGGTGTAAGTCGACACTACTCTGGGAAAAAGTGTCGACACATAACATAGTCTACAACAACACTAGGAAAAAGTGTCGACACAGAAGAAGTAAGTCGACACAACACTGGGAAATTGTGTCGACTCAGAAGAAGTAAGTCGACACAACACTGGGAAATTGTGTCGACACAGAAGAAGTAAGTCGACACAACACTGGGAAATTGTGTCGACACAGAAGAAAAACGTCGACCTCAACATTGGGAGAATGCGTCGACACTGAAGAGTATAGTCGATCTCAAGTTTGTCGACATCATCTGAATATGTCGACACAGAAGAAAATTGTCGACACCTGAAGGCTAAGTCAACACTTGCTAAAGTTATGATTCTACAACAACTGTGTCGACACACAGGACTTGTGTCGACACACTGCAGAGTCAAAGACCAAGTTAGTTTCAGAAGAAAATGTGTCGACACAAAGGCAATTTAGTCGACATCACTGAAGGCAGTGTCGACACCAAAGTCAATTGTGTCGACACAAATAGACAGATGGTCTCGACACTTTCTGACAGACTGTTTCAACACTAAGGCACAGGACTTGTTTGAAGACTTGACAGCTGTGGGTTATCACCAGTTAACTGAAGTTGTCAGACTTGTCAGAAAACGGTTAGAAACCGGATCAGCCGGTTACCATGAAGAATGTCTATAAATAGACAGATTCAGAAGGAGAAGAGGACAATGAACAACATATAGAACTGACCCTTTGAAATACATTGGATCAGAAAGTGGAGAAGGATTACATTCTACTCATTTCAAGAAAGTGCTAGGCACTTAAGAAGATCTTCTCCGGGAGATCTAAGAAGACTATCTAAGGGTAGATCTAAGAAGAGTTCTAATCAGAATTCAGAAGAATCATTCAAAGTTCTGGATAGAGAGAGATCAAGTCAGAATTTGAAGAAGAAGAAGGAATCCACCAGTGGATTCTCAAGAAGCTGTTTGGAATCAACTCAGCTAAGTACATTTTCAAGAAGCTTTGAAGAAGGCTAAGAAACAGTTGATTGCATCAGCTGATTAAGAATTGTCATTGCCTTTTCTCTCTCAACTTGGCAAGACAAATTAAACAATCTTTTCTATATTTCTGTAGGATCTGTTTATACAGATCTGAGTTGTAAGCCTATGTTATAAAGGCTGAGTGTAGGAGTGTTGAACTCTGAGTGGTAGGGCTGATTGCCTGAGTGTAGGAGAAGGATATTCTCTGAGTTGTAGGCCTTGGGGCAAGGCTGAGGTAGGGCAGTTGTGCCTGAGTTGTAGGAACCAGTTGGGTTCTGAGTTGTAAGATCTATTGATCTGAGATAAGTGGAAGTTTGGCCGAATCTAGCATACAGCTAGATAGGTGAAGGGGGAAAGTGGATGTACCCAGACCTTGGGGAACCACTATAAAACATAGTGCAATCTGTGATGTTTTGTTTTCTGTGATTGCTGTGTTTTCATATTAGTTAATAAATTGAATTCTGTCTAGAAGTTTTAGAAAGAAAAGCAGAACCTATTCACCCCCCCCCCCCTCTAGGTGTTTAGGCTGCCTTGAAAGTTAAACTATCAAGTGGTATCAGAGGGAGGTTCCTCAAAAAGGACTTAACAGTCTGAGGTAGATCTGATAGGCAGATTCAAGAATCAAGAAGATGGGTTCTGGAGAGAATCATAAGGAGCTAGGGTCAATGAAATTACCCATATGCAAGAAGGAAATCTTTGGGATCTGGAAAGAAAGAGTCAGATTGTTTATGGAAGCATCTGACCCAAGGATTTACATCACAGTACAGGAAGGCCCCTTCATACCAATGAAGATATCTGTTCTTGATGCAAATATCCAAACACCAAAGACTTATTCTGAAATGACCAAGGATGAAATCATCTTGGCAACCATGGACAAAAGGGCACAGAACATCATTGTCAGTGCCATAGATGATTCAACATTTCAGAATCTGATTCACTGCAAGACCTCCAAGGAGATGTGGGACACATTGATTGTCTACATGGAGGGATCAGAAGAAGTAAGGCTGGACAGAAAATCTATGCTAAATCAGGAGTATGAAAGTTTTAGACAAGGAAAATCTGATAGCATAACTGAGTGCTATAAGAAATTCTATAGAATTGTGAATGAGCTAATTTCCTATGGAAGAGTCTTCAGTACCTATGAACTGAATGACAAATTCTTAAGATCCTTATCAAAGGATTGGGATACAAAGATCTGTGCCATAAGAGAAGTGGCAAAATTGGCAGAGATATCTCCTCCAACTCTGTTTGGAAAGTTGCTATCCTATGAAATGCAACTTATGGTAAGGAAGGAGGAGGAAAGAAACTCAAGAGGAGAGCATAGAGAAAAGACTGTGGCATTTAATGCTGAAGCCACCAGAAAGAATAGGAGGAAATCACCATCTCCTCCTAAGGAAGTTGAAGAAGGTAGTTCTGAAAATTCAGATAAGGGTTCAGTCAGCAGTGATTCAGATGCAGACTTTGCTGCATTCACTAGGCAATTTCAAAGGTTCTTGAAAAAGAAGCAATGGAAGTCTAGGCCTTCCTCATCACAGCAAGTAGATGACTATTATCAGAAAAGAAGGTCATCTAGGAAAGAGAAAAGCAGGTCAAAGCCCAGCAAAGCCACTACCTTCAAAGATTGTCTGCTATTGTTGCAATAGGCCTGGACATGTAGTGGCTGAGTGTCCTGACAAAAGGAAGGAATCTTCAGAAAAGAAGAAGACTTATCAGAAAGGCAAGAAGGAGAAATCCTTTGTAGCAAAGAAAGATAAAAGTCTGTCAGACCAGTCAACTTCAGAATCAGGATCTGAAGCTGAAGCATATATTGGATTATATGCTGCATCTGAGGAAGAGGAGTTTATGCAGTTGCTAGACTCCATCAATGAACATCAATGCATGGGTTTGATGACTAGATCAGAAGAGGACCTATGCCAAAATCAGTCTGGTCCTAATGAGGTAAACAGTCCTTCCAGTACATATGTTTGTAGTACAAGTGAAGAATCAGCTACATCTGCATCAAGTGATGAAGATGCATCTGGATCTGAAGGAGATGTCTATCAATTGATAGACAAGTATGGGGACTTGTTGCAGGCCCTTAAGAAAAGCAAGAACCTGGTTAAATCACAGGCTCAGGAAATTGCTGATCTAAGGGTTGCAACAACTGAGTTAGAAAAAGTCCTTGATCAAAAGTTAGCTGAAATTGCCAAGCTGAAGAATATAACTATTATTCAGATGGGCACAATTAATTATACTAATGATCAAGTGAAGAGTCTGGAGGACAGACTGAGAATTGAAAGGGATTTAGTGGCTAGTTACTCTAAGCCAAAATCTGTCTTACCCTTGATAGATGAATTTGTCACTCAGAAGGGTAAGGCTGGATTAGGATTTAAGGGTAACTCCAGGGCTGGCAGATTCAAGAGGAAAGGCAAAGCCCCTATTCAGCCACTAAACCTTTCAGTCCCCATAAGGTTTGGTAAGGAGAAAGTGCCTTCTAACATATATGATCATGAAGACATTCAGGATCATATCAAGACAAATGTTCTGAAGAACAAGGGTGTTAAGGCAAGCAGGCCTACCTATGGTCATAAGCCCTATGGTTTTAAGAAACCAGTAGGAGAAGCTGCAACAGCACCAGCAATGAACAGAAATGCTTCTGACAAGGATGTATCTAGATCTAGATACAATAAGTTTGAATGTTGGTGCTGTGGCAAGAGGGGTCATTTTGCATTGGACTGCTGGTATAACACAAGTGTTATAAAGAATAAGAGTCTACCTGTTAGAAGAGGTTATGATAACTTTATTAAGGCTAACCTGAACCAAGGACCCAAGACTTACTTGGGTTCTAAGGGTAAGTAATTCTGTATTGCAGGTGAATCCAAGTTACCATGCCCCTATATGGTACTTGGATAGTGGTTGTTCCAGGCACATGACTGGAACAAAGGGGCTGCTGAAGGAGTATTCATCTGTCAAAGATGGACATAAAGTGATCTTTGGTGGATCTGAAAAAGGAGTCATCAAAGGATTTGGTAACATCTCTTCAAACCTAATTACTATCACCCAAGTGGCCTATGTAAAAGGTTTGAAACATAATCTAATAAGCATAAGCCAGCTGAGTGATCTAGGATATGACATTTCATTTGGTAAGGATGGATGTCATATCAAAAGGTCAAGTGATCAAGAGATCATATTGACTGGGTATAGGAAGAGAAATGTGTATTGCCTTAATTTTGAATGTGAGAATAAGGCATCCCCCATTTGTCTTGTAGCTGATGACAATGCTTCTCATTGTGTTAAGTGGCACAAGAGATTGGCTCATCTAAACTACAAGACAATTGGCCAACTCTTTAGTAAAGAACTTAGTGAGAAATGGGCCTCAAGTTAAGTGTATAAAGGAAGGGGTATGCTCAGCTTGTCAAAAGGGCAAGCAGACAAAAACCTCATTTCAAAGCCTTGAAAACAAGGATTCTGTGAGGTGCTTATACCTCTTGCATATGGATCTTTTTGGTCCTATGCCAGTTCACAGTCTAGGTAGGAAGGTCTACACACTAGTGGTTGTAGATGACTATTCTAGATTTACATGGGTGTTCTTTCTGAGACAAAAATCTGAAACCCCAAGTGTATTATTTAAGTTTGTAAAGCAAATTCAGAATGAACTGAACAGTACAGTGGTCAAAATCAGAAGTGACCATGGTACTGAGTTTCAATCTGAAAGCATGACAAACTTGTGTATAGACTTTGGGATTTTCCAAGAGTTCTCCTCACCTAGAACACCTCAGCAAAATGGAATTGCTGAAAGAAAGAATAGATCATTAATTGAAGCTGGTAGAACTCTATTGAGTGACACCTCTCTCCCAGAATATTTTTGGGCTGAGGCAGTTAACACTGCTTGTCATGTCATCAATAGGGCTTCTATCACCAAAAGCCACAGGAAGACTCCCTATGAGATTGTGAAAGGCAGAAAACCAAATCTATCCTATTTTAGGATCTTTGGCTGCAAGTGCTATATACTTAACAATGGTAAGTCTTATTTGACTAAGTTTGCTGCCAAATCCCAGGATGGGATATTTGTTGGGTACAGCACAAATAGTAAGGCCTATAGAGTCTTCAACTTAACTACTCAAGTTGTTGAAGAATCTGTGCATATTGTATTTGATGAAACAAGATTAATCAATTGTGAATTGTCTTGTAGATCAAATGACTCAACAGGTATAAGCAAGAAGATGGACAAGCTCTCCATTGCTGAAGCTTCAAAGGAAGAGGGAGCATTGGAAAATGAAGGCTGCTGTCCAGGGGGAGTACAAGAGATAATGGAAGCTGATGAAAACCAAGAGGAACAGCAGAATGAAGAAGCTGGAGATGCTCAACCTGAAGAGAATCTACCTCCAGCTATAAGATATCTAAGAGATCATCCTACTGATCAGATAATTGGTGATCCAAGACAAGGAGTGCAAACTAGAAGCAGAAATCAAAGCACAGTTTTGCATTCTAGTTTCTTGTCTCAAATGGAACCTAAGAAGTTTGAAGAAGCTATCCAAGACCAGCACTGGATTGATGCTATGCAAGAGGAGCTGAATCAGTTCAGAAGGTGCAAGGTCTGGGAGCTTGTTCCTAAACCAAGAGGCCACAACATAATTGGGACTAAGTGGATCTATAGGAACAAGCTAGATGAAAGTGGAATAATAATAAAGAATAAAGCAAGATTGGTTGCAAAAGGATACAGGCAGGAAGAAGGGATTGACTTTGATCAAACCTTTGCTCCAGTAGCAAGGCTGGAGGCAATCAGAATGTTCCTTGCCTATGCAGCCTACCAAGACTTCAAAGTATACCAGATGGATGTAAAGTCAGCATTTCTGAATGGTGATCTTAAAGAAGAAGTATATGTAGAGCAGCCATCAGGTTTTGTAGATCCTCTTAAACCTGATTCTGTGTACAAGCTTAGGAAAGCTTTGTATGGGTTAAAACAAGCTCCAAGGGCTTGGTATGAAACCCTGTCTACCTTCCTCATTGAGAATAAATTCTCAAGAGGAAAGATAGACAAAACTCTATTCCTTAGGGAATCCAAAGGAAAGATCATCTTAGTCCAGATCTATGTTGATGACATAATCTTTGGATCTACTGAAAACAACCTTTGTAAAAAGTTTGCCAAACTTATGCAAGGGAAGTTTGAGATGAGCAGTATGGGAGAACTTAAGTTCTTCTTGGGACTCCAAGTAAGACAGACTGATGATGGATTGTCCATATCCCAGTCTAAGTTCACCAAGGAATTAATTAAAAAATATGGTATGGAGTCATCCTCCTCCATGAGAACTCCTATGGGCACAAGTATGCCAATATGCAAAGATGAGGCAGGTAAACCTGTTGATGAATCATTGTATAGAGGAATAGTTGGGTCACTACTATATCTCACTGCTAGTAGACCTGACATTATGTATGCAACATGTGTCTGTGCTAGGTACCAAGCCTGCCCTAAAGAATCTCATTATACTGCAGTAAAAAGGATTCTGAGATATCTAAAGGGCACTCCTACTCTAGGTCTTTGGTACCCTAGGAATAGAGATTTTCAACTAACAGGCTATTCAGATGCAGATTTTGCAGGATGTAGAGAGGATAGAAAGAGTACTACAGGTACTTGTCAATTCCTGGGAGGAAGACTAATATCTTGGAGTAGTAAAAAACAGACTAGTGTGGCAATTTCCACAGCTGAGTCAGAGTATATTGCTGCAGGAAGCTGCTGTGCACAGCTATTATGGATGCAGCATCAGCTTAAAGATTATGGTATTCAGGTAAGTAGAACACCCCTTTTATGTGATTCTAAGAGTGCTATTTCTATTGCTAATAATCCAGTCTCTCATAGTAGAACTAAGCATATAGAAATTAAATATCATTTTCTTAGAGAACATGTAGAAAAAGGTGACATCTCATTGGAATTTGTAAAAACAGATTATCAAATAGCAGATGTATTTACTAAGCCTTTAGATGAAACCAAATTCAATAAATTCAAAATTGAATTAGGTATGTTAACCATTGATTAATGTATTAAACAAAATCATTAACAATGCTATTGAAATGGTTTATAAGTAAGTAAAAGTAGTAACAACATAATCAAGTGTTAAAAAGGACACATTGAAGTTACAGAAATTGGCTAAGTAAGAATGTGTCAACACATTCAGTAATAATGTGTCGACTCAGAGAAATTATGTCGACAAGTCAGAAATATTGTGTCGACACAGAGAATATGTGTCGACACTTAAGAGTTTTATTGTCGACTTAACCAGGAATGTAATGTCGACTCAACCAGAATTATGGTGTCGACACTTACAAAATATGTGTCGACACTTGTCCTTAGTGTCGACACAGAATTTCTGTCTTTCTACTATGTATCCAAGGTGTCGACATAACCACATATTGGTGTCGACACATAGTAGGCTGAAGAAATGTCGAGTTAATAGAAGCTTGTGTCGACACATTCCGTCTGTGTCGACACATTTAGACTGTTTTTGGCGCCTTTTGAACTTCTTTCAACAGAAGCTATAAATAGGTCAAAAGCTCTTATTGTCGACACGCTTTCAAGGTTTTCGAGACTAAAACCCTGTGTCGACAATCTTTCTTTCTCTTCTCTCTCAAGCCTTCTCGACGACTCGATGGCGCCAAGGATTGAAGACAATGTTAATGAAGGGTATGAGTTGGTGCGCCAGGCCTTTGCAGAGGCGCCGCCTGATGTTCAAGGAGTTATCACCCTTCTCTCCGCATCAGGGTTAGAATTTCTTGTCTCAGAACCATCCAAGATCTGGAAGAAGGAGGTGCACGAGTTCTTTATCTCAGCATCAGTCCATTCTACTGAACTCAAGATCAAGTCCATTGTTCACGGGACTAAGATTAAGATTACCCAAAGAGGTTTGAGAAAGTTTTTGCAATTACATGTAGTTGAAAATGAAGAAGAGGTTCCTAGTTCTAAGACAAGGGAAGCCCTTCAATGGTGTGGTTTGGATTCAAACATGAAGATTGGTGCTGCATTCAATAGGAAGGGTATGAATCAGCAAGGAAAGTCTTGTCTGAAATAGTTGGGAAAGTAATTCTCTGCAAGACAGGTGGACATGATAGGATTTCTGCCTATATGTTCAACCTTATGACCAGGATTGCCTTTACAATTCCTACTGATTGGTCAGTAATCCTATTTGACAAGATTAAAGAAGGGATCAAGAAGCCTAACATGGCTAGGATCATAAGTCTATATCTCAATGGAGCAATTCCTGAAGTGATGCAGCAACTGCCAGGATCTAAAATCAATCATATGAGAAGGATGGACATGAGACTATTCTCCAGGTGGGAAAGGGTGCTGTCTAAAGATGTGCCTGAAGAGAGCAGGCCAGACACCCCTGTGAAATCCCCTTCTCCAGCTCACGAGACTGAGCAACAACAAGAGGACCCACTTAGGATACAGAGTGAAGAACAACCTCCCTCCACTATAGTTCATCAAGTAGATACATCTGCACAGATGCAGGGGGAGCCAGTTCAATCTCCTGCTCAAAATGTATCTACCCCTGCTCAGGTACAAGTGGTACAGGTGTAGGGGGAGCAAATGTATTTTACTATAAAAGACTTTCTAAAAGTTTTTTTTCTCTGCACAGGTTCAGGGGGAGCATGTGTCTTCTCCTACTCCAGATATGCAGCTGCCTGAGAATGTGCACAAGGATGCACCTAATGACTTATCTTCAGATGCTCCAGTTCAAAAAGAATACACTCTGGATGAGTTATTTCCTAATGATGACATAGCTACTGATAGAATAGAAGAGGACCAAGATGTTGAGCAGCCTCTTGACATAGAGCTAGAACAAGGAGTGGAGAAAGTTCAAGAGATTGAAAAAGTACAAGAAGTAGAGGAGGAGCACAGAATTGAGGGGGAGCCAGTACATGTTGAAACTGAGCAACATGGCACTGAAGCAGATAGAGTTCACATTGAGAGTACTTCTGAATCTGAAACTGAAGAAGCCAGGTTGGCTAAGAAAAGAAAACTGGTTGTATTTAAAAGAAGAAGCAAGACTTATAAACAGGCTTTACAGACATCACCTCCACCACCACCTCCTGAAGTTGATTATAACAAGTTCTTGGTGGATTTACAGGTGAAATTGGATGACCACAGGGTGGCCATTGAGAAATATGTTGATGAAAGCAACAATAATCTGCAGTTTGACTTAGCCCAAGATATCAAATCTATCCAATTTCAAGTCAACTTGAATAAAACTGAAATGACAGATTGCTTCCACAAGGGTGGCAATGCTGTAGTTTATCTGGCTAAACAACAGCAGGCTATCTCTACAAAGGTGGATGATATTGCTTTGAAGCAAGGTTATGTTCTGGAAAATCAAATACGAATGAATGACAATTTAACTGAATCTCATAATGAGATCATTCAAGAGGTGAAGAAGATTGTGCCAGGGATGCCTGCAAATAAAGCCAAAGAAATGGAAGAATTTGATAAGAATTTTCAAGCTGCTATTGCATCTGTTAAGACTGCCATCACAACCTCTCAACAGGAAATATCTGAAAAGCTTCAAAAGTTAAGACCATTTTTCAAAGAGGGAGTGAATTATTTGGATGGCCAAATTCGATTCCAGAAATAAGATCTTAGAGATCATGTATCAAGAGAAGCCATAAAGGGGGAGAGGATGCTGATTCATGCAGGCTCTGAGCATGCCAAATGGGTGACCAATAGTATAAGAGCCACATTGGGATATCCACCATTGTGTGATGATAACATGGTGGCTGAGTCAGGTCTGCAAACAGGACTACTTGAAGGTGACCAACCTGAGGTTGCCCAAGTCATATACCCCCCTCCAGATTTTGATATATTGGATCAGCAAGTGCAATATATGTATAGTCCTTCAAAGGAGGTTGTAAATGTTATCTTTGGAAAGGTTGATAAGCCTGAGGTAAATTTGCAAGAACAGCAAGATGCTCTACTGTCAAAGAAAAGATTTAGAGAGCAGGCTGAGCTGAAGCCAGATTTTGAGCAGTGGAGTCCTACTTCCAGAAATATAATACTCACTGCATGGAAAGCTGTCAAAGATCAAGTTCATGAAAGGGGCAAGTGGTACAATGAGCAGGAATGGCAGAAGTATGAGGCAAGATAAGAAGCCATTGTACAATTCAGAAGGAAAGCTAAGCTGGGAAGACTTCCACCTGATGCAATGGAGCCAAGCAAATACTTCCCAAAGCCTTTTCACTATTTTGAAAGGCAAAGGCTCAAGGAAGAAGCTAAGAAGAAAGCTGATTTTAAAGGAAAAAAGATGGCTGAAGAATCAGAAGCTCCTGTGACAGCTAAAATTAAATCTGGACAAGGGATTGTTATTAGAGAGCCTGATCAATCCTAATAATGTTTTAGTTCTTTCATAATGTTTTGTAATGATGTAATGTGATCAGTCAAAGAAAAACCATGTAATCAAACATTACCCAGTAATAAACAAAATATTGTTAAAATCTGTGATAGATTGTTTTATCCATGATGTTCTTATTATTTTGTTTATAATTAAGTATCCCTGTGTATTGTCATATATCATCATTTTATACTATTTATAAATGGTGTATATCATTGGCTATAAGGGTTATGACTTCTCCAAATAGGGGGAGATTGTTGGGTACATTGGAAAATGTGTACCTGATTTGAAGAAGCCCAACCTAGCTCAATGATATACATCATGTTGTATTTGATGTTGTTTTGAGTTGACATGTGCAGGTAAAGAATTGTTAAAGTTTACAGAAAAAAATTCTAAGTCCAAGTGTCGACACAAAGGAACATGTGTCGTCACATAGAAGAAAGTTGTCGACACAACACTGGGAAAGTGTGTCGACACAGAAGGTGTAAGTCGACACTACTCTGGGAAAAAGTGTCGACACATAACATAGTCTACAACAACACTGGGAAAAAGTGTCGACACAGAAGAAGTAAGTCGACACAACACTGGGAAATTGTGTCGACTCAGAAGAAGTAAGTCGACACAACACTGGGAAATTGTGTCGACACAGAAGAAGTAAGTCGACACTGTTGGATTTAATGTGCAACGTAGGGATGAAATTTTTTTTATAAAAAATTTCAAATCACAAAACCGATAACACAGAAACGGATCGTGTTCCTCTCATGACAATGGCGAGATAAAATTCTACGTCGCTTAAAATTAGCATTCACAAAAACTGATCTAAACCATCACATGTAGATTAGGGGTTGTACCTCTAGAAATAGATATTTCTAGGTGAAGAGCGGAGATCTCAGATATTGCTTTAGATAGAACTGAAGAGACAAAGAAACGAAGCGGCGTTGATCACCTCTAGGTTCACCTTGAACCCAAAACAGCCCAACGACCTCTGCTTTGAAGAGAAGAGGAAGAAGATGAAGCTTTAGACAGCGTTCCTGTAGCCGAGTAACTCCAGGTGGCCGAACTGCACCTAGACACCGGCGAAAAACCGGAAAACCGGAGAGAGGGCTGCTCACTATTTCCGTCCAGGAGAGCCCCACTTTGTATTCTCTCCTATTCCTTCAACGTCATCAAGGGAGGGGGAGAATCCTATTGGTTTAAGGAATTTCTATAATTAGAATTTATTTCAGTTTTAATTACAATAAAAACCTGATTATTTAATTAGGTCTTTATAAATTCTGAAACCGAAATCCATTAATTAGAAACTTAATTTCAGCCCTTAAGAAAAACTGATTTCTTAATTGGGTTTTATCAAACCCCCAAAAGGAAACTGAAATTCCTTAATTAGGAATCCTAGAGAGTTCTCAATTAGTGGGCTAAATAAAATATTGTGCAAAAGATTATTTGCACAAATGCCACCACCATCTATCCTTCCCTTTCAAACTTATTAATTAATGTGATTGTACGCAACGCTACGCGCTACATATATTATTTAGTCGAGTTATCGATTCTATAATGGATTCAATCATTATATCAATAACGCCTAAATAGAATCACAAAATAATAACTGTCTAAACGTGTCGCTTAACAACGACTGTTATTCGCACTCAATCAAGTATTTTGAATCATACAACTATGAAAATAAATACATACTTTGAGTCGAATGCGGCTGTTTCTATTCATTTGGTGTGACCTTTACTGAGTGACTGAGTCGTCTAGTCAATAATATATCTATATATATCATGGGCTATAAGAGGCGTTATCACTGCATTATAGCTGACCAGGCAACACAGTAAATAGGTAACACAAAAATATATGACCCGTGTCCATCCCAGTCGCATGATATCATAAATGTTCTGCAGAATAGGTTAGTGTCATTCCCGCAGCACATTCATCTTTCTTGGCTTCTTAAGCACAATGTATTTATAACTACTTTAGTTATATTGCATGCCATACAATCTTGCTTTGCCAAGGGGCCCAGTAATATCATAGCTCGATGTAACTCGAGGGACAATTTGATACTGTCGATATGTAAACCCAACCCGCACAGGTCACACAACAAGTTGTAGTGTATATTCCATCAATAGATGATATTCAACTGCTACTACATTGTACACCCTGTGAAGATAGGTTCACAAATCTCATATCTTCATTCAATAAGACACGTTGAGACTATCGATGACACTAAACACAATCCATACGATATCTCAACATAAGATTGGGTCTAACTCAATATGTATAGTTTCAACCTATATACATACTCATATGTTTAAGCGATAACTATTATCAACATTTGTAGAACTACAATGTACTTTAACCCATATGACAATCCAATGTGGTGGTCAATGTCCCACCTTGACCACCATAATCGTGAGTATGTTAAACTAAGATCATGTGATGGAACTCAAGTGTTCTACTGTTCAAGACCAAGAGCATCTTCTCGAACTATCATGAGACATCACTATATGATCTAGGGACAGAATAAATTAATTATTCGCAAAAACATGAACTAAATAATTTGAGGACAACTTTCAAAAACACAAATCCTTCAGACACAACACTGGGAAATTGTGTCGACACAGAAGAAAAACGTCGACCTCAACATTGGGAGAATGCGTCGACACTGAAGAGTATAGTCGATCTCAAGTTTGTCGACATCATCTGAATATGTCGACACAGAAGAAAATTGTCGACACCTGAAGGCTAAGTCAACACTTGCTAAAGTTATGATTCTACAACAACTGTGTCGACACACAGGACTTGTGTCGACACACTGCAGAGTCAAAGACCAAGTTAGTTTCAGAAGAAAATGTGTCGACACAAAGGCAATTTAGTCGACATCACTGAAGGCAGTGTCGACACCAAAGTCAATTGTGTCGACACAAATAGACAGATGGTCTCGACACTTTCTGACAGACTGTTTCAACACTAAGGCACAGGACTTGTTTGAAGACTTGACAGCTGTGGGTTATCACCAGTTAACTGAAGTTGTCAGACTTGTCAGAAAACGGTTAGAAACCGGATCAGCCGATTACCATGAAGAATGTCTATAAATAGACAGATTCAGAAGGAGAAGAGGACAATGAACAACATATAGAACTGACCCTTTGAAATACATTGGATCAGAAAGTGGAGAAGGATTACATTCTACTCATTTCAAGAAAGTGCTAGGCACTTAAGAAGATCTTCTCCGGGAGATCTAAGAAGACTATCTAAGGGTAGATCTAAGAAGAGTTCTAATCAGAATTCAGAAGAATCATTCAAAGTTCTGGATAGAGAGAGATCAAGTCAGAATTTGAAGAAGAAGAAGGAATCCACCAGTGGATTCTCAAGAAGCTGTTTGGAATCAACTCAGCTAAGTACATTTTCAAGAAGCTTTGAAGAAGGCTAAGAAACAGTTGATTGCATCAGCTGATTAAGAATTGTCATTGCCTTTTCTCTCTCAACTTGGCAAGACAAATTAAACAATCTTTTCTATATTTATGTAGGATCTGTTTATACAGATCTGAGTTGTAAGCCTATGTTATAAAGGCTGAGTGTAGGAGTGTTGAACTCTGAGTGGTAGGGCTGATTGCCTGAGTGTAGGAGAAGGATATTCTCTGAGTTGTAGGCCTTGGGGCAAGGCTGAGGTAGGGCAGTTGTGCCTGAGTTGTAGGAACCAGTTGGGTTCTGAGTTGTAAGATCTATTGATCTGAGATAAGTGGAAGTTTGGCCGAATCTAGCATACAGCTAGATAGGTGAAGGGGGAAAGTGGATGTACCCAGACCTTGGGGAACCACTATAAAACATAGTGCAATCTGTGATGTTTTGTTTTCTGTGATTGCTGTGTTTTCATATTAGTTAATAAATTGAATTCTGTCTAGAAGTTTTAGAAAGAAAAGCAGAACCTATTCACCCCCCCCCCCCCCTCTAGGTGTTTAGGCTGCCTTGAAAGTTAAACTATCAACCGCCGATTCACCTCCATCACCTCTCCCTCTTCAATGGCTGGCCGAAATAGTTCGGTTAGGGTACCTCCACCCCGAGGCCCGAACTTTGCTAACCGGTCAGCTGCCATGCTTTCCTCCCTGGGAACATGTTGAATAGAAAAAGAACGGAAACCTCCAATAATAGTTCTTACCTTTGATAGATATCTTGCGAGGGTAGGCTCCCGGGCCTCAAACTCGCCTCGGATCTGCGATGCTACCACCATGGAGTCGGTGAAGGCCTCCACATCCTGGATTTCCAGCTCCTTTGCCAAGCGAAGGCCAGCGATCACAGCCTCATACTCCGCTTGGTTATTGGTTATAGGGAAATGGAAAGTCACTGCTTGCTCTATGGTAACTCCCTGAGGGCTTACCAACACCACACCTCCTCCCAGGGAGTGCCTTCCTGAGGCCCCGTCGACCACCATCTTCCACGCTTCTTGCGGCCTTGGTTCTTCAACCTCGGCCTCGGTAACATAGTCCGCCAGAAAATCCGCTACGGCCTGGGCCTTGATGGAGAGCCTCGGGACGAAAGAAATGTCGAACTCGCTTAGTTCGATGGACCACTTTGCCAACCTTCCTGAATGTTCCACCCCCTCCAAGACCTTGCGAAGGGGATGGTCGGTTACCACCCTAATCGAGTGTGCTTGAAAGTAAGGGCGAAGCTTCCTAGCTGAGATGACCAAAGCATACGCTAGCTTCTCCAGGATGGGGTATCGGAGCTCCGCCTTTTTTAAGATTCGGCTGACATAATAGACGGGTAACTGTTTCTTCCCCTCTTCCCTAACCAAGACGGAGCTCACTGCCTCTCCCCCCACTCCGAGATACAAGGCTAGGTCCTCCCCTTCCTTCGGGCTTTGAAGTAACGGAGCTTGGGAGAGTTGTCTCTTCAGCCCCTGAAATGCCTCTTCACACTCGACCGTCCATTCGAATGCTTGGTTGCCACGAAGTACTTTGAAGAAAGAGGAACATCTATCCCCTGACCGAGAGAGGAACCTGCTTAGCCCGGCCAACTTCCCGGTCAAGCGCTGGACCTCCTTGGCACTGCGAGGCGATTCCAGGTCCAGGATAGCCTTAACCTTATCGGGGTTAGGCTCTACCCCCGCGGGAGTCAAGAGGTGTCCGAGGAATTTCCCGCGACTAGCCCCGAAGACACACTTCAAGGGGTTCAACCTCATCTTGAACCTTCGCAGGGTGGCAAATGTCTCCTCCAAGTCTCGCAGGTGGGAATCAACACACTTGCTCTTGACCATGAGGTCATCCACATAGACCTCCAGGTTCCTTCCCCTTTGATCTCGAAAGATTCGATCCATCATGCGTTGGTACGTCGCCCCTGCGTTCTTCAATCCGAAGGGCATCATCTTATAGCTGAAGCATCCCTCTCTCGTGATGAAGGAAACATCCTTGACATCAGGAGGGTGCATCCGGATCTGGTGGTAACCTGAAAATGCATCTAAAAAACTCATAAGAGAAAAACCAACGGCTGAGTCAACCAGCGCGTCGATCCGAGGCAAGGGGTAGCAATCCTTGGGACATGATTTATTTAATAAAGAAAAATCAACACACATGCGCCATTTTCCTCCTCCCTTCTTTACCATTACCACGTTGGAGATCCAGCCTGGATACTGGATCTCTGAGATGAAGCCGGCGTCCAGGAGCTTTTTGACCTCCTCTCGGATGGGGGCTTCTAGCTTGGTGGCGATGGCCCTCATCTTTTGGCATATGGGGCAGGCTCTGGGATCCAGGTTCAAGCGATGACAGGCCACGTCCGCGTCGATGCCCGGCATGTCTGCCGCGCTCCAAGCGAAGATGTCGACGTTGCTTTGGATGCAGGCTCGCATCCGCTCCTGATCCTCGAGGCTCAAGCCTCCGCTGATCCGAATCCTTTGCGCCTCCCCCGCTCTTGTAAGCACCTCCATCTCCACCACTTCTTCGGCCGGCTCCAGCCCCGACCGCTCCCAACTTACCCTTGCCTCTTCCTGCTCAAACTCGAGCTCCTCTCCCCCAACCTCATCAACTTCCATCGCCTCCTCCAGACTCTCCTCCTGCCTCTGCTCTTCTTCATCCATCACTCCTCTCGCCTCTTCTAGGCTGATCTCCTCCACCTCTGCCAACTCCTCAACAACCTCCATCGCCTCTCCCAGGCTTATCTCCCCTTTCTCAACCCCTTCCTGCTCAACCATCTCCTTCTCCAACTCCTCTGCCTCCGCCATCCACGACACGGTATTAACCGCCGTCACATAGCATTGCCTTGCCATCTTCGGATCCCCCCTGATCCTAACCTGCACCCCTCCATTGTTGAACTTGAGGCATTGGTGATATGAGGAGGGTACGCAGCGAAAGGCGCTGATGAGGGGACGTCCAAAGATGGCATTGTAACTACTCGGGGCGTCTACGATCACGAACCGACAGTTCCGTGAGACGCCCCCAAGCCTCACATGCAGGCCCACTCCCCCTTCCACTTCTTTCCTTTCTCCGAAGAAGCCAAAAAGCGGTCCATCAGAAGCCAGGACCCTCTTTCCTTCCACCCCCATCTCATCGAAGGCCTTCTTGAAGATCACGTTCACCGAGCTCCCATTATCCACCAGTATCCGGGAGACGGTGTAGTTTTCTATCGCTGTCTGGATCACAAGCGCGTCGCAGAACGGATCCTCGTAGTCTGGCATATCCGCGGATGAGAAAGTGATCTTCTCCTCTGGGGGTGGAGCCTGGGAGGTCGAGGCGACACCTCGGCGGAACATGGTTTGAAGGCTCCCCTTGCGGGTTGCCTCGATCCCCACTCCCCCGTGAATCACTCCGATCCCTCCTCGGGTCCCCACGTCAATCCTGTCTTCACATCTGTCCTCCACCTCTTCCCGCTGTACTTCAACGATCCTTACAGGCGGATCTTGTCTTCCGGCCACTCTGGCCCCTCTAATCTCCAGAAACTCTGGGCAGGTGGCCGTTGCGTGACCTTCCTCCTGATGGAAGTCACAATAGGGCAACGCCTCCCTACACCCTCTTCCTTCTCCTCCTCCCCTTCTTCCGGCTCCCCGAAATCTTCTTCCTCTTCCTCTTCCCACCTCCATGGCCTCCTGCGGTGGTGGGAAATAACCCCTTGGTCCTTGTCGCCATCCTCCCTGCTCCAGCCTTCTTTGCTCCCGGAAGTTATCTCTTCCCTGAAGTCCTCCTTGGCCCTGGGGGCGACCCTCCTGAGGCCTCCAACCCAGTCGGTTGTTAGGCTCCCTGGCCCCCCATGCTGCTGTCCCTGCCCTCGGGGCTCTTCTCTTCTCCTATCTTCCCTCGGCTCCCTCTGCTCCCTCTGCTCTCTCTGCTCTCTCTGCCTTCCCACTACCGGCTCCTTCACATCATCCTCGGCCAACCTGGCCAGCTTCCTCGCAAACGCAGGGTTTGCCCTCTCAAAGTCTATCTCCTTCGCCGCCCTCTCCATGAGCTCCTCAAAAGAGAGAGGGGGCACTCTCTTCAACTCCATGCTGAAAAACCCTGGTCTCAGCCCCAGGGTGAAGGCAAGCATCAGCGCGTACCCCGGGACCTCCTGGACCAGGAGAACCGGTCGACATAGTGACCCAGCGCCTCTTCCGGTCGACATAGTGATCCACGCTCACCGCACCAGAACTGTTGAAGCCAAAAATAACCTCAACAAATGTTCACGAACCAAAGTGCAGTCAATGCCGACTTCTCTCAAACCTCGACCCCTGACAGGCTGCTAAGGCCCTAACACAGACCCAAAGCCTCAGCTAGGAGGTCCCACCACACACCCGGAAGATCTCTGAGAGCTTCCCCTCCAAAGCCAAATGCTGGGCTGGGAGCTCTTCAGAAGGCACTAGAGTTGGGGGAAAAATGAGAGCCTGCCTTCCAAAGAGCCCCTATGGGTCTTTTTATAGTCTTCCTTTGACCTGAAAATACTAAAATACCCCTGAGGGGTCTGCCAATAGCCAAATCCCGCTGTTCTCCTAAGGGCGTTTGGGTAATTTTACCTCGGGATAATAATAATAAAATAATCCTCTTTACGAGCGCCGGGCCCTACCACGTGGGCCCACTTGGCGAGAACCCTGGCCGTGAAGGCTCTCGCTGGACCCCCCACTGGGCCAACCTTGGCGAGACCCCTTGCCAGGGAGGTTCGCGCCCCTCACGGTCTTGAAACTATCGCGACTGAAGGCTTACTTAGAGCCTTCTCGCCTGCCCTGGGCGGGAGCTTTCCCTAAGGCGGGAGCTTCCGTAGTCAGGCCCTCTGCTTCGGTCGGTCGACGATCTCTCCTGCCGAGAGCTCGACTATCTGCCCTTGTCGGTCGACGATCTCTCCTGCCGAGAGCTCGACTTTCTGCCCTGGTTTCCTCAGCTTTCGCCTGCCCTTGGCGAGAGCTTCTACAGGACGAGAACTCCCCAAGTATGCCTTAGGGTTAACCCGAGGCTAGCCTGAGACTAGCCCAATCCTGACCATTGAAGCCTTTGGATCCCTCCCAGCGAATATGGGGTTGTACAGGCTCAAGTACTCAAACTCGTAGATCGATCTCGCTGGGAGTTGATGGAACCAATCCCTTGCCTTGTCTTTCAATGTGATCGCGAAGAGGCAACACTTGAATGCATCCGTCATCGGCCTGATAGAAACCGCATCTTCAAACCACTGTAGGTGCTGGACGGGATAATCTTTCCCGGTATAATAAGTCATGTCAAACTCTCTAAACCCCTTGGGAACGGGAGCTGAGACAATCAGCTCGCTGAAGGGTGACCCCCAACTTGGTGGTCTCGCATGCTCCACTCGCGCGACCTGCTCGCCTGAGAGGTTAGCACTCGCCGGGCTGGGGAATAACTCCCAGCCGGTGAGGTCTCACTCGACCCTCTCTCCCATCCTTTCCTTCCCAGACCGTCTTCTCGATGAACTTTCTTCTACCCAGTGAAAAATAAGAGAAAAACGGATAAGAGGTAAATAAACCGCAAATTTTATTGCTCCAAAAAGGTAAGTAATACATAGGTATGCCCCCTTATTTATATAAAATGGGGAAGGTGAGAGAATACAATACACGATATGGGACTAAATACAAGTCGCGCAGACTGAGCGGTTTGACATGCACAAACCGCTCACTACACAAAACATAACATTATATCCTCCGGATACAAGAGAAGGCTGTCACTATCTATACAAGACCGCCAGACAAGCCGCTAAGCCGCACTTGCAGATAGCCAACAGACCGCAGTGCGGCTAACCACTAAGCTGAGGCTGCTGCAAGCCACCAGACCGCATACTACGGGTTGCCACCAGACCGCAGAGAAGATAAACATTAGACCAATGATGCGGCTTCAATCAGACCGTCATGACTTCACAAGATCACTGTGGCTAACACCCTAACCGCAACTATGAACTCCTGCCAGACCTAATGCAACCAAACTCCAGTCATCCAATGCAGCTTCATACAGGCAGCTGCGGTTACACCAGACCGTTACGATTTACACCTAAAACGCTGTAGAGCCCATTGGTTAGAACTTTGTGGCTTCCACTGAACAAACATTCCAACAGCTCGATGAGATAAACTGCTAGAAGATCGGCAGGACAGACCGCGACGGCTTGTTCGGCTAACCTCCCGAACTGAGTTCCAACACTCCCCTCAAGCTGAAGCATATATGTCAACCATGCCCAGCTTGTCATAAACCTCTGTGAACGAAGTAACCATTTTCGTGAAGAAATCCGCCAGCTCTTTATCAGAAGTAATGAATGGAGTGCATATCTGATTCTTCAGAATCTCTTCTCTAATAAAGTGGCAATCAACCTCGATATGCTTCATTCTCTCATGAAAGACCGGATTCTTCGAAATATATATAGCTGCTTTATTGTCACAAAACATCGGTAAGGGGTGATCATAAAACTCTCCTAGATCCAGTAAGACAATTCGAAGACACTTCAGCTCACAAGCAGTCAGAGCCATGCTTCTATATTCTGCTTCTGCACTCGACCTGGAAACTACATCCTGCTTCTTGCTCTTCCAACTGACTAGATTTCCTCCAACAAAGGTGCAAAAACCAGATGTTGACTTCCTGTCGCCCTTATCATCTGTGTTGCTTGCGTCAGAATAAGCATCTACTTTTAAATGTCCCCTTTTCAGGAACAGGAGCCATTTCCCTCGTGCACCTTTCACATACCCGAGAATCTTCAAAGCTGACTGCATATGACACTCCCTAGGAGCTTGCATAAACTGATTTACTTTCCCAACCGCATAGCAGATGTCTGGTCTTGTAACATTCAGATAGATGAGTTTACCAACAAGACGTCTGTACCTTGTGATATCTCCAATGAGAGGAGAAGACTCACTCCAACATTTGTCATCTTCAACAGCCATAGGGGATCGAGCAGGCTTAGCTCTAAGAAGACTTGTCTCTTATAAAAGATCCAGAGCATACTTCCTCTGTGACAGAGCAATAAATCTAGGTTTTCGAGATATCTCAATCCCCAGAAAATACTTAGGATACCTCATATCCTTCGTAACAAAATGCCGGAGCAGATGTTGTTTCGTCATCTCAATGCCTTTTCTATCATTCCCAGTAAGAAGGATATCATCCACATACACCGCTAGAATAACCAGTCCAGACGAGGTTTTCCGAATAAACAAAGAGTGATCTACAGTACTTTGAAAGAACCCAACAACAGAAATAACCTCGTTAAACTTTTCAAACCAGGCTTTCGGACTCTATTTAAGACCATAGATGGCTTTCTTCAACTTACACACCTGAGACTCCCCCTGAGCAACATACCCAGGAGGTTGCTCCATATAAACTATCTCGTTCAAATTCCCATAAAGAAAGGCATTCATGACATCTAACTGAGACATTTCCCAATCTTTGTTCACAGCCATATAAAAGAGAACACGGATCGTAGTAATCCGGACAACATGAGAGAATGTATTAAAAAAATCCACACCATAAGTTTGCGTAAATCCTTTGGCCACAAGACGGGCTTTGTAACGATCAACTGTACCATTAGGAAGATACTTGACAACAAAGACTCAACGACAGCCAACCACATCAGCACTAGGAGGAGTAGGAATAAGAGACCAAGTACCCCTTTCAGTTAGAGTTTTCATCTCCTCATCCATAGCATCTTTCCAATGTGGAATAATCAGAGCATCACGATAAGACATAGGAAGAACATTGGTCGAGAGGGCAAAAGAAAAACTCTGCGTCCAAGAAGACAATCTGGTGTAAGATACCACACCAACAAGAGGATGCTGAGTGCACGAACGAACACCTTTCCTGAGAGCAATCGGAAGATCAAGATCAGTCATGTCTACTTGCTTAGGTTCATCCGAAGGAGAGGCAGGCAAACTAGGAACCATGGGCAGCGGCTCAACAGAGGAATCAAGTAGAGCAGGAGAGTCAAAAGTAAAAGAAGAAATAGTAGGCTCAGGACAAGGTGCAGAAATAAGAGGAGAAGGAATTGAATCATCAGAAGAAGGAAGAACAGAGGAAGGTGAAAATAATGGAACATTCTCAAAGAAAGTGACATTGGCAGAAACATACTGCCGGCGGAGAACAGGATCATAACACATGTAGCCTTTCTGAGTTGGACAATAGCCCAAAAAGATACATTTAATCGAGCAGGGGGACAGTTTGTCGCGACCAGAAGAAGGAGAATGAACAAATGCAGTGCACCCAAAAACACGTGGAGATAAAGGAAATGGGTTCGCATCAGGACGCAGGATAGAAAAGGGAGTCTTCCCACCGATAACAGAGGACGGAACACGATTAATAAGAAAACAAGAGAGAAGAACTGCATGCCCCCAATAAGACTTGGGAACATGTATATGAGTAAGAAGACTCTGAGCTACATCTAGTAGATGACGATTCTTTCGTTCAGCAACACCATTTTATTGCGATGTATAAGGGCAAGTGGTTTGATGAACAATACCATGATCTATATAAAATGATGTAAATTGATGACTAAGATATTCCTTAGCATTATCAGATCTAAGGATTTTAATAGAAGTATCAAACTGTGTATGAATCTCATTACAAAAAACAGTGAAAATGGAATATAGTTCAGAACGTTCGTGCAATAAATATAACCATGTATAACGGGAAAAATCATCAATAAACGTCACAAAATATAAACTACCCCTATCAACAGTTTGAGTAGGAGCAGGGCCCCATATATCAGAATGGACAATATTAAACGGACGAGAAGAACTATGTCCTTTGATGGCAGAAAAAGTAGAACGATGATGTTTTCCAAACTGACAAACTTCATAAGGAAGAGAAGAATCTCCCCGCCGTAAATCAGGCAGAAGCTGATAGAGGATCCGAGGAGGAGGATGTCCAAGCCGAAGATGCAACTGAAGTAGAGGAGAGGAGGCAGAAAAGGCAGAAGAAGTATCAAGATAGAACAAGCTGCCACTCTTAGTCCCAGTAGCCACCATCTCCTTTGAGAGGACTTAGCGCAACCACTCGCACCAAAAGCCCGGACTGATGGAGGACGGCGCCACTAATCTTTATATCAAAGGTCCTCGGGCGGATCCACGGGGCAGCCAGTTAATCCATTACCGCATAGCACCGCAGCGCGGGGGCGATTCCGGACCGCAGCCCCAACAATCCCCCCCGGAAACGACCCCGGGGTTTCGAACCCGCGACCCCCTCTGATATCAATTGAGAGGACTTAGCGCAACCACTCGCACCAAAAGCCCGGACTGATGGAGGACGGCGTCACTAATCTTTATATCAAAGGTCCTCGGGCGGATCCACGGGGCAGCCAGTTAAGCCATTACCGCATAGCACCGCAGCGCGGGGGCGATTCCGGACCGCAGCCCCAACATGGCCCCTATCGGAACAAAGAACGGAGAACCCCCTCTAATCTCCATCTATCAAGCCCCACCACTGTCGGCCCATATTATCTCAATCTAGCAGCTTCCTCCTAAGCCGCAAAATCTGACAAGTTCGATTGAATAGGAAATTCAAATTGTCTCGTTTTCGTCTGGACAACACCTCTTCCACCGAGCACCAGAATTATCATGACGGGCAGGATGAACAACAATATTAAGAGAGGGAGAGGGAAGCAAAGGACGTTGAAGTAGAGTAGTAATAGCAGAAATACGGTCAACAGTAGCATCGAGAGTCGGAGTGGCCACCTCGCTGAGAATCTGTTGACGGATCATGTCATAGGAGTCTGGGAGACGAAGCAAGTAGCAAACTACAAGGAGCTCCTGAAAATGTTTTTGTTGCTCAGCAATATCAATAGAAAAGGGACAGTGTTGAAGAAGTTTAGCCCCAAGACTTTGGACCTCCTGATAAGAAGCAACATGAGTCATAACAGGACGAGCAAAAAGATCTGCATATAGAGTATATATGCGTAAAGTCTGAGCCCCTTTGGAATATAGAGCAGCAAGATGATTCTAGGCAGCTTTGACAGTCTGATCATGTCTGATGACAGGAAGACATTCATCAGACAAACTGTTAGCCAACCAAGTATGGACCAAGACATCAGACGCATCCCAATCATTAAAAGAGGGTGAATCAACATGAGGGGGGTCATCAGTCAAATGGGAGCGCTTACGCTGAGAGCGTAAAAGAAAGAAAAAAAACACTCCAGTCAGGATAGTTTGGGCCTGTAAGCTTGGATATAGTACCCAAATTACCAGAAGCAGACACAGTAGGAGAAGCAAGAGCGAGGGAGAGGAGAAAGTAGCAGAAGAAGACGGAGTGTCCATGAAGAGGAAGAACAAGCCGCACGGGGAAGCAATCAAACCGCGCGAACAAGCAGGAAGCAAACCCGCGAGAAAGGAGAAAGAAACTATCTGGTCTCGGTGTGAACGCACCAACAGCAGGAAAAGGACTGCGACCAAAAGGCGTGACCAAAAGAATCAGAAACCTCCCGGTCTTAGTGTCAACACACCAGCAGTAGGAAAAGGCTGTGACCAAAGACAGTACCAAAGGAAAGAAACCACGTGAACAGAAAGGAGAACAAGAAACCGCACGAACATGTCGCAAACAACGCGACCAGAAGATCGGGTGAGAAGCCGAAAGAAGGGAGGAAAAGGGAAACTGTGCGGTTAGAAAAAAATCAAACTACAGGAAGACGGACAAAGAGAATGGAGCAAAGAACCGATTTTCCTCTGATACCAAGTAAAAAATAAGAGAAAAACAGACAAGATGTAAATAAACCGCAAATTTTATTGCTCCAAAAAGGTAAGTAATGCATAGGTATGCCCTCTTATTTATAGAAAATGGGGAAGGTGAGAGAATACAATACACGATGTGAGACTAAATACAAGTCGCGCGGACTGAGCGGTTTTGACATGCACAAACCGCTCACTACACAAAACATAACATTATGTCCTCCAGATACAAGAGAAGGTTGTCACTATCTGTACAAGACCGCCAGACAAGACACTAAGCCGCACCTACGGATAGCCAACAGACCGCAGTGCGACTAACCACTAGGCTGAGGCTGCTGCAAGCCACCAGACCGCATACTGTGGGTTGCCACCAGATCGCAGAGAAGATAACTATTAAACCACTGTTGCGGCTTCAATCAGACCACCATGATTTCACAAGATCACTGCGGCTAACACCCCAACCGTAGCGACGAACTCCTGCCAGACCTGATGCAACCAAACTCCAGACATCCAATACGGCTTCATACAAGCAGCTGCGGCTACACCAGACCACTCTGATTTACACAAAAATCATTGTAGCGCCCACTGGTCAGAATGCTGCGGCTTCTACTGAACAAACATCCCAACAGCTCGCTGAGATAAACTGCTAGAAGATCGGTATGACAGACCGCGGTGGCTTATTCGGCTAACCTACCGAACTGAGTTCCAAGATACTCCTCCTGGGGTCATCTCGCCTGGACCCCTGGGAGCTGGTACCTAGGGGGTGGGAGTTGAGCAGTCACCCTGAGGAGCAATACTTCGCAGCATGTAAGACCCCATTTTTTTTTCTTTTTAAACCACGGGGTCTTAGACCCAGAACCGCCGCTTTGCGGTGACACAATCACACTCGGAAAGGTCGTCACTACAAAACGCCGATTCTATCGGCCATTTCGATCACAGAATAGTAGCAAAAGTATGAAAGTACATGAAATTAAAACTCTAACACATGTCCACAATGATCACATATATAGTAATAATTCTCCGCGAAGGGAGAGTCCACAACAATAATAATAAAAGTATTGGAATTAGGGCTCATGCCCGATACATCAAGTCCTCACTACAAGTCAATCATCGCGGAAGCAAATCTATAATAACTACTAGCAAATGGGACTCACTGTCCCAGCTGTCTGAACTCCGGTACTAGACTGTCCCGTCTCCAAGCGTGCTGACCTCCGGGGCTGCACCTCCAAGTTGGGCTCTACGATCCCCTAAAATGATTTGTTCCAAAACCGTTAGTCTAAAAGACTAAGTCCTATCATCCCTCACCCATCCACCATGGCTCCTAGGCACCGAGCGAGGAGATGGAAAGGAAAGGTAATGAAGATGGAGAATAACAAAGGTAGCAGGTGGCGGAGGAACTAATCTAGCGGTTCTATGTAAATATGTAGTAGTAACAAAAGTATGTAAGACAAATTATGAAATATGTAACCTTAACTTATATGAATGCTCATACAAACACATAAGCTAATGAGTCTTCTGCAAGGCTTCTATCGTATAAAAAGTCTCATACCAATTTATATGACGGGGTGTCGGTTTTCAAGCAAACAATATATAATATCCATAGAATAATAACCTCAGCTTATAAGCACGCTCACGCAAGCTTATAAACTAAGGAGTCGTTTTGCATGGCCTATTGTATAAAGAGTCGCATACCAATTTATATAATAGGTGTCAAGGGTTATATGCAATGATTATGCTATGTCTTGCAAGTATGTCATGGTATGATCATGCAAGTGCAACACACCCACCCAACTCTGTGCACACAGACCATTAGTTCCCCCTTTCTGGAGTCTAACCTCCCAGGATACCTCCGTAGTGGCAAATGGAAGCGGTGGGTTAGACCTCGCCCACCTCTAAACCGGTAATTGCACTACCAGTCATACCTATCGTACGCCTCAACGCTGGTGCACTAAGCAGAGCTCCTGCGTACTCTTTGCTGGCTGGTCCACCAGACTTAATTTGGCGAAGTGCTAAACCACACTTGCTGAGTCAACGTATTGACGTCGGTGCATCGACCCTCCAACACCGAAGACCCACCACCTTAGAATTTATGCACATGCAATCTTGATGTATCAACCACCGAGTCAAAGCTCCCCGAACTTACACGTCCGTCACAATCAACAACCGAGCCATCGGCTCGCCGGGCTAACCTGCCCATCACCAAAACCACCGAGCCTACCGCCCGTGTGACCCAACCTAACTTCCCGAGACACCGGGGTGTGTGAAAGTGAACCCCTAGTTATACTAGTTACTCTTAAATATTGATTATTCTTACGGCTTACGTTAACCTTGGACTGCCCAGGGCATTCCCCGTGAAGGGCTCTCGAGGGCACTAGGAACTACGATGGGATGAAGCCCAAAGCTCCCTTTCGCAAAGCACTTACTATTATTGGTTAATACCCGATTCTCGATCCCTTTTAATATTACACTGGATCTAACCCTAGTGTGTTTTGACCTTCTCTCTCTCCCTCCACAGGAAAGACAATCTTTCGTCGATCCTGAGCACCTCCTAATCCTAGTCAACCCAGCATTTTCCTCATCACAACTTCCAATGATGAACTCAATCTCATTTACCCAAACTAGCAAACTATTAACCCCAAGTCATATGCCCAACTCAAATGCTATCACATTTTCTGTAGTTTTATTATATGCAGACCAACTTATATTATATGTCGTACATGATAGGAGGTACTCTAAATTTTCATCCACAAGCCTTAAGATATTTAATGGGGGCTTATCATGGCATGATTAGCCTATTTCCAGAAACTTATAATTTTTCTAATTAATTTGGTATTTAATTAATTTTTCCCAAAGTTAGGTCATGAGTAATTTGAATATGAAGTATAATATTTTCTCAAGTAATAGCCACCCAAAAATTATGAACACTAGATAACAGAGGAATAACAGTAAATACCAAATTTCATGATTTTTCAAAAAATGATTTGACCTCTAATTAATTAATCCAATAATAAGCCATTAATTATGGGTAAAGAAGGTACTAAAGTTAATCATCAGAAAATTATACCAAAATAAATTCATAATTTATTAAACCATGTTGGTTGACCCCAAGGGGTCCTTGGTGACCCATTGACTTCCCCTAAGGTCTAGGAAGGATTGTGTAGGGTTGACTTGGCACCTTGATGGTCATTTGCCCCTTAGTTAGGGCACTTTGATCATTTTAGGGCTAGGGTTGACTTGGGCTTATCAAGTAATAGGCCCATCTGTAATCGTAATCTGCTGCTCCGACCGAAGTAGAGCTCTCCTCTGGCGGCAGCTCCAGTCTATAAGCCAAGGGGCCGATCCGTTCCAGGATCCTGTAAGACCCCATGTATCTCGGACTGAGTTTCTTCCGACCACGCACCCGCAAGACTCCATGCATCGGTCGGATCTTCAAGAATACCCAGTCTCCTACCTGAAACTCTACCTAACGATGTCGAGCAAGGACGCTCCTGCAAGGACGCACCGACTCGCAGTGGAGCTAGCGGCCGCGCAAGGACGTGCACGCTCAATGGGGCGTGCAACGACATGTGCACATGAAAGGTCGCCCGTTGCCGCACATGTTTGCGCTGCTACGTGCGCTCACCCAAGGTTGCGTGCAAGGTTACACACACGTGTTCCCCCCACTGGACTTGCTTGGCTTATGTTTTTTCGTTGAGATCTCAATTCTCACGCCGTTGGGGCGAATCGTATCGGCAGGCCGGTAGGTGTTGCGGGTTAAGGACGGTTGGACTTTTATTTTATTTTAGGAAAATCGTTAATAATAATCTTAATAATATATAGAAACACCTAAATTTTATGTATGGTAGGCCAGGAGTACCTTCAAGCTAATGCCAATAGGTATTGGGCCGGCTTTGGTTCTCTTAATATTTCAAAAAGGCCCGCTAAAATTTATGTATGGTAACCCACTCAATTTTCGCAAAACGCCTGCTAAAATCAGAGTATCGCAAGTCCAGCCCTCCCATTTATATTACGGGAAATTAAAGGAATTAAAACTATAATAATATTAAGTGTTATCAATACTATATATTAAATGATTTTTAGCATATATTACCCTTTTTATTTTATCCTTATTATTCTCTCTTAATTATCTATTATACGGTAATAATAGGCATAAACATAGAAGTTATTCAGATATAATTGAATTGTTAGAAATTTGCTCGGTTTATTGCGGTCCTAGCAAATATCTGGCATGGTTTTTTTCGTACGGTCTGGCCTGACATTTTAAATTATAAGCTGCCCTATAATCGCCTGCAAAAGAGCGGCAGCTCGCCGCCCCTTTTCCACTGGCCCGTGCAGTCAATTTTAGCCTTCTCAAAGTACTATTTACACATCATGTGACCTCTCATTCTTACCCAGTTCTCATGTACCATAGGCAATTTCGTAATTAAATGTGTCTTCATACATGCAAGCTCTTCCCTAGTGGTATAAATAAGAGTGCAATGTTCTCAAACAATATATGCTCGCATCATCCCAAGGTGTGTGTATGTGCGCCGCCGCACGCGCTATGCTACGACCCTCTCGGAGCTCGCAACCCTCCAATGGCAATTTTGGTGTACACTCGGGGTTGTGAGCAGCGGTAGTGCCATCGAGCCGTCGCATTGTCGCAATCGGGGCATTGACGCATTGTCACAGTTTGGACATTGTCACGAAAGTGCAGGAGCCCACTGTGCATTATCACTTGTCAACATAAATAAAATTAATTTAGAGCCCGTCAATCTGTGCTTCGAAATTTAAAATTCACCACAAAGTGATGGGGGGATATTTCATGCCAATACAAAAAAGACAACCATTCAATTCAGATACCATTTGACTCGACATCCTGACGGATATTCCCAAACATCAGCATAAGAGTACTTGACATCCTCAATAAAGAAAATAGTGATGAGTATTCGTCGGTATGAGCGAATAGCTTTTGCAACTCGCCAGTATAGGCGGGTATTCTCGCATACGTACACGTCATTATTTTTTTATAAATAGGATCTCGGGGTACTATGAAGGACACGTCGAGACCCTCCAAGTTTCATACTCGCTAAGTCCATATTTGTCTTGCACCTAGCTCAATCATTTGGTATTGGAGGGAAAAATCGTCTACACTTTCGGATACGTGACGGGTCCTTCTTGTTGTAGCATTCGGGTCGTGTTTATAGGCAGTTCCGTTCTCTCTCGATTCTTGTCTTCAAATGCAAAAGTTTAGACTGGGAGATCAAAAACCTTATGCTACACTTAAATTCCAATATTTGGAACTAAAAATTTTTTATTCCAAAAATTAAATTAAAAAATATTAGTTATTAAAAAAGAAATTAAAGTGAAGGAATATGAGATTATTATATACAGACAAAGCATATCATAGTTTCGTTCTAAAAATGTAGCATCTCTGGCTGCAATATATATTTGTTTCCAGGAAACTTTAGGGGGGAGGGGTTTCCATCCTTATCCGCATTGCTTCAATACGCACCGTCCGATTAGCTGCGGTGTCGTTTGACGGGATCTAAGCGACAACAGCTGCGGCAGCGTAAAAGCAGAACCGCCAAAGCAGCGCGGTCTCCCATTTTTTACTTGCCCCGGCTCAGACCTGATTTCGCAGAATTAATAAAACCTGATGGGCGTGAGTGATTGCACCCACGAGGATAACGACATCCGAACCGATGGCGTTTCCGCCGTACACGTGTCCACATCCCTGCGGCCAAAGCCTCGCCTCGTTATGCGTGTATTATACGCCTAAAAACCTGTACCTTTCTGCACGTGCCGAGCGTCGGGTCGGGATCGATCCAAATCTCACGATGGTGCCGCCGCGTGGCGGGGGGTCCGTACGACTCGCATTCATGGCGTCCGCGCCGCTCATTCCGCGCCGTGTGGCCGTTCCTGCGCCGGAGCGATCCTGTCCCTCGCCGGGAGACATAAACCCTGATCTCACTATAGTTTTGAGGGCTCTCATCAGAGATGGGATATTAATTCAGAAATCCAGGCTCGTGGGAGCACCATCGGCCACACCGAGGTGCCGTGTACCGGGCCCGTTTTATGGCGTCCCATGTGACCGACGAGTCTCGCCATAATATTTCCACGTGGGTGGCCGATGACGTGGTGCTCCGGCTCGCTAATAGACAAATATGGGTCGCATCAACTTACTAGTGCGGTTGGTTGGGCCGGTACGGTCTATCTTAAACAAGGCTTGCTCGTCTTCGGTTTTTTTTTTTCAATTCACATGGCAACCATTTCCAGGAGCGCTTTTTTTATACCTGCGGGTATCTAGAGGAAGGTACAAAGACAATAGTGTCCGTTGGATAAGATCAGACCATTGCGATTAAAGCGAGCAGAAAAATAAAAAAAACTCGGTAGGAGTTATCTTGATGAGACGGCGGGCCTGACAGATCGGGCGGCTCGCAAGGCACGTGTGCACCTTCCTCTAGGTACCGTTGGTGCATGTTCACATTATGGCTCTGTTTGGCGTGGTTGTGGCAGGCTTAAAAGCACGAGTTAAATCGTCATTTGTTAACGATCATCCGTTTGAACATAAAAATGAATGGAGTTTCTTAGCTGGGCGTTAAAGAATGACAATTTAACCTTCATGTTGATGACCGTTATCACCGTGTCAAACGGAGCCTATATTTAGGCCCGAGAAATTGTGGCGTTTGAGCAACTGTGGCGTTTCTGAATTGGAAGTAGCTTTTTTGAAATTTGCTCAGCATGTTTACCTCAAAATATTGTCTTGGGTGTCGTTGTGGGTTTGAGGATGAAGAACGCTTGCTCAATTTCTATTACTGGGTCAAGGAGTTTTGGTGCGGCGCTGTAACTCGCATTAATCAGGCCCCTCTCCATGATTTAGGGTCGAGCACTTACGTGATACGGTGTTCTATATCTTTACAATATTAAAAGGGAAATTTATGTTTGATGAAATATTTAAAAATAATAATTATGATTTATGATCTTACTTTTTGAATCTAATAACTAACATATATTGTACTATATTTCAAAAAAATATATATAATTTCTAATCAAATAATTAGACTATCTCAAAATTAAAAGTAATGATAAGAGTTCTGTAAGAAAAAGTGCTCGAAACATCCGGAGGAGGGTCAAGGTGGAACCCACTCCCCGTTGCCCCCAGCTAGGTATATATAGAGCAAACCTAAGGTTCCCAAGCGCAAAGCCCCCTAGCCCGTTATATGTCCGAATATACCTTTACAATCTCCTCATATATTCGTGACAAATAACGGTAACGTTTCGGGGTGCTGGAGTATAGACAGAATAATAATCCAGACTAAACAGAGAATTCAGGACAGATCATACTAAATAACAAAATAACAAGGTTTTGCCTGAACCGCAAACCACAACACAGATACTATCCCAAAATAAACATAGTCTGAATAATTATTACAACACAAAACAAAACATGAATCAAACGTTTGATGATTCTACTCATCTTGTAGATCATTGTCATCCATGTCCAGGTCTACAGCTCCTCCAAAATCTTCATCGTAGCCTGCAAGGAATTTCATGAGTCAGACTCAATGAATTCATAAACATATGCAGTAACATTTAAAGTAAACTAGCTCTTACTAAATGAGCTTAGCGCTTCTAGCAACGGTGAAGTAACTCTGTTAGCATCTCATACAGTCTAACTAGGACTAGTCACGTTACCTTACTCATTACGGATCACTATGTGTCTCACCAACACATGTGGGCACACATCACGTGCAACATTATCAAATGTGGAATAATATGCTGTGACCAATAATATTAGATTAACATTTACAACGACTTTCAATTCTCAGTTGAATAACTTTTGAATCAACTTACAATAAGAGGATGTTAGGTTATCAAATGTGGAATAACCCGCATCCAACCATCTTGAGTTTTCATCAAAAAATTATTTGGGGTTTTCAGTCTGTCACTTATTAGATGCTTGAATGTTGGCAGCTATAGGCTCGTGCATATCAAAACATAAACGTTGGAGGAAAGTTTTATATTTTTATGAACTTTAATCTCATTTCCCCCGATGTTTTTATTGTGAGAGCTCTATTTAATCCTTTAGTAAGGGCGTCTGCAACATTATCTTGCGTTCTCACATCAACCAGGGTCATAATCCCTTGACTTGTGAGAGAGGTCAACCAGACCTGTTTCATCCTGAGTTGCCTTCTTTTGCCATTGAACAAAGTGTTCGTGGCAACCGTTTTAGTAGCCTGATTGTCGCAGTAAACTACAACAGAACTCAGTTTCAAGCCCGACAATGGAATGTCCATCACCAAATCTCTTAACCACTCTGCTTCTTCACCAGCCGAAGTTAGAGCATAGAGTTCGGATTCCATAGATGAGAGTGCAATGCACGACTGTCTCTTGGACTTCCAGGCTACAGATGCTCCTCCTAGTGTAAAGAGGAATCCACTAGTGGACTTGCTGTCATTTACTTCTGAGCACCACGATGCATCAGAATATCCTTCCAGAACGGGAGGATGACCACTATAACATAAAGCATACTTTCGGGTGTGCTTTAAGTAACGCATCAGCCTATCGAGGGCATCCCAGTGGTCTTGGCCAGGATTGCTAGTGAACCTACTTAACATGCCGACCGTGAAGGCTATGTCAGGTCTCGTACAGACCATAGCGTACATGAGGCTACCAAGCAATTTAGAATAATCTAACTGTCGAACCGCAGCCCCTTCGTTGGGTTTTAAGCAGTTAGAATAGTCGTATGGTGTCTCAGCCGCTTTACGTTCACTGTATCCCCACGTGTCCAACAAGGACTGGATGTAGTGGCTTTGACTTAGGGAAATGTCATGTTTCCCAAAGCTCACTTGCATACCTAGTATAGTGTCAGCTACACCTAGGTCCTCCACGCTAAATTCTTTAATTAGACTTGACTTTACGTCATCCACTTCGGATTGATCAGATCCAAGAATAAGCATATCATCCACATACAAGCATATTATGGCGACGTGGTCTGATCTATGGCGTATGTAAAGACATTTATCCGAGAGACTCGACATGAATCTCATGTTCAGTACAGTATAGTCAAACTTCTCATGCCATAATTTTGGTGCTTGCTTCAATCCGTATAGCAACTTTAAAAGCTTACAGACCTTGTTTTCGTGACCGTCTACAATGAAACCTTCAAGTTGACTCATGTAGATCTCTTCGGTCAGATCTCCGTTCAAGAACGCAGTCTTAACATCCATTTGATGAACAATAAAGTTCTCAATGGCCGAAATAGCAAGAAGAACCCTAATGGTTGCTAAGTGACACACGGGTGAGTATACGTCAAAATAGTCTACTCCGCTTACTTGTGTGAAACCTTTAGCCACCAGGCGTGCTTTATACTTAGCTACGCTACTATCGGGATTTAACTTCTTTTTCAGAATCCACTTGCACCCTACAGTTTTAGCCTCTATTGCCTTATCAACTAACGTTCAGGTGTCGTTCTGAAGGAGAGAGTTCATCTCATCCTCAATTGCTTCTTTCCAGAGTAGGGAATCCCTTGATCTCATCGCTTCCTTAAAGTTAGATGGATCGGCCTCGACGTAGTAAGTGACAAAGTCACTACCGAAGGTTCTAGGGGTTCGCTCTCTCACTGAAGTCCTCTTAGACTCTAGGCCAGATTTATCTACCGGAACGGAATAGGAGGTGCTCGGTACTGATTCAGGATCTTCCTCAGTAATAGTTGCTTGTATACCTGGGATCGTTAAGTTCTTATCTTTGAGGAACTTGTCCTCGAAGAACATCGCATCTCTAGATTCTATTATGATATTATTAGAAATATCAAGGAACCTATCTGCAGCACTATCTTCAGCACAACCTAGGTAGACACACGTATTGGTCCTAGGTCCAACCTTAGACCGTCTAGGGTCAGGAACCCTGACATAGGCTATACAGCCCCAGGTCTTAAGTCTAGTTAAAAACGGGGGTCGCTTAAACCAAAGCTCGTAGGGTGTAACTTCTAACTTAGCATGGGGAACTCTATTCAGAATATGATTCGCAGTCAAGACTGCTTCGCCCCAATAAGCGGAAGACATGCCTGCAGTGAGCAGCATAGAGTTCAACATCTCTGTTAACGTTCTATTCTTGCGCTCGGCTATGCCGTTAGATTGGGGGGAGTAAGGAGCAGTGGTTTCTGCTATGATGTCCTGTGAAGCAAGGAAGCATCTGAACTCACTAGACATATATTCTCCTCCTCTATCACTTCTAAACCTCTTAATTTTCATGCTTAACTGGTTTTCTACCCTGGTTTTGAAAAGGCAAAACTTTTCAAACGCTTCATCTTTAGTGTTGGAACACCCTATTACTATTTGGACCAGGATGACTATATTTCTATAGGGATTGTATGCTGTGACCTCCATGTTGTTATATAGGTCACATAGGCTAGTTAGAGTAGTCTTCAGCTCGACGCATAGTCGACTTCAGCTCGACGCAGAGTCGACCTCAGCTCGACGTGGAGTCGACCTCAGCTCGACGTTCCGTCGATCCCAGCTCTGCTTACAGAAAACACTCTCTGACCAACGTGTGTCGTGCTCAGATCGACGTTTTTCTGTGAGCTCGACGCCTTCCAGACTTCCGTCGATTTTGGATAGGAATTCAAATTCCTTCTGACAGGCAATTAATGCTGAAGAATTTATTGGCCGTTACAGCATATCTGGTGCATGGCTCAAGGAATTTTCTAAGGAATGTCTGCCTGTCATTTCCTTTGAGGCATGGACAGTTAAGGAAAGCAATCAATGCTGACTTCCAACGGCTATCAAAGTAAAGGAAGAAGAAGACTCAAATATATTTTTTCTCTTGGACAATAATAATAAGAATATACAGAGAATACACAGAACAAGAAGAGAACAACAATACAAGACTTCTCATCTTTCTCTCAGTGAAAAATTATTTCTGAAAGACTCTCTTACAGAAAATCTGATTGCTTCAGACACCTCCATCCAACTCACTTGGATCATTCTTTGCTGGAGCAAATCAGACCTTTGAAGACCTGTCACCCTTGTGCAGAGCTCTCCTTCCTGAACCTCATCTTGATCTCAGGGGGAGCTTTGACAACAACTTCAGATCCACTTCTGCTTCTCTTTGCTTGTTGAAAAGAGAAGACAACTTCATTCTTTTTCTTTTTCTTTCTGTACAGGGTTCTAACTCCCTTCAAAAGTTACTTTTGGTTTTGCTGAAACCTGGTCAAAATCAGCTTCTGTTGGTTTGTGAGAACCTGATCAAAAACTCTCTGGTGCTCAAGACACCTGATCAACTCATCTTGAAGTGGATTCCTATCAAGGGTGATAGAAGAGTGGATGTACCCAGATTTGGGGAACCACTATAGCTCCTTGTGTCATCTGGATTGCTTGCCCCTTTCTGTGTTTTGCTTTGTGCTGTGAATTTATTTTTTACTCTGATTACTTGCTATAGCACCATACACTAAGTAAAGTAAAAATTTTCTCTGCAAGTTTTTATTTGGAAAATTATTTTAAATAACTCTATTCACCCCCCTCTAGAGTTAGGAGTGATCTTATCCTGCACTTTCAATTGGTATCAGAGGCAGGTTGATCATTCATACAGGCTAACACCTGGATCAAAAGATCTCTGATAAGATCATTTCCCTCAAAGGGTTACTTTTCTTAGTTTTACTTATCTTTTAAAACTCATGGCACAAAACAAGGACTTTGCTAGCACCAGACCTCCTATGTGCAATCTATCTAAGTTTGCACTATGGAAGGCAAGGATTAGACTTTATATGAACTCTTTTGATGAAGACATCTTCAATTCTGTATTGACAGATTGTCCAAGACCTCCCACAGGAACAAGTACATCAGCTGTTCCTCCTCCTTCAGGGACTGATGCTGACATAAAGAAGTGGAAGGCAGCAGATGCTAAAGCCATGAACATCTTGGCTCAAACCATGTCAGATGACATTTTCCAGAAGGTAGCAGATTGCAATACTGCCAAGGAGATCTGGGAAAAACTCTCAGAAATTGTATCAGGTTCTGCAGATGAAAGAAAGGATAGGAGATCCTATCTCATCACACAGTATGAAAACTTCAAAAAGGCAGAGTCTGAGTCAGTTGCTGACATGTACAACAGACTGAGCCTAATCATAAGTGAACTTAGATCACTAGAGAAGGACATATCTCTTACTGAGATAAATGACAAGATACTGACTTGTTTCCCTAGCTCTTGGGACTCAAGAATATGGTCAATTAAAGATGGAAGAAATGTCTGTGAGCTATCCACAGAAGCTCTTCTAGGAAAGCTCAAGAGCTATGAGCAATTTATTAAGAAAAGAGAAGAAGAGCAGAAGACATCCACACCAACAGAGAAGGCTGAGAAAACTATTGCCTTCAAAGCACAGGAAGAAGAACCTAAAGAAAAGGTGTTGGGAAATGAAGAGCTTATGAGCCTACTGGTCAAGAGGTTCAATAAGCTAAATAAAAGGAACTTCAGAAGATGGTCATCCAAAGACAAAGACAAGCCAAGGTATGACAGATCCAATAATAAAGATATTATCTGCTTTGGTTGCAGGAAACCAGGACACATCTTCCCAAACTGTCCAGAAAATCAAGACAAGGACAGAAGGGACAAGAAGGAAAGGAAGGATAAAAGGAAGGACAAGGAGTCAAGGAAATACCATGACAAGCCTTCCTCCAGCAACAGCAAGCACACCAGGAAAGGATTTGTGGCTGAATCCTGGAGTGACTCTGATGAGTCTGATTCATCATCCAGTTCTAGTGATGATGAGGATGATGCAGAAGAAAAGGGATTCTGCATGATGGCCATCAGTGCATCTCAAAAGAACACTGATTCAGAGCCTGAGGCTGACTATCCATCTGATCAGGAACTTACTGAGGATCAGGTAATAGATTCATTTGACTTTACTTCTGATGATTTCAAATCTGAGTTTAAATCTATGTGCATTGACTTAATTGAGTCTCAAAAGCTGATTAAAACTCTAAATGAACAATTAATTGAATGCAAATCCATTAACTCAGATAACCTTAGACTCTTAGAAGAGTTGAAGCAGTGTGGGGAGGAGATAGCTTCACTGAAAAGTGAGCTATCTAAGGCCAAACAATTTGAAGAAACCCTTAATGGGAGAAGTATCAAATTGATGGACATCACAAGTACAGTGAACTCAAGATTGAATGGTTCACTGGGCTTGGGTGCTTCATCCAGCCAACCCATAGTGCTGACAACTCCAATCAAATTTACCAGTGAGAAAGGTAAAGGAGTCTTGATAGTGGCTAGGAAGAATGCTGACTTAACCCAGGAAACTGGACAAAAAATGTCGAACGAAGCTCGACGGACGTCGACCAGAGCTCGACGTAATCGCAAGAAAACGTCGAACCCAGGTCAACGCCCTCTACTCTCTGAACAAAGCAAGACCTTGCCGTCGAACGGAGCTCGACGCACTCACTTGAGTCCGTCGACCGAAGCTCGACGTGCGTCGAGCCGAGTTCAGAGCAAAACCCAGTTCTCAAGGGTTAACTCAAATTTCAATTCTAGCTCCACATCTCATTACTTTAACCCTTATGCTGAATGGATCATACCTCCTAGGAGATATCATCCTGTAGGCTATAAGAGTCAACCTGAGATGTCCTTCATTTCAGAATTTAAGGGATATCAACCTAGGCCCAAGGTTAACTGGGTCAAAAACAAATAAGCTGTTTTTGTGCAGGTAAAGACCTATCCAAGTGAGAACCATCAATGGTATCTGGATAGTGGGTGCTCAAAGCACATGACAGGAGACAAGGACAACCTCACTTCCTTCAAAACCAAGCTTGGACCCAAAGTAATTTTTGGAGACTCAAGCTTTGGAACTACAAAAGGATATGGGACAGTTCAAATTGGCTTAGTCACTTTCAAAAAGGTGGCATATGTTGAAGGACTCAAACACAACCTGATAAGCATCAGTCAATTGTGTGATGAAGGATACCAAGTAACCTTTAACAAAGCCATATGCAAAGTCAAGTCAGTGGACAACACAACTGTGTTGACAGGTAACAGAAGAGGTAACATTTACTTAGTGGATTTTCATTCACCTGTAGTAGATATTTGCCTGTTTAACTCCATTTCAAAACCAAACATCTTGTGGCATAAAAGATTAGGACATGTGAACCTTAGAACCATTGCTAAGTTATCCCAAGACAACCTTGTTAGAGGACTACCTTCTGGTCCCTACAAGAAGGAAGGACTTTGCAAGGCCTGTCAATTAGGCAAGCAAACCAAAAACAGTTTCAAGTCACTTAATAAGAGTGACTCACCTAGAATCTTGTACTTATTGCACATGGACCTTTTTGGACCAATTAATGTACAAAGCCTAGGAGGGAAATCTTATGCTTTAGTAATTGTAGATGACTTCTCAAGATTCACTTGGGTGTTCTTTCTGAGGAAGAAGTCTGATAACTTCAAAATTTTGACAGATTTTCTCAAAGGCATACAGATTGAGTTCAATACTCACATTGCCCTGATCAGAAGTGATCATGGGACAGAGTTTGATTCTCTTCTTATGCTAGAGTTCTGCCAGAATGAAGGTATCAGGCATACTTTCTCAGCTCCTAGAACTCCTCAACAAAATGGGGTAGTTGAAAGGAAAAACAGAACCCTTATTGAATCTGCCACAACATTGTTGACAGATGCTCACCTTCCTCTAACCTTTTGGGCAGAGGCTGTGAACACCTCCAACTATGTTCTGAATAGAAGCCTGATACATAAGCTAAAGGGTAAGACTCCTTATGAGCTACTCAAAGGGAAGAAACCTAAAGTGAACTACTTCAAAATATTTGGTTGCATTTGTTTCATTCACAATAATGACAAGAAATACCTAGCTAAATTTGAAGCCAAAGCTGATGAAGGAGTGTTTATGGGATACTCCATGACTAGCAAGGCTTATAGGGTTTTTAACAAGTGCACAAATAAAATTGAAGAATCCATGCATGTTACATTTGATGAAACTAACATGTTTTATAAGGAGAAGGAGACTTCTACCATAAGCAATTTGCAAGAACATTCAATTTCAGAAAATCTGAAGCAGCTTACCATCAAAGACAAAGGGTCATCACCTTCACCAATTCAACAAGTCACTGAACTTAGTGACAATGAAGAGGAATTTCAAGTTCTGGAAAGTTCAAAGGGCCAACAAATTGAAGAACCAGTTGTTGTTCCACAAGAGGAAACAACAACACAGGTTGGTGCATCATCAACACCCCTTGTTGATCTAGCAACAACAAGAGATCACCCAATCTCACAAGTGATTGGAGATATCTCAGTGGGTGTGCAAACAAGGAATCAAGTTAACCAAAATATTATGCACACCTGCTTCCTTTCTCAAATTGAGCCTCAAACCATACAAGATGCAGAGCAAGATCCAAACTGGATCATTGCAATGCAAGAAGAGTTGAATCAATTTGAGAGGAATAAAGTTTGGAAATTAGTACCAAGACCAAGGAACCAGCAAATTGTTGGAACCAAATGGGTATTCAGAAACAAATTGGATGATCAAGGAATAATTGTGAGAAACAAGGCAAGACTTGTTGCACAAGGGTATTGCCAAGAAGAAGGAATTGATTATGACCAAACCTTTGCACCAGTTGCAAGGTTGGAGGCCATAAGAATCTTCCTTGCATATGCAGCTCACAAGAGATTCAAGGTATATCAGATGGATGTCAAGAGTGCATTCCTCAATGGAGACATCAAGGAAGAAGTCTATGTAAAGCAACCTCCAGGTTTTATCTCTCCAACTTTTCCTGATCATGTATTTAAACTGCATAAAGCTTTATATGGTCTCAAGCAAGCTCCTAGAGCATGGTATGAGACCTTAGCTTGTTTTTTGTTGGAAAATGATTTTAAAAGGGGTAGTGTAGACCAAACTCTTTTTGTTAGAACCCATAGGTCCCATACCCTACTAGTACAAGTTTATGTAGACGACATCATATTTGGATCTACTGATTCAAATTTATGCAAAAAGTTCTCACAACTTATGCACTCAAAGTTTGAAATGAGTAGCATGGGTGAGCTTGCTTTCTTTCTTGGATTGCAAGTTAAACAACATGTGGATGGCATTTTCATTTCTCAAACCAAGTATGCAAGAGAACTGGTTAAGAAATTTGGAATGTCTGAAGCATCATCCATGAAAACACCTATGCCTACAAATGCTGTTTTAGATGCTGATGAATCTGGAAAACCAGTTGATCAGACAAACTATAGAGCAATCATTGGCTCATTACTTTATCTAACAGCTACTAGACCAGATATAATGTTTGCCACATGCATTTGTGCTAGATTTCAAGTAAGCCCTAGAGAGTCCCACCTCACATTAGTTAAGAGGATTCTTAGGTATGTAAAAAGTTGTCCTAATCTAGGTCTCTGGTATCCACATGACTCAGGATTTGATCTAACTGGATTTTCAGATTCTGATTATGCTGGATGTAGAGTAGACAGGAAAAGCACCAGTGGAACTTGTCAATTTCTTGGTGATAGACTTGTCTCCTGGTTTTGTAAGAAACAAACCTCTGTGTCCACATCAACTGCTGAAGCTGAATACATGGCTGCAGGTAGTTGTTGCTCACAGATTTTGTGGATTCAAAACCAGCTCCTAGACTATGGGTACAACTTAGAGATGTCTAAAATCTTTTGTGATAATACCAGTGCAATATCTATTGCTCAAAATCCAGTTCTCCATAGTAGGACTAAGCACATAGAAATCAGACATCACTTCTTAAGGGACAATGTAGAAAAGAAGAAAATTGCACTAGAATACATTTCCACTGAACTACAGAGAGGAGATATCTTCACCAAACCCTTGGATGAAAAGAAGCACCTCTTTTTCCTCAATCAGTTGGGAATGCTAGATGGAGACAGCATAAATTAAAACTCCAAGATTTTGAAACCCATAATTAACAGGAATAAGAAAAATTTCATTTCAAAATTTCCCTGTCTGAGTGGTTGTTCTGAGCTCTGAACTAAGCTCGACGCTGCGTCGAACGGAGATCGACGGTCCGTCGCCCTCAAAAGCGTCGAACGTCGAACTCAGCTTCTAGCATCGAACTGAGTTCACAGCTTCCTGGCTTCTTGAGTTTTTTTCTCTCCCCGGTCGACGTCTTCGTTCAACGTCGACCTGAGCTCGACGTATAGCTTCAGCCAAAGAGTCGAACGTCGACCTAAGCTGGACGCTGTTGAGTCGTTTCAGTTCTCCTAGAGCCCTTGAGCGTCGAACTGAGCTCGACGTTCTTTCCTTTTCTGCGTCGAACCCTAAGTATAAAATCATTTTTTCTCCGTCGTTCGCAGTTGCGCTTTCATATTTCTCTGCTCAAGCTTTCTCCCTCCAAATACTATACTTTTGATCTTGGAAGGTACTCTTTCTTTTGCAGGACAATGGCAATTACAGCAGGAGCTCTAGCGGCTATGAAGTTCGACTCTGGTTTCGACATTGATTTCGATTCTTTTGATGGATCTCCACAACACCTTCTGGATATACTGAATCTTTTCAAGGAGCAGCAGCTAGTCCACTTTATGTCTACCAGGATACCCCTTCCCGAATCAGAAATTAAAGAATGGTGTCTTACAGCAATCATTTCAGATAACAACATCTTGACTGGGAAGATTGCAGGAAATGAGGTAGCCATCTCACCTCAAGTCATTACAGAAGCCTTCAACTTTGCTGCTGGAGATGATGATATAGAACTATCAGTGGAAGAGTATACCTTGATGCTGGACAGGATGGGGCATGCTGCTGGTAACCCCTCCAAACTCCTTAAAATTAACCTAGCAATTGAGTACAAGTTATTAGCAGATATAACTGGAAAGGTGATCTGTGCAAAGAGAACTGCACATGATGCAATAACAAGGCATCAGTTTTGCCTCATGGCTGCTCTAATGGATAAGAAACATCCCAACTGGGGATTAATTGTGTTTGATATGCTTAAGAAAAAGTTGGATAAAAGCTCTGTCCATTTTGGAAGAGTTCTTGGGTTGATTCTCAACCACTGCTGCCCCCAACTGCTGGTGTCCTCCAAGAAGCACATAAATGCTTCCAAGAGGCTCACATGTGCTTTAATTGGCAAATGGGACAGGAGAATCGTGAATCCCAGGGCAGCAGCAGCCATGAAATCCTCTGCAGACACCAGGACTATAGAGGTCACTTCCCCTCAGTCCACTGGTCCAGAAGAAGGGATTATGCCATCTCTCTCCCTCACCCTTCCATCCACCTTCATCCCCTCAACCTCACTTATCTCATCCTCTCAAACTCTACCCTCCTCCATATCCACCATTGCCTTCTCCCTTCCTCCTCAAACTACTTTCCTTCCAATAAACTTGGATTCCACCCCTCATGAGGATATCTTTTCACTTGACATGCATGAAGACTCATTCATGGATGCTTCTACCTCCTCTCCTCATGACTTCCTCAATTCATCTACCTTTTCCGACTTACTCTTCTCCTCCATTCAGGAACAAGTTACACCTCCTCTGTCTGTTCCTCTCTCAACATCTTCTTCATTCTCAGCTTCTGCTACTCCCTCTACCTCTACTCAAGTTCCCCTTGAGCAAGTAGCCCTCCTGCCCTTAGCCAATCAACTTTTTGATCTTCTGTCTCCTAGGCTCTCCTCCCTTTTGGATGCCAAGCTGGCTCCTCTCCTACTTTCATTGAGAGCTCTTTCTGCCTCTGTCTCCTCCCTTTCCTCCCAATTGGCACGCCCTTCTTCTGGGGGCCTAGAGTCAGCTGCCCCTGATTCTAGGCAGGGGGAGATGTCAGCAGAAGAAGAGCTGCCTCCTTCTTCAATTCAGATTGCTCAGACTCCTTCAGAGACAGTATCAGTTACTTGTTCACAGACAGTGTCTGCTGCAGAAGATCAAATGGTATCTGAGGCCTCTCCTCCAGTTTCAGAGCAGCAAATCAGCAGTGCCTTAGACATTCAGTCTTTGGCAGCTTCTCTTCAGATCTTCTCTCCTCCAGCTTCAATACAAGAAGACCTTGATATAGCAGAAAAACAGCTTCAAGAAGATATGTCCAGGGCTATTGTCCCCTTCCAGAAGGTCTTGACTTCTGATTTAGCAGTGGTAGCAGTGGCTCCTGTTAGTGTTGGATTTGGTGTGGTAGTCTCTGCTGAGACTTCAGGTGAAGTGACTGAGACACCTGATGCTGCAGAGGCCAATATCTCCCAAGCTCTTCAGGAACCAGTCTCCTCAGCCTCTATGGTTTTTGAGGCTGTGCCCTCTCCTGCAGTGGTTGCTTCCTCCTTCCCACTGACAGCAGAGCCTCCTTTAGTCTCTTCCTCAGCAGCTCCAGCCTCCATCAGCTTTCCCCTCTCCAAAAGAAAATATATAGATCCATATGAAGAATCACAAAGTTCTGAAGATGAGTTTGCCACAGATTCTGATGACTCCTCTGCAACTATTGCAAGGAAGAGGAAAGCCAGATCAAAAGCCTTGAAAAGAGTACCTTCTGCCAGAGCTACAGATCATGACATTCCCTATTACATCAAATATAATTGTGAAATCACAGAGCCTTGGATGCAGTACTCTCAGAATCAGAGAAAGGCAATGAAGAAGAAGAGAAAATTCAATGAAGGTCCATCTAAACCAGTCCATCAGCCTCCACCTCCACCTCCTCCTGATGCAGGTGCAGGTGCTAGTCTTTCTTCAAAACCAGCCCCTTCAGCTCTTCATGGAAAAACTTATCAAGCCAGAAGATATCAAGGAAGTAGCCAGCAAAGGGGAGGTCAACAAAGAGGAAATTATAAAGGCAGGCAGTCCAGGGGAAGAACCTTTGATCCAACCTCTGGTCCCTATCCCTATAGGCCTAGAGTTGACCTCACTCCAAGAACTTCTCAAGAATCATCCTCTAACAAATTTGAACCAGCTGTCCCCTTTGAAGATCCTACCAAGACTCCTGCTTACTGGAAAGCAAGGATGACAGAAATGGCTGCCTTAAATGAGATCAGCAAAGCCAGAGAAAGAGGACTGGATACATCTCATATCAGTACTATGTCAGAACAAAGAAGAGAAGAATTGGAAAAGTATGGCTCAAAGAAATTTTTTTATTCAGACAGATACATGGAACTCCACCCTGCAGCTGTACCACCCAGTGGTAGAGATCAAAAATCTTTAGGTGCAGCTGATGACTTCAGATCTAAAAAGGAAGCTTCCAATCCAAACAGAGAAATCATCTTCAAAAAGAGTGATCAAGACAAAGCATCAAAGGACAAGTAAAGTAAGGTATTCTGACACTTTCTATATTCTGGACTCAGGACATTTAAACAATTCTGCTGCTATATAGTGCTTCATATATGCTGCATATTATTCTGTTATGTCTGGTTGTATTATATTGTGTTGTATCTGCTTTATTTCTTTTCTTTGATTCCCTAAAATTCATGTAAATAGTAATCCTAATCCAAATAGGGGGAGATTGTTGGAACACCCTATTACTATTTGGACCAGGATGACTATATTTCTATAGGGATTGTATGCTGTGACCTCCATGTTGTTATATAGGTCACATAGGCTAGTTAGAGTAGTCTTCAGCTCGACGCATAGTCGACTTCAGCTCGACGCAGAGTCGACCTCTGCTCGACGCAGAGTCGATCTCAGCTCGACGCAGAGTCGACCTCAGCTCGACGTGGAGTCGACCTCAGCTCGACGTTCCGTCGATCCCAGCTCTGCTTACAGAAAACACTCTCTGACCAACGTGTGTCGTGCTCAGATCGACGTTTTTCTGTGAGCTCGACGCCTTCCAGACTTCCGTCGATTTTGGATAGGAATTCAAATTCCTTCTGACAGGCAATTAATGCTGAAGAATTTATTGGCCGTTACAGCATATCTGGTGCATGGCTCAAGGAATTTTCTAAGGAATGTCTGCCTGTCATTTCCTTTGAGGCATGGACAGTTAAGGAAAGCAATCAATGCTGACTTCCAACGGCTATCAAAGTAAAGGAAGAAGAAGACTCAAATATATTTTTTCTCTTGGACAATAATAATAAGAATATACAGAGAATACACAGAACAAGAAGAGAACAACAATACAAGACTTCTCATCTTTCTCTCAGTGAAAAATTATTTCTGAAAGACTCTCTTACAGAAAATCTGATTGCTTCAGACACCTCCATCCAACTCACTTGGATCATTCTTTGCTGGAGCAAATCAGACCTTTGAAGACCTGTCACCCTTGTGCAGAGCTCTCCTTCCTGAACCTCATCTTGATCTCAGGGGGAGCTTTGACAACAACTTCAGATCCACTTCTGCTTCTCTTTGCTTGTTGAAAAGAGAAGACAACTTCATTCTTTTTCTTTTTCTTTCTGTACAGGGTTCTAACTCCCTTCAAAAGTTACTTTTGGTTTTGCTGAAACCTGGTCAAAATCAGCTTCTGTTGGTTTGTGAGAACCTGATCAAAAACTCTCTGGTGCTCAAGACACCTGATCAACTCATCTTGAAGTGGATTCCTATCAAGGGTGATAGAAGAGTGGATGTACCCAGATTTGGGGAACCACTATAGCTCCTTGTGTCATCTGGATTGCTTGCCCCTTTCTGTGTTTTGCTTTGTGCTGTGAATTTATTTTTTACTCTGATTACTTGCTATAGCACCATACACTAAGTAAAGTAAAAATTTTCTCTGCAAGTTTTTATTTGGAAAATTATTTTAAATAACTCTATTCACCCCCCTCTAGAGTTAGGAGTGATCTTATCCTGCACTTTCATTTAGTTTTAAGCAACGAAATGTGACAGTATCTAGTGCAGTCATCTATGAATGTGATCATATACTTCCTCCCACCTCTTGTGACAAAACTCTTAAAGTCACAAATATCGGAATGTATAAGCTCAAGAAGTGTTGTGCTCCTAGTAACCATGCCAAAAGGTTTCCTAGTGATCTTGGTCTGAGCACACACTTCACATTTTCCAAGATGAGACTTAGTGTCTAGTGTGATCTTATGAGTTCTAGCTACTTGGAACATTTTCCTATAGTTTACGTGTCCTAGTCTCTCATGTAGAGTCCTAGGGCTAACTAAGTTCAATTGAACTTATTGCACTATCTCATTTGCTAGACTCAAACGGTACATCCTATTCTTGACGTAAGCACATCCAAAGTAATGTGAGTTGACTGATAGAGTCACTCTACCTCTATAGAAGTTAATGGACATACCAGCATCACACAATAAACTAATAGACACTAAGTTAGCAGATAACAAAGGAATAAATTTTACGTTCTTTAAAATTAAAGACTTACCTGAGGAGAGCATCAGAGTTGCGTTCCCCACCTTCAGTACGTCAGTTGTGCCGCCATCTGCTACAGTTACTGATTCCTTTGCATCCTTCAGCTCTGTCAGAAGATTAGCGTTGTTGCAAACGTGGCACGTTGCCCTATAATCTAGGAACCACTCCGTGTTGGCCTGCGCGTGACCGACCATGGCAACAAAGTCGGATGGCTCAGCGTGGCAACCAGATGAGCCTGGTTGCCTTCTTACGGTGCTCTAGTTCTTTCTTTCCTCGGGAGCTTGCAGTCAGATGCACAGTGTCCCCACTTGTTGCAGTTAAAACATTTACCCTTAAACTTTTTTAGAGTGTCTACTTGGTCCTGCAACCTGAGGGCTACTGCGAGACGTTTTGGTCTTATGAGGGGGAGGAGCGCGCTTGGAGCTTGTAATCATGTTGGCAGCAGCCTTCTGCTTGCCAACAGCTTCCAAAGCGTGCTTCGTCTGGTTCTCGTCCTCAATGTGTATGAAGCGCTTGAGGTCATTCAAACCAACTTGCATCTTCTTACGGTACATTTCCGTTTTGAAATTTTACCACGAGGAGGGCAACTTATACACAATTGTGCCCGCAACAAAACTATCGGGCAGACTAATAGACTCACTATGCAAGGAATAAATCAAAATTTCAAAAGCTGATACCTGAGGGAGAATTGTTTTCTCTTCGTCGAAGCTGAAAGAGTGGAATTTATCCACCAGATGAGCCTTGGAGAGGTCCTCCTCCTGCTTGAAATGCTCCTCCAAAGCATCCCAGATCTCCTTGGCAGACTGCAACTTGATGTAGTTCTTGGCCAGGCTTGAGGAAAGGCAGTTCAACAGGTAATCCCTGCAGAAATCCTCATCTTCAACCCACTGAGCCTCATCTTCAGTCCCAGTAACGTCAGCTCGAGCAGTCTTGATGGTGTAGAAGACATTCAGGTATTTCATCTCGAACTGCGTGTTCAACTTCCAGTCGTTGAACTCAGAGACCGTGAACTTTTCCAACTTGTTCATGGGCACAGGAGAGGAGAGGCTTGAGTTCCTCATATCTCCTCTTGCTGCAGACCCAAACACAGGAACAGAGGCTTGGATCGGCTGAGGCAGCAGGGCAAAGGCAGCAACGGAGTCAAAACACTGGATCGGCTACCAGGAAATCGTTGACCAGAGAAGAGACGTCGACTAGAGAAACGATCGTCGATCGGAAAGAAATGTCGACCGAAGAAAACGTCGACCGGAAGAAAAACGTCGACCGAAAGAAAAAACGTCGACCGGAAGATCGTCGACCAGAGAAACATCGACCGAAAAAATCGTCGATCGTCGATCGGGAAGAAACGTCGGCCGAAGAAAAATCGTCGATCGTCGATCGGGAAGAAACGTCGACCGAAGAAAAAACGTCGATCAGAGAAACGTCGACCGGAAAAATCGTCGATCGTCGATCGCAGATCCTGATCCATCGGGAGCAAAAGGCTAGGGCTGGGCGCAAACGGAGATGGCGGCCGAGCCCCTTCACCTCTTGATCGGCGAGAAAGAACGACGCAACAGACCGACGGAACTCCTCCTTCTAGCGGCGGCAGCGACCTGGAAGAAGCGATCGGCGACGGGAAGAAGGACCGGCAAGTCCTAACTTCGCGAGCGAAAGGCCCCGGCGTCGATGGCTTCGGGGAAGGCGCGAACGGCGACGGCGAGACGCGATTGTCAAGCCCTGATGTCGCGAACGACGATGGCGACCAACTTAGGGCTCGACCTAAAATCGCGAACGAAAAGCGAGCGCAGGCGACGGGAAAAGGACTTTCGAGAATGTAAGAAAAGGTGCTCGAAACATCCGGAGGAGGGTCAAGGTGGAACCCACTCCCCGTTGCCCCCAGCTAGGTATATATAGAGCAAACATAGGGTTCCCAAGCGCAAATCCCCCTAGCCCGTTATATGTCTGAATATACCTTTACAAGTTCAAAAAAAAATTAGTAGAACTTCTACATCTTCTATAATGGACTGTCATTAGGCATGTCAATGATCAACTCAAAGAAAGTTGTCATTAAATATCTCAAGAAAGGTTGTTATGATGGTAGTGTTATATAACTTTTTTGTATTAATTAATTAATATTTTGTTTATTCTAGTCTTAATTAAATAATTCATAGTGACGGAGTCCGGAGCATAACACATTCGGGGTATTGTCACGATTACTTGTAGGGGCAGAACCTAGTGCCTCACTCGTACAACTAAATACAAAAACGTCAATTTTCTACGGGGAATTTGGCGGGCATTTATCGCAACTTCCTCTATTTCGCTATTACCCCTGTTCTTTTCGCATGTCTATGTTTATTCCGTCCACGTTCGTCTGCCACGTCCACGTTTGTCTTCCTCTCCCACGCGCATCCAGGCAATCGGCGCTTCTTCCTTTCCATGTCTCTCTCACACTCTCAACGACATATCAGTGGCCATCGGGATCAATTTTTGTTGCCGACAAAGAAAGAGTCATGTACAACTCATATTCGTCAAGGATATGCTTAGTCGTACCACACATGTCAAAGTCAAAGCCAATAAGCAGAAACAGGCCATATGAGCTTTTAAAGCCATATGCGAGCATCGGAGTTGCTCATCCAAGTGAACAACTAATGTCGAGTATTGGCGAAATCCTAGCAAGGTTCAGAGAGGCAACCTCGCATGGGCTGAGTATTCTCGTCTACACCCCCTAGGATTTTTCTATAAATAAATAAATAAATATTTTTGAAAAATCCCAAAACTCCAAAATCACGTTTTTCTTTTAAGTTTGGTTTGTTTAATCTTTATTTACTAAAACAACAAATTATAAAATCCTAAAATAAAAAAAAGTATCTATATTATGGATCGTTCATTCTTAGGACATGCATGACTAGAACCTAAAGCATAACGAGTACATGTAATGTTTGATTTAAGATTGTTAATCTCTGTTAGTATTATCATATTATGTCATGATGTGTCTAATATATAGGTACTTAGCTACTGAGTGCGACTAGACATTTTATTGTATGTTGAATATGCCTTTAGGTATGTCTGTGGGTACGTTTAGGTAGCGTAATGACAATGCATTGTTCACACATTCCTAGAAAATGCACTCATGTATAAATTCATGCTTACATGTTATAACTTGTGATATTGTGTCTAATATGGTAGAAATAATTTGAACAATCAATGTCATAGTATTCACTCTGTATAAAGCTTAGAAAATTGAGCCAATATTCTATTGAAAATGTCCTTTGTATACAAGTTAAAGTGTATCTATCTATGTGGATAGATTTCAATTGATTCAGAGTCGAACTCAAAAATGATATAAAATTGATAGTGAAAAAAAATGTATGAGAAAAAATGGGTAAATCATATACTATCAAATCATGTGTCAAGGATACCCCCGAAGCACTACTCACTCATCCTGATAAATCTTCATGAATATTGCAAGGATGAGCACCTTCGCCAAAAGAATTGTTTTGATCTTGTGCAAAAACTACATTTTAAGTTTGTGCACATTGTTCCAATCTTGGTATGAAGTAGATAGCAATCTGACATGATTTTTCACTCCATTTCTCTTGTGCTAGCATATTGAATTATTGAGATAAAATATGTGTAACACCTAGGGGTGCAAGTTGAGTTGAGCCGGCTCGAAAGCTCGATGAGCCGGCTCGAAAAAAGCTCGAGCTCGAGCTCGAGCCTGTGGAGCTCGAGCTCGAGCTCGATTGCGAGTCGAGCTCGAGCTCGAATATTAATGTTCATGAGCTCGCGAGCCGGCTCGCGAGCTTTTTATTCCAATTTTTTAAAAATATATATATATATAAAATATGAAAAATATATATATATAAAAATAAGAAAATAAAGCTCATGAGCTAAAAAGCTCGCGAGCAGCTCGAGCTCGCGAGCTCGAAACTCGAGCTCGAGCTCGATAATTTGGCATTGAGCTCGAGCTCGAGATGGGATAAATGAGCTCGTCGAGCTCGAGCTCGAAATGAAAAGCTCGAGCTCGAGCTTGGAAATTTTGCAAAGCTCGACTCGAGCTCGACTCGAGCTCGACTCGTTTGCACCCCTAGTAACACCCCTAGCTGATCCAACGTGATAATGTCACGCCTCCGCTCTAGGCGACGCTATCGGGCTGCAACCAAAACACCCCTACCTCTCTCCATCCACATGCGGGTTGTTGGTGACCACATCTTCCCTTTGATGACGGAAACTCGATAGTCAAGCGCGCATCACAGGAACTTCCTAGGAGGTGACCCATCCCAGTACTACTCAAGCCCGAACACGCTTAACTTTGAAGTTTTTCAACTTCTCATCACCAATTGAGTTAGCGCGCACCACGGAGACATTGTCACGTTGGATCGGCTACGTTACCGGGCTCCGTTCTAGGCGATGTTACCGGGCCCCTAGCCGATCCAACTCTAGGCGACGTTACCGGGCAGGAGCTCAATTGATGATGAGAATTGAAGGAACTCCATAGTTAAGCGTGCTCGGGCGAGAGCAGCACTAGGATGGGTGACCTCCTAGTAAGTCCCCGTAGTTCGCGCTTGACTATCGAGTTTGCCTCATCAAAGCAAGGTTGTGGCCACCAACAACCCGCCCGTGGGCTGGAGAGGGGTTGGGGTGCTTAGGCTGCAGCCCGGTAACGCCGCCTAGAGCGGAGCTGTGACATTGTCACGTTGGATCGGCTAGGGTTGTTATATCTACTAACAATTATTTCTACTCGATGATTTTGTCTTTTGATGTTACACGTACACATGTCATTATTCTATCTAATGCTTACATGCATAAGAATTAGACTTACACTCCATTATATGTCTATAACACATATGTACTAATACATGATTTCTATTCATGACTCTTACAATGTCACACTGTATTGACTTTATAAATCTCATAGCATTGTACTCCAAATCGTGTGTATTTAGTTTCACTTGTGCTATCCAAATTTCTTTTACTCTAAAAAGTTCTTTAAATCAATTGATTTTTCGTGTATGTTTATGCTTTTGAGATTGTTTATTTCTTTTATGATTGTTTATGTATGTGATTGGTTTAGTATCTCCTGACCATAGGGGAGAATTGAGTGTTCACGCGACATGTTCGTTAATCACCGCCCCTTTCAATAATATCAAAAGGGGGAGAGTTGAGTATTTTTCCAAATCTACTGGACAACTGTCACAGCCACGCGCATCGACCTACCGTCGGGCGCTAGCTCTATCGCCGACGGTAGCTTACTTTTTCAAGACGTATAAAAGCGAACGTTTCTTTTCCTGGAGAGAACATGAAGGAGAATAATTGACTCTAGGGTTCGGCCGCCATCTGGAGAATGACGAACTCTCATCTTCGTTGAAGGAAAAGCATCGTTTCTTCCTCCCGCTCACGATCGAAGAACTCCGGCGAACGAAATCTACAACGACCTTTTGTGGCTGATTGATTGCAAAGAGAACGATTTTCAAGAGTATCGTTCGCACACCGTACCTCAGAGAAGTTCTACATTTGAGGAAGAAATAATTTCTAAACTCTTTGTATTTTACTTTGAATTCTCTTTATTGTCTAGTTGTTTGTATGCGAGGGAAATCGACTGGAGGGTCGTCGGTGTTGAAACCGAAAAATCGGTCCCTGTGGAGTCCGACCCTTGCGGAAGGGGTGATCGCACACTTACTTCTCTACTCACAAGCCCAAGGGCCAAGGGAGAGGGACCGGGAACAGACCCAAGGCTTCAGCACGGAGGTCCCACCACACACCCGGAAGATCTTAGAGCGCTTCCCCTCCTTAGCCAAGTGCTGAAGCTAAGGTACCTCAGAAAGCGCTAGAAGACCGGGCACAAGAAAACGTGCCTTCTGAGGTACCCCTTGGGTCCTATTTATAGGAATAGTTGGGCTGCTAATAACTAGGCGTCACTGTTTTCGAGGACTATAGGCAATCCAAGGGGGGTAACATGGTAAAAACACCCCCACAACTGAAAGACGAGCCGGCCCTGAGAAGAGCTCACTGAGTGGGGGCGGCGAGTACGGGCGCGAGAAGGCTCCTACTGCGCCGAGGCGAGGGGCGGCGGTTGAACTCGCCCCTCGCAGCGCCGTGGTCCTGACTCGCGCCGTGGACTGGACTCGCCTCGCCTCGAGCCTGGGAAGGTCGGGCCTGAAGCCCTTGCTCGCTGGTGACGGTCGTGTCGGTACTCGCCGAACAGGTATCGGACGAGCGCGTACTCGGCCGGGCTCACAACGAACGACATCCTCTCGTCGGGCTCAGCTCCACGATCTTCGAGCTCGGCCCGACGATTGCCGAGCACGTACTCGGCATGCTCGGCTCGGCATACCCTGCTGGACTCACCTGAGGCTCGGGGGGCGGTCTGGGCCGGCCGGATCGGCTCCTGTTAGCCCACTCGCTGGATACGGGGTTGTACACAATCCCCGCTCTTTGCGAGGTTGGCACAAACTCGGAAAGAGACATCCAACCCACTAGGATCCTGTGAGTGCGATAGGAGCCGAAAGGAATCTCTTGGTAGGGCCCACCGATGGCTATATATACATGCCCTGCCTGCTCGACTGACCCCCGCCCCTTTCTTTACTTAAGCCCTGCCGAGATGCCACTCCCGAAAGAAGTCATGGAACGACTCGCGAAGTCGCGCGAGGAGACCGCCCTTCGTGCCGCGGCCCTGATGGATCTGAGCGCCCCGGCCCGCCGTTTTGCTGAATTCGGCTCGGCCAAGAGGGCGAGGCCCTTTCCTCCCGAGGCCGAGCACATCTTTGCCGACCTAAAGAATACTTTAGCCCTTGGCTCCGACTCTTCCAACCGTTCTGCCCCGGCCCCTCATGACAAAGATTTTGTGGATCTTACCGCCGAACAGGACCAAGGCGGCGAGGCCCCCACACTAAGGGTCGAGGGTCTACCCGCCAAGGAGCCCGAGTCCTCCCCTGACCCGCGCCTGCGAGACTCGCCCATTGTCACCAAAATCGTGGAGCCAGGCTCGCGAGGGTCGGTATCGCCGGCTCGCCTTCACTCTCAACATCCCTCCTCTGCTCCTGCGATTACTGGGATGGACGCCGATCATACATCCGTTCCTGCTTCCCTCCAGGACACTGAAGGTATGCCCCTGACCTCCTCATTTTGCGTCTGATTCTAACTGGCGCTCGCTACTCCCACCCGCTATCTCGACTTTCCTGTGCAGGCCTCCCGGACCCAGCCGCGACTGATGACTCCGCCGAACGGGCCATTTATTCACCTCTTCCATCGCCGCGCGCCTTGGACGTCTTTCTGGACTCGGAGGTGGACAGCCCCGAACATTCGAGGCGAAGCCAATTGGTCCTAAAGAAACTAGTGCGCGAGCTTCATGAGCTGAAGAAAGACAACTCCAGGCTGCAGAACGAATGCGCGCAGCTTGCCGGTGAGGCGAGGATCAGCTCGGCATACGCGGCCACATCTTCCTCCATACTTTTCGACGAGATTGACGAGAACCTGCGCGCGGAGAACAGGAACCTGGGGCAGCTTCGGCAACTCTTTGCGCAGCGGTTGGCGGCATCGGGTCGGCGAGACCGGGGTAATTGAGGACGGCTCTCTTGCGAGCAGACCGGTACTCGCCCCTATTGCCACCTGGTCTACGCGCGCTCTTTTCTGATTTTCTTTGCTCTGGACAATTTTCTGTTTAATGCTAAATAAAGTGTATAAATTTTATCGCGCGAGCAAGCCTTTTCTTATTCGGGTGGTGCGTGCCTTTTCGGATTCCTTGGCTAGGCTCGCCTAAGTCGGCGAGTACAGAGTGATGAGACGGGATACGCGAAGCGGGGTATGCGAGCCGAGCTGGTCAGTCGGTTTCGCTTCCCCTTCCTTTTCTATAAATAGGGATCCCCACCTACCCCCGGCTATGCCTTTATTGCCTTCTCATCCCTTCCTTTCCTTGCCCTTCCTACCTTCTGCTCGCGCGCCTTCGTCTCCTCCGCGAGCATGGGTAAAGGAAACCCCGACTCCGAGGGTCGCTCCAAGTGCGCCCAGAACTTCGCGGATCACTGCTTTTTCGAGGGGAATACCACGGCGAGCGAGCTCGCCGAGTTTGTAGCGGATTACGTTCCCGCCGGCTTTGTGGCCCGCCTCCCGGCAGAGCATGAGGCCATTAACTCATTCTTCGAGGACGAGCTCGCCTTCCCCATCTCGCACTTTGAGGTGGGGTTGCGCCTGCCGCTCTGGCCGGAGGTCCGCCAGGTACTCAAGTACTATGGCGCCGTGCCCGCGCAGCTCAACCCCAACGCTATTGCCATGATAGTGGGGTTTGCCTGCTACCTCCGCCGAGAGCGGATCGAGTTCAACCTAACCGTCTTCCGCAAGCTCTTCTCCTACAAAGACAACGCCGACGGGGTCGCCTTCTTTGGCGGCACGTCCATAAAGTTCCGCGAGGTCGCCAACAAAAACCACAACTGGATGTCGAAGATTGTCTTCATCCGGGGCGACCTCGGCAATATCCCGTTCTCGCCCTTGCAGAAGAGCGAGGAGGTTTACCGGCCGCCGTCAGTGTCTGGTAATGATGCCGAACTCCACAAGTTCTTCTTGTACAAGGATTTCGAGGTCGCCTTCCTCCGTCGCGGCCTCGAATCCCTTCCACTTATCCTTCCCGGTGAAGGTTTGTCTCGCTCACCTTCCGCTCGCCATTTGGCCTAACCGATCAGAACCTCATTCTTTGTCCAAGTCTTTTTTGTAGGGGAGCGACTGATCCCGGTGAACCCTCCCTTCGCTGACCCGGGGGTGTTTTCGGATCCGCTCGAGCGGGCCCGGGCCGCGGCTGAGGCGTGCCGGGAAGAGAAGGTCAGGGGGAAGCCCTCCAGCAAGAGGCGGTTGGAGCTTGGGGGGCCGAGCTCGGTCCACCGCCCCTCGGCCCTTAAAAGGGCGAAGGTGGCCTCGCAAGGCCTTCCACGGCAGCCCGCGTCGCCCGTTAGATTCATGAGCTCGCCGGAGGTTTTTTCCGACGAAGCCCCGGCGAGCCCACTGAAGGAGATATCATCCCCCCGCGAGAAGAGGCGCGGGTCCCCCTCTCCTCCCTCCGTCGAGAAGGTCGCCCCCAGTGGCTCGGGAGCTCCAAAGGACCACCCTCACTTTGGAAAGGGGGGAAGGAGCAAGGACGCGGCCGGCGAGCCGATGCTGCTCTGGGACGAGGGAGCCCATCGTGTTTCCGTCTCCACTCGCGCTCCTTCCTGGGGAGCTCGCCGGCCTCCCACGGGCCACGCATTTGCCCTTGGCTTCGGCCTCTATGGCCGGGAGGGCGCCGACGCCTACACGAACCTGACCCCCCGGCAGATAGGTCACGAGGGCCTGCAGGCGCATCTGAGGGCCTTTGAACTCCACCATATGATGGTCCGCCGTGGCTTCCAGCTCAGCCAACTCCTGATCAAAGCCGAGCAGGAGCGCGACCTGGCGACGGAGAAAGCTGCCGACGCGGAGCGGCGGTTCGGCATCGCTGAGCGCTTACTCGACGAGGCTTCAGGCGGGCTGGTAAGAGTCGACCAACCCTTGTTTTAACTTGGAAAATGTTTTTCAGAGAGTTCGACCCTTTTGTTTTTCAGGATGCCGAGTCCGCCAAGGTGCTGCAAGCTCGCGTCAGTGAGCTGGAGGGCGAGACTGCCCTGCTGCGGCTCCGGCTCGCGGATCAGGAGGCCGGCTCGCGCGAGCAGGAGGCTTTTGCTGCTCGGTCGGCGGCCGAGGTGGAGTCGCTAAAAGAGCAGAACCGCTGTCTCCAAGGCGAGGTCAGCCGGCTGACGGAAGCCCTCTTCCCTCCAGACAGTGCCGAGCCGCCTTTTCCTTACAAGCGGCCCCGGGTCTTCGGCGAGGGGGAGGTTATGGAGCGGCTGCGAGTCAACTCGATCGAGTCTGCCGAATGCCTCCTGAATGCCATGAAGGGGTCGGGGATTCTGGCCGAGGGCTGCGAGGAGGTGGCGGTCCGGGACCTTCTGCCGAGCCTGTTTCCGCCGTCTCCGCCCAGCGAGAAGGAGGAGAGCTTCGGCTCTCTTTTTGATGGGGCGAAGGGCAAGGAACGATCGCTTGGGGGCGAGGAGGACCGCCATTCGGGAGAGGAGGGCGAGAGCTGACCGAATTCCTCCCTTTCCTTTTTTCTATCTTTTTGTAATCATCCCCCCTCTTTTCCTGTAATCTCGCCGGGGCGAGCCCTTCCTACTTTTGCGATCATAATGAAAGGAACTTTGCTTCTGACTTCTTTTCTCTTCTTTTTTTTTTTTTTTTTTTTACCTTCCGCGCTAGAATGCACGTGAGTTAGGATTCGCGCTCGGCGAGAGGCCTTGAGCGTTGGCGGCGACCAGACTCGCGAACTCTTCACTTACCCGCGAGGCGATCTTCGCGAGAACGGTTGCCGCCGGCGCCCGCTTGTCATACCGAGGAATGCCCTCTCCCGAGCAGACCCCGCGAGAACGGGCTCGCCCCGGGGGGGGGGGGGGGTATGTTCTTCCACCAACCGGAGGTGGATCGAAGAACCCCTTTTTAACAGAAAACCAAGGGGGACAGGACCCCTTGAGCTCGCCCTTCTAACTGGTGGATTTGCTCGGACACGCTTGTCATGTGTCAACTTCCAGGTCCACTCCCCGGACAGTAACGACGTCCATCGAGACCCCGGCCCTGCCAGCTTGGAGGGAGCCTGACAGCGGGAGAATCGAGACCTAACCCCAGAGCGAGAAGACTTAGACCATTTGCCTCTCCCGGGTGCTACCACCATGCCAGTCAGCTATATGGGAGCCTGAGGGCGGGTGTTGAACATCCTCCGGGCTCAGCTCCAGGGTCATAACAACGTCCATCGAGACCCCGGCCCTGCCAGCTTGGAGGGAGCCTGACAGCGGGAGAATCGAGACCTAACCCCAGAGCGAGAAGACTTAGACCATTTGCCTCTCCCGGGTGCTACCACCACGCTAGTCAGCTAGATGGGAGCCTGAGGGCGGGTGTTGAACATCCTCCGGGCTCAGCTCCAGGGTCATAATGACGTCCATCGAGACCCCGGCCCTGCCAGCTTGGAGGGAGCCTGACAGCGGGAGAATCGAGACCTAACCCCAGAGCGAGAAGACTTAGACCATTTGCCTCTCCCGGGTGCTACCACCAGGCCAGTCAGCTAGATGAGAGCCTGAGGGCGGGTGTTGAACATCCTCCGGGCTCAGCTCCAGGGTCATAACAACGTCCATCGAGACCCCGGCCCTGCCAGCTTGGAGGGAGCCTGACAGCGGGAGAATCGAGACCTAACCCCAGAGCGAGAAGACTTAGACCATTTGCCTCTCCCGGGTGCTACCACCAGGCCAGTCAGCTAGATGGGAGCCTGAGGGCGGGTGTTGAACATCCTCCGGGCTCAGCTCTAGGGTCATAACGACGTCCATCGAGACCTCGGCCCTGCCAGCTTGGAGGGAGCCTGACAGCGGGAGAATCGAGACCTAACCCCAGAGCGAGAAGACTTAGACCATTTGCCTCTCCCGGGTGCTACCACCACGCCAGTCAGCTAGATGGGAGCCTGAGGGCGGGTGTTGAACATCCTCCGGGCTCAGCTCCAGGGTCATAACGACGTCCATCGAGACCCCGGCCCTGCCAGCTTGGAGGGAGCCTGACAGCGGGAGAATCGAGACCTAACCCCAGAGCGAGAAGACTTAGACCATTTGCCTCTCCCGGGTGCTACCACCACGCCAGTCAGCTAGATGGGAGCCTGAGGGCGGGTGTTGAACATCCTCCGGGCTCAGCTCCAGGGTCATAACGACGTCCATCGAGACCCCGGCCCTGCCAGCTTGGAGGGAGCCTGACAGCGGGAGAATCGAGACCTAACCCCAGAGCGAGAAGACTTAGACCATTTGCCTCTCCCGGGTGCTACCACCACGCCAGTCAGCTAGATGGGAGCCTGAGGGCGGGTGTTGAACATCCTCCGGGCTCAGCTCTAGGGTCATAACGACGTCCATCGAGACCCCGGCCCTGCCAGCTTGGAGGGAGCCTGACAGCGGGAGAATCGAGACCTAACCCCAGAGCGAGAAGACTTAGACCATTTGCCTCTCCCGGGTGCTACCACCAGGCCAGTCAGCTAGATGGGAGCCTGAGGGCGGGTGTTGAACATCCTCCGGGCTCAGCTCCAGGGTCATAACGACGTCCATCGAGACCCCGGCCCTACCAGCTTGGAGGGAGCCTGACAGCGGGAGAATCGAGACCTAACCCCAGAGCGAGAAGACTTAGACCATTTGCCTCTCCCGGGTGCTACCACCAGGCCAGTCAGCTAGATGGGAGCCTGAGGGCGGGTGTTGAACATCCTCCGGGCTCAGCTCCAGGGTCATAGCGACGTCCATCGAGACCCCGGCCCTGCCAGCTTGGAGGGAGCCTGACAGCGGGAGAATCGAGACCTAACCCCAGAGCGAGAAGACTTAGACCATTTTCTGAGTGTTTAATGTCGCTCTTTAATGGAAGTTCGGTCACATTGCATGTCATTGTTACGATTATTGCGGAAAAAGAGTCAAATACATTGCATTCGGAAAAAGCTGAGGTACGTACAAGTTTTCAAGGATAAAAGCGTTTCAGGTCGTCGCCGCTCCAAGTGTGGTTCAAAGTCTCGCCTTCCACATTCTGGAGGTGGTATCCTCCCGACTTTAATGCCTCCTTCACGATGTAGGGCCCCTCCTAATTTGGATGGAGCTTGCCCACGGCTGCCGATCTTCCCGCCGCATCTATCTTCTTTAGAAACAGGTCGCCCTCCGCGAACTGCTTGACCCGGACATACTTGTCAAAGTACTTAGCCATCCTCCGCTTGACTTCCTCCTGCCGGACTGCGGAGAGGTCGCGTACTTCCTCTATCAAGTCCAAAGAGAGTCGTTGTTCTTCCTCATTCTCAACTCTCCACTCCTCCCTTCCAGCTTCTGCCTCGGCAACCCTGGGAGTACGGACCTCAAGTTCAATGGGGAGCACCGCCTCGCTTCCGTGAGATAGTTTAAAGGGCGTCTCCCCGGTGGCGGTGTTGGGGGTAGTCCTCAGGGCCCAGAGGACCGAGGGGAGTTGCTCCACCCAATTACCCTTCAAATTCTCCACCTTCTTTTTTAGGAGGTTCACGATGATCTTGTTGGCCGCCTCTACCTGCCCGTTGCTCCTAGGGTGGTGGACAGAGGCGAACCTGAGGTCGATCCCGAGCTCTCCACAGAACTTAATGAACTCATTGCTGGCGAACTGTGGTCCGTTGTCGGTGACGATGGCCCGGGGCATCCCATGCCTGCAGATGATCTCCCCCCATACAAAATTTCGAATGATCTGCGAGGTTACCTTGGCCAAAGCCTTCACCTCCATCCACTTGGAGAAATAGTCGATCATTACCAGCAAGAATCTCCTCTGCCCACTTGCCTGTGGGAAGGGACCTACCAGGTCCATTCCCCAAATTGCGAAAGGCCAAGGGGCCATGATACTCCTGAGTCGCTGAGCTGGTTGCAGTTGGAGGGGGGCAAACAGTTGGCACTTGTGACATTTCTTGACAAATTCTAAGGCATCGTGCCTCAGGGTAGGCCAGAAGTACCCCTGCCTGATGATTCTTCCCTCCAGGGTCCGACCTCCTGAATGGCTCCCGCACTCCCCGGAGTGAACTTCTTCCAAAATCCTCGGCGCCTCCCCCTCCGCTACGCAACGGGCGAGTAATCCTGAAAGGGTCTTGCGGTAAAGTTGCCCGTCGCGCAAAAGGTAATATGTCGACTTGTACTTGAGCTTCTTCCTATCCATCCCTTCTGGGTACTCTCCTGTGGACAGGTTGGTAGTGAATGGGTCCATTCATGTGGACCGCCGATCTATCTCCATCAACTCTCCTTCTTCCAGGGATGGGTGGAAGAGGTCCGTGATAGTGCCCCCCACCCGAGGGCCGCGCTTGGCGAGGTGGTCGACTTGTTCATTTTCCTCCCGTGGCACATGCTGAATGGAGAAGGTCTGGAACCCGCCGATGATTCCCTTAACCTTTGCCAGATATCGTTGTAGGGTGGGCTCCCTTGCCTCGAACTCCCCGTTGATCTGGGAGGCCACTACCATGGAGTCAGTGAGGACCTTCACATCGTGCACCCCCAATTCCTTGGCCAGGCGTAGTCCCGCGATTACCGCCTCGTACTCGGCCTGGTTGTTGGTTATAGAGAAATGTATCACCACCGTTTGCTCGATCCGGGTCCCTTGGGGGCTCTCTAAGACGACCCCAACCCCCAGGGAGTGTTTTCCTAAAGCCCCATCCACCATCACCTTCCAAGGGATGGGACGAGTGAGTTTGTCCTCTGCCACCTCAACCACATAGTCAGCCAGGAAGTCAGCCATTGCTTGTGCCTTGATTGCGAGCCGGGGGACAAAGGAGATGTCAAACTCGCTCAACTCCACCGACCACTTGGCGAGTCTTCCCGAATGCTCCACTCCCTCGAAGATGCTGCGGAGGGGGTGGTCAGTTACCACCTGGATGGAGTGTGCCTGGAAGTAGGGCCTGAGTCTCCGTGCCGAGATGATTAGGGCGAAGGCCAACTTCTCAAAGATGGGATAGCGGAGTTCTGCCTTCCTCAGAACCCTACTCACATAATAGATGGGCAGCTGCTTTCTCCCCTCTTCCCGAACTAAAACAGAACTCACGGCCTCCGCCCCGACCCCTAAGTACAAAAACAAGTCCTCCCCCTCCTTTGGCCCTTGGAGCAAGGGGGCCTGAGTCAACTGCCTCTTCAAGGCCTGGAATGCCTCCTCACATTCCGGGGTCCATTCAAACTTCCGACCTCCCCTTAAGGTCCTGAAGAAGGGGGAACACCTCTCCCCGGCCCGGGAGAGGAACCTGCTTAGTCCTGCCAGCTTCCCTGTCAGCCGTTGTACCTCCTTCGCATCCCGAGGTGGCCCCAACTCCATAATTGCCCGAACTTTGTCAGGGTTGGGTTCGACCCCGGCTGGGGTGAGGAGATGACCCAAAAATTTGTCTTTGCTTGCCCCGAAGATGCACTTTAGAGGATTCAACCTCATCTTGTATCTGCGCAAAGTGTCGAAGGTCTCCTCCAGATCCTGGAGGTGAGAATCGACCTCTTTGCTTTTTACCATCAGGTCGTCCACGTACACTTCCAAGTTCCTTCCCTTCTGTCCCTGGAATACACGGTCCATCATCTTCTGGTATGTAGCCCCTGCATTTTTTAACCCAAAAGGCATCATCTTGTAGCAGTAGCACCCATCCCCTGTAATGAACGAGACATCTTTTATGTCAGGAGGGTGCATCCTGATTTGATGATAACCTGAAAAAGCATCCAAAAAACTCATTACAGAAAAACCAACGGCTGAATCTACCAGCGCGTCGATTCTAGGCAAGGGGTAACAATCCTTAGGGCATGATTTATTAAGCAGTGAAAAATCTACACACATCCTCCACCGGCCGTCCCCTTTTTTCACCATTATAACATTTGAGACCCAGCCGGGGTATTGAATTTCGGAAACAAAGCCGGCCCTAAGGAGCTTGGAGACTTCCTCCCTGATGGGTTCGGCCAATTTGTCCGTGACGGACCTTCTCTTCTGCTGGATGGGGCGAGCCTCCGGGTGTAGAATGAGGCGGTGGCAGACGACGTCGGCATCAATCCCAGGCATCTCCGCTGCGCTCCAGGCGAAGATATCCACATTCTTTTGGATGCACTCCAACATCCTGCCTTGATCTTCCGGGGTCAGCCCCCCGCTGATGCGGACCTTCTCCACCCTGCCACCCTGGGTGAGGACTTCCATCTCTACGACCTCCTCGGCGGCCTCCAACCGGGACTGCTCCTCCCACTCTGCGGCGTCCTCCCCTCTTGGCGTAAGGATCTCCCCTTCCCCTGGGATCATCGCCCCAACTGACCCTTCTGGGAGCATCCCCTCGCGTGCTTCTCCTTCCATTCCTCCTTCCTCCCCGCCTTCTTCTCCGGCCTCCTGCCCCTCCATCTCCTCCATCCTTCTCCCCATCCCCTCGGCCTCCTCCTGCCAAGAAATTGAATTCACCGCGGTTACGTAGCATTCCCGAGCTGCTTTGGGGTCACTGCGAACCCGGATCTGGATCCCGTCCACATTAAACTTAAGGCATTGATGGAAGGAGGAGGGGACGCATCGGAAGGCGCTGATGAGGGGTCTCCCAAAAATGGCGTTGTAGCTGCTGGGGGCCTCTACTATGACGAATCGACAGTTCCGGGACTGTCCCCCCAAGCTGACATGGAGTCCCACTCCCCCCTCTACTTCTTTCCTCTCCCCTGAAAAACCGAAGAGGGGCCCATCGGAGGCCAGCACCCTCTTGGCCTCTACCTGCATGACATCGAAAGGCTTCTTGAAGATGATATTGACTGAGCTCCCACTGTCAATGAGGATCCGGGAGACTGTGAAATTTTCGATGGCTGTCTGGATGACCAGCACATCACAGAAGGGGTCATCGTGACCCGGCATATCCTCCCTTGAGAAGGTGATCCTCTCTTCCGGGGGTGGAGTCTGAGATGTGGAGCCGATGCTCCTTCGGTACATGGTGTGGAGGCTTGCTTTCCGGGAAGCCTCGACTCCCACCCCCCCATGGATCACTCTGATCCCCCTCGGGTCCCCACATCGGCCCGGTCTTCGCAACGATCCCCCTCCACCTGAGGCCGGACTTCCTCAATCCGCACCTCCTGATGATTCCGCAGCTGTCGCTGCTGCTCCCTGTTCTCCCGCACCTCGAGGAACTCCGGACATGTGACCGTCGTGTGCCCCTCTTCTTGATGGTAGTCGCAATAGGGCAGGTCTATCCTGACCTCCCTCCTCCTCCTCGGTTGCCCTCTCCTTCGCCCCCCCCAGGGCGATAGCCATGGCCTCCTCCTGGTCGGGAAGAGGCGGTCTCTGGCCCTGCCTCCTTCCCTGGGGGTAAAACTGGCCACGCCCACCTTGGCGGTTGTCTCCCCCCTGATAGCCCCTCCGTGGCCCTTGATCCTGCCACTCCGGCCTCCAACCCAATCGGTTGTTCGGCTCCTGACGCCCCCACCTATGCTGCTGCGGCTGCTGTTCTCTCTGTCTGGGCTCGACCCTTCTCTCCTCCTGGGCCCGACCTCCCTTTGGCTTCTCCTCCTCCACGGCCCACCTAGCCAACCTCCGAGCGAACTCTGGATGTGCCGCCTCCATGTCGGCCTCCCTTTCCGCCCTCTCCAAGAGTGCTTCGAAAGACACCGGAGGCGTCCTCTTCAACTCCATGGCGAAGAACCCGGGCTGGAGACCCAGGGTGAAGGCCACCATCATGGTGTGCCCTGACATCTCTTGTACCTGGGACAGTTCTTCCTGGAACCTGTCCAGGTAACTTCCCAGGGTCTCCCCTACTTTCTGCTTGACACGGAACAGGGACTCGACCTCCCTCTTCCTCTTCTTCGAGGTGGTGAATCTCAACATGAATCCTCTGCGCAAATCCTCGAAGTAGTAGATGGAACCGGCCGGGAGCTGATGAAACCACTCCCTCGCTTTTTCCCTGAGGGTGATGGCGAAGAGCTTACACTTGAAACCATCCGACATCTGTCGGATTGACACCACGTCTTCGAACCACTGGACGTGCTAGGTCGGATCTCCCTTTCCTGAGTAGTAGGACATCTTCGGCTCTCGGAATCCTTCTGGAACCGGGGCTGACGAGACAAACTCGCTGAAGGGACTCCCTCCTTCAGCTGGGCGAGTTGGGAACTCCCTCCCCGCCATCTCGCCGAACAGGTACTCGCGCGCCGAGCCCGGAAAGAGGACTCGCCCCCTCGGCTCGCGCTCCCCCTCGCTCGCGACCTCCTTCCCTGCGCGCCTGAGGGGCGCATCGTTGCCTAACGCTGGATCGGCGACCACAGGAACCGCTGGCGTCGTACTCTCGGCTCGCATGCCGAGTGCGACCCTAACTAGCCCGAGCACTTCCTCCCTGAGCTCCGCGGATATCCCCGCCATCGCGGGAGGGGGAGGGAGTGGCGAGTCCCCCCTTCCTGAACCTTGCCCCTCGTCTCTTGCCATTAGTCCTGTAGAAGATTTTCTGTGCTGACCACGCTCCACGCTCACCGCACCAAAGTGTTGAAACCGAAAAAATCGGTCCCTGTGGAGTCCGACCCTTGCGGAAGGGGTGATCGCACACTTACTTCTCTACTCACAAGCCCAAGGGCCAAGGGAGAGGGACCGGGAACAGACCCAAGGCTTCAGCACGGAGGTCCCACCACACACCCGGAAGATCTTAGAGCGCTTCCCCTCCTTAGCCAAGTGCTGAAGCTAAGGTACCTCAGAAAGCGCTAGAAGACCGGGCACAAGAAAACGTGCCTTCTGAGGTACCCCTTGGGTCCTATTTATAGGAATAGTTGGGCTGCTAATAACTAGGCGTCACTGTTTTCGAGGACTATAGGCAATCCAAGGGGGGTAACATGGTAAAAACACCCCCACAACTGAAAGACGAGCCGGCCCTGAGAAGAGCTCACTGAGTGGGGGCGGTAAGTACGGGCGCGAGAAGGCTCCTACTGCGCCGAGGCGAGGGGCGGCGGTTGAACTCGCCCCTCGCAGCGCCGTGGTCCTGACTCGCGCCGTGGACTGGACTCGCCTCGCCTCGAGCCTGGGAAGGTCGGGCCTGAAGCCCTTGCTCGCTGGTGACGGTCGCGTCGGTACTCGCCGAACAGGTATCGGACGAGCGCGTACTCGGCCGGGCTCACAACGAACGACATCCTCTCGTCGGGCTCAGCTCCACGATCTTCGAGCTCGGCCCGACGATTGCCGAGCACGTAATCGGCATGCTCGGCTCGGCATACCCTGCTGGACTCACCTGAGGCTCGGGGGGCGGTCTGGGCCGGCCGGATCGGCTCCTGTTAGCCCACTCGCTGGATACGGGGTTGTACAGTCGGAATCCGTGAAGAGTTTCGTGAGAGATCGTCCCGGTGAGGGACCTCTAGATCGAGGGATCTAGTGTGAGGAAAATCGACCGGAGGGTCGTCTGAATCCGGGAAGGGTTTCATGAGAAATCATCCCGATAAGGGATGTCTAGATCGGGGGATCTAGTGAGGCTCTAAAACCCTTCCGGGTAGGAAGGTGAAAACCCGGCTCAAAAATCTTTCTAGGGGAAAGGGAGAAAGCCAACCGGTCTGGTAGGTATAGAAACAAAAAGAGTAATTTGTATTTCATCGCCTTCGATCTCCGGCATCACGGAGATGCAGTTTTGCTACTGTAAACATCTATTCTTTTTTATTAAAATTATATATTGTTTATTGTATCTCAAAATCATGGTTGTGTGATGTTTGTGGTTTGAGCATTATGTGAGAGATCATAAAATGAAATCTCACCAAAGATTCATTCTCCGTGACCTAACGCCACGCAGTAGTGGTCTACCGCCCCACAGTAGCTTCCAGAAAGTGTTTTCTTGGCAAGTTTCGTTTTAATTTTACACTATTTTCGTAAACCTTATTGACTCCCCTCTATGGTTGGTCACTCGATCCAACAACACAATCAGTAACCGTCAGGACACCAATACCACATGAGCAAAACAACAACACCGAGCGATTACAAAAAGAGTAACCGACCTACCCTATCAATGCTCTAATTTGTAATTTAATATACGGTATGCTGCGCACGATAGGCGTGTTATGAAACACATGATGATTACCTCTATTGCATGCCCCAACAACATGTGTGTGCATGAACATTGAGAGGGCATGAGATTTGGAATTGAGAAGGGAGGGAAACAGACTCCTCCTTGTTTGAATTTCAATTGGGACTAGCATATGACCTAGATGAGGAGAAGGGAGCAGAACAAATCCTATTTTGGGTTTTAGCTAAGTTTAACATACAACCTAGATGAGAAGAAAAAATAATCTTTAAGTTGGCCAGAATTCCTTGAATTATCCCCACTTTCCATAGAAAGCAATCGTTTGTGAAATTTTCTTTGTTCGCTCTGAATTATCCCCACTTTCCATAGAAAGCAATCGTTTGTGAAATTTTCTTTGTTCGCTCTGATTAGCGGGTGATCTGCTTCAACGCACACAAATTTATTGTTTTCTTCTATTTCTATTTTTAAAATATATTTTTATCTACTAATTTTAACCCTTTTATATTCATTTACTTTATTTATTTAAATATATAGGCTTCCTTTATCTATTATAAATTAATAATAAAATGAAACTCCTAACTTTAGCTTATTTATACACACACACTTGAGGCACGGGGCTCTGCCTCTACTGACAATCGCGACAATATCTCGACCATACTAAGGTCGATGTTTTGCCCCTATCAATTATTTAATGCGACTTAAAATAAACATAATATCAATTAATTAATACAAAAAATAATTATACACAACATTTTATTTTTTTTATTTAAAAAAGGGAATTGTTAAAGGCAAACCAAATTTGAATATATGCAAACCATTGTTAAGAACAAATCATATATTTTGAAAAATACTCTGTGCAAATCAAATTGTTAACCACAAATCAAAATTGTCAACAATAAATCAACACTACAAATTACATAATCAAATATTTAAGACAAAAAACTATTTCATGAGAAGTCCAGCGCAACAGTTCGACAAAATAATGCGTTTATAACATAGAAATACTCAAATTATGACATTTAATATATGGTAACTGTCACATCCACTTCAATGAAAACTATAAAAATTTAAAGACTTTTATTACCAAACAACACCTATAAATTTCATAAAACCGATTAATTTAAATTTCAGAGGTCAACCGTAAAACATGTCGGTATACAATAATAATCTTTAGAAGTTTCTGAACTTGATTCCAGTATCTGAAATTAGGAAAAAAAATGGGAATTTGGAAATGAAAAAATTGGCAGTAATTTTTGTAAGGCAAATGAAAGTATGAACTACAAGAATCAACTACATTTATTACAGCAAACAATATACTTATGTTTCCCCCTCTTCTTGAACTACTATAGAGCATAAGAAGTTAGAAATCAACCATCCAGCACCATTATCTAATTACAGCACGAAAACAAAAATGAAAACGAAGAACGAAAAAACCAACATGTAGAATGCATATGCAGAATCCAAAACGAAAAATTAGCTTCTCAATATGCTGAAGATGAAAGAAGAAAATATGTATTAACGAATCCAGATACAGAATCAAAATGAAAATGAAGAGAAGCGGCGACGCACCTTCAAAATCAACGAAAAAAAAATCGCTGCCCGCGACGGAAGAGGCAACGAAAACAAAGAACCAACGTGTGTACCTTCAAAATCATCTGATTGTAGTACGTCAAACCGCTCATCAGAAGCCTCGCAACCTACCGGCGACGGGAGAGGCAGTGATAGAGAAGTCGGGAAATGCGACGGGAGTTGCGGCGAGAGAGGCGGCGAAAGGGCGACGAAAGAGGCAACGACAAAGAGGTCGGGAGATGCAGTGGGAGCGGCGGTGAATTTGATTTGCGTATATCCAAATTGATTTGCATAGAAAAAAATTACCGGGAAAAAAAAGACCTGATTTTAAAATTTTGATTTACGTATATCCAAATTGGATTTGCCTTTAACAATTCTCTTAAAAAATCTTCATCCAACCACACATATTATCATGTATTTCAAATCAATTTTTTAAAATTATTTTGTTTAATAATTATTTCTCAAAAATATCACTAACATATATAATAAAAAAACCGCTAATATGTACAATAACACCGTATCAAGACAGGTGTTAGAACTCTTAGACAGATATGAATATGTAGCTTAAATAATGTTTAAACCTGCATAAATTTTTCCGAGGGGAAGTTTTGCATTATGTAAAAAAGAGAGAAGGGTTTCGTTTGGGGACTTATTTTTATTGGTCAAACAGTCATGAGCTCATGTCAAAGACACACCATCTTCAGTTATGTGCACACCCATCAAAAAATAACCCTTAATATTTTAGGTTTTCTAAACCCCACCCATAAACTAAAGCCAAAACATTGAGCCCGCCTCCCCCTTCCCGATATTCGGCGCTGCTCTTCCTGATTGCATCCGGCGAAACCTTCCCCCCCCCCCCCCCGATTCCTCCGGTGAAACCCTTCTCCTCCGACGCAATCCTGATTCTCTCTTCCCCGTCATTAATGTTTTGGCATCTCCCTAACATCAAAAAAATAATCCTTAATATTTTGGGTAATGTCTCAGTGAAAATATGCGAACAAGAGATAAATAACCGCAAATTTTATTGTTTTAAAAAAGTAAGTAATACATAGGTGTGCCCCCTTATTTATAGAAAACGGGAGAGATAAGAGAGTACAATACACAATGTGGGACTAAATACAAATCGGGCGGACTGAGCGGTTTGACATACCCAAACCGCTCAATATACAAGCCATACCATTACAACCTCAGGACACCAGAGAAAGGTCGCCAGACAAGCCGTTAAGCCGCACCTGCGGATAGCCAACAATTCGCAGTGCGGTACACCATTACGCTAAAGATGCGGCTTGACATTAGACCGCGTACCGCAGGTTGCCACCAGACCGCTGAGAGGATAAGCCTTGGACCAGAGTGTGAGAACCCTCCCACCCATATCGCATCTCAAAACCCAGGTATTGAGATGAAGGGTGGCGGGGTACATAAACACGGAGGAGCGAGCGCTGCGAGCAATGTGAGACTAATCCCAACCACAGGACCGCGGGGATATTCCGCCACAGGGGGCCCACCGGGGTCAACACCCATACCAGGAATGTGATGGGTAAAGCCACGGGGTCGGTCCCACACACACGTGCCCTGCTGGAAAATTACTTCAACACACCCCCGCAGCAGGACAACCTCCCTATGATACCATGTGAGAACCCGCCCACCCATATCGCATCTCAAAACCCAGGTATTGAGATGAAGGGTGGCGGGGTACATAAACACGGAGGAGCGAGCGCTGCGAGCGATGTGGGACTAATCCCAACCACAGGACCGCGAGGATATTCCGCCACAGGGGGCCCACCGGGGTCAACACCCAGACCAGGAACGCGATGGGGAAAGCCACGGGGTCGGTCCCACACACACGTGTCCTGCTGGCAAATTACTCCAACACAGAGCTTAACGACTTCACAAGACCGCTGCGGCTTCTACTAAAACATCATCCAAACAGTCTGCTGAGGACATCCACTAGAAGACCAGCATGACAGGTTGCGGCGGCTAGTTCGGCTAACCGCCCGAACTGAGTTCTAACACAAACAGTCCGCTGAGGACATCTACTGGAAGACCGACAGGACAGGCCGCGGCGACTAGTTCGGCTAACCGCCCGAACTAAGTTCCAACACTCCCCCTCAAGCTGGAGCATATATGTTAACCATGCCCAGCTTGCCACAAACCTCTGTGAACGAAGTAACCGGTTTCGTGAAGTAATCTGCCAGTTCTTTATCAGAAGTAACGAAAGGAGTGCATATCTGATTCTTCAGAATCTCTTCTCTAATAAAGTGGCAATCAACCTAGATATGCTTCGTTCTCTCATGAAAGATCGGATTCTTCGAAATATATATAGCTGCTTTATTGTCACAGAATATCGGTAGGGTTGATCATAAAACTCTCCCAAATCCAGTAAGAGAGTTCGAAGCTATTTCAGCTCACAAGCAGTAAAAGTCATGCTTCTATATTCGGCTTTTGCACTCGATCTGGCAACCACAGTCTGCTTCTGCACTCGATCTGACAACCACAGTCTGCTTCTTGCTCTTCCAACTGACAAGATTTCCACCAACAAAAGTGCAGAAACCTGATGTTGACTTCCTGTCACCCTTATCATCCGCGTAGCTCCCGTCAGAATAAGTCTCTACTTTTAAATGTCCTCTTTTCAGAAATAAGAGCCCCTTACCTGGCACACCTTTCACGTATTCGAGAATCTTCAGAGCTGACTGCATATGACACTCCCTAGGAGCTTGCATAAACTGACTTACTTTTCCAACTGCATAGCAGATGTCTGGTCTAGTAACTGTCAGATAGATGAGTTTACCAACGAGACGTCTGTATCTCGTGACATCTTCAAGAAGAGGAGAAGACTCATTCAAGCATTTGTCATCTCCAACAGGCATAGGAGACTGGGCAGGTTTAGTTCCAAGAAGACCTGTCTCTTGTAAAAGATCCAGAGCATACTTTCTCTGTGAAAGAACGATAGAACCAGGTTTCCGAGATATCTCAATTCTAATGAAGTACTTAGGAGATCCCATATCCTTCGTAACAAAATATCGGAGCAGGTACTTCTTTGTCATATCAATACCTTTCCTATCATCCCTAGTAAGAAGTATATCATCCACATACACCGCAAGAATAACCAGCTCTGACGAAGTTTTCCGAATAAACAAAGAGTGATCTGCAGCGCTCCGAACAAACCTAACAACAGAAATAACCTCATTAAACTTTTCAAACCAGGCTCTCGGACTCTGTTTCAGAACATAGATGGCTTTCTTCAACTTACACACCTGAGACTCCCCCTGAGCAACATACCCAGGGTGTTGCACCATATAGACTGTCTCGTTCAAATCGTCATAAAGAAATGCATTCTTGGCATCTAACTGAGACATTTCTCAATCTCTGTTCACAGCCACGGAAAAGAGAATGCGGATCGTAGTAATCCGGGCAACAGGAGAGAATGTATCAAATAAATCCACATCATAAGTCTGCATAAATCCTTTGGCCACTAGACGGGCTTTGTAACGATCAACCGTACCATCAGGAAGGTACTTGACGACAAAGACCCAACGACAGCCAACCACATCAGTACCAGGAGGAGTAGGCACAAGGGATCAAGTGCCCCTTTCGGTCAGAGTTTTCATCTCCTCATTTATAGCAGCTTTCCAATGTGGAATAACCAAAGCATCATGAAAAGACGCTGGAAGAACAGTAGCCGAGAGGGCAGAAGCAAAACTCTGCGCCCGAGGAGACAATCTGGTGTAAGACACCACATCAGTAAGAGGATGTTGAGTGCATGATCGAACACATTTCCTGAGAGCAATTGAAAGATCAAGGTCAGCCATATCTACTTGCGTAGGTCCAGCCGAAGGAGAGGCAGGCAAACTAGGAACCATGAGCAGCGGCTCATCAACGGAAGTAGGAAGAGCAGGAGAGTCACAAGAAGAATAAAGAATAGCAGGCTCAGGACAAGGTGCAGAATAAGAGGAGAGGGAACTGAAACATCAGAAGGAGAAAGAATGGAGGAGGACGAAGAAAAGTATGGAACAATCTCAAAGAAGGTGACATCAGCAGAGACATACTGCCGGCGGAGAACAGGATCATAACACCTATATCCTTTCTGAGTCGGACAATAGCCCAGAAAGATACATTTAACGGAGCGAGGTGACAACTTGTCACGAGTAGAAGAAGGGGAATGAACAAAGGCATTACATCCAAAGACACAAGCAGGCAAAGGAAAAGGATTCGCATCAGGATGCAGGATATAAAAGGGATTCTTCCCACCAACAACAGAGAAGGGAACACGATTAATAAGAAAGCAAGAGAGAAGAACTGCATGTACCCAATAAGACTTGGGAACATACATCTGACTCAGAAGGCTCTAAGCCACATCAAGCAAATGACGATTCTTCCGTTCAGCAACACCATTTTGTTGCGACGTATAAAGGCTAGTGATTTGATGAATAATACCATGATCAATACAAAATGACGTAAACTGTTGACTAAGGTACTCCTTAGCATTATCAGACTGAAGGATTTTAATAGAAGTAGAAAACTGTGTATGAATCTCATTATAAAAGCAGTGAAAATAGAATAAAGTTCAGAACGTTCACGCAACAAATATAATCAAGTACAGCGGGAAAAATCATCAATAAATGTCACAAAATATAAGCTACCCCTACCAACAGTCTGAGTAGGAGTAGGACCCCATATATCAGAATGGACAATATCAAATGGACGAGAAGAACTGCGTCCTTTGCTAGCAGGAAAAGTAGAACGATGATGTTTCACAAACTGGCAAGCGTCACACTGAAGAGAAGAATCTCCCCGAGGTAAATCAGGCAGTAGCTGATAGAGGATCTGAGGAGTAGGATGTCCAAGTCGAAAATGCCACTGAAGGAGAGAAGAGGAGGCAGAGAAAGCAGAATAAGTATCAAGATAGAACAAGTTGCCGCTTTAAGTCCCAGTAGCTATCATCTCCTTGGACTGAGGAACCTGAAAGGCACAAGTAGAAGCAGTAAAAATCGCTTCACAGCTGAACTGCTTACGAAGAACAGTAATAGAGAGGAGATTGCAGGGAAAGTTGGGAACATAGAGAGTGTCTCGAAGCTGAAGAGAACAAGTAACATGCACAGTGTCAGACCCGTGAACCGAGGATGGTGAACCATCAGCAATAAGAACATGAGGTAAGTGCGTACTCATCGTAAGAGAAGAAAAAAGCTGAGAATTCCCGGTCATATGAGTGGTAGCACCAGAGTCAATAAGCCACCTACCCGTGGTAGCTAACTGAGCAGCACCCGAATTGGCAAGAGACTCAGTAGACTTCTTGGCAGAATCAGCAGAAGCAGGACGAAGATAAGGGTATTGTACCCAACAACGATCAATCAAGTGACCAGTCTTGCCACAATGAGAACAAAGATATTTGGAAGAACCACGGCCGCCAGTGCGGCCATCTCGACCACCAGAATGATCATGACGGGCAGAATGAGCAACAAGATCAGGATAGGGAGAAGGAAGCAATGAATGTTGAAGTAGAGTAGTAATAGCAGAAATCCGCGCAGCAGTGGCATCAAGAGTTGGAGTGTCTGCTTCTCCGAGAATCTGTTGGCGAATCAAATCATAGGAGTCAGGAAGACGAAGTAACAAATCACCAGGAGCTCCTGAAAATGTTTTTGTTGCTAAGCAAGATCAGTAGAAAAGGGACGATGTTGAAGAAGTTCAGCCCCAAGGCTCTGCACCTCCTGATACGATGCAGCAGGGGTCATAACAGGACGAGCAAAGAGGTTAGCATACAAAGTGTAGATACGCAAAGTCTGAGCCCCTTTAGAATATAAAGCATCCAGACGAGTCCACACGGCTTTGACCGTTTGATCATGGCGAATGACAGGAAGACACTCGTCAGACAAACTGTTGGCTATCCAAATACAGACCAAGGCATCAGAAGCGTCCCAATCATCATAAGCAGCAGAGCCAACAGGAGGAGGGTCATCAGTCAAGTGAGAGCGCTTACGTTGAGAATGTAAGAGGAAGACAAAAGACACACTCCAGTCAGGATAATTTGGGCCCGTAAGCTTGGATAAAGTACCCAAATTACCCGAAGAGGAAATAGAGGAAGAAGAATGAGAGAAAGAAGCAGGGAAAGCCGCAGAAGACGACGGAGTATCCATGATGAAATCAATCAAGCCGCGCGGACAAAGCAGAAACCGCACGGATAGGAAAACAGAGAGGAGGTCGCGCGAATAGAAAGAACAAGCTGCCTGTTCTCGGTGACCACACACCAGCAGCAGAAAAGCTGTGACTAAGGGCAGAGAAGTCGCACAAAAGGGAGAAGAGCACGAGACTGTGCGAATAAGGGGAAACCGCGCGACAAGAAAGAAATAACGGGAGGGAAGAAGCCGGACAAAACCGGAAGAAGGGAGGGGCAACAAAAGAATACGCGCGGTTTCAAAAAACAAACCGCAAAAAAGAGGGGAACAGCTTGGAGCAACAGGACCGGTTACCCTCTGATACCAAGTGAAAATATGCGAACAAGAGGTAAATAACCGCAAATTTTATTGCTCCAAAAAAGTAAGTAATACATAGGTGTGCCCCCTTATTTATAGAAAATGGGAGAGATGAGAGAGTATAATACACAATGTGGGACTAAATACAAGTCGGGCGGACTGAGTGGTTTGACATACCCAAATCGCTCACTATACAAGCCATATCATTACAACCTCAGGACACCAGAGAAAGGTCGCCAGACAAGCCGCTAAGCCTTACCTGCGGATAGCCAACAATCCACAGTGCGGTAAACCATTACGCTGAAGATGCGGCTTGACATCAGACCGCGTACCGCGGGTTGCCCCCAGACCGCTGAGAGGATAAGCCTTGGACCAGAGCTTCACGACTTCACAAGACCGCTGCGGCTTCTACTAAAAACATCATCCAAACAGTCCGCTGAGGACATCCACTAGAAGACCAGCCGGACAGGTTGCGGCGGCTAGTTCGGCTAACCGCCCGAACTGAGTTCTAACACAAACAGTCCGCTGAGGACATATGCTGGAAGACCGGCATGACAGGCCGCGACGACTAGTTCGGCTAACCACCCGAACTAAGTTCCAATAGTCTCCTCCACTGATACCTCCTGATTCCTGCCATTAATATCTCTTCCGATACTACAGTTTTGACATATGTTCCTGCTTGTGATAATAATGAGTTCTGATTAACAAAAACTACAAATAACTCTTCCGAAAAGTTTGCATCTGTAGACGTTGAGCATGAATTCATCACAGATACTGTTGAAATCAAAAACTTGGTCTCTCGTGGAGTTCGGGGTCCCAAAAAAGGGGTGACCTCACACCTATTACACTCAAGAGAACGTCATAGGCCAAAAACTCAAGAAGCTAGGAACAGACCCTCGACTCTAGCGTGGAGGTCCCACCTCATACCCGGATGACCTTTGAGGTCTCCCCCTCCCTAGTCAATGCTTGAGTCAGGTGCCTTGGAGGAAGAAAGCAAGGGGATTCAAGTGGCTAAGAAGTAATGCCCTCCAAGGCACCCTCAAGAGTCTATTTATAGTTTTCTGGGAATGGCCTACAAATAATAAACCTCCACTCCTCTAAAATTACTGAAATGCCCCCAAATTGGTCTGCCAACAGCCAAATCTCGCTATTCTAAACAGCTAAATACAGTCCACCAGGGGTAGTCCCTCAAGCCGGGCGAGTAGGCGACAAGGCGAGCTGAGGTCGGGTGAGTAGGCGGCTAGGCGAGACGGCGATGGCATGGGCGAGACAGCGGCCTAGGGAGGGCTAGGCGAGACGGCGGCGGCCTGGGCGAGATGACGGCCTGGGGAGCGGCTAGGCGAGACGGCGACGGCCTGGGCGAGTGCGGCGACTAGGCGAGACGGCGGCCTGGGCGAGATGGCGACCTGACGAGCTGGCGGCCTGGCGAGCTGGCGGCCTGGGGCGAGAGCGGCTAGGTGGCGAGCTGGTGGCCTGGCGAGCTGGCGGTCTGGGGAGACGGCGGCCTAGGGAAAGAGCGAGTTGACGGCCTAGCGAGCTCAACGTTCTGGGCGAGCTGGCGGCCTGGCGAGCTCAGCGACCTGACGAGCTCAGCGACTTAGAGAGCTCAGCGGCCTGGGCGAGCTGGCGGCCTGGGACAAGCTCGAGGATGGGTGACCCCTCGAGGGGGCTGGGGGGAGAAAATATTTTATCCCCCTACTAGTATAAAACACAGATTCACACTAAATTGGACTCCAAGAGTGCAAAACTCTCAAAAAAGCTTAAAACTGTACAACAAGACTTGCGCCTGCCGGGGGACCCCCACTCCGCGAAAATGGGGTTGTACACAATCCCCGCTCTTTTAGAGGTTGGCACAAGCTCAGAAAGAAACATACAACCCAACGTATTCGTTGAGTGTAATTCTCTTGCGGGGTCGACAAGATACAGCCTCCTTGCGTCGAGTTCATACAACCTCCACGGGGGGTCAACCTGCCATGCCAGCTAATGAGAGTTTGGGTGGCGAGATCCTCCCCGGGGTGAGAAACACTTGGCCTCCCCGAGGGGTCAACCTGTCATGCCAGCTAGAGGGATTCTGGGTGACGAGATCCTCCCCGGGGTGAGAAACACTTGGCCTCCCTGTGGCGTCAACCTGTCATGCCAGCTAGTGGGAGCCTGGGTGACGAGATCCTTCCTGGGGTGAGAAACACTTGGCCTTCCCGAGGGGTCAACTTGTCATGTCAGCTAGTGGGAGCCTGGGTGACGAGATCTTCCCCGGGGTGAGAAACACTTGGCCTTCCCGAGGGATCAACCTTCATGCCAGCTAGTGGGAGCCTAGGTGACGAGATCCTCCCTAGGGTAAGAAACACTTGGCCTTCCCGAGGGGTCAACCTATCATGTCAGCTAGTGGGAGCATGAGTGACGAGATCCTCCCTGGGGTGAGAAACACTTGGCCTTCCCGAAGGGTCAACCTATCATGCCAGCTAGTGGGAGCCTGGGTGTCGAGATCCTCCCTGGTGTGAGAAACACTTGGCCTTCCCGAGAGGTCAACCTGTCATGCCAGCTAATGAGAGCATGGGTGACGGGACCGTCTAGGAGCAAAGAGAACATGGCGTCCATGAGAGGTACTCTGGCCATGCCAGCTAGTGAGAGCTTGAACAGCGGGGCCGTCTCGGAGTAAAGAGAACTGGGCATCCACGAGAGGTACTCCGTCCCTGCCAGCTAGTGAGAGCCTGGACATCGGGACCGTCTCGGAGCAAAAAGGACTTGGCCTCCCCGAGGTACCTTCGACCCATCCAGCTAGTGAGATCCTGACATGAGGAGATCCTCTCGGGGGGTGGGACTAGGCATCTCAATCAAACCTTACCAAATCCAACATCCTCATACGGGGAAAATATGGGTTACATGATCCCCTGACTCAGCTGGTCAGGGGTGGAGCTTGATACAAAATAAGAAAAAAAAGACAAGATCCACTAAGGCGAGGCTTCTTCAGAGGGCCTGGGCTTGATCTCCATACTATCGTGGATCACTCACAAGTCCCTCGGGTTTCCACATTGACCCGATCCTCACATATGTCTTCTCCCCCCACTCTGGGTAGAACTTCTTCAATCCGCACTGACGGCTGTTGTTGGGCTGGGGTTCTAGCTTCCCTCACTTACAGGAACTTGGGGTAGGTAGCCATGGCGTGACCCTCCTCCTGGTGGAAGTCACAGTATGACAATGATCTTCCTCCCCTCCTTCGGCGGGCTCGGCGATCTCTCACGTTGCCTCTTCCTCCTCCGTCAATCGTCAAGGCTTGCTGGGATGGGGGTATGAGCTGTCTTGGGGCTTGCCTTTGGAAGTTGAACCTCCCTTGGCTTTCGGGAAAGTTCCCCCTACCCTGGATGAGACCTCTTCTTTGACCCTGGTTGGGCCCTCCCTGCTGCCTCAAACCTGGCTTCGGATCCTCCTATCCATGGAACCCCTGAGCTCTCTGCTCCTCTCTCTGTCTTCCCTCCTGATGTCTTGAGCCGCCTTGCTCCTTCGGCTTCGCTTCTGTTAGCTTTGCCAACTTCTTAACAAATGTCGGGTTGGCCGCCTCCATGGCTATCTCTTCTGCCGCCCTTTCCATCAGCTTCTCGAAGGAAAGGGGGCCTTTCGGGTCACGCTCATCTTGAAGAACCCCTCACGCAACCCCACCATGAATACCATCTGGATGGCATACCCCGACATCTCCTGGATATCTAGGATCTCCTCTTGAAACCTGTCAACGTAATGGGTCAGCGACTCCTCGGCCCCCTGCCTTATCAGGAAGATGGACTCCGGACTCTTCTTCCTCTTCTTGGAGGTGGAGAAGCGAAGCTTAAAGCTCTCGAACCCGTAGATGGACCTCGCTGGGAGTTGATGAAACTAGTCTCTTGTCTTGTCCTTCAACGTGATCGCGAAGAGGCGAAACTTGAAGACATCCGTCATCGGCCTAATGGAGACGGTATACTCGAACCACTGCAGGTGCTGGACAGGGTCATCCTTCCCGGTATAGTGGGCCATATCAGGCTCTCTGAACCCCTCGGGAACCAAAGCCGAGATGATCAGCTCGCTGAAGGGTGACCCCCTCATTGGTGGTCTCGCGAGCTCTACTCGCGCGACCTGGTCGCCTAGGAGGCGAGCACTCGCCGGGCTGGGGAACAGCTCCCTGCCGGGGAGGTCTCGCTCGACCCCCTCTCCCATTCTTTCCTTCCCAGGCCTTCTCCCTGGTACACTTCCTTCTCCCCCTGCGGGGGTCATCTCGCCTAGGTCCCTGGAAGGCAGCTCGCCGAGACCACTCAGAGCTACCTCACCGAGACCACTCAGGACCACCTCGTCGAGACCCCTGGGCGCCAGTCCCTAGGGGGTGGGAGTTTAGCTATCAGCCCGAGGTATTGAAACCAAAAACTTGGTCTCTTGTGGAGTTCGAGGTCCCAAGAAAGGGGTGACCTCACACCTACTACACTCAGGAGAACACCATAGGCCAAAGACTCAAGAAGCTAGGAACAGACCCTCGACTCTAGCGTGGAGGTCCCACCTCACACCCGGAAGACCTTTGAGGTCTCCTTCTCCCTAGCCAATGCTTGTGCTAGGTTTCTTGGAGGAAGAAAGCAAGGGGATTCAAGTGGCTAAGAAGTAATGCTCTCCAAGGCACCCTCAAGGGTCTATTTATAGTTTTTTGGGAATGACCTGCAAATAACAAACCTCCACTCCTCTAAAATTACTGAAATGCCCCCAAAGTGGTCTGCCAACAGACAAATCCCGCTGTTCTAAGCGGCTAATTGCAGTCCACTAGGGGCAGTCCCTCAAGTTGGGCGACTAGGCGGTCAGGCGAGCAGAGGCCGGGCGGACTAGCTGCTGAGCGAGCACAGGCCAAACGAGCTGGGGCCAGGCGAGACCAAGGATGGCGAGAGCGGTCTGGCAAGACGACGGCTTGGGATTGACCGAGGCTGGAGATCTGCGGCTAGGCGGGAAGCAGCTAGGCGAGACGCGGTCTGGGCGAGAAAGCGGTCTGGGCGAGACCAAGGCTGGCGAGCTGCGGCTAGGCGGGAAGTGGCTAGGCGAGACGCGGCCTGGGCGAGAAAGAGGCTTGGGAGAGACCAAGGATGGCGAGAGCGGTCTGGCGAGACGACGGCCTGGGTGAACTCGGCGACTAGGCGGGATGGCAGCTAGGTAAGAGCGACCTGGCGAGACGGCGACCTGGGCGAACTCGGCGACTAGGCGGGATGGCGGCTACGCGAGAGAGACCTAGGTGAGAGAGGTCTGGCGAGATGGCGGCCTGAGAAAACTCGGCGACTAGGCAGGATGGCGGTTAGGCGAGTTCTGACTGGGGTGACCCCTCAAAGGGGCCGGGGGGAAGACAAATATTTCATCCCCTCTACTAGTATATTCCAAGGGTTAAGCCTAAATTGTCCACCAAGAGTGCAAAACCTCTCCAAAAGCTTAAAAACTGTACATCAAGCCTTGCGCTTGCCGGAGGACCCCCACTCCGCGAATACGGGGTTGTACACGAGGGGTGATATCTCGCAGCATCTCCATGATGCCTTGGATGGAAGCCATAAACTCCTCTCTTCCTATGAAGGTTGATGGGTTGGGGAGCTTGCCGAGATCATCACTACCTCCCTGATCTCCAGCCATGACACTCTTCTGAGATCTTCTATGCTAGTCACTCTCCACGCTCACCACACCAAAATATTGAAACCAAAAACTTGATCTCTCGTGGAGTTCGGGGTCCCAAGAAAGGGGTGACCTCACACCTACTACACTCAAGAGAACGTCATAGGCCACAAACTCAAGAAGCTAGGAACAGACCCTTGGCTCTAGCGTGGAGGTCCCACCTCACACCCGGAAGACCTTTGAGGTCTCCCCCTCCCTAGCCAATACTTGAGTCAGGTGCCTTGGAGGAAGAAAGCAATGGGATTCAAGTGGCTAAGAAGTAATGCCCTCCAAGGAATACTCAAGGGTCTATTTATAGTTTTCTGGGAATGGCCTGCAAATAATAAACCTTCACTCCTCTAAAATTACTTAAATGCCCCAAAATTGGTCTGCCAACAGCCAAATCCCGTTGTTCTAAATAGTTAAATGCAATCCACCAGTGGCAGACCCTCAAGCCGGACGAGCAGGCGACAAGGCGAGCTGAGGCCGGGCGAGACGGCGGCGGCCTGGGTGAGACGACAGCCTGGGGAGCGGCTACGTGAGACGGCGACGGGCTGGGCGATACGGCGTCCTGGGGAGCGGCTACGAGAGACGGCGGCGGCCTAGGCGAGACGGCGGCCTGGGTGTAACGCCCCAAAATGTTGTAGGAGCGACGGGGATCGCTTTTAGCCAAGATAATTTTTGTGGAGCAGGTGACACGGGTCCCGACACGGCCGTGTCGGCCGTGACGAGCTCGGTCGTCGAGATGGCCGTGTGGTCGACCATGTCAAGGTCGACGATAGTCGAGTATGGAACACGGCCAGGCACACGGCCGTGTCCCAGGCCGTGTAGCATCGGGTAGTTTCGAAACTTTTCTGAGGTATTGCACACGGGGAATGACACGGGCCCGGACACGGCCGTGTACCAGGTGACACGGGCGTGTCAGGGGCCGTGTCAGAGGCCGTGTACTTCTCTGACTGAAAACGTTGAAAACGGGTGCCGTGACACGGGTCACGACACGGCCGTGTGGAGCGAGACACGGCCGTGTCGAAGGCCGTGTCAGGAGCCGTGTGCTGGTTTTCGAATCGGTCGATACGGCGAATGGCTAACACGGCCATGCACACGGCCGTGTTGCAACCCGTGTTCGGCCCAGATTTTCTAATTTAGGTTCCGATCGTGGCCGTTCGTTCTTTTCCTTGGATGATCCAACGGTGGGGGGCCTCCCTGGGCAGTTTAAGGCCGGGAATAGGTTTGAAACCCTCATTTTCTTTGGGGCTTTATCTCTCTTGATTCTAGAGAGAAGGGAGAGCAAGGAGGAGGAAGGAGGCCAAGTTCCGGCCGCCGGCGAAGCTTCGGAGGTCCGTTTCGCGAGCGGAGTTCAGATCCGCGAAGGTGGGAGCGTTGCGGTGGTGTTCATCCAAGCAAATCTTCTCCATAGCTAGGAAGAGGGGACGGAAGGTAACGACACTTCTCCTCTCGGTTTTTAGGATTTAGGATGCACGAATAGCATCCCCTTCCTTTCGTGTTTTGAGCACCAGATCTCTCAAATGAGAGGGATTCATGTAGCCTTGGTTCAAAAGAAACCTCCGGGTTGATCGTGTTCATCCCGGCATGCTTGCATTAGAGATCCGCTCCGTTAGCGGATTAGGCATTGTGGGTGATGCCGTGGTCGCGACCGATAGTCCGACCCGGTGATGTTGCATAGCGAGCTTCGGTAGAAAATCCGTTGCGGCAATACGCTGTGGTATGTATGCGTTTTCCCCTTTTGTTTGAGTGAGTACTCGTAGTCGGAACCGGACGAGGTTAGCTTCGCTTTGTGCGGTAGATGGTTTGCTTGGAGCACGGGAAAGACACGGTGCGAGTGGCAATTGGGGTGGGGAAACCTTTGTTTGTGCTGTGCTAAGGCGCGGCTATGTCTCCGTGGTCGGCTGGCTATCCCGTGACGCGCAAGTCATGTGGGGAAAGTGTCCCGGCGAGACTAGATCTTGCGTGAGACTGACGAGAATGCCGAGCGGAGGGCAAGCCCGGGCAGTGTGGCCATGAGCGGGTGGGGTCCAGCAAGGCTTCTTAGAATCGGTCAGTGTGAGACGGAACCCTGACGTGCGAAGTCAGAATATGCGGGCAAGCCCAGGGTTTAAGACCCATGTGCGGGTGGGGCCATTGCAAGGTTCCGTGTGACGGCCTGTGTGTCGTTGGGGACATGGTGTCTCCCTTTTTGTTTGCGGCTTTAAGCCAATGGGGAAACAGAAGTACCCAATATTTGATGTTGTGCTAGATGCATACGAGCTAGGGTGCCTTGGGTGAAACCCGGGTTGCATTCATGTTGCATAGTAGGCCCCTTTTACTTTGTACAAAACATAGAGAATGTGTATGTTGTATGAGACATCCAAGCCTATTTTACCGCTTTATATATATATATGCTCTTTTGGTATACGAAGTGTTAACTTGCAGGTGGAGTGGTACCCCGGGGTCCGTTAGGGACGGCCGGGAGGAGATGTGTTTGTTACACAGTAGAGGTCAGCCTTTGCTGACCCACGTTACTTCAAATCCTTTCAGGGCAAGGATCGCATGCAGGAGCTAGCGCGCCGGGCGAAAAGCCCTAAGCCTCATGAAGTGTTGCTGTGCTTGGCTAGTTTCTTTTCCTTGTTTCGTTGATGTTGTTTGATCATGTCCGGCTTGCATGCCGAGGTAGCCTAGGGGTGCTTGGCACTTTTATATTTTTGGACTTATATTGTGTAAGGCCTTAAGGCCATTTCGATACTCTATTGTTAGTGGATAACTTCTGTCTTTTAGTTTTATGTTTCCGCTGTGTATGTCTGGAGTTTTGAGTTTGGGTAGTTTCATATCATCTTTTAATACTAAAGCTGTGGTGTCCGTATGTTGTGGGGCCCCGGCCGGACCCATATTATATGGTCTTTACATGGGAGGTGTTACAATTTGGTATCAGAGGGAGGTTTGCGTTCCAAGGAGACGTTTCGCGGTCGAAAGTATAAGTCGAGTCGTGTATAAGAAGTTATCCACATAGGAGTATCGCGGGACCATGAGTGTCCTTGTGTTCGAGTCTTGCGATTAGAGACTGATTTGTGTTTTCTTGCTTGTGTTTAGAGTGCAAGCAACGAGGCTGGGACCTCGAGGCCAAGAGAAGAGCTCTCGGCAAGTAGTGCGACTACGCAAGGTCCGCTAGGGATGGGGGTCACACCGGCCGACTTCTGTCGTATGCTTGCAGAAGCAATGGTGGCGGCCCAAGCTGCAGCGACAGCTCAGGTAGCAACTCCTGCTACCCCGGACACGGCAGCAACCGTGCAGGTTGAGGAGGCCAGGCGGGCGGAGCCGTAGGCCGATAGAGTGGTTGTCGGGCATGGGGACCGGCAAATGAAATACTTTCTGAGTTTCCACCCTCCAACCTTCAAGGGAGTTGGAACGCCCACAGATGCGGAGGACTGGTGGGCTAGAATTCAAGAGCTTCTGAGGGCAGCAGAGGTGTCGGGTGAGAAAAAGGCGGAGTTCGCAGCCTTTATGCTAGAAGGAGATGCCAAGTTATGGTGGGTGAGCCATAGTGGCCGGCAGTTTCCAGGACGCACACCATCCATCGAGGAGTTTGGGAATGCCTTTCTGAAGAAGTACATTCCCGCATCAACAAGGTTAGTCCTCCAGAGACAGTTTCTACATCTTGTGCAGCGAGACAATACAGTGGATGAGTATGTTCAGGAATTTACTCGATTGGGTCGTTATGCGGGGACGACCATGGCGGACGATGAAGAGAGGGACAATCTCTTCTACCATGAATTGAGGGAGAATCTAAGACAACCCCTCATATCGATGAAGCGTGCGGGCTTCAACGAATTGGTGGAGGCGGCCCGAATTTTGGAGAGCGATATGGAGCGATCCCAGCGCCGAAAGGGTTTCACACCCAAGCAGGGGGAAGAGAAGAAGTCGGCTCAGTCCCATGGAAAGGCGGAAGGGAGCCGATGGAAGAAGAAGCCTCCCCCGTTTAAGTCGGGCGAGAAAAGTAATTGGACGTCCGGAGGGTCACGCTCTAAGGGACCGCAGACGTGTTACAGTTGTGGCAAGCCAGGCCACATAGTAAGATTTTGTACCCAAGGGGGCGCTGAGCAAGAGCCAAGGCAGGAGCAGACTGTGCGCTCCGGCCCTAGTGCCGCAGAGAAAGGGAAGATGACGGAGTCGAGTGCTTCCCGGTTTCAACCAGTTCAGCCAAGGGCCTACAACCTTGGGCAGCAAGAAGCAATCCGCCAACCCGATGTGGTGACAGGTACGAGAATTCGACCTGCACCTTAGATTTCTTCCTTTCAAGCCTTTTTATGTTTGTTGCATGTGTGTAGGCTTTGTAGTGGTATCAGGGTACCCCGCTAGGGTACTTTTCGATACGGGAGCGTCGCACTCCTTCCTTGCGGAAAGTTTCATCCGGAGGATTGGAGTTGAGTCCTTCTCAACGGACTCAGAGTTGAAGGTGCGCATGCCCAATGGGTCATCTATGACTACCAGGGCTAGAGGCCGGATTTGTTGGAGTCTTGAGGGGGTCGACTTCGTGTTGGTAGCGGCGATCTTGCCATTGTCCGAGTTCGATGTGATCTTGGGGATGGACTGGCTAGCGGAGCAGCGTGCCAGTATCGACTTCTTGTCCAAGGTGGTAACCCTGAGGGGCGTGGGGCAAGCGGAAGTCAAGTTTGAGGGCCTGCATGAAGTGGCCTGTTCTCTAGTTTCGGCACTTCAACTAGTGCGAGCTGTTAACCAGGGAGGTGTAGCTCTAGTAGCGTTGTTGGAGGTTAGCCTTTCCAGGCTGTCTCTTGGGGAAGTGCCTGTGGTGGCGGAGTTTGGAGATGTTTTTCCCGAGGAGCTACCGGGAGCACCTCCTCGGCGGGAGATTGATTTCTCCATCGAGTTAGTGCCCGAGGTTAGACCGGTGTCACGTCCACCATTTAGGATGGCACCAAAGGAGTTGGCCGAGCTCAAGGTTCAGTTGCAGGAGCTTTTGGAGCAAGGGTATATCAGACCCAGCTCTTCACCGTGGAGTGCGCCGGTGTTATTCGTAAAGAAAAAGGATGGTAGTATGCGTTTGTGCATAGACTACCGAGAGTTGAACAAATTGACAATTAAGAATAAGTATCCGATTCCTCGGATAGACGATCTCTTCGACCAGTTGGTGGGGTCAGTGGTGTACTCTAAGTTGGACTTGAAGTCCGGATATTATCAGTTGTGGATTCGTGACGAAGACATACCCAAGACAGCGTTTGGTACAAGATATGGTCATTTTGAGTTCTCGGTGATGCCGTTCGGGTTGACGAATGTGCCGTCCGTGTTCATGGACTTGATGAACCGAGTGTTTCGCGAATACTTGGACAGGTTCGTCGTCGTTTTTATCGATGACATTTTGGTGTATTCCCAGTCGGAAGCGGAGCACGAGGTGCACTTGAGGACAGTATTGCAAGTATTGAGAGAGAACCAGCTTTATGCGAAGTTCTCCAAGTGCAAGTTCTGGTTAGAGAAAGTGGCATTTCTAGGCCATGTGATTAGTGGGGACGGGGTGGCAGTGGATCCAACGAAAGTAGAAGCCACTAGAGAGTGGCCAGTTTTGAGGACCGTGGCGGAAGTCCAAAGTTTTCTTGGACTAGCCGGGTACTACCGAAGGTTTGTGGAAAACTTTTCGCGGATAGCTCTACCCCTCACTTCACTAACTCGCAAGGATCAGAAATTTGTATGGACTCAAGAGTACAATGAGGCGTTTGAAACCCTGAAGGAAAGGCTAATGACGGCGCCGATCCTAAGTCTACCAAAGGGGACCGAAGGATTTCAGATTTTCAGCGACGCATCCGGATGCGGTTTAGGGTGCGTGTTGGTGCAGCATGGCAGTGTGATAGCTTTTGGGTCGAGGCAGCTGAAGCCTCATGAGAGAAATTACCCCGTCCATGATCTGGAATTGGCGGCGGTAATTTTTGCTTTGAAGCTGTGGAGGCACTACGTTTACGGTGCGAAGGTGGAGATCTTCACGTACCACAAGAGCCTGAAGTATCTCCTGGATCAGAAGGACCTAAACATGCGGCAGCGCAGGTGGGTCGAGTTCCTTGGGGACTACGAGGTGGCGATTCAGTACACGCCAGGAAAAGCCAATGTGGTGGCGGATGCTTTGAGTAGGAAATACTCGGGGCAAGGAAGTTGGATTGAAGCTCACGATGAGCGGTTAAGGCGGGACTGGGAGTCCCTTGGTTTGGAATGTGTGGCAAGAGGCGAGTCTAGCGTGGCTCGGCTAAACTGGATTGAGATGCAGAATGACTTATGCGATCGTATTCGGGAAGCGACCCGTGTGGATGAGGAGTTCCAACCCTTCGTGGAGGAAGCTCTTAAGGGCGAGGGTAGCGCCTAGGAGATGGTTGATGGGGTTCTGAGGAAGGGGGAAAGGATTTGTGTACCGCAGTTCGGCAAGCTCCGCGAGGAGTTGATGTTTGAGGCCCACTTCACCAAGTACTCCATTCACCCGGGTAGTACAAAGATGTACTTGGACTTGAAGAAGTCCTATTGGTGGCGTGGGATGAAGCGGGACGTAGCTTTGTATGTGAGTCGGTGCCAAACTTGTGCCTTGGTGAAGGCCGAGTGTCAGAAGCCGGGCGGGTTCTTGAAGCCTCTTCCAATCCCCGAATGGAAATTTGATGACATCTCCATGGATTTTGTGCATGGGTTGCCTAGATCGCAGTAGGGTAATGATGCCATTTGGGTGATTGTGGACCGCTTGACCAAAGTGGCACACTTCATCCCAAACCGGAAGGAGGACGGTGTGGAAAAGTTGGTGGAGTTGTACGTCCGCAATATTGTACGACTCCATGGGATTCCGAAGAGTATAGTCAGCGACTGGGATGGACGTTTCACGTCTAAGGATTGGCGATTGGTGCAGAAGAGCTTGGGCACAAAACTCAAGTTCAGTACGGCTTTTCATCCTCAAACCGATGGGCAAACTGAGAGAATGAACCGTACTTTGGAAGATATGCTAAGGATGTGCACTCTCGACTTCGGCAAGAAGTGGGAGGATCACCTCTTCATGGTGAAGTTTGCGTATAACAATAGCTACCAAGCTAGTATCAAGATGGCGCCATATGAAGCTCTTTATGGGAGGCGGTGTCGAACACCGATGTCTTGGACAGAGGCGGGAGACACAAAGCTTTTGGGGAAAGAAGTGGTAGCCGATGCTAGTGAGCTAGTGCGTACCATCCAAGAGCGCATGAAGGTAGCTCAAGACCGGCAGTCGAAGTATTACAATGCTCACCACAGGCATGTGGAATTCGCGGTGGGCGACTGGGTGTATCTTAAGATCAAGCCGTTCAAAGGCGTTTCACGAGCTCGCCGACTCAAGAAGCTGAGTCCGAGATTTTTGGGACCATTCAAGGTCATCGAGCGAGTGGGAGAGGCAGCGTATCGGTTGGCGTTGTCCACGGAGCTAAGCAGTTTGCATGACGTTTTTCACGTCTCCGTCCTGAGGAAAGCCTTGTTAGAGGCCAGCATGGTGATTGAACCGGCGGCGGTGCCGGTAGAGGAAGACTTGAGGACGCGAGTACGTCCTGTCGGGATAGAAGATTCGGAGGTTCGGCAACTGCGGAACAAGGAGGTCCGACTCGTAAAGGTCCGTTGGGACAATTGTGGCTGCGAGGAGCTCTCATGGGAGCGAGAGCAGGCCATGCTGGAGGAGTACCCCGAGTTTTTCTCCTCAGATATCGTTTAGAATTTGTGTTCTTTCCATGTCTTAAATTTCGGGACGAAATTCTTTTAAGGGGGGGAGAATTGTAACGCCCCAAAATGTTGTAGGAGCGACGGGGATCGCTTTTGGCCAAGATAATTTTTGTGGAGCAGGTGACACAGGTCCCGACACGGCCGTGTCGGCCGTGACGAGCTCGGTCATCGAGATGGCCGTGGGGTCGACCATGTCAAGGTCGACGATAGTCGAGTATGGAACACGGCCAGGCACACGGCCGTGTCCCAGGCCGTGTAGCATCGGGTAGTTTCGAAACTTTTCTGAGGTATTGCACACGGGGAATGACACGGGCCCGGACACAGCCGTGTACCAGGTGACACGGGCGTGTCAGGGGCCGTGTCAGAGGCCGTGTACTTCTCTGACTGAAAACGTTGAAAACGGGTGCCGTGACACGGGTCACGACACGGCCGTGTGGAGCGAGACACGGCCGTGTCGAAGGCCGTGTCAGGAGCCGTGTGCTGGTTTTCGAATCGATCGAGACGGCGAATGGCTAACACGGCCATGAACACGGCCGTGTTGCAACCCGTGTTCGGCCCAGATTTTCTAATTTAGGTTCCGATCGTGGTCGTTCGTTCTTTTCCTTGGAAGATCCAACGGTGGGGGGCCTCCCTGGGCGGTTTAAGGCCGGGAATAGGGTTTGAAACCCTCATTTTCTTTGGGGCTTTATCTCTCTTGATTCTAGAGAGAAGGGAGAGCAAGGAGAAGGAAGGAGGCCAAGTTCTGGCCGCCGGCGAAGCTTCGGAGGTCCGTTTCGCGAGCGGAGTTCAGATCCGCGAAGGTGGGAGCGTTGCGTTAGTGTTCATCCGAGCAAATCTTCTCCATGGCTAGGAAGAGGGGACGAAAGGTAACGACACTTCTCCTCTCGGTTTTTAGGATTTAGGATGCATGAATAGCATCCCCTTCCTTTTGTGTTTTGAGCACCGGATCTCTCAAATGAGAGGGATTCGTGTAGCCTTGGTTCAAAAGGAACCTCCGGTTTGATCGTGTTCATCCCGGCATGCTTGCATTAGAGATCCGCTCCGTTAGTGGATTAGGCATTGTGGGTGAAGCCGTGGTCGCGACCGATAGTCCGACCCGGTGATGTTGCATAGCGAGCTTCGGTAGAAAATCCGTTGCGGCAATACGCCGTGGTATGTATGCGTTTTCCCCTTTTGTTTGAGTGAGTACTCGTAGTCGGAACCGGCCGAGGTTAGCTCCGCTTTGTGCGGTAAATGGTTTCCTTGGAGCACGGGAAAGACACGGTGCGAGTGGCAATTGGGGTGGGGAAACCTTTGTTTGTGCTGTGCTAAGGCGCGGCTATGTCTCCGTGGTCGGCTGGCTATCCCGTGACGCGCAAGTCATGTATGGAAAGTGTCCCAGCGAGACTAGCTCTTGCGTGAGACTGACGAGAATGTTGAGCGGAGGGCAAGCCCGGGCTGTGTGGCCATGAGCGGGTGGGGTCCAGCAAGGCTTCTTAGAATCGGTCAGTGTGAGACGGAACCCTGACGTACGAAGTCAGAATATGCGGGCAAGCCCGGGGTTTAAGACCCATGTGCGGGTGGGGCCATTGCAAGGTTCCGTGTGACGGCCTGTGTGCTGTTGGGGACATGGTGTCTCCCTTTTTATTTGCGGCTTTAAGCCAATGGGGAAACGGAAGTACCAAATGTTTGATGTTGTGCTAGATGCATACGAGCTAGGGTGCCTTGGGTGAAACCCGGGTTGCATTCATGTTGCATAGTAGGCCCCTTTTACTTTGTACAAAACATAGAGAACGTGTATGTTGTATGAGACATCCAAGCCTGTTTTACCGCTTTATATATATATATATGCTCTTTTGGTATACGAAGTGTTAACTTGCAGGTGGAGTGGTACCCCGGGGTCCGTTAGGGACGGCCGGGAGGAGATGTGTTTGTTACACAGTAGAGGTCAGCCTTTGCTGACCCACGTTACTTCAAATCCTTTCAGGGCAAGGATCGCATGCAGGAGCTAGCGCGCCGGGCGAAAAGCCCTAAGCCTCATGAAGTGTTGCTGTGCTTGGCTAGTTTCTTTTCCTTGTTTCGTTGATGTTGTTTGATCATGTCCGGCTTGCATGCCGAGGTAGCCTAGGGGTGCTTGGCACTTTTATATTTTTGGACTTATATTGTGTAAGGCCTTAAGGCCATTTCGATACTCTATTGTTAGTGGATAACTTCTGTCTTTTAGTTTTATGTTTCCGCTGTGTATGTCTGGAGTTTTGAGTTTGGGTAGTTTCATATCATCTTTTAATACTAAAGCTGTGGTGTCCGTATGTTGTGGGGCCCCGGCCGGACCCATATTATATGGTCTTTACAGGGGAGGTGTTACACTGGGAAGCGGCTAGGCGAGACGGCGACGGCCTAGGCGAGTGCGCGGCACGACGAGTGCTGCGACTAGGCGAGACGGCGGTCTAGGCGAGCTGGCGGCCTGGCGAGCTGGCGTCCTGGGGCGAGAGCGGCTAGGTGGAGAGCTGGCGGGTTGGCGGCCTGGGGAGACGACGGCCTGGGGAGAGAGCGAGCTGGCGACCTGGCGAGCTTAGCGTCCTGGGCGAGCTGGCGGCCTGGCGAGCTCAGCGGCCTGGGAGAGATGGCGGCCTATGACGAGCTGGGCGAGCTCGAGGCTGGGTGACCCCTCGACGGTGGCGGGGGGGGAGAAAAATATTTTATCCCCCTACTAGAATAAAACACGGATTCACACTAAATTGGCCTCCAAGAGTGCAAAACCCTCAAAAAAGCTTAAAACTGCACAGGAAGCCTTGCGCCTGTCGGGGGACCCCACTCCACGAATACGGGGTTATACATATACTATTTTTCCAAGCAAAGAAAATTTGCTTGAGTGGGCTTGTAATGTTGCAAGAAGAGTTGGCTTTATTGTTACAATTCAACAGACTGATTATATAACAGCTCGTACGAGATCTAGAATAATGCTTGGTTGCAATAGAGGTGGGTGGTTTCAAGAAAATCAACGTGAAAGTCCACCTAGTGTCAACTACATTCACCTATGGGGGGGGGGGGGGTAATAGGTGTCTTGCAGTATTTTTGCAGAATTAAAACAATACATGCACAAATAAACAAAACAATACAGCACAGAAAGACAAAGGCAATTTATAGTGGTTCCCCGATTTGGGTACGTCCACTCTTCCCCTTCGACCTATCTCCCAACAAGGGACGACTCGGTCAGTTCACCAACAGGATTGAAAACCAATCCTCTCACTAAGGAAGTAACTCTTCCACACGAAGGAGTCACCACTCCTCCACCACGGGTTGCACCCAACCCAACGTTCCTTTACAACAAAAGAAAAACTTGAATGTATAAGATACAAACTACTTTTGGAGCCCTTGGTGTCCCTCTTCGTTCGACGTTGCGTTCTTGAATAAGTCGAAGAGTCCACGACCTAAGTGCTCTCTTAGAGAGAATCTCCCCGACACCAGCGGCGGCAAGAAGTGTGGCGGCGTAGCTGTCAGGATCTGCGGCGGCAACGAAGTGCGGCGGCTGAGTTTTGGAGATCCAAACTTCGTAGCAAAGCTAGCAAGGTCTACCAACGGTCTTGCTAGGATCGATCGTCTCGATCGATTCAGAAAGGGAAGGTATTCCCGATCAACAAATCAAGAGACAAAGGATATCTAGGTAAACACGTGAGACGCGTTGCTTGGCTGAGCTTCTGTCGCCGAGAGATCGAGAAGAAACCACGATCAGCAACGGCGACAACCTACACGAGCGGCGATGGCGGCGGACGGCGATCTACGATCCGTTAGGTCAAGTCGGCGGCCGGCCTTTTTTGTTTTTGGTTCACCCCCCCTTTCGTTCAAAAATAGGAGGGTATTTATACAGTAGAATACTCTTTTATGACTGTTGAGGGCCCCACCAGAAGAAACCCTAAATCCGGTTCAAAACATCGCCTGAATATTTGGTCCGGTCCAGTGAGCAGAAGAAATTCGCCTAAGGCAAATTTGGCGAGAATCATTGGTGATTCTCGACGAATCGGCGAGAATCACTTATGATTCTCGCCGAATTCTACTTGGCAGAATTCTGGCTGAAGATCTTTCCATCCGGAGAGAATCGGCGAGAATCAACATTCATTCTCGACGAATCAGCGAGAATGCAAAGTCATTCTCGTCGATTCGGCGAGAATCAACTAGTGATTCTCGACGATTCTTCCTTAAGCAGAAATCAATACGGCATTGAGACAGCCGGCTGCAATCGGCAAGAATCAGCGAGTGATTCTCATCGAATCGGCGAGAATCACTTAGTGATTCTCGACGATTTCTACTTAGACGATTTTCGTCTTTCTTCCCGTGAGTTGCTTTGACCATCCTTGCTCCTTGTCTGCTCTTGATCTTTCTCAGCCCTGTACTTGAAAGTAAGTACACTCCAATAGAGAGAGTACACGTAGACCAACATACTGATCTGCTCAACGAGGGATTACGTTGCGCAGACCCGTGTATATTGACCCAATGCACCCTCACATTGGTGTGTACTTAGCGTGGAATAACTGCAAGCACAACTTGAAATATATCATCAAATACATTATGGATTCATCTTAGCTAGACCGGAGGCTTCCTCAAATCCAGGAAATTGTGGATACAATACCCAACACAACGTACTAAAGGTGTTGTTAAAAGAAATTTAAGGAAAACAAGTTCAAAGAGCTGTGGTTGTCTGTTCTTATTACTTGGTCAGAAAAATGCGACTTTGGAAAAGTGGAAAATAGAAGTTAGATGTGGAACTAGTTGATGCGCGAAATGCGACACCGCCCAGTTAACGGGTTGTTCGATCTCACAAGCTAGGTGAATAAGAGGGTTGCGTGGATAAATGAGAGGTTTGATGGAGCAAGGGAGAAGCTTGCTCGAGCAGAGAAGAAGCTTGATCAGGAGCTGTCGAGCAGACGTTACTTTAGCGGTTGGGCTCTGATGGTTAGACCGAGAGAGAAAAACAGAAGAGAGGGCCGCTAGCAGCGGCAACAACAGACTTCGCCCGTCGCGGCCTGAATGCCTCTCTTGCGACGGGCTTTCCTTTGATTATAATTGAAGTTATAGCTTGAGGTCACCCCTTTACATGGAAAGAAGAATAAATGGTATAAGGGATAAGCTTGCAACTAAGGAGAGGAGAATGTCAGAGGCCGCGCGAACTGACCAGAGAGGTCGGCAGACCGCGCAGTTAGCTGATCAAGGAGCTCGCTGGACTAAGCCGGGCGGACTGCTTGATCGAGCAGAGAGAAGGAAAGAGGAGCAGGTCGCGCGGACTGGGAAACCGAGTCTGCGGTAATATATGCCGGGATCTTGACGCCTCTGCCGTGTCCGTCGTCCCTGAATGAGAGGTACGGGGGTCTATTTATAGGCCCGAGGAGGTAATGGTCTTGGTAACGTCACCCTCTGTGAGCCAGTGAGTTGTGCGAGTACGAATGCTGAGTCCGCGGAGTCTGGGGAGTCCGCGCCAGGCCGCGCAGTTAGGGGCTTGGAGCTGGAGATGGCTGTTGCTGTTGGCAGACTGGGACGAGTCCGCCCCTACTGCTGAGCGAGCTCGCGCTGGGCTGTGCGAGTTGAGGAGGAGTTCGCCCGCTGTTGAGTAGAAGAGGACACCGGGAAACTTGAGGGCTAGCTGGCGGACTGCAAAACGAGTCCGCCCAGCCCGCTGTAGAGAGGAGACAGATCGCCGGCTGCCGAGCTGGGGCTCATCTGGCGGACTGCGCAATGAGCCCGCCTAACTCGCGGCGGACGGGTTGAGCAGGCTTCCTTCTGGTGGCATCCTTTGCTTGGGGACGAGGGTTGGCGACCTGGCATATTGAGATCGAGTCCGCCTACAGCTGGCGGACAGGAGTGTTGGTTGCCATCTGGATGTGCGGGTTGGAGGGCTGGTGGGAGGAGCGAGTCCGCCTCCCTTAGACGGACTAAAGACTGAGTCTGTCACCTTCTGCCGAATAGAAGGAGCAGGTCTCCGCCTCTGGCTGAGGATCTAGTGAGCGGTCTGGACGGATAGGAATTCGAGTCCGCCACTCAGTTGAGTAGTTCGCACCTGAGAGGAAGAATGAACCACCACACAGTTATCCGATTTAACCGCGCGGCCTGCATGGGCGGACTGAGGAAGCAGTCCGCAGCCCCTACAGAACGAGAGACTGTTGCGCGACCTGGGCGGTCATACCAGGGAGACCGCCCTAGCCGCGCGGACTGAGAAGTCAGTCCGCCCATCCATAGAAGGAAAGGCTGACAGGGTGCGACCTCTTGGTGCAGGCCGCAACTTGCGAGCTGGCTACCTTGGGAGGGATCGCCGATTTCTGGGTTAACATAATCCCAACACTTTTTCAAGTTCTGAAGAGAGCTTCGAAAAAGTAGGAGACCCACAAAAATCATGATCCTTCCCTCGACAAAAGGAAGGGGTAAGGAGAGATGGAACCTGTTGTCTCTCCTCAGAAAAAATTTGCTAATGTCTGCCTTTTTCCTGCGAAGGAAAGAATTAACATAGGCGGAAATAGGTACATCTTATGTGTACCTGGGTTGCTTTTGCAAAACGAAGAAGACAGGAATGTCTCCTAATGGGCACTACAAAACAGCGATGGGAGAAAAGCATAGAAGAATGATAACTTGCAAGTACCTGAAGGAGGCTTGCAAGCACCTGTTAACTTCTTGCAAAAATAAGAGTGAGTGGCAGATATGAAATAAAACCGAGTTGCAAGTACCTGAAAGGAACTTGTTAATATCTGCTGATCTCTGCAAGAGAAGAGTAAGCAACAGATATGATAAAAAAGTAAGCTGCAAGTACCTGAAAGGAACTTGCTAATATCTGCTAATCTCTACAAAAGAAGAGTAAGCCGCAGATATGATAGAAAATTAAGCTGCAAGTACCTGAAGGGAACTTGTTAATATCTTCTAATCTCTGCAAAAGAAGAGTGAGTAGCAAATATAGAAAAAAGAAAACTAAGTTGCAAGTACCTGGATGGAACCTGCGAATGTTGACTGTTGATATGATAAGATATAATTAGATAGCAGAAGAGATACCTGACAAACTCTGCTATTAACTGAATAAAAATCAAGCTGAGATGATGATTGTCTCGCGTGATAAAGTATGATGTCTTTAATATGAAATCTAGATCAGCAAGATGAAACCATCTTAATTTAAACTTATAACAGCATGACTTGTCAATCAAGGAGAACTAGATACTTTGATTAAATGATTTGTGTCGCTAGCATTTGATAAGAGAGCTTGTGGATAATCATCTGATAGAACTTTATGCAGGCAGCACATATAAGATGATCATAAGCCAAAAAGATATCGTTGATCCTTGGAATAGGTTAAATTTAACTTGCCTACCTGCAAGAAGGTAGAAAAGACAAAGGAGGGCTAGACGCGCTCCCTCTGAAGGGCATAGAAGATAAACAAGCACAAGCAAGGAAATTCCTGCGGAGGAATCGACTGATACACTGATCTCTTGCCTCGGGTAACAAGCATCGCTAATCAATTAGACTAGTTACGCCAAGTGTCCTATTACTTGTCTGTGGATTGATCAGTGGGATTGTGGGTCCCGCGAAGTAACGGACTGAGAGCACCAACGAGTGTTCGGCCGTCACAGTTGTGAGATGATCGAAGAGACAAGGCTATACTTGATCGTCATTGCTTGTCACGCAAAGATCATCGTAGTTATAACGTATCACTCAATGAGGCATGATAGAATTATCACAGGCTGCCTCCCCTAGGCCCCCACACTATGCTAGACACCGGTCGGGATCCGAAGTCTGAAGTTCACCATCATAGATTGAACGACCCCCACTGCACATATGAGAAACTCCTCATCATATGTGGTCATTGTGGTCTTACGCCGGAGGACAATCAACGGAGAGAACAACAAGACTTGGCGATATCTCAGTGGTTTAGCGATCTCTTCGACAAAGAGAAAAATATAGAGGAGAAACATTACAAAAAGAGAACTGTGTCAGTATGGGATCTCTGACGTAATCTTTATTGAATGAAAATGAAAGAACACTTTTTAGAGAGAAAAAATGTTTGAAGAGTGTAAAGGAAAATATAACCGGCCCAGATTGCGAATAGCTTTGTGGACTTTGAGGCAAGAAAGTCGCTTGTCTCCTTTTGCTTTAGAATAGTCTTCCAAGGGCACCTTCGTCAATGACATCGATGCACAGACCGAACATCGATAGGCCCCAGACGGCCTACATCCTCTATCTCCACACACTTCATCTAAACTTCAGCCACCTCCTTGCCCTTGGAGATGGAAGGCTTCGAAGAATCAATTTTCTTGACCAGGTCGTTAATCTTGCCCTCGACAAGCAATCTTTCAACCAACCGTCGAAGGGCCTTGCAGTCTTCAGTTAAATGACCTTTCTTTCTGTGGAATTCACAGAACGGATCTGAATCTCTTGATCTCTTATTCGCCGACTGGTAAGGCTTTTTGGAATTTGCCCTATCCTTCATGATTTGGCAGACTTCTAGCATGGCCTCATCGAGTCTAGAGCATGATAAGTCATCATCTTATGACTGATGCACAGAAGCTGTTTGCAGAGGTGGGGATGGTAGCAGTAGTAATCGTTCGTGGGCACGATCCTGGCTTGGGAAGGGGTGTCGATGATAATGCTGGAACTTCTTTATTTTCCTAGAGTGGGATGGAAAATCTTTCCGAGGAGACCTCGGAGGCTGCTTGTAAGGTGGAGGATTTTTCTCGGCTATAAGCCTGGAGACAAAACTGAGGTTGCTCTTCTCACCACGGATGTATGAGTTGGCTAATCCAATCAACTCTTGATATGTCCTTGGTGCTCGGACGTTAGCCTAAACTTGAGTGGTCCTTCACGCAGACCGTGAATAAGAGCCACTCGATACATTTCTTGATCGACGATCTCAATATCTAAGATTTCTTTTTGTAAACGATCCAAAAACTGAGACCAAGTCTCGGTCTCTCGCTGCTTGATCTCAAAGAGAGCTTCTGGATTGCCCTTCCTCTTTGTAGAAGTAGAAAATTTGAGCAGAAACACTCTTCGCAAATCAGCAAAGGAAGAGATGGACTGAGGACGTAGTCCATAGAACCAATCCCTCACTTGACCATCAAAGGTTGTCACAAAAATTTTGCATTTGGTAGCATCTGAAAGAGTCTTGAGAGCTACGGCTGATTCAAAGGCTTGAAGATGTTTGACTGGATCAGTCTCCCCAGTATAAATGGGCAACCGTGGCTCTCTGAAGTTAACTAGAGTTGGTTCATGCCGAACATTCTCTGTAATCGGTGACTCCTCTTCTTGCTCTCCTACACCATAAGGGAAAAAGGGAGCATAAGTTGCAGCTGCACAAGGAGCTGGAGGATAGAAGGGAAAAGTTGATGCAGAAGGAGCAAAGGAAGTAGCTAAAGAGTAGGGATGACTTCCCTGAAAATTTAGGAATCTTGCCAGACTTCCTCGGGCAGCTTCTCGGAAGAAGTTCTGATGAGCTACAAATTCGTCATTCTGAGACCGCAAAGGGGCTGCAGGCCCTTGCGGAAAGGTTGGAGTATAAAGAGGAGGATAGACCGGCGGATAGGCCGGTGGGTAGACTTGAGGAGTCTCGGATGCTGGTGCCGGATTGATTGGAGGAGCTGGTGATGCTGAAGATTGTGTTTCCAATCGTTGAGTGATAGCAGCTAGAGTACGATTGATCGCTTGAAATTGTTGTACAGTTTCTCTACGAGATTGCTCCAAGGCCTCCCAAAGAGAATCCTCACTGGGACTTGGAGCAAGGCTCTCGGCTGGTTGATGGTCTGTCATGAGTAACCGCTGATTTCACTGTCTGCTCGAGATCTAAAGGTCGCGTGTTAACTGTTGATACGCGAAATGCGACACTGCCCAATTAACGGGTTATTCGATCTCATAAGTTAGGTGAATAAGAGGGTTGCGGGGATAGAGGAGAGGTTTGATGGAGCAAGGGAGAATCTTGCTCGAGCAGAGAAGAAGCTTGATCAGGAGCTGTCGAGCAGACGTTACTTTGGTGGTTGGGCTCTAATGGTTAGACCGAGAGAGAAAAACAGAAGAGAGGGCCGCTAGCAGCAGCAACAACAGCCAGCCTTCGCCCGTCGCGGCCTGAATGTCTCTCTTGCGACGGGCTTTCCTTTGATTATAATTGAAGTTACAGCTTGAGGTCACCCCTTTACATGGAAAGAAGAATAAAGGGTATAAGGGGGGAAGCTGGCGGCTAAGGAGAGAAGAATGACAGAGGCCGCACGGACTGACCAGAGAGGTCGGCAGACCGCGCAGTTAGCTGATCAAGGAGCTCGATGTACTAAGTCGGGCGGACTGCTTGATCGAGCAGAGAGAATGAAAAGGGAGCAAGTCGTGCGGACTGGGAAACTGAGTCCACAAGAACTGATGTCGAGATCTTGACGCATTTGCCGTGTCCGTCGTCCCTGAATGAGAGGTACGGGGGGCCTATTTATAGGCCCGACGAGATAACAGTCTTTGTAACGTCACCCCCGGTGAGCTGGTGAGTTGTGCGAGTACGAATGTTGAGTCTGCAGAGTCCGCTCCAGGCCGCGTGGTTAGGGACTTGGAGCTGGAGATGGCTGTTGTTGTTGGCGGACTGAGATGAGTCCGCTCCTGCTGCTGAGTGAGCTCGCGCTGGGCTGTGCGAGCTGAGGAGGAGTTCGTCCGCTGCTGGGTAGAAGCGGACACCGGGAAACTGGAGGGCTAGCTGGCGGACTGCAGAACGAGTCCGCCCAGCCCGCTATAGAGAGGAGGCAGATCGCCGACTGCCGAACTGGGGCTCATCTGGCGGACTGCGCAACAAGCCCGCCTAACTCGCAGCGGACGGGTTGAGCAGGCTGCCTGCTGGTGGCATCCTTTGCTTGGGGACGAGGGTTGGCGACCTGGCGAACTGAGATCGAGTCCGCCTACAGCTGGCGGACAGGAGTGCTGGTTGTCGTCTGGATGTGCGGGCTGGAGAGCTGGTGGGAGGAGCGAGTCCGCCTCCCTTAGACAGACTGAAGACTGAGTCTGCCACCTTCTGCCGAATAGAAGGAGCAGGTCGCCTCCTCTAGCTGAGCATCTGGCGAGCGGTCTGGACGGATAGGAATTCGAGTCTGCCACTCAATTGAGTAGTTCGCATCTGAGAGGAAGAATGAATCACCACACGGTTATCTGATCTAACCGCGCGACCTGCAGGGGCGGACTGAGGAAGCAGTCTGCAGCCCCTGTAGAACGAGCGACTGCTGCGCGACCTGGGCGGTCAAACCAGGGAGACCGCCCTAGCCGCGCGGACTGAGCGGATTGAGAAGTCAGTCCGCCGACCCTTAGAAGGAAAGGCTGACAGACCGCGACCTCCTGGTGTAGGCCGCCACTTGCGAGCTGGCTACCTTGTGAGGGATCGCCGATTTCTGGGTTAACAGAACTCATAATCATCAGTTTGTTCATCTTGAGGCACTGCCTATGCCGGAAGATTAGATGAAAATGAACAAAAGATAGTCCTCGACATGTACACGTCGGGTGTAAAACCTATATTATTATTTTCATTTTAGTTAGTGTGAACTACTACTTTAACATATTTTGATTAAACTTGGTGAATGATTGAGTAATTTTATATTTTATACATATTTTATTATTTAAATTTTATGTTATGAATTGCGAAAGAAAAGATGAATATTGTAATTAAAAATTTGAAAAGGTCTACTGGGTGCACATAGCATTTATGTACACATAAAATTCTAATGAAAGCACATAATATTGATGTGCACAAAGCCGAAGATGATTTGTCTTTAGCACCACCCTATTCATATGATCATAACCGCTTGAACATGTGAAAATAAGTCCCACACGGAATCAAGAGCGTGTCCTTGGGGAAAAGGCATCACCAAGACCGACTTCCACATGCCTGCACTACACTCACCATTCGCCACATGCCTGCACTATACTCACCATTCGCCACCTACTGACCGGACGGACCCTTCTGCATCTCTCTCTCTCTCTCTCTCTCTCTCTCTCTCTCTCTATATATATATTTATTTATCCAAAATATCTTCCTTTAATCCTTTCCCTTGCCTCACTTAACTCCTCTACACCTTACCCTAGTTAAATTAACCCGATAAGGTCACCATCCGGTTTATAACCTCACACAGTCCGCCCACTCTGAAGTCTGAAGGCAGTGAGCTAGCAGTGGAGTCGGCGAGAGAGCGATAATGAGGGGAGAGCAAGCTATTCACCAGAATCTGATGGTGGATGTGCCGCCTTGGTCATCCTTCTCCGATGATCATTTTCCGGTGAGCGGGATAGGCGGCGCAGCCGGCGGAGATTATCTCCTGAATGAGGCGGTGATGGCGGCGCTTCAGCGCTATCTTCCTGCCAACGGAGCAGCGGAAACGGAAGCCTCCGATCTCTCCGACCCCCCCATCGACGCATTCTCCTGCGACGAGTTTCGGATGTACGAGTTCAAGATTCGCCGGTGCGTTAGGGGGCGATCCCACGATTGGACCGAGTGCCCGTACGCTCATCCCGGCGAGAAAGCTCTCCGGCGGGATCCGAAGACGTACCACTATTCCGGCACTGCCTGCCCGGATTTCCGCAAGGGGAACTGCAAGAGGGGCGACGCCTGTGAGTTCTCCCACGGCGTGTTCGAGTGCTGGCTGCATCCTGCAAGGTATCGGACCCAGCCCTGTAAGGACGGGACGTCATGCCGCCGGCGCGTTTGTTTCTTCGCCCACACGCCGGAGCAGCTTCGCGTCCTTCCATCTCCGCAGCAGCACTCGCGGATGACTCTGGAGTCCTACGACGGGTCGCCGATGCGGCTTCACGCGGTGGATGCCTTTTATGGGAAGGGGGTGATCTCGGCTTCGCCGACGTCGACTCTGTTGTCTCCCCCACTGTCCCCACGGGCTGATTCGCCTCCTATTTCACCGGCCGGTCGGGGTTCATGGACTTTGGGGTCGCCGATCAATGATGTGGTTGCCTCGTTGAGGACGCTGCAGCTTAGCAAGGTGAGCTCTGTTCCTTGCTCTCCATGGGGAGGGGCGGTCATGGGTCTTAGGCAAGGGTTTTGTAGCCTGCCGTCAACTCCGGTGAAGACAATGTTCTCCGACGGTTGTGCGTCCGGCGAGTGGATCGGCTCCGGCGGTCTCGCCGAAAGTTCAGAGCCAGTGGAGAGGGTGGAATCCGGGAGAGCGCTGAGGGAGAAGATGTACGAGAGGCTGAGCAGGAGGAGCGGGTTGGGCCGGGCCGATGCCGGCCCTCTGCCTGACGTTGGTTGGGTCTCCGAGCTTGTCAAGTGAAGGATGCTGGAGGAAGTGCAGCAGCAACAGCAGCAGGTGTTTGATTTTGGTGCTATCGAATTTTTTTTTGTGGGGAAATGACGATTAAAAAAATTGCCGGGGAGCTGGAAATCCTTGGAAGATGTAATTATTTGATGTAAATTGTAATATCGTCCTTTTTTTTACTTTTATTAAGACGATCATGTGTCTATTGAGCTGTTTGATTCTGATGCCAAGGTATGTAAAGTGCTTTATTTGAATTCAACGTAATTTTGTGCGTTTAATTTTAGCTGCATCTTATGAATTAATTTTGGGCAATGTTACAAGCAGTTCTACTTCTATCTATGATGGTTAAAGGCATCTCATTTATATTAGCAGTCCAATAATGTTTTTAGGACTCTGAATAGCCGCACAGTTTTAGATATTTTTGGAACAACAAATAGCTATTGTTGGGCTGCATATGCATTGCCCTTGATTTTTTGCTTTTATTTTTTTGTTGGTTATTTAAATAGTATAGTTTATAAATGTGGCACATCATGGAGCTCCCACTTGGCATTGGATTCTCTGCTGTGTTGATGGATAAAAAGATTAGTGCGACGTCGTTGTCGGGGTCGGAGGGAATGGTGACATTTTATCTATTATTCATTTGGAGACCCCACCAGGCGAGGGTTTGAATTTGTGGTAAGAAACGCAAGTTGGGTCGCCCCTGCCAAACGCTGCCATAATAATCTCAGTGGCCGATTGACCGTGACAAAAGCTTTTATTAAAGTGTGTTGGCTCTGCCTTCAATTTTAGGGTTGAAACGGTTCAGATTGGACCAATTTGTAGCCCCGTCCAAATGGGTTCGGGTCAAATTTGAAGTGATTTGAGTATGGGCTGCTGCGTCACTCCAAAGCTGGAGCTGCAGCTAATGTGGCTAAACTAGCTATTTCTTTGGAAAGCTCCTACTGAAATCGGAAATTCCCCTAGAAAGCTGATATACCAAGCCAACTCATATTTTGGCTCAAAATATTTCAAAACTGAATTGGTTTAAATTTCAAGTTGTTTTTCAATTGACTGGAAGCTCTTCAAAATTTTGAACTTCAAGTGAGCCAGTCTTTAACTGATTCAGAGAAGCTCGACTGGCTTTTCTTATTTTGCGCCCCCGTTGCGCCCTACGCTATTAGCGCTTCCAAAGGCTGTCCGTCTTTTTGAGACCAGCAAACCAGGGGGGAGGGGATCTAAAAAGAGGTGAGCTTACCCTATCTGAATTTCAAAAGGGGGAGTTTTTGTTGATAAAATTTAGGAGTGCGCATAGCTACAATGAATAAATATTTCTGAATATTTTGCTGAATGCAACGACGCACAAACCTTTAGGACCGAATTAAACTAAGCATTGTCTCTAATTGTAGTTAATACACAATTTTATTTTCCTAAAGTATGAACACAAAAATAAAGTAAGCTTGAACGAACAGTAAATCTACTGAAGTGCGGAAATTAGGTTGTACCGTTCTTTGATTCTTGCTCGCATTTCATGGTGACGACCATTCACAACAACCTCGACGTGTTCTTCCTTATGAAGTCCGCGGCGCTCGCGGATCCCGATGACATTCAAAGCTATCTGCAATTTTGTATCTCTTTGGGAGAGTTTGGACGTTCTGAATCTCAAAGCCTGAAGGTCTGAACGACTCTCCTTTCCTCGATCTGACAGAGGTCGATATCTCCTCCAAAACAGTTAACCGGAAGATGAAAAATTTCTCCTAGATCGGAATAATGAAGTGAGACACAGGGATCCAGGTGACAATTCAGATCTGATAGGCGAGACTCCTATAGTCCAAATTGATGAGATCGATTCCAACGATCTAGGGCTTCCTGAAGCCGCCTGATGACGAGAGAAGTTGAGATCGACGATTCCTCTCCTGTGTCGTTGAAGATCCTTGTCGGCGGTGAAGATCCAAAAAAGGGCTAATGAAGAGGAACCTATGACAGTTACCCAAAAGTGCCAGAGAAGAGAAGAAAAAAAAGGGAAGCCCGGGTTTTCACGCCTTGTTCACCTCTAGGGGTGTGCATTAAAACCGGGCCCGAGGGGCCGGCCAGGGCCCGGCCCGGTAAAATTCCAGCTAGGCCCCGGCCCGGGCTAAGCCCGCACCGGGCCCAGGCCGAGCCATGAGGCCTTGTTAGGGCCCATACATAAGCATTTGCCCGGCCTGGGCCGGGCCAGGCAAAGCCCGGTTTCCTAGGCCGGGGCTAAAGCCCGGGGCCGTCCGGGCAAAGCCCGGTTTCTAGGCCTGGAGTAAGCCCGGGGCCGTGCCGGGCCCGACCCCTTTAACATGATCAACAACTCGAAGAGCTGTTGTTTAACAAGGACCGTTGTTCCAAATGCTGCCAGCCCTATTTAATAGGGCTGGCAGCTATAATAATTAAATAATAATTATTAATTATTAAATAATTAATTAAAAAACAAAAAAATTAAAGCTTTTTAAAAAACCTATAAATCCCCCCACTCCCACCACTCCCAAGTCTCCGACTCCCCCCCTCCCAAGTCCCACACTCCCCCTCTATTATTTTTTTACGTCGAATATGTCATAGACAATGACGTCTTCATCATCATCGGTTGCTCATGAAGTGGTGGAGCACAAGCATACGACGCCAGTTTGGGAATATTTCGACAAAGTGAAAGTCGGCTCCGAGCATAAGGCGAAGTGCAAGAAATGCTTGAAATTACTTACTCTCAGTGGCAACTCGACACTCGCAAGATACCTCAAGTCTTGAACTGCCAAACAAGCTCCTCCCGAGTCCAGCCAGGCGCAATTATCTGCATCTGGATAAATATGGATGTACGATCAAGGTCGGCAGTGGGAGCTACAAGTGAAGAACGTCATCACACGTGAGTTATCGTTCAGCCACTACGATGACGAGCAATAAACGGAGTACATCCACCAAGGGCTACAACCCAAATATCATCAAGTAAGTCGATCTTTCATTAGACGCGACGCACTTAAATATTATTTAGAAGCTAAACAATTTTTAATTAATTATTTTGAAAATTTTGAGGGTCGAGTGAGTTTAACGAGCGACGTTTGGACAAGTAGTATCAAATTAGGATTATCATATATTTCCATCACTTGTCACTAGGTCGATCCCGTTTCCTGGGATTTAAATAAGCGTATAATATGTTTTGAAGGTTTCGAAGTGCTGCACACCGGTGTAGCGATTTATCAAATTATTTTAAAATGTTTGCGAGAATTTAAAATAAAAGAAAAAATCATTAGTATTTCTTTCGACAACGTCACAAAAATACCACCGCAATTGAGCGGTTAAAACGTGATTTAAAACCTATGTTAAACGGGTTTTTTTCATACTCGTTGCTCGTACAAGATAGTTTAACATATATGAAACTATACATTAATAAAATACGTTTAATGTTATAATTTATTTATAGTTTTAAACAACGACGAAATTTTTTAAAAAAATTCGTAAACGCTCAAGGTCAAAAAATTTTGAAACCTTTATTTGACATGTCAATTAGATGGAACTCGACATTTACAATGTTAAAATGAGTGATTCATCAAAAAACACTACTAATGAAATACTATACTATGTTAGATCAACATGAATTATCCGAGTCTGATTTGGCTATTTTAGAAAATTATATGGATTTATTAGAATTTTTTTATACGCAGACAAATTCTCTATCTAGCGTATATTATCCTACTAGCTCGCTAATTATTGAAAATATTGTTAATATTTCACAAAAATTAAATTATTTTAAGCAACACGCCGGATGTAGTGATTTAATAGAAATAATGGAAAACAAAATTTTAAAATATTATAGAGAAATCTCAGTTATGTTTTCATGCGCAGCCGCTTTGAAACCTCTTTTCGGCATAGACGGCATAGAAAATTTTAAAGACGAAATAAATAATAATTTAGGAGGTGTAAATATCAGTGATTCAGATTTGGATAATCTTAGTATTTTAAATTTTAACACTATTTTTACTGAATATTATAATTATTATGATAATTTATACAGATCGCGGCCCCGAGAGGATGTGTCGCAACCAAAAACACGCGATGGTTTTAAAAATAAAATGTTAGAGTTAGCTTAAGGGAAAAAAACGCGCACCACATCTAGCAGTTTAAATGAATTAGGCTTGTACACAAAAACCAATTTCGTGATTTTATGAGTACGGGCGAATTAGAAAATTTCGATATTTAAAAATGGTGGTAAGGTAAAGTAAATACCTATCATATTATGATCTATATGGCCCGAGATTTACTAACGATCCAAGCCAGCACGGTAGCTTCAGAGTCTTTTTTTTCTCTTAGTGGCAGTGTGTTGAACGAGCGAACAAGTCGCCTAAGCAAAGAATTGCTCGAAATCTGCATATGCTATAAGGACCACTTGGATGCGATCAAGAGGAAGCAGCATATTTTATCGATCGAGGATAGCTCGTCGGACATGAAAGATGAGATGGACGCGATCAACTTAAATTAATTAAATCTTAAAGATGGCGAGACGAATTTTTGAAATTTTGTAATTTTTTAAAGATGACGAACATGGAATTTTATTGTATTTATAATTTTGAATTTTTCAATCACAATAATTTTTTTCCCAGTATTTTTATAATTTTATATACTTCCATTCAACATTAATAAAATTATTATTTTTTCTTTCAAAATATGAAATTAATCATTTTTTTTTAAATTACAATATGAAATTAATTATATTTTTTGTGTATTTATAAATTATATTTAATTTTTTTATAAAAAAATTAATTTTTAAAAAAAACGGGCTTAGCCGGGCCCGGGCCTGGGGGCCTTAGCAGGCCCCCTCCCGGAGCCAGGCTTCTGGCCCGGCTCGGCCCGACTGCAATCAAGTCCTGGGCCCGGTTCGGGAAAGCCCGGGCCCGGGAGGCCTGGTTTAGGCACGGGCCTGGGGGGCTTTATGAACACGCCTATTCACCTCTAATGAATAATTGATATATATGGCTTTTAATAGTAGTGGCTCATTGAGGAGTTACAAAATTAAATGAAAATTAAATTTCGTTCAATCCCCAAATTAAAACAAGATATGAAACCATCAAAATTAATTAGGTCTAATAATCATGTCAATATTTTGTGTCAAGGGTGAGACCGAACTCACGACTAAATGACGAGACAATCTGATCCACCTATCACAGTCTTTGATCGTTCGCGCGACTGAAATAACGCACGCTCGTATGAGTCCGAATAGGCTCAAAATACACGTACGACTTCATCGAGACGCCTCGATGAATCGAGTTCATATTACGAGAAATTTCCAACATTCTCCCACTTAGATTTGTAATCATCGTAATTTATGACATTCCGATAAAATCTTCATTAAACTTAAGGGTACCAATTAGCGAACGCGGTATTGAGTCTACTCCCACGTCAATCCGGTCCAACCAAATCCTCCACTCTGAATCATGGCGGCAACCACATCATTGAGCGACACGGGACCTTCCATGGTCACAGTTGCTTACAGACTAAATCGACATGGATAAAGCGCGGTTATATTAAAGCATGGAACAACATACTGAAAATGTGCACATGAATGTTGTTCTAATTTTGATGGTCAACCAATCTTCTCAAAAGAATGCGCTAAACCATGGTGTGAGAAGTTCTTAAGTGTTCAAAAGAAAAAGTATGTCTAACCTTAAGGTTCCAAAATTCATGTGTTAAAAGACATATTACATGTCATAATTCAAATGAAGTGTCTTATGGCTTATGCTCCGACTGACACAAGTCATGAGACTCTGAATGAAGTGTGACGTGTCACCAAAAACTTAACGAATATCGAAACTTAATGATATTTCTGAATGAATATTCTTTAATTTTTAATGAATTATACAAAGTGCAATACAAATGATAGATAACTGAATTGGAGCTTCATGTGCCCTCCTACTAATCTAGTACATCAAACGACTCTTTAAGCCGCATATTAATAACATGTTTTTGAAACACATTAGAGTGAAGTCTTTTAGTAAGTGGATCGGCTAACATATCATCTTTCCTTAATTATTCCACCAAAATGTCACCCTTTTTGACCAATTCCTTAACAGTCAAGAACTTAATTTCCATATGCTTAAACCCTATGATATTTTTATTATTCATTGAGAACATAACTGCAGAAATATTATCACAGTACAACCAAATGAGTCCAACTATAGAGTTAAAAACCTTCAACTCTGTAATGAAATTCTTAAGTCACACTGAGTGAGTAGAAGCTCCAAAAAGAGCTATGAACTCCGCATACATTGTGGATGAAGTGATGAGTGTCGGTTTGACACTTTTCCACAAAATGGCCTCACCAGCAAACTTAAAGATATAACCTGAAGTAGACTTCTTATCATCCTCACACCCGACAAAATCAAAATCTGTATACCAAACTAACTCAAGTTCTTGAACTTTATGGTAGACTAACTTAATATTCTTAGTTCCTTTCAAATATCTTAAGACTTTTTTGGCAGCCACCCAATAATCAGGTCCTGGGTTCGATTGATACCTGCCTAAAAGTCCTACTGCAAAGGTAATGTCCGGTCAGGTACAGTCTTGAGCATACATTAAGCTGTCTACCGTACTAGCATAAGGTATATCATTCATGCACTCTCTCTATATCATTTTTGGGGTATTGTGATAAGCTGAGCTTATCACCCTTAAGCACAGGTACATCACTAAGCTTACAACCAAACATGCTAAATATTTCAAGTACATGCTCGATGTAGGATTTCTGAGAGAGTGTCAACGTATGATGAGATCGGTCCCTAATGATTTCAATTCCTAGAACGAAGGATGCTTCTCCAAGATCTTTCATATCGAAGTATTTTGACAAAAAATGCTTAAATTCATGCAATAGTGTCAAATCACTACTCGCAAATAAGATATCGTCTACATACAGAATTAAGAAGGCGAATCTGCTCTCATTGATTTTGAGATATATACAACGGTCTACCTTATTTTCTATAAAACCAAAAGAAGTAACTATCATATCAGACTTTAGATAACACTGTCTAGAAGCTTGCTTTAGACCATATAGAGATTTGTTAAGTTTACATACAAGTCGGTCGGAATGACCAGACTTAAATTCCTCAGGCTGCGTGTTGGTACCCTAGTTTGGATTTGAGTTAAGTCTTTCCTTTTAGTCTCTTGACCCAAGATTTATCTATGGTCAAAGTCTAGTTGTAGAGTATTCTCTTTTCCAGTAAAATTCTGGCTAAGGGATTTTCGGGTTCGACTATCGTCGAACGCCGATCGACTATCGTCGATCAGCCGGTCGACGATCGTCTGTCTTCTGTCAGCTCGACGTTCTGCTAGATCGTCGAGCTCTGGTCGACTATCTGTCTAGATAGTTCGACCATCTGCTGTGTGATAGGTCGACTATCTATTGATAGTTCGACTATCCGCTCTTGCTTTGAGCTCCGGTCGACGCTTTAGCTTTGAGCTAAAGCTCGACGTTTTCTGTCAGCTAAGCTCGACGTTCTCTGTCAGCTTCGCTCGACGCTTTCTGAGTCGGTCGACTATCTGCCTGGATAGTTCGACTTTCTGAGTCGGTCGACTATCTGCCTGGATAGTTCGACTTTCTGAGTCGGTCGACTATCTGCCTGGATAGTTCGACTTTCTGGGTTGGTCGACGATCTCAGTGGGTTGGTCGACGGTCTCAGTGGGTTGGTCGACGATCTCCGAGGATCGTTCGACTATCTCTTTCCTTCTTTTATTTATAATATTATATGCGTTTTATTCCTTATTTTATTTCCTGTATGTATAGCATATTTTATTATAGTTTATTTAATTGACCTTATGCATATACCTGCTTCTATCCTTTATGCATAAGTCAATTCTTTCTGACAATGTATTTTGTCTTATTATCTGTCTTACTTTTAATGCAGCTGTCCTTTATAGCCGTTGGCTGTAAAGAGTTATCTGATGTAACTTTATCTAATATCCTTTATCAGATTGCAGCTGCAGTAGCTTTATGCTTTATATAGAAATATATATATGCAAGACTTGTTTTGTCTTTATGTTAATTGCAGCCCAGATTCAAGATCTGAGAAGAAGACAAAGCTCAACTCAAATATTAGAGCCGTTGCTGCTGCTCCTATTTAAAAGAGTTCTTTTGCAAAAAGAAAGACATCTCTACTACCAGCAATATACAGAAGTAGAAGGAAGAAATCAAACAGCTGCTCTCAGGATTCAACTGAGAAGATTTAGCTGCTCTCAGCAACCATCCATCCATCTGAGAAGATATCTCTTCACTCTTCTTCAACCTGAGTGCTCCTATTCCAGGAAGATACACTCAGAGATATTGAAGAAGAAGAAGAAGAAGGAAGCTGAAGAAGAACATCCATCCAGATCTCTAGTCTTCTTCAAGCTTTTCCTTCAGAACTTCAAGACAGTATTCTGTCTTGAATTCTGAAGAGTCCTTGTGCTTCTCTAATCTATTTGTAAAATAGAGAAGACATTCTAATCCTCTTCCCCCCTCCTGTAAAGGGTTGTTTACTCCCTTCAAAAGTAAAGCTTGGTTTTTAGACACCTGATCAAAAGTCTAAAGGGTCTCTAGATCTACCTTCAGCAGATCTTGTTGGTGGCAGGGCACCTGATCAAAAACCTGTAGTGGATTCCTACCGTGTGGGTAGAAGAGTGGACGTACCCAGTGTTTGGGGAACCACTATAATATCTTGTGTCGTCTGGTTGCTTGATTTATTATTTGCTTTGTGGCTGTGATTAGTTTTAACTAGGATTGCTAGTTGCTGATTAGGATATCCAAGCCTTAACTGTAATTACAGTTAGCTTGAGTTTGTGCACAACACTTTGTGTTAGGCTTTAAGGTTAAATCAATATCTATAATCTTTTCATTCCGCACTTCACTCCAAGGGAGTTGAGTAGACTATTAAGTTTTGTCTGTGCAAAATTTGATAACTCTATTCACCCCCCCTCTAGAGTAGTATCTATCCCTTCACTTTCAATTGGTATCAGAGGGAGATTGACTGACTGAATAGGCTAACACCTAAGTCACAAGATCCTGATAGATACCAAGGATTATAGATATTCACTATCACTTTCATGGCCTAGTACAATGATTATTTTAGCACCAGACCTCCAGCTTGCAACTTAGCTGAGTTTAGCATCTGGAAGACAAGAGTCAAATTATATATGAACTCTTTAGATGAAGAAATTTTTTTGTCTATTTTGACAGGTCTCCCTACTTCGGCAACAACAAAAAATGCCAGGCTAGCTGATGCCAGAGCAATGAACATTCTTGCAGAATCAATGTCTGATGACATTTTTCAAGAGATTGCTGAATGTTCATCAGCTAAGGAGATTTGGTTGTACCTTCATCAAATGGCTTCTGAACCCTTGGACGAAATATCAGAAGGAAGCCACATCATCTCATCTGAAGGAGAATCAACATTCCTAGATGTTATCTGGGATGTCTTAGATGATGACTCATCATTTGAAGATGAAGAGGAGGAAGCAAGGGCCAAAGCATTTTGCATCATGGCCATAAATGCCTCCTGCAGCAATTCAGAAGCTGAACTAACAGAAGGAAAATCAAAACCTGAAAAGGTTCAGGTAATATCAAAATCTGTTTTTAGTTCAGTCAATTTAGATATTCAAAATTGCTGCCAAGTTTTAACTATACCTGAGAAGGAACCAACACTTCTCAGAGAAATGTTTTCTTTATATTTTAATGAGTTCAGATTTGAGAACTCAATTTGCTTTTTCATAAATTTGTTTTATTATCAAAAGGATAAATTACTTAAAATATTTTCAAATCCTTTTATTATTTGGAACAGATTTATTAGGAAGCATTTTCTTTTCTTATAGCTGATTATATCTGATTGATATTTTGTTCAAATAGTCTGTTTGGATTTCTGTATAAAGAAATTCTTTGTCAGATAACTCTATTTCTTATAGATCCTTTTCTAATTTCATTTAGATTGAGTCCTCTACTCTAGTTGCATTTGTCAGCTGAGTTTGAATCTCGTCTAAATGAAAAGAAATTCTATAGGAAGGAAGATATCTGATTCTGCTTTGTTTTGATACAGAACCCAAATTAAATTTGCTGGACAAAATATCATTTTTGCTGCTAACATACCCTTTTTCAAGGAGAGAGCAATCTCTACCATAGCTTTCTGCAGGTACTATCTACAAGAGTTTGCTGGATGACTCAATCAAAACTCAAAGTCATCTCAGCCTTCTTCAATCACAAGTACTGCATCAACATAGGGGGAGATTGCAAATGCCAGCAAGCAGCCAGCTAAGCAAAGCTTTTATTTACATATTTTATGCTTTGCTTTATTTATTTTACTAATAGGATCCTCACCCAAATAGGGGGAGATTGTTGGAACCCTGGTTCTGATTTGGACTAGGATCTCTATTAGGTTGTTTTAGTTTAGTTTATTTAATTCTTGTTATTTTTTAGTCTTTGAAAGACTTAACCCAAATAGGGGGAGATTGTTGGTACCCTAGTTTGGATTTGAGTTAAGTCTTTCCTTTTAGTCTCTTGACCCAAGATTTATCTATGGTCAAAGTCTAGTTGTAGAGTATTCTCTTTTCCAGTAAAATTCTGGCTAAGGGATTTTCGGGTTCGACTATCGTCGAACGCCGATCGACTATCGTCGATCAGCCGGTCGACGATCGTCTGTCTTCTGTCAGCTCGACGTTCTGCTAGATCGTCGAGCTCTGGTCGACTATCTGTCTAGATAGTTCGACCATCTGCTGTGTGATAGGTCGACTATCTATTGATAGTTCGACTATCCGCTCTTGCTTTGAGCTCCGGTCGAAGCTTTAGCTTTGAGCTAAAGCTCGACGTTTTCTGTCAGCTAAGCTCGACGTTCTCTGTCAGCTTCGCTCGACGCTTTCTGAGTCGGTCGACTATCTGCCTGGATAGTTCGACTTTCTGAGTCGGTCGACTATCTGCCTGGATAGTTCGACTTTCTGAGTCGGTCGACTATCTGCCTGGATAGTTCGACTTTCTGGGTTGGTCGACGATCTCAGTGGGTTGGTCGACGGTCTCAGTGGGTTGGTCGACGATCTCCGAGGATCGTTCGACTATCTCTTTCCTGCTTTTATTTATAATATTATATGCGTTTTATTCCTTGTTTTATTTCCTGTATGTATAACATATTTTATTATAGTTTATTTAATTGACCTTATGCATATACCTGCTTCTATCCTTTATGCATAAGTCAATTCTTTCTGACAATGTATTTTGTCTTATTATCTGTCTTACTTTTAATGCAGCTGTCCTTTATAGCCGTTGGCTGTAAAGAGTTATCTGATGTAACTTTATCTAATATCCTTTATCAGATTGCAGCTGCAGTAGCTTTATGCTTTATATAGAAATATATATATGCAAGACTTGTTTTGTCTTTATGTTAATTGCAGCCCAGATTCAAGATCTGAGAAGAAGACAAAGCTCAACTCAAATATTAGAGCCGTTGCTGCTGCTCCTATTTAAAAGAGTTCTTTTGCAAAAAGAAAGACATCTCTACTACCAGCAATATACAGAAGTAGAAGGAAGAAATCAAACAGCTGCTCTCAGGATTCAACTGAGAAGATTTAGCTGCTCTCAGCAACCATCCATCCATCTGAGAAGATATCTCTTCACTCTTCTTCAACCTGAGTGCTCCTATTCCAGGAAGATACACTCAGAGATATTGAAAAAGAAGAAGAAGAAGGAAGCTGAAGAAGAACATCCATCCAGATCTCTAGTCTTCTTCAAGCTTTTCCTTCAGAACTTCAAGACAGTATTCTGTCTTGAATTCTGAAGAGGCCTTGTGCTTCTCTAATCTATTTGTAAAATAGAGAAGACATTCTAATCCTCTTCCCCCCTCCTGTAAAGGGTTGTTTACTCCCTTCAAAAGTAAAGCTTGGTTTTTAGACACCTGATCAAAAGTCTAAAGGGTTTCTAGATCTACCTTCAGCAGATCTTGTTGGTGGCAGGGCACCTGATCAAAAACCTGTAGTGGATTCCTACCGTGTGGGTAGAAGAGTGGACGTACCCAGTGTTTGGGGAACCACTATAATATCTTGTGTCGTCTGGTTGCTTGATTTATTATTTGCTTTGTGGCTGTGATTAGTTTTAACTAGGATTGCTAGTTGCTGATTAGGATATCCAAGCCTTAACTGTAATTACAGTTAGCTTGAGTTTGTGCACAACACTTTGTGTTAGGCTTTAGGTTTCTTATTCTATATCTATAATCTTTAATTCCGCAATAGTATCTATCCCTTCACTTTCACTGCGCCATATAGACCTCTTCGACAAGATTACCATTCAAGAATGCGGTCTTTACATCCATCTGGTGTAGCTTTAAATCATAATGAGCTACTAATGTTATTATAACTCTGAAAGAGTCTTTAGAGAAAATGAGAGAAAAGGTCTCGTGATAATCAATTCATTTTCTCTGCGTAAATCCTTTGGCTACCAGTCTGGCCTAAAACCGCTCGACCTTTCCTTTAGAGTCTTTCTTGGTCTTAAACACTCATTTAGAACTAATGAGCTTACAACCTTTGGATAACTCAACTAACACCCAAATATTATTAAGCTTCATAGACTCCATCTCGTCTTTCATCGCATCCCACCACAGATCAACTTGAGGTCCGGACACATCTTCATTAAATATCACTTGGTCAACCACTTGACCAATGTCATAATCACTCTATCCTAAATAGACTTTATAGTCTGAGGAAATTGCAGGACTTCTCTGCCTAATAGATCTCCTAGCAGGTGGATGAACCTCCTGAACATGAGGAGGAACCTCAACTAGAATCGGTGGTAAGACCGCTTCCACATCTTCCACTTATTCTGTCATAGGTTCAAGCATCGCAGGATCTCCTACCAAGGGCATAGGTAAATAAATGGGCAAAACTTCCTTGACTTCACTAATAGTGTACAACCCCGTATTCGCTGAGTGGGCCCCTCCGACGAGTTCAGGAATTTGCGGGACATTCAGGCCAGGGAAGGCTAAAGTGGGCAAGTGGGGTAAGCATATCGGCACTCACCCGGGGGAAATGAGAGGGTTCCCGCCCATAACAGGCGGGAAGGATCCTACCCATAGCAGGTAGGAAGGCTCTCACCCATATAGGCGAGTAGCATGTTGATCTCACTTCTGCCCTTTTAGGGAGCTACGGAGATGATTGTCTGGCTCACCCAGCACTCGCCCGCCCCTTAAGCGAGTGGTGCCTTCATGGACCACTCGCCCAGTAGGGTCCAGAGGCAAAATTATATGGATGCCCTTGAAGGACTACAAATATCCTACCATGACAGCGGAGCTACGCTGTTGGCACAAGGGAAAAGGAGAAATGGAGTCGGGATAAGGGAAAGAAGAAAGTGTTGAAGGTGTTAACGTGGGACGAAGATGGATCTGATGAGTCAAGCACTTTCGGCTCAAGTAATGAAGACGAGGCAAATATATGCCTCATGGGGAATAATCGAGATGAGTCTGATACCGAATCTAGTGTCCAGAGCGATACTGAGGTAACCCCACCATCTTATAATGAACTCTTTGAAATCTATGAATATTTTTGTGATAAGCTAGATAGCGTAATTCTTGAGAAAAAGTCCTTTAAAACTAGAAACAAAAAATAAAAAAGGACTTAGAAAATTTAAAGAATGAATTAATTAAATGCGGCAAAGAGAAGATCGAGTGTCGAGAGTGCTCTCACTCGGTGGCAATGATCGAAGAGCAAAAAGAAAATCTCTCCTAGACATCTTTGAAAACGAACAATCTAATTAATGAAAAGAATGTTTTGGAGAAAAAGCTTCAAATATCTCTTGAAAATATAGAAGAAGGTAAAAACAATTCGAAAATCGGTTTGTAATGCTAGTCATGGAAAACACTGCCATGAAGGCGATGATCCATGATCTAAACTGTGTTGTCCATAAATTTGGAATAGGGCAAAAATCTCTGAATATGCTATTGAAAACTCAGTGTCATGAATTTGGAAAGTTTGGACTGGGGTATGTAAGTCCAACGCTACCGCTGAGCGGTAACCCTACCGCCGACGGTAACCGATTTCCAGCTAAGTCTAATGCTTTAAATAAAAAAATCATAAAATGAAATCAATAATTCTGGAAGTTTGTCCCCATCCTCAAACACGAGCTCTAGAAACACGAAAAAGGCGGCATCCACTGCTTATACCCTATGTGCAAACTATCAAATGTTTGGCCACACATCCATCTCGTGTCTAAGGAAAGTTGCCAAGAAAATGATGCAAATCTGGCTACCGAAGTCTTCTACCTATTGTATGGGTGTGACTACTTTGGTAACCAGATCTTTACCCTCATCTTCCTTTTAGGTATGTTGGCAGGCTAAAGACAATGAGAACGTGTGGTACTTGGACACTGGATTTTCCAAACACATGATAAGGGATAAAGACAAGTTCTTTAGTCTAGAGAAGAAGAAAGGGGGCATGGTGACATTCAGTGATAACAACAAAGGACGTATTCTTGAAAGACTAGACAGGTCATGCATCAGGCCTCTCGCCGCCATAGCCTTCAGCTTATCCATTCCAACATGTCTCAGCCTCTCATGTCAAATAGCAGCGCTATCATTAGCCATCATCTTCTCAATATAGGAACTTATCGACAACACGAATAAGTACCTTACTCTCCTCCTAGCATGAGTGATGTCGGCCTTGCCGATTGACACATTTCAGAGAAACTTCACTTCTACTAGGCCGAACAGAACGTGATACCCATCATCCACCACATTGGTTATGGAGAAGAAGTTCTTCTTCATTCCCGATATGTGATACACACTCCTTAATGTAAGTGGACCATTATCACTACCTAAAGAGACTGTACACTCTTTCTCGATTGCATGCACAGTATCGTAAATAATAATAATAACATCATTACCTTTGTATATTTGTAGAGAAGAAAACTTTGACCCGTCCCTAGTGATATGATGTCCACACTCTGAGTCAACGATTCAGTCCTCCTGCTTGTTGATGAAGGCCAATGCATGAACAGGCATTGTCGTCATGAAAACATTCTCTGATCCACCTTCTTCATCCCTGAATTCAGCTTCTCCTTTTACTACAACGTGCCCTGGCTGAAGGTTTACTCTACAGTCCTTCCTGATGTGACCAAATGTGTTGTACCTGTAACACCTTGGTCCTCCCTTCTTCCCTCAACCTTGCTTGGGAGCCTTGCTCCTCTCCTGCTGCGATGAAGTAGAGGGACCATCTCCAACATGTGTTTCCTTCTCTTTATCCCTTCTCTTCTTCTTCTCCGAGTAAAGAACCTCACCATCTCCTCCAGAGATAGAAACACAAGCCATTTACCTTATTAATCTCTCCTGCGAAACCAGCAGGTTTTCTAGTTCGAGCAACGATGGTTGATTGGCCCAGTCTTGCACAGAAGTAACAAAGGCAACATATTTCTTCTACAAGCCACGGATAATGTGCATCTTCAACTTCGCCTCTAAGATAGGCTCTTCCGGATCCAATGCTGAAATTTCAGTACATGGGTTTTTCATCTTCAGAAAGAAGGATGATATGGACAATTCTCCATGAATTGCTCTCGCCAACTCATTCTCTAAGAATTGTAGCCGAGCTGCATTCTTCTTATTGAACATGACATCCAAGGTCGTCAAAATCTCAGCAGCCGATCGACATCCAATGATGTGGTCGAATTGAAAAGCTTCGGTGAGATTGCTCGCTTTAGAGTGAACTTTGTTTTTGGGTTCATTCTCCTCCAAGTCCTCACCGTCTCAGCATTCCCTCTAGCAGTAACAATCTCTTGCCCATTGTCTCCACTGACGACCTCCCAAAGATCCTCGCCTAGAAGATAGCTCTCTATGCAAGTCCTCCACTTTTTAAAGTTGGTCTGCATTAGGAGCTCAATTTCCAGACCTCGCATAATCGGCTTTCATTGTTGTAACTCTGGTTTACTTAAGCTACAAAAAGACTAACATACCTCTGAGGTTGATCACCGCTAACTCAACTGTCTCTCTAATACCATGTAAAAATTTCTGAAAAGTTGAGAAAGGTCACATGAACACTCAACCAAACCAAGTCAAGTAACCAGAAGTAGTAGAAGAACAAGTGCCACTAGAATTAATAATCTTCTTTACAATGCAAGACATACATTACGAGACATGATTTCACAATGCACCTGATGAAAGTAAAAAATACAAGCAAGTGTTGAAACCGAAAAATCGGTCCCTGTGGAGTCCGACCCTTGCGGAAGGGGTGATCGCACACTTACTTCTCTACTCACAAGCCCAAGGGCCAAGGGAGAGGGACCGGGAACAGACCCAAGGCTTCAGCACGGAGGTCCCACCACACACCCGGAAGATCTTAGAGCGCTTCCCCTCCTTAGCCAAGTGCTGAAGCTAAGGTACCTCAGAAAGCGCTAGAAGACCGGGCACAAGAACCCGCGTCTTCTGAGGTACCCCTTGGGTCCTATTTATAGGAATAGTTGGGCTGCTAATAACTAGGCGTCACTATTTTCGAGGACTATAGGAATTCCAAGGGGGGTAACATGGTAAAAACACCCCCACAACTGAAAGACGAGCCGGCCCTGAGAAGAGCTCACTGAGTGGGGGCGGCGAGTACGGGCGCGAGAAGGCTCCTACTGCGCCGAGGCGAGGGGCGGCGGTTGAACTCGCCTCTCTCAATGCCACAATCTGGCTCGCCTCGCCTCAGGCCTGGAAAGTTGGGCCTGAAGCCCCTGCTCGCAGATGACGGTCGCGTTGGCACTCGCCAACCCCTCGGCTCTAGACGAGCACGTACTCGGCCGGCCCCACGATGAATGGCCTCCTCTCGTCGGGCTCAGCTCCATGATCTTTGAGCTCGGCCCGATGATTGCCGAGCCCCTACTCAGCATGCTGGGCTCGGCATGCCCTGCTGAACTCGCCTGGGGCTCGGGGGCGGTCTGGGCCGGCCGGATCGGCTCCTGCTAGCCCACTCGCTGGATACGGGGTTGTACACAATCCCCGCTCTTTGCGAGGTTGGCACAAACTCGGAAAGAAACATCCAACCCACTAGGATCCTGCGAGTGCGGCAGGAGCCGAAAGGAATCTCTTGGTAGGGCCCACCGATGGCTATATATACATGCCCTGCCTGCTCGACTGACCCCCGCCCCTCTCTTTACTTAAGCCCTGCCGAGATGCCACTCCCGAAAGAAGTCATGGAACGACTCGCGAAGTCGCGCGAGGAAACCGCCCTTCGTGTCGCGGCCCTGATGGATCTGAGCGCCCCGGCCCGCCGTTTTGCTGAATTCGGCTCGTCCAAGAGGGCGAGGCCCTTTCCTCCCGAGGCCGAGCACATCTTTGCCGACCTAAAGAATACTTTAGCCCATGGCTCCGACTCTTCCAACCGTTCCGCCCCGGCCCCTCATGACAAAGATTTTGTGGATCTTACCGCCGAACAGGACCAAGGCGGCGAGGCCTCCACACCAAGGGTCGAGGGTCTACCCGCCAAGGAGCCCGAGTCCTCCCCTGACCCGCGCCTGCGAGACTCGCCCATTGTCACCAAAATTGTGGAGCCAGGCTCGCGAGGGTCGATATCGCCGGCTCGCCTTCACTCTCAACATCCCTCCTCTGCTCCTGCGGTTACTGGGATGGACGCCGATCATACATCCGCTCCTGCTTCCCCCCAGGACACTTAAGGTATGTCCCTGACCTCCTCATTTTGCATCTGATTCTAACTGACGCTCGCCCCTCCCACTCGCTATCTCGACTTCCCTGTGCAGGCTTCCCAAACCGATCTGGGGCTGATGACTCAGCCGAGCAGGCCGTCTACTCGCCCCTTCCATCGCCGCGTGCTTTGGAAATCTTCTTGGACTCGGAGGTGGACAGCCCCGAACGGTCGAGGCGGAGCCAACTGGTCCTCAAAAAGTTAGTGCGCGAGCACCTAGAGCTGAAGAAAGATAATTCGAGACTGCAGGAGGAGTGCGCGCGACTTGCTGGCGAGCCGAGGATCAGCTCGGCATACGCGGCCACATCTTCCTCCATACTTTTCGACGAGATTGACGAGAACCTGCGCGCGGCGAACAGGAACCTGGGGCAGCTTCGGCAACTCCTTGCGCAGCGGTTGGCGGCATCGGGTCGGCGAGACCGGGGTAATTGAGGACGGCTCTCTTGCGAGCCGACCGGTACTCGCCCCCATTGCCGTCTGGTCTACGCGCGCGCTTTTCTGATTTTCTTTGCTCTGGACAATTTTCTGTTTAATGCTAAATAAAGTGTATAAATTTTATCGCGCGAGCAAGCCTTTTCTTATTCGGGTGGTGCGTGCCTTTTCGGATTCCTTGGCTAGGCTCGCCTAAGTCGGCGAGTACAGAGTGATGAGACGGGATACGCGAAGCGGGGTATGCGAGCCGAGCTGGTCAGTCGGTTTCGCTTTCCCTTCCTTTTCTATAAATAGGGATCCCCACCTACCCCCGGCTACGCCTTTATTGCCTTCTCATCCCTTCCTTTCCTTGCCCTTCCTAACTTCTGCTCGCGCGCCTTCGTCTCCTCCGCGAGCATGGGTAAAGGAAACCCCGACTCCGAGGGCCGCTCCAAGTCCGCCCAGAACTTCGCGGATCACTGCTTTTTCGAGGGGAATACCACGGCGAGCGAGCTCGCCGAGTTTGTGGCGGATTACGTTCCCGCCGGCTTTGTGGCCCGCCTCCCGGCGGAGCACGAGGCCATTAACTCATTCTTCGAGGACGAGCTCGCCTTCCCCATCTCGCACTTTGAGGTGGGGTTGCGCCTGCCGCTCTGACCGGAGGTCCGCCAGGTACTCAAGTACTATGGCGCCGTGCCCGCGCAGCTCAACCCCAACGCTATTGCCATGATAGTGGGGTTTGCCTGCTACCTCCGCCGAGAGCGGATCGAGTTCAACCTAACCGTCTTCCGCAAGCTCTTCTCCTACAAAGCCAACGCCGACGGGGTCGCCTTCTTTGGCGGCACGTCCATAAAGATCCGCGAGGTCGCCAACAAAAACCACAACTAGATGTCGAAGATTGTCTTCATCCGGGGCGACCTCGGCAATATCCCGTTCTCGCCCTTGCAGAAGAGCGAGGAGGTTTACCGACCGCCGTCAGTGTCTGGTAATGATGCCGAACTCCACAAGTTCTTCTTGTACAAGGATTTCGAGGTCGCCTTCCTCCGTCGCGGCCTCGAATCCCTTCCACTTATCCTTCCTGGTGAAGGTTTATCTTGCTCACCTTCCGCTCGCCATTTGGCCTAACCGATCAGAACCTCATTCTTTGTCCAAGTCTTTTTTGCAGGGGAGCGACTGATCCCGGTGAACCCTCCCTTCGCCGACCCGGGGGTGTTTTCGGATCCGCTCGAGCGGGCCCGGGCCGCGGCTGAGGCGTGCCGGGAAGAGAAGGTCAGGGGGAAGCCCTCCAGCAAGAGGCGGTTGGAGCTTGGGGGGCCGAGCTTGGTCCACCGCCCCTCGGCCCTTAAAAGGGCGAAGGTGGTCTCGCGAGGCCTTCCACGACAGCCCGCGTCGCCCGTTAGATTCATGAGCTCGCCGAAGGTTTTTTCCGACGAAGCCCCGGCGAGCCCACTGAAGGAGATATCATCCCCCCGCGAGAAGAGGCGCGGGTCCCCCTCTCCTCCCTCCGTCGAGAAGGTCGCCCCCAGTAGCTCGGGAGCTCCAAAGGACCACCCTCACTTTGGAAAGGGGGGAAGGAGCAAGGATGCGGCCGGCGAGCCGATGCTGCTCTGGGACGAGGGAGCCCATCGTGTTTCCGTCTCCACTCGCGCTCCTTCCTGGGGAGCTCGCCGGCCTCCCACGGGCCACGCATTTGCCCTTGGCTTCGGCCTCTATGGTCGGGAGGGCGCCGACGCCTACACGAACCTGACCCCCCGGCAGATAGGTCACGAGGGCCTGCAGGCGCATCTGAGGGCCTTTGAACTCCACCATATGATGGTCCGCCGTGGCTTCCAGCTCAGCCAACTCCTGATCAAAGCCGAGCAGGAGCGCGACCTGGCGACGGAGAAAGCTGCCGACGCGGAGCGGCGGTTCGGCATAGCCGAGCGCTTACTCGACGAGGCTTCAGGCGGGCTGGTAAGAGTCGACCAACCCTTGTTTTAACTTGGAAAATGTTTTTCAGAGAGTTTGACCCTTTTGTTTTTCAGGATGCCGAGTCCGCCAAGGTGCTGCAAGCTCGCGTCAGTGAGCTGGAGGGCGAGACTGCCCTGCTGCGGCTCCGGCTCGCGGATCAGGAGGCCGGCTCGCGCAAGCAGGAGGCTTTTACTGCTCGGTCAGCGGCCGAGGTGGAGTCGCTAAAAGAGCAGAACCGCTGTCTCCAAGGCGAGGTCAGCCGGCTGACGGAAGCCCTCTTCCCTCCAGACAGTGCCGAGCCGCCTTTTCCCTACAAGCGGCCCCGGGTCTTCGGCGAGGGGGAGGTTATGGAGCGGCTGCGAGTCAACTCGATCGAGTCTGCCGAATGCCTCCTGAATGCCATGAAGGGGTCGGGGATTCTGGCCGAGGGCTGCGAGGAGGTGGCGGTCCGGGACCTTCTGCCGAGCCTGTTTCCGCCGTCTCCGCCCAGCGAGAAGGAGGAGAGCTTCGGCTCCCTTTTTGATGGGGCGAAGGGCAAGGGACGATCGCTTGGGGGCGAGGAGGACCGCCATTCGGGAGAGGAGGGCGAGAGCTGACCGAATTCCTCCCTTTCCTTTTTTCTATCTTTTTGTAATCATCCCCCTCTTTTCCTGTAATCTCGCCGGGGCGAGCCCTTCCTTCTTTTGCGATCATAATGAAAGGAACTTTGCTTCTGACTTCTTTTCTCTCTTTTTTTTTCTCTTTTTTTTTACCTTCCGCGCTAGAATGCACGTGAGTTAGGATTCGTGCTCGGCGAGAGGCCTTGAGCATTGGCGGCGACCAGACTCGCGAACTCTTCACTTACCCGCGAGGCGATCTTCGCGAGAACGGTTGTCGCCGGCGCCCGCTTGTCATACCGAGGAATGCCCTCTGCCGAGCAGACCCCGCGAGAATGGGCTCGCCCCGGGGGGGGGGGGGTATGTTCTTCCACCAATCGGAGGTGGATCGAATAACCCCTTTTTGACAGAAAACCAAGGGGGACAGGACCCCTTGAGCTCGCCCTTCTAACTGGTGGATTTGCTCGGACACGCTTGTCATGTGTCAACTTCCAGGTCCACCCCCCCGGACAGTAACGACGTCCATCGAGACCCCGGCCCTGCCAGCTTGGAGGGAGCCTGACAGCGGGAGAATCGAGACTTAACCCCGAAGCGAGAAGACTTGGAACAATTGCCTCTCCCGGGTGATACCACCAGGCCAGTCAGCTAGATGGGAGCCTGAGGGCGGGTGTTGAACATCCTCCGGGCTCAGCTCCAGGGTCATAACGACGTCCATCGAGACCCCGGCCCTGCCAGTTTGAAGGGAGCCTGACAGCGGGAGAATCGAGACCTAACCCCAGAGCGAGAAGACTTGGAACAATTGCCTCTCCCGGGTGCTACCACCAGGCCAGTCAGCTAGATGGGAGCCTGAGGGCGGGTGTTGAACATCCTCCGGGCTCAGCTCCAGGGTCATAACGACGTCCATCGAGACCCCGGCCCTGCCAGCTTGAAGGGAGCCTGATAGCGGGAGAATCGAGACCTAACCCCAGAGCGAGAAGACTTGGAACAATTGCCTCTCCCGGGTGCTACCACCAGGCCAGTCAGCTAGATGGGAGCCTGAGGGCGGGTGTTGAACATCCTCCGGGCTCAGCTCCAGGGTCATAACGACGTCCATCGAGACCCCGGCCCTGCCAGCTTGAAGGGAGCCTGACAGCGGGAGAATCGAGACCTAACCCCAGAGCGAGAAGACTTGGAACAATTGCCTCTCCCGGGTGCTACCACCAGGCCAGTCAGCTAGATGGGAGCCTGAGGGCGGGTGTTGAACATCCTCCGGGCTCAGCTCCAGGGTCATAACGACGTCCATCGAGACCCCGGCCCTGCCAGCTTGAAGGGAGCCTGACAGCGGGAGAATCGAGACCTAACCCCAGGGCGAGAAGACTTAGACCATTTACCTTTCCCGGGTGCTACCACCATGCCAGTCAGCTAGATGGGAGCCTGAGGGCGGGTGTTGAACATCCTCCGGGCTCAGCTCCAGGGTCATAACGACGTCCATCGAGACCCCGGCCCTGCCAGCTTGGAGGGAGCCTGACAGCGGGAGAATCGAGACCTAACCCCAGAGCGAGAAGACTTAGACCATTTTCTGAGTGTTTAATGTCGCTCTTTAATGGAAGTTCCGTCACATTGCATGTCATTGTTACGATTATTCCGGAGAAAGAGTTAAATACATTGCATTCGGAAAAAGCTGAGGTACGTACAAGTTTTCAAGGATAAAAGCGTTTCAGGTCGTCGCCGCTCCAGGTGTGGTTCAAAGTCTCGTCTTCCACATTCTGGAGGTGGTATCCTCCCGACTTTAATGCCTCCTTCACGATGTAGGGCCCCTCCCAATTTGGATGGAGCTTGCCCACGGCTGTCGATCTTCCCGCCGCATCTACCTTCTTTAGAACCAGGTCGCCCTCCGCGAACTGCTTGACCCGGACATGCTTGTCGAAGTACTTAGCCATCCTCCGCTTGACTTCCTCCTGCCGGACTGCGGAGAGGTCGCGTACTTCCTCTATCAAGTCCAAAGAGAGTCGTTGTTCTTCCTCATTCTCAACTCTCCACTCCTCCCTTCCAGCTTCTGCCTCGGCAACCCTGGGAGTACGGACCTCGAGTTCAATGGGGAGCACCGCCTCGCTTCCGTGAGATAGTTTAAAGGGCGTCTCCCCGGTGGCGGTGTTGGGGGTAGTCCTCAGGGCCCAGAGGACCGAGGGGAGTTGCTCCACCCAATTACCCTTCAAATTCTCCACCTTCTTTTTTAGGAGGTTCACGATGATCTTGTTGGCCGCCTCTACCTGCCCGTTGCTCCTAGGGTGGTGGACAGAGGCGAACCTGAGGTCGATCCCGAGCTCTCCACAGAACTTAATGAACTCATTGCTGGCGAACTGTGGTCCGTTGTCGGTGACGATGGCCTGGGGCATCCCATGCCTGCAGATGATCTCCCCCCATACAAAATTTCGAATGATCTGCGAGGTTACCTTGGCCAAAGCCTTCACCTCCATCCACTTGGAGAAATAGTCGATCATTACCAGCAAGAATCTCCTCTGCCCACTTGCCTGTGGGAAGGGACCTACCAGGTCCATTCCCCAAATTGCGAAAGGCCAAGGGGCCGTGATACTCCTGAGTCGCTGAGCCGGTTGCATTTGGAGGGGGGCAAACAGTTGGCACTTGTGGCATTTCTTGACAAATTCTAAGGCATCGTGCCTCAGGGTAGGCCAGAAGTACCCTTGCCTGATGATTCTTCCCTCCAGGGTCCGACCTCCTGAATGGCTCCCGCACTCCCCGGAGTGAACTTCTTCCAAAATCCTCGGCGCTTCCCCCTCCGCTACGCAACGGGCGAGTAATCCTGAAAGGGTCTTGCGGTAAAGTTGCCCGTCGCGCAAAAGGTAATATGCTGACTTGTACTTGAGCTTCTTCCTATCCATCCCTTCTGGGTACTCTCCTGTGGACAGGTAGGTAGTGAATGGGTCCATCCATGTGGACCGCCGATCTATCTCCATCAACTCTCCTTCTTCCAGGGATGGGTGGAAGAGGTCCGTGATAGTGCCCCCCACCCGAGGGCCGCGCTTGGCGAGGTGGTCGACTTGTTCATTTTCCTCCCATGGCACATGCTGAATGGAGAAGGTCTGGAACCCGCCGATGATTCCCTTAACCTTTGCCAGATATCGTTGTAGGGTGGGCTCCCTTGCCTCGAACTCCCCGTTGATCTGGGAGGCCACTACCATGGAGTCAGTGAGGACCTTCACATCGTGCACCCCCAATTCCTTGGCCAGGCGTAGTCTCGCGATTACCGCCTCGTACTCGGCCTGGTTGTTGGTTATGGAGAAATGTATCACCACCATTTTCTCGATCCGGGTCCCTTGGGGGCTCTCTAAGACGACCCCAACCCCCAGGGAGTGTTTCCCTGAAGCCCCATCCACCATCACCTTCCAAGGGATGGGACGAGTGAGTTTGTCCTCTGCCACCTCAACCACATAGTCAGCCAGGAAGTCAGCCATTGCTTGTGCCTTGATTGCGAGCCGGGGGACAAAGGAGATGTCAAACTCGCTCAACTCCACCGACCATTTGGCGAGTCTTCCCGAATGCTCCACTCCCTCGAAGATGCTGCGGAGGGGGTGGTCAGTTACCACCTGGATGGAATGTGCCTGGAAGTAGGGCCTGAGTCTCCGGGCCGAGATGATTAGGGCGAAGGCCAACTTCTCAAAGGTGGGATAGCGGAGTTCTGCCTTCCTCAAAACCCTACTCACATAATAGATGGGCAGCTGCTTTCTCCCCTCTTCCCGAACTAAAACAGAACTCACGGCCTCCGCCCCGACCCCTAAGTACAAAAACAAGTCCTCCCCCTCCTTTGGCCCTTGGAGCAAGGGGGCCTGAGTCAACTGCCTCTTCAAGGCCTGGAACGCCTCCTCGCATTCCGGGGTCCATTCAAACTTCCGACCTCCCCTTAAGGTCCTGAAGAAGGGGGAACACCTCTCCCCGGCCCGGGAGAGGAACCTGCTTAGTCCTGCCAGCTTCCCTGTCAGCCGTTGTACCTCCTTCGCATCCCGAGGTGGCCCCAACTCCATAATTGCCCGAACTTTGTCAGGGTTGGGTTCGACCCCGGCTGGGGTGAGGAGATGACCCAAAAATTTGCCTTTGCTTGCCCCAAAGATGCACTTTAGAGGATTCAACCTCATCTTGTATCTGCGCAAAGTGTCGAAGGTCTCCTCCAGATCCTGGAGGTGAGAATCGACCTCTTTGCTTTTTACCATCAGGTCGTCCACGTACACTTCCAAGTTCCTTCCCTTCTGTCCCTGGAATACACGGTCCATCATCTTCTGGTATGTAGCCCCTGCATTTTTTAACCCAAAAGGCATCATCTTGTAGCAGTAGCACCCATCCCCTGTAATGAACGAGACATCTTTTATGTCAGGAGGGTGCATCCTGATTTGATGATAACCTGAAAAAGCATCCAAAAAACTCATTACAGAAAAACCAACGGCTGAATCTACCAGCGCGTCGATTCTAGGCAAGGGGTAACAATCCTTAGGGCATGATTTATTAAGTAGTGAAAAATCTACACACATTCTCCACCGGCCGTCCCCTTTTTTCACCATTACAACATTTGAGACCCAGCCGGGGTATTGAATTTCGGAAACAAAGCCGGCCTTAAGGAGCTTGGAGACTTCCTCCCTGATGGGTTCGGCCAGTTTGTCCGTGACGGACCTTCTCTTCTGCTGGATGGGGCGAGCCTCTGGGTGTAGATTGAGGCGGTGGCAGACGACGTCGGCATCAATCCCAGGCATCTCCGCTGCGCTCCAGGCGAAGATATCCACATTCTTTTGGATGCACTCCAGCATCCTGCCTTGATCTTCCGGGGTCAGCCCCCCGCTGATGCGGACCTTCTCCACCCTGCCACCCTGGGTGAGGACTTCCATCTCTACGACCTCCTCGGCGGCCTCCAACCGGGACTGCTCCTCCCACTCTGCGGCGTCCTCCCCTCTTGGCGTAAGGACCTCCCCTTCCCCTGGGATCATCGCCCCAACTGACCCTTCTGGGAGCATCCCCTCGCGTGCTTCTCCTTCCATTCCTCCTTCCTCCCCGCCTTCTTCTCCGGCCTCCTGCCCTTCCATCTCCTCCATCCTTCTCCCCATCCCCTCGGCCTCCTCCTGCCAAGAAATTGGATTCACCGCGGTCACGTAGCATTCCCGAGCTGCTTTGGGGTCACCGCGAACCCGGACCTGGATCCCGTCCACATTAAACTTAAGGCATTGATGGAAGGAGGAGGGGACGCATCGGAAGGCGCTGATGAGGGGTCTCCCAAAAATGGCGTTGTAACTGCTGGGGGCCTCTACTATGACGAATCGACAGTTCCGGGACTGTCCCCCCAAGCTGACATGGAGTCCCACTCCCCCCTCTACTTCTTTCCTCTCCCCTGAAAAACCGAAGAGGGGCCCATCGGAGGCCAGCACCCTCTTGGCCTCTACTTGCATGGCATCGAAAGGCTTCTTGAAGATGATATTGACTGAGCTCCCATTGTCAATGAGGATCCGGGAGACCGTGAAATTTTCGATGGCTGTCTGGATGACCAGCGCATCGCAGAAGGGGTCATCATGACCCGGCATATCCTCCCTTGAGAAGGTGATCCTCTCTTCCGGGGGTGGAGTCTGAGATGTGGAGCCGATGCTCCTTCGGTACATGGTATGGAGGCTTGCTTTCCGGGAAGCCTCGACTCCCACCCCCCCATGGATCACTCCGATCCCCCCTCGGGTCCCCACATCGGCCCGGTCTTCGCAACGATCCCCCTCCACCTGAGGCCGGACTTCCTCAATCCGCACCTCCTGATGATTCCGCAGCTGTCGCTGCTGCTCCCTGTTCTCCCGTACCTCGAGGAACTCCGGACACGTGACCGTCGTGTGCCCCTCTTCTTGATGGTAGTCGCAATAGGGCAGGTCTATCCTGACCTCCCTCCTCCTCCTCGGTTGCCCTCTCCTTCGCCCCCCCAGGGCGATAGCCATGGCCTCCTTCTGGTCGGGAAGAGGCGGTCTATGGCCCTGCCTCCCTCCCTGTGGGTAAAACTGGCCACGCCCACCTTGGCGGTTGTCTCCCCCCTGATAGCCCCTCCGTGGCCCTTGATCCTGCCACTCCGGCCTCCAACCCAATCGGTTGTTCGGCTCCTGACGCCCCCACCTATGCTGATGCGGCTGCTGTTCTCTCTGTCTGGGCTCGACCCTTCTCTCCTCCTGGGCCCGACCTCCCTTTGGCTTCTCCTCCTCCACGGCCCACCTAGCCAACCTCCGAGCGAACTCTGGATGTGCCGCCTCCATGTCGGCCTCCCTTGCCGCCCTCTCCAAGAGTGCTTCGAAAGACACCGGAGGCGTCCTCTTCAACTCCATGGCGAAGAACCCGGGCTGGAGACCCAGGGTGAAGGCCACCATCATGGTGTGCCCTGGCATCTCTTGTACCTGGGACAGTTCTTCCTGGAACCTGTCCAGGTAACTTCCCAGGGTCTCCCCTACTTTCTGCTTGACACGGAACAGGGACTCGACCTCCCTCTTCCTCTTCTTCGAGGTGGTGAATCTCAACATGAATCCTCTGCGCAAATCCTCGAAGCAGTAGATGGAACCGGCCGGGAGCTGATGAAACCACTCCCTCGCTTTTTCCCTGAGGGTGATGGCGAAGAGACTACACTTGAAACCATCCGACATCTGTCGGATTGACACCACGTCTTCGAACCACTGGACGTGCTGGGTCGGATCTCCCTTTCCTGAGTAGTAGGACATCTCCGGCTCTCGGAATCCTTCTGGAACCGGGGCTGACGAGATGAACTCGCTGAAGGGACTCCCTCCTTTAGCTGGGCGAGTTGGGAACACCCTCCCCGCCGTCTCGCCGAACAGGTACTCGCCCGCCGAGCCCGGAAAGAGGACTCGCCCCCTCGGCTCGCGCTCCCCCTCGCTCGCGACCTCCTTCCCTGCGCGTCTGAGGGGCGCATCGTTGCCTAACGCTGGATCGGCGACCATAGGAACCGCTGGCGTCGTACTCTCGGCTCGCATGCCGAGTGCGACCCTAACTAGCCCGAGCACTTCCTCCCTGAGCTCCGCGGATATCCCCGCCATCGCGGGAGGGGGAGGGAGTGGCGAGTCCCCCCTTCCTGAACCTTGCCCCTCGTCTCTTGCCATTAGTCCTGTGGAAGATTTTCTGTGCTGACCACGGTCCACGCTCACCGCACCAAAGTGTTGAAATCGAAAAATCGGTCCCTGTGGAGTCCGACCCTTGCGGAAGGGGTGATCGCACACTTACTTCTCTACTCACAAGCCCAAGGGCCAAGGGAGAGGGACCGGGAACAGACCCAAGGCTTCAGCACGGAGGTCCCACCACACACCCGGAAGATCTTAGAGCGCTTCCCCTCCTTAGCCAAGTGCTGAAGCTAAGGTACCTCAGAAAGCGCTAGAAGACCGGGCACAAGAACCCGCGTCTTCTGAGGTACCCCTTGGGTCCTATTTATAGGAATAGTTGGGCTGCTAATAACTAGGCGTCACTGTTTTCGAGGACTATAGGAATTCCAAGGGGGGTAACATGGTAAAAACACCCCCACAACTGAAAGACGAGCCGGCCCTGAGAAGAGCTCACTGAGTGGGGGCGGCGAGTACGGGCGCGAGAAGGCTCCTACTGCGCCGAGGCGAGGGGCGGCGGTTGAACTCGCCTCTCTCAATGCCACAATCCGGCTCGCCTCGCCTCAAGCCTGGAAAGTTGGGCCTGAAGCCCCTGCTCGCAGATGACGGTCGCGTTGGCACTCGCCAACCCCTCGGCTCTAGACGAGCACGTACTCGGCCGGCCCCACGATGAATGGCCTCCTCTCGTCGGGCTCAGCTCCACGATCTTTGAGCCCGGCCCGACGATTGCCGAGCCCCTACTCGGCATGCTGGGCTCGACATGCCCTGCTGAACTCGCCTGGGGCTCGGGGGCGGTCTGGGCCGGCCGGATCGGCTCCTGCTAGCCCACTCGCTGGATACGGGGTTGTACAGCAAGAGTAAAACCGACAGAATGACAACAATAACCACCCAAGCCGACTAACCGCCAAACCTGTCCGCTGAAACCGCCAAGTCGCTGCTAACAGCTTTAGACTACCGAAACCGTCGAACTGTCAGACCGCTTCTCTAGACGTGCGGACTGTCTGCTTATTGAAAGCTGATAACAATTCTGTCCGACACTTCTTAGTCGTCTGGCCGCAAGGTTGCTTGACCGCTGAAGCTAACCGCGAACAGGTGTTGATGAACTGAGAAACAACCTACCCGCTTAGACCGGGAGAACTGCCTTATTGAACTATCCGCAACCCCGAGGAAGAATACTTCTAGTCACACAAGTCACAACCTGCTGTACACCACAAACTGGTATCCGTAACTGTTCCACAACGAGCCTCCAACTACTTGCCTAGTCGTCCGGTGCTAGCCGCACAGCCTGCACAACACAAGTCATTATTCACTTTGTCGCGCGATTAACAAGGTCTAACCACAAGTTCAAAACGCGAGTTGAGTTCTCAATATTCCCATTATGTATGACGAGTCGGGAACCCCTATTTATATGCAAACAGGGGAGTGCGGTCACCACTCATAAGCGATAGGGTAACCGACCATCAACTGCGGCTAGTAGCACCTATCCGCACATCAGCTAGTGCGGACACCATCTCTAGACTGCAAAGCCGGGTTGCGACCAGATACCCTGGCGAGAAGCCGCGCAACCCATGTTGTCTCCGCGAACTAGGCAACAACACGGACTTGGCACAACACCGTGACCAAGTCCACAATCCCAACGGACTCTGGCAATAGACCGCACGTACAGACCACAACGAGCTCAGCGGTTAACCTCCACTAACCGTGCTAAGTGCTAACTCCAATCTAATCGCCCAATTAGCTCAAATCTAACCGCCCGGTTACCTCCAAGGTGCTTGCTGAGACAGACCGCATAAAAGAAACATTAGCAAGAAACTTGCTATCCGTCAATACCTAACCGCGCTAACCGGCAGCGGTTACTGTGATCTGTGCTGCCTGCCCTCCCTATTTAATGAGATAAATTTTTGGTTTTCTTCTTTAGGCTTTTTTTTTCTTCATTTTTTATCACAAAAGATAACGTTGCATTGGCAGAATCCGCTAGCGCACACAGACGGAGCCCGCATGGTAATAGATTCGAAAGAACATTCACACTCAAAACTTTAGCGAGCCATCTTTGCACGCTTCGAACTAAAAGCAGTCAAAGGGACTTGTAATATTATAGACATATATATTTGCAACACTATTAATAATCAGCCACAAGCCTTGTAAGCCAAGAATTATGGCCAAATGGTATATTCCATAAACTTCTAATGTCGTTGTCCAAACACTGTAGACATGATGTTGGGTTACTTGAGACAAGTGGCTCCTTTTGCCACGTTGGTGGCGGTCATGGGTAAAACCTTCATTTATTAAGAATAGCCTAACAAAAATCATCATATCTGTTTGAACATAAAAGTGGATGAAGTTTTTTAGATGAGCGTTGACAAATGATAATTTAACCCTCATATTTATGACCGTCACCATCATGCCAAACGGAGCCAAAACCGGGTTTGTTCAGCTGAATGGTATACTCTTACAGGCAGTTCTTTTGGACTGAAAATGGATTATTTGCTCGTGTGCTCCAAAAATGTAATTCGTATTCAAAATAAATTTCGTGAAATTAATTTTGAATTAAAAACAATTCTTTTGAATTTATATAAGAATTGAATAATTTTGATCATGGATGCATGTGTGAATAGATGTAAGAAGTTCTCCTGAATAATAAATTGTGTTTTCTCATATTAATTCTTAAATATGTTTTATTGTCATTGAATATGTTTACGAGTTGTTGAGTTCTGTTTAGTTCGCCGAAAATGTTGACTAGCGACGACCGGTGATGCGGTCCGTCTTGCCGAAAAAATGAACATCATCTTATCATCTTAAAAAAAACATCGCTCAAACTGGAAGTTGCTTTATCGTCTTAAAATTGTCATTTTATGACTACAACTGGTCACGATCATTCGTCGATCCGTTGGTCAGATCTTCAGAAATTTTGGTGCATCATTATTTTATTTTTAGGGAAGCTTTTTCTCAATCTCACAAGAACAATGGTTGTGACAGTTCATGGATCCGATTATAAAATTTTAGGTAATCTTTGTTGGACCACTGGCTTGGAAAATTTGAAGAAAATGTTGAATTGTTCTCAAATTTTTGGTAAAGTCTATTTGGATTATTTTGAGATTGCTAGTGATGACTGCTCGTCTATTCAACGGTTGCTTCTGTCGACGTGATGATTATGAAAATATCTCGCTCATACTGGCGAGATGTCGCATACCTGATGAGTAACTGTGATACTCGCACCTGGCCTTCAAATGTTCCTTAAGGTTGACTTGGTCTTGATCTTTGACTTTGACCTTTGTCTATGAGGCACAAATAGGATCACCCTTGGCAAATACGAGTTGAACAGTCCTATCCGCAAAAAAGGCACTCTGTGTGCTTCAAATCGAGGAACGTGATTCGTCTATTCGGTAGTTATGAAGGTTACAACGACACAATTATCAAACTGCCCATGTGAAAAACTATAAGAGGTGCTCAGGACCTTAATTTCAAGGGACCTTACCTTCAGCACGAGAGAGAGAGAGAGCTCATTCAAAGAACCTTTGGAGTTCTCCTTCGGTATTCGATGATTCGCTCGATGATCTTCCTTTGCTTTCGAAGATTTTCTTCCCCTTCGAAGATCCTCTTTGAAGACAACTCGAAGTACTCCACATTCCGCCAAACTCTCAATGTCACCCTCAAGAATTCAATTGATTGTAACACTCGAAGAGATAGTAAAAATTTGGTCGACACCGATCCATACCTTTGATTTTTCACCATTTTCGAGTTTTTCATGTTAAAAATCTCCTCCCCAACTATTCATTCTCTCTCTAATTGTTTGCACACTCGAACCTCTCTCCGACTAAGACGATTCGTTTCAACCGATCTACAAGTGCCTCAAGCAACCCGCAAATATAATTATTATAAATTTTCTAAGTGAGTTAAAATATGGTTCAAATTAAACAGCTTGTTTCAAAAACAATGGACTAAAAGTTATTGTAAGTTGATTAGCTGTAAGAGATTAAGCGCAGAGATTATTAAATAATATTTTTTTTGCTAGAATAAATGAATAGGTAAGAGATAAGATCAGAATGGAGGTCGTGGATGGAAGTTCACAATATTATAATATATTATATTTATTTATAATATATTAAATCACAATTTTATATTTATTTTATTAATATAAATTTGATCCACTTGATGAATTTGACTTTTCACGTGCCTAGTGTGGCCTCTTATTCAACTATACCTTCTGTCCTGTTTTTGATATATGTATCTTTTGATGTGATGCGTATGTGACTTTATTTATTGAAAACTATATATTTTATTAATAAAATTATTATTAGAAAATTCATTTTCTTTTTTAGCAATTTATGTTACTAACAAATCTATTAAAAATGTATATTTGAAAACAAAATGTTACTAATAACTCACTAGAAAAAAAAAACTTCAAAAAATAAGTGACATGGCCGCATGTTAACATATTCTTAATTAATTATGTCATTTTATTTTGTAACTAGATCACACAAGGCATACCTCAAAACAAAGATCTTAGGCTTCGTTCGTTTTACAGGAATTGAGATGCAGGAATTGGAATTGACTGAAATTGACTTCAATTTCGATTCCCGTAGGAATTGGAATTCAAGTCAATTCCAATTCTGTTGTTCGGCTAACTGCAGGAATTCTGTCATCATCATTGAAATTGATAATTCTGATATTCGGCTGCATGTCAAATATCTGTCTCACTATATAATCGAGCAAACAATGTCCTTCTTAAAATAGTTTTGGCATCGGCCTCTACAAGATCCTTTGCAATCCTGGGTTTCATCAAAACAACATAGGCCGCAGCAAAAGCTGTTGCCACTGATGCTCTCTTACGTCTACGACGTCTCTGTAATTCATTCATCTACATATAAATGAACAAGCATAATTACACAAACACAAACATACATCAACACATACACATAGACAAATACAGACAAACATACACATAGACAAACAAATATACAAAAATACACATAGATCAGGCACAATAGAAAGAAAAAGACTATCTTAAACAAAGGTTATCAAACACAGTTGATTGATCAGACACAATAACTAAGCATTCTACTGCATCACAATACGAAGGGAGAAGAACAAACCTAGATCTGCATCACAATACAAAGGGAGAAGAACAAAATTCAACATCTTCCAAAATCGCAAGTCCTAGGGCCTAAATCAAGGCAAAAAAAATTATACCTGCTGCGTCTGGGGAGTCTGCGTCTGGCGAGGCTGCGCCCAGGGAGGCTGCGCGGAGGAGGGAGATGTGCCGGGGGAAGCTGCGCAGAGGAGGCGCCAGAGAGAGCTATCGTTGGGGGAGCCTGCGTCGGGGAGCCTGCGCAGAGGAGGTGCAGGAGATAGCTATCGTCGGGGGAGGCTGCGTCGGGGAGGCTACGCAGGAGGGAGATGCGCCAGGGGAGAATACGTCGGGGAAGATTGAGCTGGAGGGAGCGTCACAGGAGGGAGATATGTCGGGGGAGAGTCGGTCGGGGAAGCTTCGCAAGAGGAAGATCGGAATCGCGCTTTCAGACCTCGTAAGGTCTGAATTCAGGATCGCTCGTGAGCCCTATAGCCATTTCCGATGGAATTTCAATTCTATTCTGATTCCAGCTTTTATTTTGTGCTACCAAACACCATCAATCGGAATTCACAATTGAATACCAATTCCGACCCCCCAATTCCGACGTAACAAACACATCCTTAGAGTTAAGCAAAATTAATTGGTTGAGATGTTGAGTGTGCCACATGGAATGGACGGTGATGTCCGAGCGTGTGTTGCAGCTCATTAAAAGAGATGGTTTAGTCTCACACCACCTAGCGTGCTCCTTGGTCCTAGGTGTATACACAGGGTGATCACTCCTCCCCTAATCATGTGGTTTTGAGAAGTGACGTCACAATTCTTTACATGATATCAGAGCAGGGGGGCACGTGGTGAGGGGGTGTTGAGTGCGCCACGTGGAATGGACGGTGATGTCCGAGCGTGTGTCGCAGCTCGTTAAAAGGGATAGTTTAGTCTCACACCGCCTAACGTTTTCTTTGGTCTTGGGTGTATACGCGATAACTTATCAAAAAAAAGTTATCTAACCAAATTTTTAGGCTTAATATTTATTATAAATGCTTAAAACAAGTTTAAATAAAATAGAAATGAAATTTAATTCATATTTATTTGATTTGTGGCTAATTCAGTATTTTTTTCATTGTATTATTGCGAGAATTACCAAAAAATATGCGTGGAGAAAGAATCTGCCCAAATATTATAACCAGGAAAGTAGGCTACAACGCGCGGAAAAGCAGGTTGCAATATAGCCTGGACAAATTTCAGATTTTGAATATTAAAATTGACACCGATTTCAAATATGGAAGAGTACTTCTTTCTAAAGAGGTGCCTACGTTTTTAAGAGGAAAAATCTCTACCAAATCATGGATTCGAAGAGAGAATAGAGAGGGAAATCAAGGGAGTTCTTAATTTAGGGTTTCAAAATCCTCTATTGGCCGGAGAAGAGCGGCTAGTGCAAGGAAGACGACAGATCTCCGGGCCGATCGAGTGAACGACTTCGGAAGGAGAATCCTGCAACGGTTGTTTATCAATTTTATCATGTATTATAAGATCTCTCCAAACGTTTCACGATTTTCCTCCATCGATATGAATTAATTCTTATTAATCTTATATTGTGATAGTGTTATGACTTGTGTGATGATGATATTGTAATATTTTCATTATGGTTGTTTGGTGAATATCTTTATTGAAATTGTGATCTATATTTTGAAACTTCTGGCCAAAGTTTCTTTTTTCTACTGCGCTTCATAAATCGAGAGAGGAGTTGTGCAAATGTGTCATAATATTGGTATAACATCTGAAGGGAGAAAGAGATTTACTGTTAATGTTAGCAACTTTGGTTTTTAATCTTTATGCGTAACTTGTTTCACTTAAGGGGAAATAGAGACTGAGGATTTCCGATATCGAGAGTTACAGATCTTCTACCCAAAAAACATTGCAAGACGTTTCACCTCACATATTCATGAAATCTCTTTTTTAACTTCATCTCACTAGGCATAAAAAATCACAGTACAAAATTATCTCTCATAAATGATAACACAAATATTTTCTCTAGAATCCATAATTTATTTTAATTAGTAGTTCTCTTTACAATTTTTAGTACTTTAAAATCATCACTTCGATTCACATGGATTTAAGGAACGGACTTAACTGGTATTTGCAAGCACTAAATATAATACCTCTCTGTGGAAACGATTTTTACTCACTCTTTATTACTTGAACCGGCACGTGCACTTACATGAAATATGCATACCAGTTTCAGGCGTATCAATAAGCGGAGTGGTCACTCCTCCCCTAATCATGTGATTTTGGAGAGTGACGTCACAATGCTTTACATGGTATCAGGGCAAGGGGCACGTGACGAGGGGAGGGGGGTGTTGAGTGCGCCATGTAGAATGAACGGTGATGTCTGAGCGTGTGTCGCAGCTCGTTAAAAAGGATGGTTTAGTCTAACACCGCCTAGCGTGCTCCTTGGTCCTGAGTGTATAAGCGGGATGACCACCTCCCTTAACCGTGTGATTTTGAGAAGCGATGACACAAAGCTTTACATGAGATCCTTCAAAAGTAAGCCAACACCATCATTTTCCTTTAACTGATTCAACCATAGAGGCTAACTATATACTATAACCCAAAACATCAAGTCCTTCCAACTAGTCCTAAGAAAGCACTTACTGTACCAAAATAGGGGAATTTGAGAATTTCTCAGTTGTGCATATCATAGTCATTAAAGCCCAATCCGCATCATTAGGCTCGATAAAAGGAATGAGATGAGCCCCAACAAAAAAATTTTGTAAGGAAAAAGATCAAAAATTGATTACAGTAAGTGCTTTAGAAATGCACAATATTTTTGAATATTTATCCATATTTTAGAAATGCACAATATCATGTATCCAGAAATGATCACATAAGGATCACCACTGTAGAATCACGCGAGAAATTTGAGATGTTGTAAATGCACGCAGGTTTGTAAATGGAGATTTTGAAAACTGATTTTTGGAAACAGAGATCTGTTTAGATAGTCTGTGTTTGAAGAGTTGTTCAAAACAGAGAACCATTTTGCAAAACTGCGGTGACGTTTTGTATATATTTGTTATTTTAAAAAAATTATTATGTAATTTCTTAAATTATTTTTTTGTAATAAATGTATACCCTCCCTACTGAAGTGTGTGATTGAGCGATTACCCAATCAATTTCTTTCAAGCACAAACACATATCAGAAAACATTTATATTTATGTTTTAAATTAATAATTTTAATATTAATAATACAGTTTTAATTATATAATTTTTTAATTATATAAATTCTAATTATATATATACAAGTGACAGGTACGGGCCTTCGGCTCTGGGGGCATTCGGCGGGGGTGCGACAATCGGCAGGGTGCGACATTCGGCGGGGTGCAACATTCGCCGGGATGCGATATTCGTCGGTAGTGCGACATTTGTCGCGGGGATGACATTTGTCGTGGGCGGCGACATTTGTCGTGGATAGAATCCGCCCCTATTGCCTCGCGCAACAGTACCCGGCCGGCGACGACGGGTTTCGCCCGCTCCCGGCAGGCTTTGCCCGTCCGCAGCTGGCTTCGCCCGACCCACAACATATACATATGAGTACTAAAAATGACCGTAAAAAAATATAAATCAAAAATACAATTTTTATTTTATAAAACAAATTATATTTTTAACGTTAAAACATTAATCTTTCTCTTGTCATTCCTAGCTAGAGACAAAATGTTTAGGGTATCTAGTGTTTTTATTTTTTGTATTTTAATATTGTAAAGTTGTGTAATTACCTAAAAGGATATTGTTTTTATAATATACTAATATAAAGTTTGGTATAATTGTGTAATTATGAATACAACTATAAGAGCAATATAGAAACATCAGACAATGTTTCACCAAAGAGTAGTTTTCGTATAATAGTATACAAGTGACAGGCACAGGCCTTCGGCCCTAGGGGCATTCGGCGAGGGTGCGACAATCGGCGTGGTCCGACATTCAGCGGGATGCAACATTCGTCGGTGGTGCGACATTTGTCGTGGGGACGACATTTGTCGTGGGTGGCGATATTTGCCGTGGGCGGTGACATTTGTCGTGGGCGACGACATTTGTTGTGGGCGGTGACATTTGTCGTGGACAGTACCCGCCCGCAACATATACATATGAGTACTCAAAATGACCGTAAAAAAAATAAATCAAGAATATAATTTTTATTTTGTAAAACAAATTATATTTTAACGTTAAAACATTAATCTTTCTTTTGTCATTTCTAGCTATAGGTCATAGGTTTAGGATACCTAGTATTTTTATTTTTTGTATTTAAATATTGCAAAGTTGTGTAATTACCTAAAAGGATATTGACTTTATAATATATTAATATAAAGTTATGTATATTTATGTAATTATGAATACAACGATAAGGGCAATATAAAGATTTTTGCAATGTTTCACCAAAGATTAGTTTTCGTATAATAGTAGAGATATATATATATATATATATATATTAATATTACTGTTTAAACTTTATACTATAGAAGTATTTTTTTGTAATTTTTATATTGTTTCCGTAAAAAAATCTATTTTCTCCGCCTTGCTCCGCCCTGCTCTGCCAAATAAAGGATTTTATTTGACGGAGAACTTGGCTCCGGCGAACCCGAGAGCTGAGCTCTGTGCGAATCTCCTCCCGGTGGCCGGCGGCGGCTCCAGGCCGCCGGACAACTACCGGGAGGTGCGCCTGCCTCCGACGAATTGACCGAAGGTTGTTGCATGGAGGACCGCTGGCCTGACAGTGGCGGCGAAGGGGCTGCATGCTCACGATTTTGCCGCAACAGTAAGAAGCTGGATTTCTCTTCCTAAACGCGGCCATCTGGAGGCGGCAGGCTCCTTTTTCCTCACGCATTTTTTGGAGCAGGGAGAAATGTCCGGCTATTCGAAAAGACGGCGGAAAAACAAATGGATTTCACGAACGACAGTTCACAATCACTACGTTCATGATCACTACCAACAATATAATTTTAAAAAACCGATGTTTGTCCAATCTAATTTCTCAAACGAACTAGAACAAAATGCAGCACCACCTTAACATTAAGGGCCTGTTTGGCGCGGCACTTTTGCTCCGATAAGTTTGGAAAAAAATGCTGCACTCGTAGAATGTATATTCGGCATGACAATGGTTAAGACTACCACCCCAAAAAAACTAGTTTTCAACATAAAAACTGATGAAATTTCTTAGATGAGATCGGACATTAAGGATTCATAACCACCACCTTCACTATCGCTGTCGTGCCAAACGGAGCCTAAAAAATGTGTAGACCAAAAGTTTTACCATCATTTAATTTTGATGTAGTTGACCAAAAACTTGATTGTGATACAGATTAATTATTAATAGTAGGCAGCTATAATTTTCCCATTGCACGTGTTTTTGGGCTTTCCTGACCATTTCTCTTCCGAGAAATCCAGGGAATTTTTTTTAATACTATACTCACTTATGATTATCGTGTATTAGGTGCTATTAATTAATCGGTTCTTGCAAAATAATTGATCGAAATATGATCGTACATAAATAAATATGATCGTATTCAACACTGTCATATTTTCTTCAAAAAATGTTACGATGCACCATTACAGATCGGACGACTGTACGAGTAACGCATCATGAGAATGATGGGCTACTCTTACCGTAATATTTCTCATATTCCGCCTTTTCTTGAGTATTTTTTGTACGGCAGTGCACGTTGATCTATCATGCGAGATTAATTTCATCCGTACGGCAGTGCACGTAGATTCATGTTCGGCGCGAAAATACTGGTAGGTTCACCCGTATAAAAAATCTGGCCGTTTTTTCGAAAGCACAACAACGGAGAGTAAGATTTACTCGCGCACGGTCGATCGCATTACGTTACCCATACCAATAAAATTTCCCTCTTTTTTAGCTCGCTTTAGCTCCACGAGCAAAATGTATTACATTTGTTTACCCGGAAGACCGCTATTCAGATTCTTCCGCAAGATCACTGTCAAAGCTTCCCCTTTCGACCGCGTAACCGCGAGACCGCTGCAATCAGCAAGCCGGGTTTCCGTCTGGGAGTTACCGGTCCTTCTGTTTTAGATCGCGTAACCGCGCGGTTAGAAGCTTTGTCTTTTTCCTTCTTTTGCCGTGTATCCCGTCACCGCTGCCCGCTCTCCTGTCCCACGGGTAGCCGGTGATTCTAGCGTCTGCCCCCTCGAGCAGGACCCCGAGCCTATAAATAGGCATGAACAGTACTCTCTGGGCATCGCGAATCGAATCCTCAAGCTCGCCGTCTGTGGCAGCGGTCTCGAATCCTTTGCCGAGCGGGTTACTGTCCGATCAGGTGGTCCTTGGTAACCGCTGTAATCGATTCATTCTATGTCAACAAAAAAGCCCGTCGCAGGAGTGGTTTTAGCCGTGACGGACGAAGTCTGATGTCGCCGCTGTCAGCGACACCCTTTTGTCTCCTTTTCATTTAACGTCAATAACCGACAACTCGCAGTCTCTCCTTTATCCTTTTCTCTTTCTCGCAGGGTCTTCAACGACCAAGGGACGTTCTCGACACGAACAACATTAGGCCGAAATTGATTGAGATAGGACGGAAACTTTGAAATGGGCTATGCCGCTCTGACCTAATCATTCATAATTTAGTGTCATTGAAATGTCAATTTCTGTATCTTTTTTTATCTTTTTGGCTCCGTTTGGGGGGATTTATTTTCACCGATCAAGCGGTCACAACATGGTCTGGTTCATGCGGTCGTGACCACTTGACCGGTGATAGTAAGTCCCCCAAATTAAACGAAACGTTTAGATTCATTAAATCTTTTTATCTTCATGGATTTAACAAGCTCATGACCATTCACATTCACAACCACCACCATTGCCTCAAACCAAGCCTATATTTCGTATACTATGTGAAGTAGATTATGTATGTTTTATGTTAAGTGCAGTGCACTACATTTTAATTTCTTTTTTCTTGTCTATATTACCCATTTACTCGTACTGTTTTAACATGTTTATACATTTTTAACTTTCATATTTAATAAATGTATTATTAGACATGAAAATTATTACATAGTATAATTTTTTTCATACCTATTTATTTTAGTTAAAATAAACATAAATATATAATCTAAATTTTTTATATTTATTTTCTTTTTGATTAAAAAAGATAATAGTTTTATAAAATAATTATTTTAATAAAATAAACTGACAGAAGGCTTTGGGAGAGCGGAAACTTACTAACGTTCATACTCATTGAAAATGTATGTATATTCATGATAAGAAAGTATACAAAATGTAAACCAAAATAAAATATTATGACATTTAAGTATTTAACTATATAATTTTAAAACTATAAAGGGAATAATAAAATGAACACATTTAAGATATTATGACTGCCGAGTGCCGAACACTGTACATGAGAGCGCGTTCAACTTTGTCATGAATACATTTACTTCGGCCCATTATATTGTTCACTCAGGTTAATTCGGTAAACAGCCCAAGTCGGCCCAATAAAAAGCAGTCATTATGCTCCAAGGCTTCCTTTGGCATGGCGGCGGCGGTCGTGAACGCATGGGCTAAACCGTCATTCGTTAACGACCATCTAAAAGTTTCATCCGTTTGAACATAAAAGTGAATAAGTTCCTTAGATGGACGTTTGTAAATGACAATTTAACCATCATGTTCACTGTTATGTTGTCGTCCCTCCCAAACTTCCGCCAAATTCTTTTTTTGGTCGGGGATACTTTTGGAATCCACTCCAATTATGTAATCTTCAATATTCCGGTATTTATGGAGGATTACTTTGAAGGAATATTTGATCACCTTCCATTGTTGCCGCCAACCCGTTTTGGAGATCGCTCCAAATTTGACATCTTCATTAATCTGGTGATGATGAATGATTTTAGGAAGGGATTGATCTCCTTCCATGATGGCCGTCATACCTATTTTGGGTTTCTTCCACCATCTGTATATAGTGGTGTGACCGACAATCCAAGAGGGCAGTGCAGCAGTCAAGTTTTGGTCGAAGATTGTCGGCTTCTTTTCGAAGCACCTACCGTCAACTTTCTCTTCCCGTCGGCCGCCGAATCGTAGGTCCTTCTTTCCTTGTAGCCAGCCCACGTCTCTCACCACCGTCTTGATTTCTCGTCGCAACGCGTACGGCCGGATCTTGGAGGGTTCGAGATTTTTCATCTTTTTTTTCTCGGTTCAATATTATTCCTCCATTTTAGCCGTATTGTATGTTTGAGAAATTATTAGTGGATTTATCTTTGCCTGCATAGTGGACGTATCCAAATTTTCGGGGAACCACTTTAAATCTTGGTGTTCTTCCTTTGTGGTGTTTGTTTATTTTTCGTGTGTTATTATTATCTTTCGTAACAATAAATTTGCCCGTTAGAAATTTTACTTGAATAGGAGAATTTTATCCGCACTCGGAACGACCGTTTTCATAACAAGTGGTATCAGAGCCAGGTTCGATCGACGATCATTTGGACATTTCGTTTCAAGTTGGGTCAATGGTAGGTGACGACATTGGTCCACTCCCTATCTTCCCAGTCTTAATCCACGAATTTATTCGGTCGCTTCGGTCTCCGAGAAGATTTCTTCAGCATGTTTTCTATGACGACTTCTACACCAGGTGCGAAGTTTGAAGTTACAAAGTTTGACGGAAAACACAATTTTGGTCTGTGGTAGGTCAAAGTCCGAGCACTTTTGATCAAGGAAGGCTTACACCGTGTCCTATTAGGGAAGACCAATGAGGAGGTTGAGGTTACCGATCGCATGTGGGAGGATTTGGATCTCAAAGCTCTGTCCACCATACAGCTTTGCTTACACGATGATGTGCTGTATGAAGTTTTTTCAGAGACGACTGCCTCTAATCTTTGGGCAAAGTTGGACAGTATTTACATGACGAAGTCTCTCCCAAATCGCATCTACCTCAAGCAGCAATTGTACAAGTTCAACATAAAGGGGGGGTTCCTCTCTACACGACCACCTAAACAGTTTTAACAAACTGTTATCCGAGTGTCTCAGCATGGATATCAAGGTGGAGGAAAAGGACAAGACAGTTATCCTACTGAACTCTCTACCAAAGTCTTACGAGAGCATGATTATCACTCTCACCTATACTAAGGACGTTATGGACATGGAAGAGGTCACGGCAGCCTTAATCTCCGATGACATCCGAAAGAAGTCTTCCGGCTCAGATATTGCTGAAAATTCAGCGTTACTCTCTCGGGGTCAGTCTGGTTCAAGCAGAGGAGACAAGTCCAAGAAAGGTTCAGATAGCCACTGCAATTACTGCAAAAAGAAGGGTCACGGAATAAAGGACTGCAAGAAGCTTCAGAACAAGGAGAAAGAAAAATCTCTTGGTGATGACAAGGGAAAGTCCATCGCATCCCTATGCCTTAAGGATGTCGACGAGGACATCCTTTAGTACCTTTCTCACATATTTTTTTTCTTGTTTAGTCTGCATTTCTTTTCTTCTTATAATTTTCATCTTTTCTTGTTCTTTTCCCTTCATTTGCTTACCATCATTTTTTTCTTTTTTCCTAGTCATGTTATCTCTATGCTTGTGTTTATATAACTCTTATTTTGAGTTATTTCATGGTCAAGAACTTCATTGTTGAATGCATTTTTTATTCCTCTATTACCTAAGCTTTTTCTTTGGTACTTCTCATTTATGAGCTTAGAGTGTGTCTAGTCAAACCGTCTTTGACCAGCTCTCATAGGGATTCATCTTTCCATGCTGAGGTCAGTTTGTTTGCATTCTTTTCTTGGTGTGTCTGCATTTTTCAATTTCTCTCCCGCGCGCACATCAATGGCCAGAAGTCTTGACAGGTTCAGTTTTGCTATGAGAGACCACCGCTGGAGGTGGAGCAGTTGTTATTTTAGCTCTAGGTGGAGCATTTTTCGAGTCAACCACGTAAGTCCAGTTTGTGTGCCACTCAGAATCAGATGAGTTTTCTTATGATCCGTTCTCGTTCAAAGTTCATTCTGTTTGTCTCTTTGGTTTTTGGATATTGGTGACCGTTGGAGTATCTTGGAGTTATCTCAGTCAGGTGAAGTTTGTTATGGGAGAGGCGTCAAGGTGGAAATTGTTATGTTGTCGCCCCTCCCAAACTTCCGCCAAACTCCTTTCTTGGTCGGGGATACTTTTGGTGTACAACCCCGTATCCCGCGAGTGGTCGACAGGAGTTGAACCGGCCGGCTCAGACCAACTTGGACCCAGCATGCCGAGCCCGAGCTCGGCAATAGTCGAGCTGAGCTCGGCGATGGCCGAACGAAGCCCGGCATGCCGAGACCGAGCTCGGGTGCAGGAACAGGGCTCGACGATAGTCGAGCCAAGCTCGACGATCCCCGTGCCGAGTTCGGTTTCTGTTGGGGCTCGGCGATCGTCGTGCCGAGCCCGAGCTCGGCAATAGTCAAGCCGAGCTCAGCGGTAGTCGAGCACAAGTCTGCCGAGTACCTGCCCGCCTAGGCCCAAGGCGAGGCGAGTCAGGCCTCCTGCCGAGCGAGTGCCCCCTCAGGTCCAGCTCGCATCTTGGCCATGGCATACTTTTACTATGTGGCCCCTTTTGGTTTGCCTGTAGTCCTCGAAAACAGTGAAGGTTGTATATTGGCTGACCATCTTTTCCTATAAATAGGACCCAAGGGGTACCTCAGAAGTGACGCTGACTAATTCTCCGGCCTACTAGCGCTTTCTGAGGTACCTTAGCCCGGCATTTGGCTAAGGAGGGGAAGCGCTCTAAGATCTTCCGGGTGTGTGGTGGGACCTCCCCGCCGGGCCCTTGGTCTAGTCCTTGTTTCTTCTCTTTTCTTTGTCATTTTTTTGCAGGAGTGAAGTAGGTGCGCGGCCACCCCTTCCCCAAGGGTCGAACTCCACAAGAGACCGGTTTTTCGGTTTCAACATTTGGAATCCACTCCAATTATATAATCTTCCATATTCCGGTATTTATGGAGGATTTCTTTGAAGAGATATTTGATCACCTTCCATTGTTGCCGCCAACCCGTTTTGGAGATCGCTCCAAATTTGACATCTTCATTAATCTGGTGATGATGAAGGATTTTAGGAAGGGATTGATCTCCTTCCATGATTGCCGCCATACCTATTTTGGGTTTCTTCCACCACCTATATATAGTGGTGTGGCCGGCCATCCAAGAAGGCAGTGCAACAGTCAAGTTTTGGTCGAAGATCGTTGGCTTCTCTTCGAAGCACCTATCGTCAACTTTTTCTTCCCGTTGGCCGCCGAATCGGAGGTCCTTCTTTCCTTGTAGCCGGCCCTCGTCTCTCGCCGCCGTCTTGATTTCTCGTCGCAACGCGTACGGCCAGATCTTGGAGGGTTCGAGATTTTTCATCTTTTTTCTCGGTTCAATATTATTCCACCATTTTAGCCGTATTGTATGTTTGAGAAATTATTAGTGGATTTATCTCTGCCTGCATAGTGGACGTACCCAAATTTTCGGGGAACCACTTTAAATTTTGGTGTTCTTCCATTGTGGTGTTTTTTCTTTTTTTTGTGCGTTATTATTATCTTTCGTAACAATAAATTTGGCCGTTAGAAATTTCACTTGAACAGGAGAATTTTATCCGCACTCGAAACGCCTGTTTTCATAACAGTTCACGACTGCCGCCACCGTGCGAAACAGAGCCTAAGTTCTGGACTTTTTTTAATTAAGGTCCAACCCATCTATTAAAGGACAAAAATCATTTGATCTCTCAACTTTTAATTGCGTCATTTTCACGGCCAACAACAGACTTCATTTTGAGTGCAATTTAAGAACTAAAAAAAACCTATTTCTTCTTTCCCTTGGAGTATATTTTTGGTCCCAATTGAGATTGGATAGGGTTTTGCTATTGAGAGGCTTCTATTATTTATTCTACAAAAGTAGATATTTACTTATGACATGTTTCTTCTTATTATGTCTCTCTTAGATATACGTTTTGTAGATCTCAACGTTTTGATGAAACCTTAAGTCCCATCATGCGACATTTTCTTCTGAGTAGATCTCGACGTTGCGTTGATGTCTCTTGACATTGCGTCGACTTCTCTGCGTCATTTTTTATGAGACTCTTATATAGGAGTTTTTTGAGAAAAGACGAAGACACGTTTTTTCCCATCTCTTTCTCTATCGCTTGTTGTCACTAGTTTTCTTGCGATCGTCTTCCCTCTTTTGGTTCATCACGCGGTAATTTGAGTGTTCTGTGCCTTTTCGGTGTCCGTGCATATCCGAATTTTCGGGATCTAGCAGGTTGAATCTAAAACTGGAGTGAGCATTAGTTGAAAACCCTACGAGAGAGTTGTGCAAATTCTTTAGAATAGTGATCACACTATTTAGCTAAGCTCGGTTCTAAACTATTTATTATTGTGATTTGTTTTATTCTTCCTCCCCCTATTTTACAAAATTAATAATCTTGATATTAAAATTTTAACACTATTATTCTTATCTACTCGAGAATATACATTATTTTGAAATATAAAAAAAGTATTATTTCAAGGATATATTAGAATCTTTGTCTTTGGGAAATGAAAATTCGTCTACACAAGTGTTTGAATTGGTTTTCTTTTATGATGATATTTTTTATTAATTCCTTTCTTTTACCTATTTGAAGTGCTAATAAATGGTGGAGTTTCATTTTCTATGATTGGAGATAATTTCGAGTGTTTTCATGGGGATTTGACTTTCTTTAATTATTTGTCATTGTCTTCTCTACTACATCGTCTGCAGATTTATATTTGGTATAATTACTCCTTCTATTCAAGTTATTATATTTGATCCTTATTTTGCTGAAGATGGAGTTTTATCATCTTCAAAATTGTTGTATATTCCTTATATTATAGTATAGTTTGAGATAACTTACAATATATGCCTATTTTTTGAGATTTCTAGCTAGCCATTTTATTTCATCTGCAACTATAATTCTCACCGGCCATATGAAGTAAAGTTTTTAAGTTCGGTTTTGGACAATTGTCGTCTTGAATGGGTTTGAGTCAAGCATTGAATTTACATCCTAGCTATCGGGTTGGATTTGTTTTCCTGATTTTTAGCGATGAGTTGCTTGGTTGACTTTGGCTCTGTTTGACAAGGTGGTGGCAGTCATGAAAATGGGGTTAAATTGTCATTCGTTGACGCTCACCTAAGGAATTTCATCCACTTTTATGTTCAAACGGATGATGTTGGATCGGAATATCGGATTGACGTGAGAGTAGTCTCTTAATATCGTGTTCGTTAATGGTACATTTAAGTTTAGTGAATATATTATACAGAATTTCATAAGTTATGATGAATGTTAGTCCAAATTGGACAATGTTAAAAAAAATTCATTTTGTGGACTCAATTCTTATACCGAGATGTCCCGTTAAATTAAGTTCACCAAATGCAAAATTTCTAACATTGTTTTCCTGAATTTTAGCAATGAGTTACTTGGTTGATTTTTGCTCCGTTTGGTATGGTGGCGGCGGTCATGAATATGAGATTAAATTGTCATTCGTTGACGCTCACCTAAGGATCTTCATCCACTTTTATGTTCAAACGAATGATGTTTGTTAGGTGGTCCTTAACTAATGAATAATGAAATTTTTATTTATTGGAGTTTATGTTATTTATTGTTGGAGTTCTATTGTTTTATGCTATAGTTCTCATAGTTTTCTAGTCGTCCCTGTGAATTCATTTAGATGAATTAAATGATGTTCACAAATATGTTGATTTTTGAATCGATTGATGACTTTATAGTTAAATTACAAATTCAATGCCTTATAAATCATGATCGCATAATTTCATTTGAGGAGAACTTTTATTTCATTAGCTCCTTTGAATCGGAGAGTCTTGCTAAATATTTATATACACACCCATGAGGTTTGCCTTTTACTATTTGATTTTATAGATGTGAACAAATTAGATATATGATAGAGCTGTCTATGAAAGAGAAGAAAGGTTCTTGGATGACCACGGTATTTTTCAGGCAAACTGAATTGACGTAATATGTGCCCTCGAGAATATGGGCCTTCGAGAATATGCGTCATCGAGAATAAATTTTTATTTCAGAAAATATGCCCAATCAGACCGCCCACACCATTCCATTCACACTTCAACAATTTTAACAGTTCATGGATCCACTCCTTTCTCCATATAATCCCTCTCTTAGAGTCTTAGCTTAATATTTAGTCTCATGGGCAGATCTGTTCATAGGCATACTCAGGCACATGCACGAGTTCAATTTTTGGAGAGAAAAATACACTTTTTTGGTCAACACAAACTTACAAACTTTAATGATTGATTTCTTCTCAACTGCTCAACACAATTCAAATCTAAAAGCGATATTTAACTCAGTATTGAAAAATTACAAAAGATAGACTCTCCAATCAAGTGTTTTTATGCAGATTTGATAAGACTAATAATTTTATAAAACTGAAATTGTATAGCTATTTGCCAAAAATCAGCTAATTAGATCAAATATCAACACCATCAAGCGACAAAAATTATTCAAATATTTTCTAAAATTATCTTGATCAACAATACTTAAAAGTGATTTTTTTAAATAAAAGATTTGACTAGGTTTATAAGGAAATTTTTCAATTTTTACATGTAAATTAGCATAGATAGCGATGTAATATAACTTGTATGCGTGTTGCATTGGAATTGTCAATATTTACTATATGTTTACACACACACACACACATCACGTTAAAAATAAATTTGGCATTTCATTTTTAGTTTGGTGTACACTTGATTCTTTTGAAATCATAACTCCTAAACCCCCTCTACTTATTCACGTGAATGTTATAATCATACAATATTTTTTTTTATGTACTTAGGTACGTGTTGTGTCCGAATCCTAGCTCCACCATCACTTCATCTCTCTCTATCTTCGTTATTCTTCTGCTCACTTGCTACGTGTATAGGAAACCGTCTGCTGTGATTGGTGCCGCCCCGATTGAACGATGGTTCAGCTCATTGGTTATTAATGTTATGTCGCTCGAAGCATCCGGATGGGGATCTAGGTGGAATCCCCTACCCGTTGCCCCTAGGTGGGTATAAATAGGCAAACCCTTAGGAGTTACTACGGGCATGGGTTAATCGTGTACCCGACACGACTCGTTAAGCCTCCGAACCCGTTAATTGTCCAAATATACACTAACAATTAACCCCCTTTGTATTAGGTTTTTTAAGGAGTGGACCATATAAATACATGTTTTCCGGTTCTTTCCTAGGGCAAGCGACAGAGGAGCGATCGAGGGGTGCGGCTTTGGGCAAAATCGTGAAGTTCAGCGCTGATAAGTAAAAATCAGCTTTGAGATAGTTGAAATTGAAAATTAAGTTGGATGTGTAAATTACGCATTTGTGTGTTTTATCTCTTTTATTACTTATATACTGTGATTCAGGCAAGCGTACATATCAAGTAATAGTATAGTATTTTTTTAAAATATCAAGATCGTATTTTTCCACGGATCTGTGTTGAGTACTCTACTTTAAGGCAGGGGCGGACCCATTACCAGACACACCCGGGCACGTGCCCGGGTGTATTTTGGCGAAAGAAATAGAGGCGCTTAGGTCCTCTGCCGTCTCCGCCGCTGAAAGTGAGGAGCTTGCCATCCTTGATCGAGAGTAGCTGCAAGAAAGTGAGTTTCCAGCTTCCGCCATTTGTGCAGTTGCGAATCCCGCATCCTCTTCTTCTACTTCAATCCAGATCCAGTCATTTCCTCTCTTCCACGATGAGGAGCGGCAACCATTTCCCATTTCCAGCTCCTTGTAGCAGGCTTCTTTACTGTTCTTCTCATTTTCTCAATTGTTCTTATCAAGCTAACAGATCCGTGCTGATTGTCCTAGGCGATCTATCCCCTATCATTTCCCCTCCGGAACTTGTTATGCTTTGTTTAGCTGCACGCGATAAAAATGTGCATCTATAGTTGAAATGCGTAAGAGCATCCTGAAAGAAGATGGCAATAGTAATTCTGTGAGTATCTTGCTTTGGACAGTGGAGAGGATCATCTTTGGAATTTAATTAACTCAATTTTAAAATTTATAAGGTTTCATGCTCGCCAACTGTTTGATGAAATGCCTCAATAAACTTATGCATTTGGTGACAACGATAATCTGCAATTGGCCATGAGGTATGATTCTTCATTCGCTTAATTCAGCATCTCGACTTTTGCATTATTGTTTTTGTGTTGTTTTATTTTGTTATTAGAGTATGATTTGAATCTCTTATTCTCTTGTTTTTTAGATTGTAAATTTTTTAGTCATTCTCTCAATTATGTAAACCTATACTCCTATCAGGAAGCAGCAATCAGCACAAATGCAAGTCTTTGATCTCTGATAAGTTTCTAACCTCTTATAATATGATTTCATAGCCCTCGCTTTATGAAATTTGGGGTTTAAAATTTATGTCTAAAAGTACTATTATTTATGTACTTCAATTTCTATTGGTGCCCGGATAGAAGAAATATTCTAGTTTCGCCACTGCTTTAAGGAATATTATTTTACCGAAAAGAGTTGATTATTTTTAAAAGTGAAAATAAAGTAATACGTAAGGTTTTGAAAATAGATTAGGTAGAGAGTCATCGATTTTGATTTACTTTGAAATATAATTTTTAAACAAGAAAAACTCTACTTTTCTATTAATTAATTTACTTGATCGTGGATGTACCCGAAATATGAATGTGCCTCTATCGAGGATACATCCACCTGAGATTAAGTAGTTTGACCGAACTTTCGTATCTAATCAAAAATATTTTAATACACGTTTTACGTTGTGAACCCCACTATTGACCTCCGACTTATCTGCGAAGGTTCAACTCGAGAGGCTTACGTTCATCTCTTTCAAGTATGATGTACAATTTCTCTTTACCTGAGAGTGATCAATTCGTAGACACGAACCTTTCGGCTACTAGCTACGAACTACAGAAATGAAAACAATATATCAATAAGTATGGTTCTACTCAATTTAATTCTTAGGTAAATCTTAAGTTTTTATTAATTTAGAAAATAGGATTTTAAATTGCAGAAATAATATCCGTCTCAACCATCTTAATTAAGCGCTAAAAAGTTCTTAACCTCTCATTCGGGATGGAGGTGGTAGTAGGAAAATTAAAAGACATAAAATTTCATAAATAATATGCGTCCCAACCATCTTAATCTAGCGCTAAAAAATTCTTAGTCTCTCATCCAGGATGAGGGTGGTAGTAGAAGAATTGCGAAAAAAGAAAAGAAATACGCACACACTCTGTCTCAACAGAAATGAAAACTAAGTTAAAAGAAATAAAAGTAGTACTTGAAAACTGAAATTTTATTACTTAAAAAAGGGTTATACACTAAGAATCCAAAGTAAGGTTATGAAAATATCACTCAAAAATTACTCCTAACTACCATATACAACTATGTGGAAATCTACCAATTCTCTTTTAAACCTCAGCCTTGACACTCTATTTATAGCCGGAAATTTTGAAGTACACGCCCCCTAGGGAATGTACCCTGGACGTGTTGCTGACGTGGCAGATAAGATGGTCTGCAGATAAAAATTCTGGAGGCTTCTGGATCGATTTGGAAAAGTACATGGGCATGACAGATGGGTCACGGGCGTGTCAGCTGAGCGTGGCAAATATACTTCGGCGAGGCGTGACAGCGGGCTTCTGGCTTGGTCATGGGTGAGGTCACGGGCGTGTCGACTGGGTGTGACTTGTTTTGCTGGCTTCAGAACTTTGGCACGGCGTGACAGTTGGATTCTGGCTTGGTCACGAGCGTGACATCTGGAACATGGGCGTGTAACCAGGGCTTGCATGAGCTTGCTGACCAAAATTTACCGAATTGCTGGAATTGCTGGTTTTAAAGTTATATGCCCTAGGTCACGGGCATGACCTATGAGCGTGGCTTAAGAAAATTTGCCGAATTGTCCAAGATGTGCAGAAATACCTATAGGGCACAAAAAAGTTAAGTTATAACTGAAAATAAAAAAAGAAAGAATTTATTTAGGCAAGGCATGATTTATTTAGGTATGTACATAATATAATTATATTTTTTTTATTAAAATGAAACAAAATATAAACTAAAAATATGTATATTAACTAAAAAAGGTGGCGCCAGGGGATTCCGCCACCGTCGAACTGCTCGCCGGTTTCTGCCTCCACCCGAGGGCCTTTCGCTTGAGAGGTTTGCTGCTGCAAACCGTAGCAAGGAGCAGAGGAATCCGATTAGAGGGTTGCTCGTCCAGTGGAGTTGAGGTTTTTCTTCTCTGATCCCCCGATTTCTGATAATTATTGTAAAACATTGCTCATATTGTTTTAGTGGATCTTCTCCGGCGCTCTTCGTGTGTATGTAGGAGTCTCTCCGAATCACATAAATTTTATGTGTCGTCTGCATGCTTGGCTCTTTTTACTGATCGGCGCTTAATCCGTTTGGACCATGGTATACGAACGGGCTCGGCTCTTTTTACTGATCCGCGCCTAATTCCTACCGTTGGATTAAATCCAACGGATGGAAGGAGAAGCGCGTAGATTGTAATATCCGCGTAACGCGAATTTGTAGCGGACCCTATATATATATATATATATATATAATATGTCACTCATTTTCCGTATGAAAAGCATCACCCTTCAATGTGATCCAAGAGGTAAAGATTCCTCTTGTACGAGTCTGTCTCCATGAAAAATGTCTAGCAGAAAAGAATATGCGCTCTAAAATATTAATGCATCTCTATTACTGTCCTAAAAAGCTTAAATAAGTCCAATTTGAAGATGAATGGATCATTTTTTTCAATCTGAGTTTTTATTTTATTTTTTAAATAATTTATCCGCATATATATTCATATATATAATTTTCGGGTATTATAAATTTATAATACAAGAATTTGCTTATAAAATAAGATCCACAGTTATCTCCACCTTTGACTATGAAAGTCTAAAAAATATCCACATGCACGGATAGATGAGGAATGCCGAAATAAGTCTGTTTGACAAGGTAGCCGTGATCGAAAACGCATAGGTTAAATCGTCTTTTGTTAAGACTTTGTTTGGCATGGTGGTGACGGTCATGAATATGGGGGTTAAATTGTCATTCATTAATGCCCACCTAAAAAACTTCATCCACTTAATATTCAAAGGGATGATGTTTGTTAGGTGACCCTTAACTAATGACAATTTACCTCTTTATCCTTCTTGGGGTGAGTTTGGTGCAGTAGAATTCCTTTTATTTGAGTTCAAATGGATAATATTTATTTAATTTGTGACTGAAACGATGGGTTTAATAATCTCATTCAATTATATATTTTTTAATTAAAAAATATGCGACTTTAGATTAATCATCATCATCAAATGGACTTTCAATATATCATTTGGGTTCTCAAATGGAGAGGAACCAATTCAAATTTGGTCGGAAGGAGGCAGCCTACGTTGATACACGATGTGGGGCTGCGACCATGGCATGTGGTCGAGTTCTATATCCGCGTGGCCCTCGAAAAATATTGATTTTGTGATACAAAATATTTTAAACTTGAATAATGATGTAAGCAATGATGTAAATAATTAGAAGATGTCATCGATAATGTAAATTGTAGAATAATGTCATTAATAATGTAAATGACATGACGATGTCAGCGATAGTGTCAGTAGTAGAATGAGGTCAACGAAGACAGAAACTTGTAAATAAAATATTGATCTTTATTTGTTGAGTATAAAAGAGATGAAATCTTCCTTCGTAAGACATTCAGTTAGAAACAATATTTTTTGAGTTATTTTCTCTTTTGCTCACTTCTTCTCCACTGTAACAAAAAATATCTGGGTTCAGTATGGCGAGACAGATCCGGTGCGGTCACATGGATCGCACCGTCCAGCCGCGACTCGTTTGGAGAGGTCGGGCGACGGCAATCCGGCCCACGGTCAATTTCTGGAAAAGAATGCTAGAGCAGTCACGATGGCGCAAATGGGCTCCGCGGAGCCAAACGAGCCCACCAGGCCATAAGCACGAAGAAAAGTGTATTGACAGGATGGCGCAAATAGGCTCGCCGGCGCCGGAAGCTAGAACGACGGCGGCTCCGTGTGGAACCAGATAATACTGAAATTAATTAACAAATTTTAACAGTCTGAAAAGGGCGATGATAAGTGCGTTGACAGTTACTTTGTCAAAGCCCGCTAGCTAGCCATAAGCTCCAGGAAAAGTCGCGGTGAAACCATATGAGCCATAAGTCAAGCTTTCTCGCCTCCCTCATCTTTTTTAAACAACCCCTCTGCTCTTTTCTTCATCGTCTCTTTCTTTCTCTCCTCTCTCTCTAGCTCTCTCTCTGTTTCTCTCTCTGAGTAACGACTGTTAACAATGGGGAGAGCTCCTTGCTGCGACAAAGAAAATGTGAAGAGAGGGCCATGGTCTCCCGAGGAAGACGCCGCTCTGAAAAACTACATCCACGCTAATGGCTTCGGAGGCAACTGGATTGCTCTGCCACATAAAGCTGGTAATTACATTTTTCTCTACCATGATTTGCCCGCGGAACAAAGATTTTGTTTGCTCTTTTAATTTTCTGCACTTCCCCTGCTTGTGAAAATTCCCCTGAGCCCCATGTTTGACTTCAATTTTCGGCTGTCATGAAGGCCTCAAGCGCTGTGGAAAAAGCTGTCGCCTTCGATGGCTGAATTACCTCAGGCCAGACATCAAGCACGGATATTTCTCCAAGGAAGAAGATGACATGATTTTCTCTCTCTACAGTAAAATAGGAAGCAGGTTTTGATCTGATTCGCCCTCTCCTGCATTTACCTTTTATATAACTATATATCATCTTCAGAAATCTTGCTGATTGCTGTTACAATCAGGTGGTCAGTGATTGCCTCCAAACTACCTGGAAGAACAGATAACGATGTCAAAAATTACTGGAACACCAAGTTAAAGAAGAGGGCCATGGAAATCCAAGCAAATGATCTTTCAGAAACTACCATTCGCAGATCTCCGTCGACGTCTTCGCGGCAGCCATCCCTTGCGAGAGTTGCCGCCTTCTCTTCCGTCAGCTCTGCATCAACGGCGGCGGCCACGGGCGGCCAGGAGCTGCAGAGCTCTGATGACAGCTCGACCATGGCTAGTTCTTCTCTGCATCATCATCAAGCTCACAGAGGTGAATCTGAATATGGATTTTTGTGGGAATTGGAATTTGGATCCATCTTTGATCTTCTCAGCGGTTCTGGTTTTGGTGATACGAGTGCTGCGCTTTGGCCTGATGCTTCTGCTGAAGGCAAAATCGGGGAGTTTTCACAGGGTCTCACATACTTGTGAGGCATAAAAAGATTTTGAGTCTCATTTGGCTTGGCTGCTTGTAGATTGACAAAAAAAAAGAACACATTTTGGAAATGATATATGATTTTGTTCAATTTCCTGGAATTTGAATTGTTGTCTTAATGAGCTATACATGCACACCAATAAAGATACGAGTTTTACACATTTATATTCCAGCCTGTCGTTCACATTTTTGGAATTCCGAAATTACCCTCATGGGTGGGACAGCGTAACGGTGAATTTGGACCTTTTTAGGGTTCGATTGTTAGAAGCAACAGGGGCGGATTTAGAGGGGGGCCCGAGGGACACTGGCACCCCTATTATTTTTCAAATTGGTTAGTGTATTTGAATTCCTCTCGTCGAGGCAATAGATTTTGACTACTTAAACGTCAAAAACGGTGGCCAGATGAGGGAAATACAGCTCCGATAAGATTGAAACGTTCAAAAATTTTTTTTGAATGAAGTTGATGTCTAGTCCCCATATTAAAATTTTTAGAACACAGTGACACATTAAAAAAAAAATTGTGTGCACCCCCTTTATCAATTTGTGCACCCCCATTGTTAATTTTCTGGATCCGCCACTGCTATTAAGGGTTCGTTTGGCGCGGCGTTTTGGCAGGCTGTTTGGGGCAAACGCCGCCGGACGGCGGGTAAACAAACGCCCTTCAGCGGCGTTTGCTCAGGATGGACCCACCGTGCCATAAGAAACGGGGCAAAAAGTTCTGTTTTGAACCCCCGATCATGTCCTCCGGTTCGAAAGCTCCGGCTGGAGCATTCTTTTCCGCCCGCCACCGCCGCGTCAAAGGAAGCCTAAATTGACTATCTGCAAAGTTTTGATATCTGCAAAACAGTTTTGATAAAATTATATTTGCAAATTAAAATGTTATATGTAGAAAAAAATTTAAATTTTTTAACGTAGTCTCTTGATACAAAAACAACCTATTAATGACAGAATAAAAACTAAATGGCAAAATAGTCAAAGAGGTCCCTTAATTTTAGGTATTCTTTTAAATAGGTTCTTTAAGTTTTATTTGATTGAAATGAGTCCTTTAATTTTATACTTCAATTCAAATTAGTCCTAAAACTAACACCGTTAGCTTTATTTCTATTCACTCAAACGTGGATGCTCATTTTTTTTTAGGATGCTGCTATTCCCACCGCAGTTTTAGCTATTTGCACTGTACTTTCTCCTAATTTTTCGTGCCTTTTGAAACTACATCTTGTATATGCATTTTTAGAAAAAATGTTTAACACGAAAGTTTTAGATCTCGACGAGATCTACAACTTTTGTGTTGAACACTTTTCCTAAAAATTCATGTACAAGACGTACTTTGGAAATACACCCAGATTTTGCGTCTTTTGGAAATACGTCTTGTACATGCATTTTTAGGAAAAAATGTTCAACACAAAAGTTTTAGATCTCGACGAGATCTACAACTTTTGTGTTGAACACTTTTCCTAAAAATACATGTACAAGACGTATTTTCAAAAGTCACAAAAAATTAGGAGAAAGTGCGGTGCGAATAGCCAAAACTGCGGTGCGGATAGCAGCGCCCAAGAATTTATCATTTATGGCTATTTTTGTATGACGTCTATTTATGATTGTTAAAAAAAGTGAATGATTTTCATTCGTCAGAAATTCAAACTCATTCAAATATGCAGGAAAATGGAGGACGGGTTCGTTAATGGAGGAAGAAGAAGTGTGGATTCCGCTCGGCGATGAAGGAAGGGCAATGATCTCCAGGTCGCAGCTAGTTGGAAGGTTTGCTGCCAGGGAGAGGGTTTCTGGGGATGGCGAGGGTTTGCAGTGAGGGCGAGGTTGCGGCTTGGGCGAAGGTTCGCGGCGATGGCCGAAATCGTGAGCGAGAGTTTGCAACGAGGGTGAGGGCTTGCAGCGAGGGCAAGGGTTTGCGGCGAGGGTGAGAGGTTGTGGTGAGGGCAAGGGTTTGAGTGCACGGAGGGTTTGCCGAATAATAATGAGAAGTAATAATAATATTATTCCGTTAATATTTAACTGAAACCTTTAAAAGGGCTTATTTGTGATAGAAGCAAATGATAAGGGACTGATTTGAATCAAATATAAGTTAAAAGATCAATTTGAAATTACCCCTAAAATTAAAAGACTGATTTGACTATTTTGCCAAACTAAGGCTTCGTTTGGGGGGACTTATTTTCACCGGTCAAGCGGTTACGACCGCATGAACTGGACCTCAATTAAGGGCTGATTCATGTGGTCGTAACCGCTTGACCGGAGAAAATAAGTCCCCCAAACGGAGCCTAAATCAATAGAATGTAACTTGGTGTGAATCCCAAAAGCTTAGCCTCTTGATGAAAAACAAATAACCAAAAATTGTTGGGGTTGTGGAACACTTCCGGTCCTCTTGTTTCTCACACTAGGTTAGCCCACGTGAGCTTAGAAAAATCGAAGTGTGATCCCCCTCCGACATATCTGCCGCCGACGACAGCGGGGGTCCGGATGCAGCCGCCCCCGGCGGAGGTCCCGCTGACCGGACAGCGGACAGGGGTCCAGGGGACAGCGCCCCCGGCCCAAAATTTTTGGGGGGTTGTTTTTTCCAATGGTCGAACTGCGTTCGACGTTCGTCGAACCCAGCTCGACGTTCGTCGAACGTCGAGCTGAGTTCGACGTTCGACGTCGAACGTCGAGCTGAGTTCGACGTTCGACGTCGAACGTCGAGCTGAGTGCGACGTTCGATGTTCGACGTTCGACATTGTGTTGAAGCCTATTTAAGGCGTATTCCGGTTGTTTTTTGGGATACGGTTGAGACGACGGCTTTCGGCGGATATACCCTTTTGGAGGCGCATACGAGGTTTTTTGTTGGAGGCGATCCAGAAGGGGTTCTTCCGTTGTTTCTTATTCAGAAGGAGGAGTTAAGGTAGGATCGGTTTTGGATCCTTGAAACCTTTGTAATCTGTATTTCTTTTGGTGATTACAAGAACTGAGAAGGGAAGGGATAGGGGACGTAGCCCGGTTTTGGGTGAACCTCTGAAATCTGCGTGTTTGTGTGCTTGCTCTGTTCTTTTTGTTTACTGCTTTTATTTGGATTTCTGCTTCTCGGCGCTCCAGATTTCCTACATTTGGTATCAGAGGGAGGTTCTTGGATTCTTGGCTATGGGTTCAGGAGGAGTGCGGATCGAGATAGAGAAGTTTGATGGAAGTCATTTTTATCTGTGGAAGATGAAGATGGAAGACCTACTGGTTGATCGTGATTTGTGGGGTGCAATAGTGGATACTCCTCCAACAGAGAAGTCTGCTGAGGAGACTGTTGCAGCCTGGACAAAAACTGATCGGAAAACAAAGGGTCTCATCAGGTTGTTTCTTGCAGACTCTGTTTTGACAAATGTGATGGAGGAGACTTCAGGCCAAGGTCTATGGCGGAAGCTGGAGTCTCTCTACCAGAGTAAGTCTCTGGTGAACAAGCTGTTGCTGAGGAAGAAATGGTACAATCTGAAGATGCAGGAAAGCGGTTCTTTCTTAGAGCACCTGACCAATTTCAACATTATTGTGGGTCAGTCGATCTCTATTGGTGAGAAAATCTCAGATGAAGATAGGGCTATTACACTACTGTGATCGTTGCCGGATTCGTGGGACAATGTGATTGTTGCCATAGGGGGTAATGGAGATAAGATCTCTCAAGTGAGTCAGTATGTGCTACTCTATTATCTGAGGAGACCAGAAGAGGAAGTTCAGAGAAGACTAGCAAAGGTGCATTGAGTGTATCCAGATCTCGCCCTCAACGGAGGGATAACAAGCAAGGTGGTTCTCGAGATAAGTCTCGGGGTAGTTCCAAGAGCAGAGAAAAAGAAAAAGAAAAGAAGCCTATTCATTGCTAGAAGTGTAATAAGGTTGGACACGTGAAGTCTCAATGTCCAAACAAGGCCGTTCCGAAAAAGGAGGCAAGGTCAATTTCGGGTGCAAAGAAAGAGACCGACGGCGGTGACATGTACATCGCGGTTGCATGTGTTGCTCAGAGAGATGCTGATGTGTGGTATGTCGACACAGGAGCATCATATCACATGACCCCTCATAGAGACTGGTTTTGTGAGTATGAGAGGTTTGATGGTGGTGACGTCATGCTTGGCGATGATACTGCTGTGCAGATTGTTGGGCGTGGCAAGGTGATGCTGAAGATGGCCGACGGGACCATGAAGACCCTTCCGGGGGTGATGCACATTCCAGGGATGGGCATGAATCTGATCTCGGTGGGATCTATGGCGGATGCGGGGGTGTTTTTCAGTTGTGACATGCACTCATGCAGGATGACCCGAGGGGCGATGGTGATCGCCAAAGGCGTGAGGCATGGGACACTGTACAGGTTACTTGATGATACAGTGGTGCCTAGAGGGGCCTTCATCTCTGAAGGCCAAGAGGAGGACAAGGAGGAGCAGTCCAGGCTATGACACCAGCGGCTTGGACACATCAGTGAGAAGGGGATGTCGGCTATGACATCTGGCCAGATGGTGGTGGGTGTGCCCGTATGCACCTCTAGCTTTGGGTTCTGTGAGCATTGCCTACTTGGCAAGCAGAACCGGGTTAGTTTTTAGGGAGCAGGGAAGAGGGCCACAGGTTTACTGGATTTGATTCATAGCGATGTATTTGGGCCGACTCTAGTCTCATCCCTTGGTGGGGCTAGGTATTATGTATCTTTCATTGATGATTACTCTCGGTATTCTTGACTTTATTTTCTCAGGTCCAAGGCGGAGGTTCTCGATACGTTCAAGGATTTTAAGAACCTGGTGGAGAACCAGTTGGAGAGGAAGGTGAAGGTTCTTCGTTCTGATAACGAAGGGGAGTATTTCTCGGACGCCTTCGAGCGGTACCGTACTGAGCAGGGGATTGCACGGCAGAAGACCACGTTGTATACTCCAGAGCAGAATGGAGTGTCGTAAAGGCTCAATCGGACATTGATGGAGAAAGCCAGGTACATGCTCAGTTGGGCTGGTTTAGGGACAGAGTTCTGGACTGAAGCGGCGGCTACAACTAACCATTTGAAAAACAGGACCTCTACATCTACAGTGAAGGGGTGTACCCCCTTTAAGGCCGTTTTCCAGGAAAAGCTAAATTTGGCTTATGCTCGTGTTTTTGGATGTGATGGATACGTTCATATTCCAAAGGAGAAGAGGGGGAAGCTGGATATGAAGTCCGAGCGGTGCATCTTTGTGGGCTACAAAGATGGCATCAAGGGATATAAGCTTTGGAACCCGGTGACGAAGACGGTGACGTATAGCAAGGATGTGGTCTTTCATGAAGCCCGTCCTCAAGTCACTACACAAGCGGAGGAAGACAAAGCTGCAGAAAAGGTGGTAGTAGAAGGGAACATGAAGGAAGTTCCTCTGGAGGATGCTCAGATTACTACGATGGTTGTTTCGTATTCGGATTCAGAATATGATGGTTTGGAGGAGGTGAGCTTTGATGATGAATCAGAAGAGGAAGTTGCTGATGCTCTACTTCTGAGGTGCCCAATGAGGGAAAGGAGGGCACAAATCCGGTACTCCCTTGGTGCGGTTGGAGCACAATATTGCCTGAACATGCTTGGAGAAGATCCCATTTCAGCCAGGGATGCGAGGTCGAGGGCTAATGCGAATCAGTGGGAGCTTGCTATGGTTGATAAGATGGAATCTCTGCGTAAGAATCAGACTTGGGGTCTGTGCAAGCTTCCAAAAGGGAGGAAAGCCATTGGGAGTAAATGGGTCTTCAAGCAGAAGGTTAAGGCGGATGGCACCGTGGAGAAGTACAAGGCAAGGTTGGTTGCCAAGGGCTTCTCACAGGTGGAAGGTGGGGACTACGAAGAGATTTTCTCGCCGGTGGCCAAGCTCACTTCTATCAGAATGATTCTCTCCATTGTGACTGTTCATGATCTGGAGATTGAACAAATGGACGTGAAGACGGCGTTTCTTCACAGAGATCTAGAGGAGGAGATTTATATGCGGCAACCTGAAGGATTCGAGGCCAAGGGCAAGGAGGATCTGGTGTGCAGGTTGAAGAAGTCCCTTTATGGACTTAAGCAATCTCCGAGGATGTGGTACCAGAAGTTCGACACCTACATGCTGGAGTTGGGTTTTGAAAGGTCGAATTCGGACCACTGTATCTATATCCAAAGGAAGGGAGAGCACTTCACTTTCTTGACACTCTACGTAGATGACATGTTGCTCGTAGGGAATAGTGTCAAAATGATCCAACAGGTGAAGATGTTGCTCTCGGCCAAGTTCGAAATGAAGGATTTGGGTCCGGCAAGTGTGATCTTGGGGATGCAGATTACCAGGGACCGGAGCAAGAAGAAGCGTTTGCTGGGGCAGCAAATGTACGTCGAAGAGGTGTTAAAGAAGTTCAACATGGCTGACTGCAAGCCTGTTGGTGACCCTATGCCCGTGGGGAATAAGCTATCTGCGGAGATGTGTCCCAAGACACATGAGGAGATGGAGGACATGATGAAGGTCTCATATGCAAGTGCAGTGGGAAGCCTCATGTATGCCATGGTTTGTACTCGCCCTGACATCGCTCAAGCAGTGGGAGTACTGAGCCGTTATATGGCCAAACCGGGGATGGAGCACTGGAATGCTGTGAAGCGTGTGTTCAGGTATCTTCGGGGCACTTCAAATTATTCTATCTGTTTTGAAGGTGCTGAAAATAGAAAAGTCCTGGACGTGGTCGGACACGTGGACTTTGACTGGGGAGGTGATCTGGATAGCAGGAGGTCCACCAATGGATATGTGTTTATAGTTTTTGGTGGCGCTATCTGTTGGATGAGTCGGCAGTAAGGAGTGGTGGCACTCTCGTCGACGGAAGCAGAGTATATGGCTCTTACTCATGCCAGTAAGGAGGCCATATGACTGAGGAGGTTGCGCGGGGAGCTCGGTTTTGAGCAAGGTCCTGTGAAGCTGTGGTGTGACAGCCAAGGGGCTATTCAGTTAGCCAAGAATCCGGATTTCCATGCTAGGACCAAGCACTTTGATATCCAATTTCATTTCATCAGGGAAAAGGTAAAGAAGCAGGTTGTTCAACTGGAGAAGGTTGATACCAAGGAGAACTGCTCTGATTTCCTGATCAAGGCTGTGCCTGTTGCTAAGTTTGATTGGTGTGCAACAGCAGTGGGGTTGAAGAGGAAGATTACAGGAGTTGCTCTCATCTGCGGAAGCTGTCCAACAAGTGGGAGAATGTTGGGGTTGTGGAACACTTCCGGTCCTCTTGTTTCTCACACCGGGTTAGCCCACGTGAGCTTAGAGAAATCGAAGTGTGATCCCCCTCCGACATATCTGGCGCCGACGACAGCGGGGTTCTTCCGTTGTTTCTTGTCCAGAAGGAGGAGTTAAGGTAGGATCGGTTTTGGATCCTTGAAACCTTTGTAATCTGTATTTTTTTGGTGATTACAAGAACTGAGAAGGGAAGCGATAGGGGACGTTGCCCGGTTTTGGGTGAACCTCTGAAATCTGCGTGTTTGTGTGCTTGCTCTGTTCCTTTTGTTTACTGCTTTTATTCGGATTTCTGCTTCTCGGCGCTCCGGATTTCCTACAAAAATAAGGGTAATGTCTACAAATGCTAATGTAGTTTGGTAGGAGGAATGAAAAAATAAAGCTTTAAAGAAAGAGGAAGAAGATTATACCTATACGAAAGAAATCCTAGCAGGCAGGAAGGTGGGTTGGCGAGAGATACCCTAGCCGACAAGACGGGGGAGGGGGGAGGCGAGTGAGCAGCAGGCGGCTGAGAAACAAGGCGGGCGAGAGGCAGTCGGAAGAATCCCTAGTCGACAAGAGGGGAGGCAGCTGGACGCAGGTCGGGATTCTTGGACTTAGGCTCCGTTTGGGGAAGGTCCGGTTCATGCGGTCGTGACCGCTTGACCGGTGAGAATAAGTCCTCCCAGACGAAGCCTTAAGCATGTGAGTATCCAATTGAGGAGAAAAAAGACCTAAAATCGATTGATAATAGACAAATCTGTAGTGCTTGTAACAATCAAATAATGGCAAGAATGTAAAATATGATAGTGTGATTACTTTAGAAGAATACAAAAGGCATCATTCCTTGTTGAAAACAATCAGAATTGGGGAATAAGGTAATTGCCGAAAGAAACCGGTTAACAGGAATTCAGATCAAAGGGGTAGTCTGGGGTTACTGATCTCGTGGTCCAACACCACAAATCTATTTGCGAGAGTGAGAGAGAGAGAGAGGGAGAGAGAAATAGAGCAAAGATTGTCTACAAATTAAAGAGTACCCGAGTGCTGCAGGGAGAAGGTCCGATTACATACCCAAAGGTCTATAAGATCTTCCCCTCCAAAGTCAAGAGCTGACCTAGTCATAATGAAAGCACGGACTTGAGAAGTAAAGAGGTAGGGCCGGGATTCAACGTGTCATTTCTTGTGCCCGTGAGGTTTTATTCCTAGCCAATCCAAGGGAGTTGGTCTTCGAATAGCCCCTCTTGCAAAATGTCTGACCCGTCTGTCTAACGTGTGAGAAGACCACAGCGAGACGGTGAGGGGCGAGTCCAACACAGCGGGCCTCTCCGATATGCGAGTGCAATGGGGATCTCACCTATGGACGAGTACCCAGAGTTCTAGCCTCCCTGCATGCCTTCAGATCCATCTCTAACCAATTAAAAGTGTACAATCCAGGTAAGGTTTTATGTGGACTATTCTTATTCACTAAATATTAAATATTTTTTGGACCATGTGGATAACAAGAATATGGATTGATTTGACGCTAAGCAATCCAAAGAACATAGTTTAGCAATAATTTCATTTTTTTTGTTTAAAATATGCTGTGCTATTTCAGCAATAGGGCTGCTATTTATATTTTTAGGATTAATTTTTCAATATTAATCAAAGTGGACGCGGTTTCTCCTTTCTCCCCATTTTTTTTTAGAATGGGTCACTTTTTGAATTCATAATTTTCATTTGTTGTGCCAATGTATGTAATTTATTTTAAAGCTATATTTAATTCATTCACACACGTGATGGATGTATTTTCTAGCTGTAGTTGTAACCAATTTTAAAATTATAAATTAGTTTATTGTTGACTATGCAATTTGAACCTTCCTCTCATTTGTTTAATGTTGTTTCAACCCCAGCACCAGCTAGCTGTGACAACAACAATGGCTGTATTCTGCTTTTCTGTGGGTGGGCCTAATTTTGAGCATGATGGCGCACTCTCATCTATTTCTCTGCCCCCCGGCACTTTTGTTTAAATTTTAAGGTCACTGTTATTAACACTTCAAAATTGACTATTGACACTCACAATTCCTATGCTAGCTCTTTTATTCGTGCCCACAACTCGTTCAATGGACCTACGCGCTAATGAGGATGCCTACGCTTTGGTTTTCATTGATTCTACTCGCATGTATCGCCTGGATTCTCGATTAGAAGATCTCGTGCTTCTCCTCCGGGAGCTTGCGGCCACCGCGATCAACCATTCACTAGCAGATCCGGACACATTCGTGGAGTCGGAATACTAATCAGATCGAGCTCTCCTGCTTGAATAGTCAAAAATAGGTCACCTCCTTTTTACCTAATAAACTTGCTGAAATTCCACAAGACAAATTTGGATTCAACACGGATTTGAATTATCTGGCCATTAATCAAAGTTCTACCAGCCTACCCCCTACTGCCACTAACAGTCTAACACCAACCCTTTAAATCTATAAAGGTTCATGCAATTTTTGGTAACCCATAAAGTCTATCCAAAATAAAACATCTACAACAATAACAACACTCAACCTTTTATCACACAATAATGGGGTCGGCTATATGGATCCTTTGTCATCATTGTGCCCTATTTTTTGTCATACTCTCACTAATGCCTAAGTACATCATGTCTTTCCTTATAGTTTCATTCCAAGTCTTTATTGGTCTATCCCTCCCTCTTTTAACATGTCTAGTGACTAGACTCTCACAACGCCTAACATATGCCTCTAATGGTCTTCGATCCTTTGTACGTGTCCAAACCATATTAGTCGAGCTTCTCGCATCTTCTTTGCAATTGGTGCTACTTTACTCACTAACATTTGCACAATTTCTCAAATGATTCATACTCACAAGTGTGATTAAATTTACGATGATCATCTACTTAATACAACTCTCACCATTTTTCATCCGGACTTAAGACATCTAAACTAAAAAAATTGCAAACAATATTCTTCGAAAAAAATACCGGTAAACAAAATAATCTGTGATTTTCTTACCAGTTCAATGCCAGCTCTAGTGAAGAAAAGGAAGGCGTGGAAGAGAAAAGGACGGAGTTTTTGTCTGTTTTTCAATGCACTCAAATCTCAGAGTTTTTCAGTTGACTCTTCTAAATTTTCTTATAATTTTTCTACTCATCTTCTATTTTTATATTTAATAATACATCAAAGGGAAGAACATGGATACCATGAACAATATAAGCAGCATGCTTGCTGAAGAAGCATGAGACAGTTTATTAATTATTTATTATTGTTGCAGTCAACTCGAGGCTCTTGTATACCTGTCTAGATTGCATCTTCTTAGTCTGAAAGCGGTCGGGCGCGCAAACAGTCACAGAGAGGGAGAGAGCTGGCAAAAGACATTTTTAAGTAGAAAATCTCCGAAAGGGTGAAAAACACAACATGGCTAGGGCTATGCTGACCAAACATCACTATATGTTGGTGTTGTATGTGCGGGACTTTGAGAGAAAGCGAGGGCGACATACCGCTTCTCGTTACAATTTACTAGGGGAGAGAGAGAGATGTGTTCGGAGGGTGACATGCCACCTCTCGCGACCTAAGTACTTTCAACTTGTTCAGTGAGGAGCACTGCACTCTAGGTGCTTTGGAGGCTTCTTTTGGCGCTTTTTAGCTGAGGGAGAGCACCCCGTGCATCTTTGTTGCTGAGTTGAGGTCGTCATGAGCGTTAAGTGAGGAATGAATGCTTGCTGTGGAGTGCTAACGGAGAAGCGCTTGAAGGAGAATGGAGATCTTCAAGACACTTGAAGATCTTCAAATGAGTCTTAGAAGGGCAAATGAGATTTCCGGTGAAGCTCTCACGCACGTAGGAGATGAAGCTGAAGGAGAATCCAATGTAAATGGAGGAGATCCTAGGGTTCTATTTATAGGTCTCAGGGGTGATTATGGTAGTTATGTGGTTATCCACATACCATAACCACCGTATTTACTATTCGCAGGTCGTTTCTTTATAATGCATATATATCACGTATTTTTTAAGGATTTACTACGCGCACACCGAATATTAATTTCGGCTATGTGCACCCCCTTGATAGGTGGTTACACGAGGTGGTTATGCGGCAATCGAACGATGGAGATCGCAAAGATCGGACGACGGAGGAGAGCCGTCCGGAGGGGGGAGATCGGCGGCGAGGCCCCGACGGCGGGAAGCCGGTCAAGGAGGAGGAAGCGGTTGTCCGAAAGGCCGACAGCGGGTGTGCAATTGCAGGCCCTCGCGGTCGGGAGGGACGGTGGCGGTCGGTCGTGAGGTCGGCAGCGGGACCTCTCATCCGCGGGAGCGTGGCAGCGGGCCCTCGCGACTGCGAGGTGCGGTGGCGGCCGACCGTTAGGCAAGCCGCGGACCTACACGGCCGCGCGCCTGTGACCACATGTGTGTCGGCCGTGCGCCTGTTCCCCGCGGGTGATTGGGGCCGGCGGCTATGCATGCGACGATCGCGCGAGTGGATTGCGCGCACGGTGGTTTTGGGTGGTTATCCCCATGACCCCCACTAACTTAGTGGGGGACATCAGAATTCCGGCTATTTGTAGCCCAAAATTCCTTTAAAAAGTGGAGGACCCTGTTGAAGCCGGGAAAATCGCTACTCCAAAATTCGGATCAAGACAGCATAAGGTTACTGATTCTGCGGTCCAACGTCACAATTCAAATGGCTAGCGCGCGAGAGAGGAAACTATCTAAAAGCACACCCCAAATGCTCCAGTAGGGAGGTTCCACCATGTACCCGGAAGTTTGGGAGAAACTTCCCCTCAGCAACCAAAAGGCTGAGCGAGGTACTAGGCAGGCATGGATTAGGCAAGTATCCACTTGGGAGGGACCTCAACCTCTTCCAAAAGTCCATTTCTAGTACCCTTGGGGAGGTTTTTTATAGAGAAATCCTAGAGGGTATAGGCGAGTATCCAGCTTCTGCCTATGAGTTCCAATTGTCTACTCGCCCAAACTTGCCTTTGTTCGCCCAAGCCCGCCTCTACTCGCCCAAGCTCGCCTCTGCTCGCCCAAGCTCGCCTCATCTCGTCTAATGATCTGCAAATAACCGTCTGCTTGGGTACTTCTGTTCTCGACGAATTATGAGTTATACAGACCCCATCAATTATAAGTTTTTTCAATAAATTATTTTTGATTGGCTCTTTTTCTACACTTAACACATATTTGGATACCAAAACTTAGGTTCCTTAATTTTGATGCCTGCAGTGATTGTACAACCCCGTAATCTCTGAGTCCCCCCTCCCACGAAGCTTAGGATCATTAGGTTGGTCAAGGTAGGCGAGTGGGGTAGGCAGACCAACACCCGCCCAGAGAAAGTGAAGGGCTTTCTAGTACCCTTGGGGAGGGACCTCAACCTCTTCCAAAAGTCCATTTCTAGTACCCTTGGGGAGGTTTTTTATAGAGAAATCCTAGAGGGTATAGGCGAGTATCCAGCTTCTGCCTATGAGTTCCAATTGTCTACTCGCCCAAACTTGCCTTTGTTCGCCCAAGCCCGCCTCTACTCGCCCAAGCTCGCCTCTGCTCGCCCAAGCTCGCCTCATCTCGTCTAATGATCTGCAAATAATCGTCTGCTTGGGTACTTCTGTTCTCGACGAATTATGAGTTATACAGACCCCATCAATTATAAGTTTTTTCAATAAATTATTTTTGATTGGCTCTTTTTCTACACTTAACACATATTTGGATACCAAAACTTAGGTTCCTTAATTTTGATGTCTGCAGTGATTGTACAACCCCGTAATCTCTGAGTCCCCCCTCCCACGAAGCTTAGGATCATTAGGTTGGTCAAGGTAGGCGAGTGGGGTAGGCAGACCAACACCCGCCCAGAGAAAGTGAAGGGCTTTCGGGCGGAAGGGATTTTGCCCAGGTAGGTGGAAGGATTATAGTGTTAGGCGGAAAGGCTTTCGCCAAATCAGGCGGATCACATGAGGATCCCGCACTCGCTCTTTGAGAAGCGGAGGGGGGGGGGGGGAAATGCTCGGCCACTATAGCATTTGTTTCATCGGGTGAGAGGTGCCTTCATGGGCCACTCGCCCGGCGGGGTTCAGAGGTAAAATTACCTAGATGCCCTTGAAGGACTGCAAATAGCCTTTCAGAATAGCGGAGTTATGCTGTTGGCAAACCCAGCTGGGTTGCATATAACAGAGTGGAACAACGGAATTATGGTGTTGACAGACCAAGCCTTGGAATTCTATAAATAGACCCTGTGGGCACCTTTGGAGGGGATCCAGTTCATTCTTGGCTTCTTCCTCCTTGGTATATTTTGGTCGGGCTTCATAAGCCCTACAAGGTGTCTAGCTCAGCTTTAGGCTTGGGAGGGGAAGCGCTCTAGAGATCTTTCGGGTGTGTGGCGGGACCTCCGCGTTGTAGCCTAGGGTCAGTTTTTAATTCCTAGCGACTGGTCAGGATCCCAAGTTTGGGAGAAGTAAGTGCAAGCTACCCCCTTAGGTCCGAACTCTTGTTGAGGCCAAGTTTTGGCTTCAACATTTTTGTTGTGATGAGCGTGGACCGTAGCTTGCACACAAAAAATCTTGAACTATGCTTCATGGCTAGAGGCGAGGACGAAGAGGCTGGCTCGGGCCGCTCGCTACCCCTGGCGAGTGGAGTCACGATCGGGATGCTAGAAGACTTCAAGCGGGAGGTCCTACAAACCATGCATCTGGCATTCGCCGTGAGAGGTGAGTGGGCCATGCCTTCTGTTCCAATCATCGCTACTCCGTCCTTAAGCGAGAACACCCCTGGACAGTGCCCCCAGAAGGAGGTACCGGTTGAGAGCGCCTAGAGGGATCTCGCTGGGCAGGAGTTGTTCCCAAGGCAGGCGAGTGCTAACAGGGTCAGCGAGCCGAGGGTGCGAGATGGACCCACTCGCCAGGTCGGTGGAGGGAGCCCATTTAGCGAGTTGATTTTCTCAGGCCTAGTCCCAGAGGGGTTCAGAGAGCAAGAGATGTCTTACTGCACGGGCAGGGATGAACTGGTGCAACATGTTCAATGGTTCGAAGATGCCGTTTCCATCAGGTAGTTGTCGAACGCCTTCAAATGCCGTCTTTTTGCCATCACTCTGAAGGAGAAGGCCATGGACTGGTTTCACCATCTTACTTCGAGTTCCATCTACTGCTTTGAGAACCTGCAGCGTGGGTTTTTGTTGAGGTTCTCAACGTCGAAGAAGAGGAAGAAGGGGACGGAGTGTCTGTTCGCCATCAAGCAGAAGCCGGAAGAGACGCTAGGGAGCTACGTCGATCGGTTCCAGGAAGAGATCCTTCTGGTTCAGGAGGTCTCAGAGTATACTCTGATGCTTGCCCTTGGCTTGAGGCAGAGGTTCTTCAACATGGAGCTGAAAAGGGTGCCCCTTTCCTTTGAGGAGTTGATGGAAAGGGCGGCGAAGGAGATAGAAAGTGAGATGGACAACTCCGTGTTCGCCAAGAAGCTAGCCAAGTTGGTCGAGGAGGAGGTGAAGGAGCCGAGAGCAGGAAGACAATGAGAAGAGAGGAGGAGAGAAGAACCCTGAGGCCAGGGACCCAGGGTCAGTTTTAATTCCTAGCGACTGGTCAGGGACCCAAGTTTGGGAGAAGTAAGTGCAAGCTGCCCTCTTAGATCTGAACTCTCGTTGATGCCAAAAGTTTTGACATCAATAACGAGTTTGACTTCAACAACGATTTTGCTCAGATGAATTTGAAGAAAAACTCAATAGTCATAGAACACATGTTTGACACATGACAATAGTTATGACTAAAAGATTACTAATTTTGAAGGATGAAGTTCCTTAGGTAAGGTCAGACGTTCACAAACGACGGTTCATAACCACCACGTTCATGACCTCCACCACTGCAACAAATAGAGCTTTAGAGTGTAGGCAAGCTAGAAGATTGGATCATTCATAGTTTTGTTTGTGCTCCTTATTAGGCCAAAGATTGGATCATTCATAGTTCAATTTGGAAATCTTTTAGCAAAATACCACCTACATATAATTATAGGTGGTTGTTCTTCATAAATCGCGTTTGTCTATTCACAAAATTTGTTTTTTCGTATCTCTAAAGGAAGTCAAATTTATTATCCACAGTTATTTTTTTTATCCACAGATTAGCGAAGAAAAAAATGACCGTCCTCTTTGCCTTTCTCGCTACCGGGAGAGTAACCATAGCTATGTAAATCTTCCCAAACAAACTCTAACTATCTAAATTTTTCCAAAAAAACAAAAACAAAATCGCATGAACAACGAAGAAGTTATCTTTCTTCCTCAACTCAGTCTCTATCTGCGAATTCATTTTATGAATCACGATCTGTGCATACATTGAAGTGAGGGTAGTTGGAGAAGTTTTTGTTGCCTGACCCTGCCCAAAAGAACAAAGACATCAACTGCTTAAGTTTAAAATTAGTGTGATGATAACAAATTGTAAACACAAATAAAATGAGAAATAGTTGATCTGCGGATAGAAAAATACAGTTTGTAAACAACAACCGCCTAATTATAACTTGTCACAAAAATGACCAAACCATTATCATCTTTTATATGATATAAAAAGGTAATACGTATAAAAATTAAGGCTCCATTTGAGGAGGCGTTTTTGCTCCATTCAGTGGCGGATTTAGGAATGTTAACAAGGGGGGCCCGCACATCAACTTCAACAATTTTTTTTAATGTATTCATCTTTTAGAGTTTTTTCACCTTCATCCGGGCATCGTTTTTGACGTATAAGTAGTCAAATTCATTGTCTCGACAAGAGTAATTCAAATCCACTAAACATTTTTCAAAATTCTTGAGGAGGGGGGGGGGGGGGGGGACCAGCCCACCCCCTTTAGATCCGCCCCTGGCTCCAGTAAGCTTGGACAAAAACACCAATCTCATATAATGTATGTTTGGCATTCATGATAATAATTACGACCATCTCAAAGAAAATAAAATTAGTTTTGAACATAAAAAATGAAAGTTTCTTGAATGAGGTCGGACGTTCGCAAATAGTGATTCAAAATCCGTGCATTCATGACTGCCACCACCCTCCCAAAAGGGCCTAAATGTTATCGGCTAGAGATTGGACCATCCACAGATCATAATACAATACATACACTATGAAAACGACCAAAAATGTTGATAAAAAGGAATTTGGTTATTTTGGCCATATTTATACTTTAAAAAATAGGCATATAAAAAGGTAAAATGATCATAACTTCTGCTCGGGTGTGGCCGTGTGGGCTGAACAAATGCCTTTTAATTAAAGTGCAAGATAATAAGATATCCTATTATATTAAATATTATTTTAGAAATATTGAAAGTATTTATTAATAATTATAAAAATCTTTCACGTTTTGAGAGAGAGAGAAAGAATTATTACCGTATTTAAATATTACTTAAGATAATATTTAAAATTATTCTTAAAAATTAGAAATTATAATACGCAAATCGAATTCAGTAATTTATAGATTCCGAATACCTGCAGTTTATAATAAATGAAACTTGCTGCCCACAGATTAGCATAAAAAAATTAAAATTAAGGGTCTGTTTGAGGAGACTTATTTTCACCGGTCAAGCGGTTACGACCGCATGAACCGGACCTATAGGTCCGGTTCATGCGGTCGTAACCGCTTGACCGGTGAAAATAAGTCCTCCCAAGCAGAGACTAAATCAAACCCACAACTGACTCTAAGATGTAAGTATACGAGTGATGATACACTATGGATCAAGTGGCAGCAAGAAATTTAGGTTGTGCTTGAGATTCCTGCCTGGCGGGAGGCCGGCGAGGAGAGAGAAAATGGTCATTCTAAACGGTCGACTGATGCTCCTCCCATCAGCGGCAAAACGCCGGGCTCGCACCCTTTCACGCCGGCCGTTCTCAGAGGGAGGTCGCAAACAACGCCCAAACATCTTCCCTTCGGCTCGTTCCCGCCGGAATGTCAAACCGAGGCTTAAATAATTAAGGCTATGTAAAGTGGGACTTGTGATAACTTCTCAAAAAGGAAGTTATCTCGCCCAATTTTTAAGCTTAATATTGATTCTAAATGCTTAAAACGAGTTTAAATAAAATAGAAATGAGAATTAAATTCATATTTATTTAATTTATGGCTAATTCAGTCTTTTTTCATTGTGTTATTGCGTGAATTGCAAAAGAAATATGTTTGGAGAAAGAAATCTGCCAAAAAATGATAACCAGGAAAGTTGATCACAACGCGCGGGAAAACAGGTTGCAATGTGGTCTGGACAAATTTCAGAATTTGAATTTCAAATTTGGCTCTGATTTTAAATATGGAGGGGTGCTTCTTTCCAATGGGCCGACTACGTTTTTAAGAGGAAAAATCTCCACCAAATCATAAATTCCATTAGAGAAGAGAAAGGAGGATTAAGGGAGATCATCATTTAGGGTTTCAAAATCCTCCATTGAAGAAGAACGGCTAGATCTTGAAGACGGACGGATTTTGGCCGAATCGGAGAGCGAAACTCTACAAGTGTTTTAATTTCTATCATCATGTGTTGTAAGATCTACCTATTCTTGTGGTTTTCTTCCGTCGTCATGAACTAATTTCCTCGATTTTGTGTTGTGAAAGTACTATGTCTTTTGTGATGAATGCTCTCCAGTTTTCTCTGTGTAATTGTTTGGTGAATGAAACTTTATTGAATTTATAATCTATATTTTGAAGTCTTTGATCACGGTTTCGTCTTTTTATTACGCTTCATAAATCGAGAGAGGAGTTGCGTAAGTGCGTTATAGATTCCATATAGCACTTGAAGGGAGAAAGATATTTCTTCTAGCTGTTAGCAACTTTGGTTTTCAATCTTTAATCGATTTCCTATTTCACCCGAGGGGAAATAGAGGACTAGGGACCTCCGATATCGAGAGATACGGTTGTCTACTCTAAAATCGTTGCAAGGTCTTCCACCACTCATTTTCACAAAGTATCATTTACAAATTCATTGCATTAGACATAGGAAATCACCGCACAAGATTACTTCTCTGATCTAAATTTAAAGTCTTCTCCTAAGAAACTATAGTTTATTTTATCTTATTTTAGGAATTTTTCATAATTTAGTTTAATAAATCATGATCATCTTTGTTTGGTTTGAATTTAGAGAAAATGTCTAACTAGTAATTGCAAGCACCGAATTCACCACCTCTCCGTGGAAACGATCTCTATTCACTCTTTATTACTTAAACCGGCACGTGCACTTGCGTGTAATACGCATACCTATTTCGGGCATATCAAGTTTTTGGCGCCGTTGTCGGGGAGGTGCGGTGTATTTAGTGTTTCTTTCTTGCGATATGAGTGAACCCTAAGTATTTAGAGTTCAAGTCTGTAACCTTGTTTTGTTTTCTTTTGACTATTTCTTTTATTAATATTGGTTTGATCATTAGTGCATGTCCCGTTATCGATCACCAGAACTATTTCCTTTAAATCTAGAAATCGAACGAACGTGTAGACAGAATAGGAGAGTGGTTCGTTTAGGACATAACAACTCCTTAACAATAGATCAGAATAATCATAATGCTGAAAATGAAAATCATCAAGAAGGTCAGGATTTAGGAGACAAGGTAGATCAAAACGGTCATCCAGTTGAACATAGAAGAACGTGTCGTGACTATAACATGCTCTTACGGGGAGGATTGCAGTTTAGTATTACTAGACCCACAATTGAAGTGAACAACTTCAAAATAGACACTGCGATAATGCAACTCGTTCAACATAATAAGTTTGGTGGCCTTAACAATGAAGACCCGAACTCTCACTTAAGGACCTTCATTGATATATGCGACACATTCAAAATCAATGACGCATCTGAGGAAGCTATAAAACTTAGGATATTCCCATTTTCTTAGGAAGGAAAATCAAATGATTAGTTGAATTCTCTGCCCAATAATTCCATCCTACTTGGGCAACTTTGATAGAGAAATTCTTAGCTAAATATTTTTTCCTCCATAAAAAACTGTCAAACTTAAGCGCGATATATCTACATTCATGCAAGGGAATGGAGAGACACTCTATGACGCATGGAAAAGATTTAAGGAACTATTGCGGAAGTGTTCTCACCATGGTTTAGCTATTCACCAGCAAGTGTGAACCTTCTACAATGGCCTCCAGACGTCTACTATAATCCAAGCAGATGAAGTTACATGAGGATCTCTTATGAATAAATATTCCGAGGATGCGTATGAAATCTTAGAGGATCTGCCATCAAATAATTATCATTCATTTGAGCGACAAGGTTCTTCGTCTATGAGAGGTGTACACCAAGTTGATCAACTCACTTCTTTCCCCGCACAAATTACCGCACAATTTAACTCGATGAATAACCGGTTAGATGGTTTAACCTTAAATCAAAATTAGGCTCAAATGAACTCACAAGTCAATAGTATAGTTGCTCCTCCGAATAATATGAATCCTTCACTCACAGTAGAGCAACTCATTAGTAGTAACGAGGAGGTTAACTACATAGGAGGGCAACCGAGATACATGAATCATAATAATTATAATGCACTTCCAACTCATTACAATCCAGATTTGCGTAATCACTCAGACTTTTTGTGGAAGAATAACTCGGGAATGACACACCCACCCGGATTCAACTCAAACCATCATCCACCCCAGAATAATAATTATAATCAACAAGGGTCATCTAGAAAATTATCGGATGAGTTACTTTTAGAATCCATGCAGAGAGAGATGCTCGCATTTCTAGTCTAGAGGGCTCATTGCATGTAATTGAAGCTCAGCTAGAACAAATCGCTAATGTTTTGAGTCTTAGACCCCAAAGTTCGCTCCCTATAGATACAACTACAAATCCGAAGGGAGATAATCCTCACTGCAAAACTGTCACCTTACAGAGCGGTAAGGAGTTAGTGAGTGGGACTGAAAATGAGAGAGATCGAGAATCAAGTTGACGAAGAAAAAGAGTCGGAGATTGCTGCCTCTAATGCCCCGAACGAGGAGTTAAAAGAAAATAATAATAAAATTGAAGTAGTAGAAGAAGTATCTGGAGAGACGAAAAGAGAACTTGTTATTGATAATTAAAAGAAGAATGAGAATACACAAGTCTATCCACCACCGCTGTTTCCACAACGGTTAAAGAAGAGCAAACTCGATTAATAATTTCAAAAATTTGTTGAAATATTTAAGAAACTGCAAATCAACATCCCTTTCGCGGAAGTATTGGAGCAAATGTCAAGCTACGTGAAATTTATGAAAGACATTTTATCAAAAAAAAAGGAAATTTGGAACATATGAGATGGTGACACTACTCATGAGTGTAGTGCAATACTTCAAAAGAAACTCCTGACCAAATTAAAAAATCCGGGGAGTTTCACCATATCGTGCTCTATAGGATTCTAATTCGAGGGTAAGACCTTATGTGATTTGGGCGCAAGCATCAACCTGATGTCATATTCTGTCTATAGGAAGCTTGGTTTTGGAGAAATCGTCAATTAAGACCTCCATCACGTTGCAACTAGCCGATAGAACTCTCGCGTTCCCAAAAGGGATAGTTGAAGATGTCCTAGTTAAGGTGGACAAGTTTTTTTTCCCGCGGACTTTATTGTCTTAGATATGGAAGAGGATAGAGAGGTGTCCATTATAGTAGGGAAATCATTCCTAGCCACCGGTAGGACATTAATAGATGTACAGAAGGGAGTGTTGGCTATGAGAGTTAATGACAAACAAATAACCTTTAATGTACTTAAAGCTATGAAATTCCCCCGGAGTCAAGAAGATCATATGGAGGTGGTAAACCAAATTTCACTTCATGAATATAACCTGAATAATAAATCCACAGGACAGGATGACGTGTTGACCCGATTTCTGATGCACGAGGAGACTTCGGATGATGAAGAAGAAATTCGAGATTACCTAGAAGTATTTGAGACACAAACCGTTTTCGTTAGGAGACCGGAACCCTTTGAAATGTCGGACAAGGCGTTAGCGGACAAGCCCTCTATTGTTAGTCCACCGACTCTTGAGTTGAAGCCTCTCCCAGACCATCTCATGTACGCATATTTAGGAGAAAATAATACATTGCCGGTTATCATCAATTCTAAATTATCAACTGATCAACTTCAAAAGCTTTTAGAATTGCTAACTCAATTTAAAACGGCTATAGGGTGGACCGTAGCGAATATTCGAGGGATTAGCCCCTCACTATGTATGCACAAGATTGTTTTGGAAGAATCTTTTACGGGATCGATCGGACCCCAGCGTTGTCTCAATCCACAAATGAAAGAAGTGGTGAAAAAAGAGATTATTAAATGGTTAGACGCAAGAATCATCTATCCTATCTCAGATAGCTTGTGGGTATCACCGGTGCAATGTGTGCCAAAAAAAAGGAGGGATGACGGTATTATGCTCCGGTTTTTTCAACTATAATTTTATTTATTATGTTCCAATTTTTTCTGAATTTTTTGAACAAAATTAAGTATTGTTGTTGGCCACTCGAGGCTCTTGTTAGATCGGTCTAAATTGGACCGTCTGAGCGATCGAGCACACAAATAGTCACAAAAATAATAGAGAGCATGCGAGAAGATTTTTTTTACGTGGAAAATTTTGAAACATGGTGAAAAATTACATGGCCGGTTCAGTGTAGACCAAATTATTTCACTATTTGTCGAAGCTTACAATGCTTTGGAGAGAATGCAAGTGCGACAGACCATTGTTCGTTACAATTTGGGGGGAGAGAGAGAGGTGTGTGGAGGGTGATAGAGCATCTTTCAAGGAGCCGAGTGTTTGTCTTTGATCGCGGTGGAGAACTCGCATCCCGAGGTCTGGGCGGATTTCTTATTGCACTCTGAAGTTGGAGCAGAGCTAGAGTGCTTGTGGAGGATCGACAAACGATGATTTTTGAGTTTGCTACAGGCGCTGAACGTGACGCACGCATAGTGTTGACAGTTGTTGCGGTAACTGCCGTCTCTTTCCAAATGAGTAGGGGGCTGGTTTTGAAAGTCACACAATCTATGCTGTCATCGTTTTTGAAATCAAATTCTTTGCGATATCTTTTTTGATTTTTTGGAAACCTCCAATCTTTTTTTGGAGACCGCTCAATTTGTGGCTCCTCCTTTTGAAATTCCCCAAATTCTGGTAATTATGGAAGAATATTGGTGGTAGAATATATTTCCTTCCGCTAATGGAAGAGATTTTTTGGAAGGGGTTTTTTTCTTTCTTTAATTGGATCCAGTCGACCCCACCTCTCTACCCGATTTTAGGGTTCTTGTTAGAGATAATGAGTTATATGTCCGCTCGTGTCGGGTCCGACTCGGAACGGGTTATTGGGTTCGTGTCGTTCTAGGGCTACGCTCTACGCTGGAGGTACTATATATACCTATTCCAAACTTGATAGGTATACGTAGAATACCTTGAGCGGAGCCAACCCAACATTCTCAAGGTAGCAAGCGTTCCCGCTAGGTTTTTCTCCGTTCGTTCTCGTGAATCCGCACCGCCGCTGTGCCTGCTTTTTTCCCCGTCCCGGCGCCGCTTGTCCGGCTCCCGATTCGTGTTTTCGGTTCTCATTTTCCCGATCTGAGTTGTTTTCGGGGCCCGCTGTTATTGGCTGTAGAAGATCAGAGAAGCAATAGGGTGGATATCACGCCCGACTGGAGTTCTCTTCCTTCTTCAGATCTGAGATCGCCGCCAAGGAGATCCGTGCCGTTTTTTTTGTGTGATTCCGGCAGTACCAGCCCCTGTAATACCAGATCTGTACTGCACTTGAGGAAAGCTTCTGGATCTGCTTTTTCCTGCCTGTGCCGATCTAGTCCAGATCTATTTCTCTTTATGCTCTTCGCTGGATTTCTGCTGGGGTTCTTCTATCATCAAGGGAATAGTTCTCCTGCCTATACTGATCCATTTGCCTTTTGCAAATTTTGAGCAGTTGTTGTTTTGTTAGATCTTCTTCCCCGTTGATTAGAAGTGTGGATTTAAGGGAGTCTCAATGATATTAGATCTGATTAGCTACAAACCAGATCCTCTCGTTTTTGTGCGTTGTCAATCCAAAGAAGGTCTCTTAGTTGTTGATCTTGCCAGAAAATGTTGGTGCTGGATCTGTCAAAAGATATAAAGTTTAGCACCGTGTGGCTGATCTCTTGCTCACTTGTGGAGGCTGCTTATTAGATCTAGTTTCTTTGCCGACTATTTTTAGTTGGAGAAGAACAAACATTTTTCTGGATTGGATCTGAAAACACTGGGTCGTCTCCGCGCGGATCAGGTGACTTCTTACTAGTTTTTTTTTCTGTTCAAGCTAAATAGAGATGTCGAGGTGTAGCTCACTTGATATCTTGGAGCTTCAGTCGTTCGCTCCCCCTGATTTCCATGTTTGGAAAATGCACGTCAAACTGGGGATGAAAGAACGTGATATTTTCTACACAGTTCTGAGCGATTACGCCACTACCCGAGAGGGTGTGGACGTATTTCAGTGGGAAAAAGACGATGTTTTATGTAGGGATTACCTCCGAAGATCCTTATGTCCTCGTCTCGCCATGACCTACGGTGGCTGTAAGACTGCAAAGGAACTTTGGGATTGCTTGAACGCGCGCTTCTAAGAGGAGGAGGGATCGTTGAGAATTCCTCTCAGCGAGCAATTCTTTAACTTTAAATTTGATGCAAACTTTTCAATCACCTCCCAAATTGTAGAACTGGAAAAACTGTGTCTCAAGCTGGCGGTCGAACAGTCCGTATTATCCGATAGTCTCTTTGTGAGTCTGATTCTGCGCAAGCTGCCTCCTGGGTTGATCTATTTCCAACTGGAGGAGGAGACCACTCTAGATGATCTCAAGAGACTCATCCGCCTCGAGGATCAAAACAATGGACATCTGCCGGTCGACGACCCGGATCCCAGGCCATTCGTGGCTATGGTCGGGAGTAGTCACCGCAGTACATCCTCAGAGTGGTGGCTGGATAGTGGTGCTACTTGTCATGTCACTAATGACAGAGGTTTCTCTCAGAGGTCGTAACAGTCGAGGAGAAGGTGGAAAATTGCAATGGAGGAGAGACCGCTGTCACTCATGCTGGGACAGCTGAGCTGGTCCTCTCTTCAGGTAAAACTTTATTTCTAACTAATGTTAAAGTAGTTCCATCTATAACTAAAAATCTGATTTCCATTAGCTTATTAGATAAGGCTGGGATGTCCTTCACGACTCAAAACGGTAGAATGACTTTAATGGTCAATTCATATTATTTTGAGTGTGCGTATATGATCAACAGAATGTACAGACTCAGCCTAAATAACGATAGCATTAACCAAGTGAGTTCTAATCTTATTGATCCGAAGTTGTTACATAACAGACTAGGACATGTGAACTATAGGAAAATGCTAGACCTAGCTAAGAGTCAAAACATTCCTTTAGATCTGTCTATTCGATTTGACAAGTGTGAGGTGTGTGCGCAAACCAAAATCACTAGAATGCCTTTCAAGTCGGTGTCTAGAAGCACACAACTTCTTGAATTGATACATTCAGACCTCTGTGATTTCCGAAGTCATATCACTAGAGGGGGAAAGAAGTATCTAATTACCTTCATAGACGATTTTTCGAGATATTGTCATGTGTATTTGTTGAGATCGAAAGATGAGGCCTCTGAGACTTTTAAAATTTTTAAGTCTCGTGTGGAAAATCAGTTGAATCTTAAGATTAAGAGACTTAGAAGTGATCGAGGAGGAGAATATACTGCAACTGAGTTTAAGGAATTTTGTGCCTATGAGGGCATAATCCTTGAAACCACAGCTCCTTATTCACCCCAGTCTAATGGCGTTGCTGAGCGTAAGAATAAAACTTTAACAAAAATGTTGAACTCTATGCTCCTAACAGCTGGCATGCCTAATTCGTTTTGGGGAGAAGCAGTGCTTACTACAAATCACATTTTAAATAGAGTGCCTCATTCCAAGCTCATCTCTATCCCGTATGAGCTGTGGCATGGTCATTCTTGTAGACATGACACTCTAAAGACTTGGGGCTGTATCGCTTATGTGCGGTTACAAGACCTTAAGAGACCTAAGGTGGGACCTAGAACAACAACATGTGTTTATCTAGGTAGTGCAGAAGATAGTGCAGCTGACAGGTTTCTAGATCTATCCACTAATACAGTGATAGAGTCTAGAGATGCTATTTTCTTTGAACACAAATTTATCAAAGATCATGGCTTAACCGTCTCTGGGTCTACTGACGTGATTGTAGAATCTACTGTAGAACCTGAAGTTGGTCCCTCTGGCACTACTTCCCAACCTCTAGAGGTGGAACCTGTTCCTGTTAGAGCGTCTACAAGAGATAGAATCCCTAAGAATTTTGGTGAGAATTTCGTCACCTACCACTTAGAGGATGATCCATTCTCCTATCAGGAAGCAATGAGATCTAGAGATTCATTAATGTGGGCAGAAGCCATCGATGATGAGATGGACTCGCTGCTACAAAATAACACTTGGCATCTAGTTGACCTGCCGAAAGGAGCGAAAATCCTAGGATGCAAGTGGGTGCTGAAGAAGAAATTACATAGTGATGAGTCTATAGCCAGGTATAAAGCACGTCTAGTAGCTAAAGGCTATAAACAACAAGGGGGAATAGACTATTTCGACGTTTATTCACCTGTGTGTCACCTATCGACTATTAGGATTCTTCTAGCTTTAGCGTCTATCAAAAATTTCATAGTTCATCAGATGGATGTGAAGACAGCCTTCTTAAACGGAGAGCTTGATGAAGAGATCTACATGGCACAACCTGAAGGTTATGTTCATAAAGATCTAAAAGATAAAGTGTGCAAGCTAAATAAATCAATCTATGGGCTTAAACAAGCGCATAAGATGTGGCACATGAAGTTTGATCAAGTGGTAAAGAGCGTTGGATTTCAGTCCAGTCTTTCAGACAAGTGTCTCTATCACCGCTCGTTATCCAATCAAACAATCATCATATGTCTATATGTGATGACATGTTGATACTGGTTCGGATCTTGCTGCAGTGAGGATGTCAAATCCACTCTCGCAGAAGCTTTTGACATGAAGGACCTTGGTCCTGTGGATACACTGTTAGGTATGAAAGTTAGAGTTGACAAGGGTAGAGTAACCCTTAGCCAGGCTCATTATATAGAGCAACTACTTTCTACCTGGGGATATAAAGACTGTAGGCCAGTTGAGACACCGTTTGATCACAATGTTAAGTTGAGTCCTAACGAAGGGACCAACATTGATCAATTAAAATATTCTAAAATAATTGGCAGTCTCATGTACGCCACAAGTTGCGCTAGACCAGACATTGCCTTCACGTTGGCATGCTGAGTCGCTTTACCAGTAGTCCAGGCAAAGAGCATTGGGATGCCCTAGATAGGCTGATGAGATACCTGAGAGGTACCAAAGATCATGCCTTGTGCTATACTGGTTATCCTCCTGCTGTGGATGGATTCTCTGATGCATCGTGGTGTTCAGAAATTGGAAACAGCAAGTCTACCAGTGGATATATATTCACTTTGGGTGGAGCTGCTATTACTTGGAAATCCAAAAGACAGACTTGTATAGCATTGTCGTCTATGGAAGCCGAGTTGTTTGCCTTAGCTTCAGCTGGTGAAGAGGCAGATTGGATCAAAAACCTGATTCTAGACATACCCTTGTCTAGGTTCCAAGTCAACTCGTTGAGCTTGTATTGTGATAATCAAGCAGCAGCTCAAGTTGTAAAGAATGCTCTCTATAACACTAAGAGGAGACATGTACGACTGAGACATGCCTTGTTCAATTATCTAAAAGAACAAGGAATTATCACTTTGATCGATGTGCGTTCGAAGGATAATCTGGCTGATCCATTGACGAAAGGAATGCCCAAAGACAGATTAATCAAAACAGTGGGGGAAATGGGACTAAAGGCGATTTAGTTCGGCCTTAGGTCAAGACTAGGCGACTTAGCTCAGCCTTTGTCCAAATATTTTGATTAGTCAGATTTCCTTTGTCAAACAAGCATGTTGTGCTCCGTTGATGTTCTTGGTTGCTGAATACGGATCTGGTAAGTTGTTTCATTCCAAATCTGATGCTAACAACTTCATCTCGATTCGGCTATCTTGCCTTGGAGGAGAGTGTTATTCCAAACTTGATAACACGATCTGACTTGGTTGGACTTTTCTCTTGTTGATTGGTTCCATTCCAAACTTGATGAGTTCCAGTCAACTCCAGAAGAACAGTAACCGTGACATTCCATATAGGAACACAGATATAGTTGTTGCGTCTAGAAGTCAGTAAATCGTTTCATTTGGAAATAGATAACTGATTCTGCGGTTAATCTATAATACTCTATAGAAGCGTCCTCCCAGCCAACACTAATAATAATGGAAATGATAATACTAAGTTCTTTTAGTAGAACTAGATATCTGTACATTTCTAAGGTTTGAATTCATTCTAAAATGAAATTCTCTGTTGGAAATTAATAGGGCTGCTGATCTAGGAGGAGCACTGGTAGACTGGGATCCTGATCATGGTGATCTTCTAGATAATGGCAGTTAGAGTATGGTTAGACTTCCTTTTGGTATCTCTGTTTCAGAGCAATGTTTAGCTCTTCTTTTTCTTTCACCTGTTTGTTTGGACTTTTGTTGCTCTCTGTTTGATTTGGGACGCTAGGCGTTTAGGGCCTGTGCCCTGATTGTATCTGAGACATACTGTGATGTGGCTGAACTTTCATTCTGTTTATGCGTGCATACTATTTTTTCTTGTTAAGTCTAATAATTTTTAACAGGTGTCGGACACTGTTGTGAATGATTCACGTTTGGCTGAACATTTCACAAACCACCCCCTTTTCCGACGTCGGGTTCACAGCGTACATAGGAGGAGATTGTTAGAGATAATGAGTTATATGTCCGCTCGTGTCGGGTCCGACTCGGAACGGGTTATTGGGTTCGTGTCGTTCTAGGGCTACGCTCTACGCTGGAGGTACTATATATACCTATTCCAAACTTGATAGGTATACGTAGAATACCTTGAGCGGAGCCAACCCAACACTTCTTACCTATAAATATGTGGCCGGTTTTCCCCTAAGAAGAAATGAAGATTTCTGCTAGCAGGAGAATGCAGAGGAGGTCGGTCGGCCATGGCCAAACTCGGGGGTTCTTTCCTGTTGCAATCGTGTGTGTGTTTCTTTGGTCGACGATCGTCATCCTTATCGTCGGGCTTCTTCCTTATTATAGCTTTGTCGTCAGGCTTCTTCCTATTCCAATGTGTTCGGCTCTCGGCCACCGACTTCTTCTCTTGCCGCCAGATTTCTTTATCATCACAACGTGTATGGCCGGATCTTGGAGGATTCAAAATTGTCATCAATCTTTTGGGTTTTTTCCCTTCTTTTTAGCCGTATTGTATGCTTGATAAAAAAATAAAATATTTTGTCAGCACAGTGGACGTAGCCAATTTCGGGGAACAACATTATATTTGGTGTTCTTTATTTGTGGTATTTCTTATTGTTTCGTACTTATCTTTCTTCGTGACCGCATTTTTTGTCATTAGATTATTTTGAGGATCTGAAAATTATCTGATTACACTGGTTTTTCATAACAAATGGTTTCAGAGTTAGGTTCGATCGGCGACTAATTGGATGTTCCATTTCTAGTTGGGTCAGCGGTAGACGACGACATCGGTTCGCTCACTATCTTCCCAATCTTGATCTGTGAATTTATCAGGTCGCCCCGGTCTCAGTGTAGATTTTTCGGATTGGTTTCTATGGTTTCTTCTACTCCCAATGCAAAATTTGAAGTTGCAAAGTTCGATGGAAGCGCTATTTTGGCCTCTGACAGATGATGTTCAAATCACTACTTATCAGGGAAGGTCTACATCGTGTCCTATTGGGGAAGGCCAATAAGGAATGTTGATGTTACCGATCACATGTGGGAGGATTTGGATTTCAAAGCTTTGTCTACCTTACAGCTTAACTTACATGATAATACGTTGTATAAAGTTCTTTCAGAGATGACTGTCTCTGGTCATTGGGTAAAGCTGGAGAGTACATATATGACAAAATCTCTCCTCAATCGCATCTACCTCAAGCAACAATTGTACAAATTTAGCATGAAAAGAGGTTCCTCTCTACATGACCACCTAAACAGTTTCAACAAACTGTTATCTGAGTGTCTCAGCATGAATATCAAGGTGGAGGAAGATGATAGGACCGTTACTTATCCATTCATTTGCTCACGCTTATTTCTCTTTATTTTTAGGCATGCTATCATTATACTTTTGTCACTATAACTCTTATTTCTGAGTTATTTTTTCTGATCAAAAACTTCGTTTTGTGAATGCAATTTTATCATCATCTATTACCCAAGTTATTTATTTGTTACTTCTTCGTTCTACATGAGCTTAGAGTGTGTCTAATCAATCTTTTTTGATTAGTTCTCATAGGAATTCTTTTTTTCATGCTGAGTTTAGTGTATTTGCATTCATTATTGATGTGTCTGTATTAGCCAATTTTCTCTCCCGCATGCACATCAAAGGCCGAAAAGTCTTGACAGGTTCAGAATTTTGTTATGGGAGACCACCACTGGAGGTGGAGTAGTTGAAATTTTAGCTCCAAGGTGGAGCATTTCTAAGACAACCGCGTCAGTCCAGTTTGTGTGCTACTCAGAATTGAATGAGTTTTCTTATGATCCGTTCTTGACCGAAGTTCATTCAGATGGTTTCTTTGGATTTGGACCTTGGTAATCGTGGGGCCATCTTGACGTTATCTCAGACTGGTAGAGCATGTCATGGAAGAGTCGTCAAAGTGAAGATTGTTGCGGTAACTGCCGCCTCTTTCCATATGGGGAAAACTGATTTTGGAAGCCACGCAATCTATGGTGCCATCTTTTTTGGAATCAAATTCTTGGCGGTATCTTTTTTGATTTTTTGGAAACCTTACAATCTTTTTTTGGAGACCGCTCAATTCATGGCTCCTCCTTTTGAAATTTCCCAAATTCCGGTAATTATGGAGGAGCATTGATGACAGAATATATTTCCTTCCGTTGATGGAGAAGATTTTTTAGAATGAGATTTTTTTCTCCTTCCTTGATTGGATCCAGTCAGCCCCACCTCTCTACCCGATTTTAGGGTTCTTCTCACTTATAAATGTGTGGTTGGTTTCTCCCATGAAGAAATGAAGATTTCAGCTAGTAGGAGAACGCAGAGGAGGTCGGTCTGCTTTGGCCAAACCCGAGGATTCTTTCTTGTTGCAATCGTGTGTGCGTTTCTTTGGTCGGCGACCGTCATCCTTATCGTCGGGCTTCTTCCTTGCTACAGCTTTGTCGTTGGGCTTGTTCCTTGCTACAGCGTGCTCGACTCTCGACCGCCAACTTCTTTTCTTGCCGTCGAATTTATTTCTCATCGCAACGTGTACGACCAGATTTTTGAGGATTCAAAATTACCATCAATCTCTTGGTTTCTTTTTTTCCTCTTTTTTAGCCGTATTGTATGTCTAAGAAAATAAAATAAAATATTTTGTCTGCAAAGTGGACATACTCAATTTTGGAGAAGCACTTTATTTTAACGTTCTTTGTTTGTGATGTTTCTTATTATTTTGTACTTATCGTTTTTCGTAACCGCTCTATTTTGCCGTTAGATTATTTTTATGGATCTGAAAATTATCTGTCTGAACCGGTTTTTCATAACAGACAACAAAGTCTGCGGAGCACTTTTGGAAATAGGAGAAAGTGGCCTTCAAAGATTCTTCGAGGTGCTCGAAGATCTTCGAGGGAGGCGGCGTGGATCACCGGGCCGAGAGCTTGGATGTGTAGGGAGAGAAAGCTGGAGGAGAAAAGGTCTCTAAACAAAACTCTAAATTAAGGCTTCATTTGGTTTAGCGGTAGTAGTTGTAAAAGGAGTTGTTGTAAATGGAGGTTTGTAAATGGAGATGTTGAAAACTGATTGGTGGAAATGGAGATTTGTTTGGATAGTCTGTGTTTGCAGAGCTGTTCGGAACAGAGAACCATTTGACAATATAGCGGTGACGTTTTATAAAAAAAATTATAAAATATTTTTTTTGTTCTAATCTGTATATTAATTGCAGGAAATATATGTACGTCGAGGTATGCAGCAGGACAACATACATACAAACATCCAAATTCATGCAAATATGAAAATATCCAAAACATGAAATACATTTGTTGACTACGCAGATACCCCAAGTACGTTCAAGGACCATGTAGTTGTTTGGCAATCGAGTCACGCAGCACCGACCTCTCATCAATACCAACTCGAATTCCTCTGACATGATCTCCACCCGAGCTTTCATCATCTTGCCCTGATCTTCTTTGACGGCCCGCTGGGTAAATGAAAAGCTTGCCTTCTTTATGTTTACCAAAACATCATTGGCCTCCCAATTAACAATAACACCGTTTTTTAATGTTTACCCATAACGTGTAAACTGGATGAGAGAAAAAAAATCACACACACATTAACATAGACGAACACACACATAACACACGGATACATGAACACACTGTCACACACACTCACATATACACACAATTACACACACTTAACACATACACAACACATACATGAAAACACACACACAAGTGAACATACACACATTCAACACATACACTCAAGTGAACACATACAACACACCACATACACACATAAAAGTGCACATACACACATTCAACAACATACACTCAAGTGAATATAACATAGGTCCACACACAATATTGCATTTAACATTACAATCCACATTACAGTTAACATGACAATCCACACACATCCACACATACACTTAAAACACACACACAACACATCCACACATCCACACATAATACACTCAACTCATATGAACAAATAACACACAAACACACAACACACACACACATGAACACACACACAACACACATCCACACATATTCACAGACAACACACAAACACACAACGCACACACACATGAACACACACACAACACATATCCACACATATGCACAGACAACACACAAACACACAACGCACACACACATGAAAACACAACACACATCCACACATAAACTGAAAGTAACTACAGATCCGGGAAGCCACTTGTAAAACAATTCACGATGAGTATGGATGTCACACATACACATGAGCATACAATCCACTATGAGTATGGATGCAAGTTACACATAACAGTAAAACAATCTAAACAAATCACACAAAAAATGGATGGGATGCGCTGATATACCTGTTGTTGTTGATTGTTGCAGTAGTGGATAGCTTGTTGAACGGATCGGGCTCAAAATGCTGCACAAAACGGAGGGGAAGGGGGGGATCAGAGGTTTGTGAAGATGCAACAGATGCAAGAAGAGCTGTGCAGAGTACAGTACCTACAGATCCGGGAAGCTACAGGTCGGGGAAGACGGGGGTTGCGCCGAAGAATCGTCTTGCACCGTCGCTAGATACGATCGTCCTGCGCCGTCGCCGGATGAGATGCGGGAGAATCGTCCTGCACCATCTCGAAAGAGATGCGGGGAAAACCCTAAACGCGACAGACCGGAGCCCGGGAGAAAGTTTCTGCCCGCAGTTTTTTTGTGCAGCGATAAAACGCGGCGGTGAACGAACGGGAGCGGGTAACCAAGTGGAAAATATCGGGAAGAATGACGTTTTATGAAAACAGAACGCCCAAATAAACTTAACCAAATGAAGCCTTAAATAAAATACTGTAGTCAAACATATACACATGCCAATGCACATGCCTGTCACGTTTTTTTTGATACAAACTATTTTTTTGTATGCTAGTCGCCTAAAAATTTAATAAAAGCTGCAAAATTACAGTAGGACAGATAATATATTATTAAAAAAATCATCCAAAAACAATATACTTTCAATAAACCCATAACTTGGTCTGCAAGCTTGATTTGCATTCTATTACAAACCATAACTTGGTCTGCAAGCTTGATTTTCTGAGTCGTCTACTTTCAGAAAATTTCCTTCCTACTTCAAGTTCATAATTCATATTAAGCCTTTTTATAATTCGGCCCCTTTATATAATATGATATTATGGTTCTTGCGGTGTGGGTGAAATCCATTCGGCTTCGCGCGATTTTAGCAGTGGGGCGGATCCCCACCACCCGGCAGCAGCCCTGCCAAACAAATGATTTTCGCATGGAACCGCCGTGCAAAACAGGGCCCAGGTCTTGTATGTAGACTGTTGAAACCAGAATTTGATCTTAAGACGAGTCCAGACTCAGGGGGTGTAGCCCACACCTACTTCTTCTGAGCCACTGCACTTGTCTAGTGGCTAAGAACTTAGGAACAGACCCAAAGCTACAGCAAGGAGGTCCCGTCACACACTCGAAAGTTCTAAGAGAGCTTCCCCTCCTTAGAAAATGCTAGAGTCGGGCACCTTGGAAGGCACTGGAAGCCAACCAAAGCTGATCAGGGGAGGAAAAAGCCAAAAAATCAGATCCCCTCCAAAGGTATCCTTAAGGTTCTAATTATAGTTTTTTAAGTCTGACTTGCACATAGCTGAATCTCGTCTTTTAGTTCTACTAAACTCAGCCCAAAGTTGATCTGTCAACAACGAAGCTTCGCTGTTTGGGAAAGCTATTGGCAAACCAACATGTGAATTCTGGTAAAAACACTACTGGGCGAGTGGTTCATATGACTACCACTCTCCTGGGGCTGCAAGTGCCTTGATGAGGCTAGCACTCGCTGCCACCCCGGGGATGAGGGCGAGTGTGGGCCTATTTACCCCACTCGCGTCTCTCCTTCCTAAACTTACAATGGTGTGAGAGCGAAACAAGTCGGGGACTACTGGGCTCATGCCCCGACTTTCTCGCAAATCCTCGAGCTCATCACTGAGACGGAAATCGGCCAAGAAGGTCAAGCTTAACCTGACGGCTGGCGAGCCCTCCACTGTTAGTGCGGCCGTCGCCACACCTGGTCATGGGCTCACCTTCCCGACGAAAATCAGGTTCTCCCAACTCTACGAATATGAGCCACCAGGAAGGCCGGAATATAACCTTTCTAGAAACTCTTGCATGAGGGCATCCCCAGAACTTAAGGGAGGTCCAACAGATTTGGGCAAATCCCATCGCAGTGACTCCGTCCATCCGACGGTCTGGGCGAATTCCCTCGCTGATGATGCGAGTACTCGCGCCACCCCCACTAATCTCGGGCGGGCATCAGGTGGTTCTTGAATTTTCAACCCGCCACTCATTCTTCCTAATCACCGAACTAATCTCATATTGTTCTCTATAGCTTCTACCTTCGGGGTCACCGGCCTGGACAACCTCCCTCCGAAGTTGTCGGCTTAAGTTCCCCCTCGAGACCTTACTCATAGCAGTGTACTCGAGGACCTCTGAAGTCAAAGAAACATCTGAAATGGAATTCAAGTCGCCACCACCCTCCCCGAACATGGTCGAAGACTTTTTAGGTGACTCAAGTGATCATGAAGGAATGAAAAGACGAATGACTGACGTCCTTCGGAAGTACGGGCTCATGCTGCGAGAGATGTAGGAGGAGAGGGCTGTTAGCGAGCAGCGGCTGAGCCACCTCGAGCAGGAATACACGCGGCTCGCGATGGATGAGGCGAGTAGCAGGTGGCGAGGCGACATCCCCGGGACAGCTCCTAGATCAGATTGAGGAGCATCTACGCCCTGGGCACCTCGATCTTAGCTCTGTCCGCGAGTACAATAATCCTCGCCGACCGCTAGAGACGGGGGCGCGAGGTCGGAGAAGATGGAAATGTCTCTCATTCTGAGTCTACCGGCTCTCGCAATCTCCCGCTTCCTCGTTGGTCGTTTCTAATGTTTTTGTTTCTTTTATTGAGTTTCTGAAGTTGAACCTTCTATGATATCATGTATATATATATATATCTTTTCTATTGCTCTCAGCGCGCACTTTCACTACTTTGAACTAAAATTGTTACTCGCACTTGTCTTAGGCGATCACGATGTCTTGCTTTTATTTTTTGCCTTTATTTCTCTTTTCGCCGTAGTGTCGCTCTTTGGAGGATGGGGCTCACCAGTGGGTAGGGAGAGGTTTGGGAGTCACTCTGAGGTCGCGAGTCTGGAGTCGCTAGTTGACCTCCCGCCTTCCCTCAGCCCGCCTTGATTCTCTCAAGGCTTCCTCTATAAATAGTACCCTCCCTTAACCTGATCTAACCGCATTTATTGCTCTTCATCTCTCTGCATCTTCTTACCTTTTACACTTGCGATCAGCATTTGCACGCCAGCTCTCGCTCGAAATGACAGGTGACGGTGCGACGACCGATGACAGGTAAAAGTGCGTGAAACGATTCGTCGATTACCTCTTCCCCAATGACCACTTGGTTGAGGGGGAGTCGCTACTAGAAAATTGATTTTTAACTACACATTTTTTGTCAGGGTTCCAAAATCGTAGCTAATACAACACTAGTATTAGCCATGATTGCAAAATTGTGGCTAATACTTAAATATTAGCCACAAAAAAACGAAAAATCGTCGATAATACTTAAGTATTAGCCACAAAAAAATGAAAAATCGTGCATAATACTTGAGTATTAGCCACAAAAAACAAAAAAACGTGGATAATACTTAAGTATTAGCCATGGTAAGAGAAATAATGTGGCTAATTCTCAAGTATTAGCCACGACAACAAAACTGAGTGGCGTAACTAATTAGGCACGACACTTCCCTAAACCTTTCTTTTCGGGAAATAAGAGACCTTTCCTTCCATGACCATTGAAACCCTTCTTCTATCGAAGATCTTTAGTCATGACTTCAAATCGTGGCTAAAGGTCTTTCTCCATGTGACTTTTATCACCCAAGTTTTTTACCGTGGCAAAAAATATTTAGCCACGGTTTTAGAGATTTTGCCAGGGCAAAAAACCCTAGTCAAAATTATATTTTCTTGTAGTGAGTATTTGTCATTCGTAGCAGATTACGTCCTGCAGTTGTTTGTCCCTCACCCCCTCGTCCAATGAAGCGATCAACACGTACTATGACGATGAGCTCATGTTCCCCATCTCGCACTTCGAGGTGGGGTTACGCCTTCCGCTATGGCTTGAAGTCCGCCAAATCCTCAATTATTTTGGCGTCGTTCCTGCTCAAGACCAACACCATTTCCATAATGGTTACATTCACTTGCTTTTTACGCGAGGAGCGAAACGAATTCAATCTGACCATCTTCCGCAAACTCTTTATCTTTCGGGCGATGAACGACGACGTCACGTTTTTCTCCAGTTCGCACTTTAAGGTATACGAGACTGCCAATAAGCACCACCACTGGGTGACGAAAATCGTGTTCATTAAAGGGAACCTGAGCAACATCCCGTACTCGACGACTCAACAAGACGAGGTTGTATCGTTCCCCGCCGGTGGGAGACCAAGATGCCGACCTCCACAAATTCTTCCTCCACAAGAATTTCGAGGTCGCCCACCTGAGGCGACATATCGACTCGCTACCTCCCTGTGTTCCCTGGCGAAGGTATGAGACTCTTCTGCTTCCTTCAAGATTTCGCTGTCAAATTTTTCCTTCAACTCTTTCTTAGCGGTGACATGATGCAGGGGAGAGGTTCCTTCCTCAGAATCAGCCTTTTGTGAGCGCCAAGGCCTCTGGGCTCGCTCTTGCCGAGACCGCCGTAGCAACATGCCGCAAAGAGTCGGAGGTGCCCGTCTCCAGCAGCGGTAAAAGGGACAGACCTGGCTACTCTGTCTCCCTCAGGGCCTCGCTCCCTTCCTCGGAATCAGCCTTTCGTGAGCGCTAAGGCCTCTGGGCTCGCTCTTGCCGAGACCGCCGTAGCGGCATGCCGCAAAGAGTCGGAGGTGCCCGTCTCCAGCAACGGTAAAAGGGACAGACCTGGCTACTCTGTCCCCCTCAGGGCCTCGCTCCTGTTAGGAATTGGCTCCACAAATTCCACTGAACAGTCAAAAATACAAGAAAAATAGCGTCAATATTTTATAACAAGATTATCAAAATAATGATCAACGTCCGATACAGAAACGCCGCGGAGAAGCCGGACACGCTCGATCCGCGGGAGAGAGGACAATCTTGACTGCAATCCGCTAGCACAACGGACGCACAAGGTTCACCGAACCTTCAAAGTCGAGGTCCGACGTTCAACCCCGCACCACCCCCGCCACCGCCACCACCGAGAACAACGCCGCCACCGGAGAGAAACCTCCGTCGAGGCTAACTGCACACGCGCACGCCGTCAACACCGCGTCTCTCTCCACTCCCTAGAAGGTCCACTGCAACGCCGGCGAGAAACTCCACCAAGCCCGACGGCAACACCTCTCTCAACGAGCGCGAGAGAGAGGAGAGAGGGGGACGGCTTACTCCACACAGGCGGGGCTCTCTCGTTTCATCCTGTCTGAATTCCTATATATATATATAAATATATATATAGATTAATGAAAGCATGCGGAGCATGCTTTCATTAATTTATATATATATATATAATATATATATTATAATATATATATATAATATAATATATATATATATACAAAGCATGTTCCGCATGCTTTTGTATATATATATATATATATAAAGTGGCTCGGTCCACTTGAACCCGGTAGGAGCCAATAAAATCAACAAACACCACCTTGGCTCATACCTTGGTTCCACTACCACCACCACCTGCACGAAGCACACAACTGCGCGAAGCACCACCTCAACGATTTGAGGCGTCAGCCGACCTGCTCCAGTCGACTCATCCCTGCTCGGCTCAACCTCTGAACGTCGTCGCAACCGGATCGCAAAAACTGACTCGTCGAACCCGAGTCCCTGGAAGGCGATCCACTGCACCACCACGACTATCACATCTGTCGGCCGCAGAAAACATGGGCTCACCACCTCGCATTGTGTTCCCCATCAGCCAGTACAAACTACCGTGCTTCAGAGCTCGCATGAGCACGGTGCGCCCTCGCCTCACCGTCAGTGTTGAAACCGGAAAACCGGTCTCTTGTGGAGTTCGACCCTTGGGGAAGGGGTGGCCGCGCACCTACTTCACTCCCGTAAGAAAACGACAAAGAAAAGAAGAGACAAGGACTAGACCAAGGGCCCGGCGTGGAGGTCCCACCACACACCCGGAAGATCTCAGAGCGCTTCCCCTCCTTAGCCAAATGCCGGGCTAAGGTACCTCAGAAAGCGCTAGTAGGCCGGGGAATCAGTAAAAACGTGCCTTCTGAGGTACCCCTTGGGTCCTATTTATAGGAAAAGATGGCCTGCCAATATACAACCTTCACTGTTTTCGAGGACTGCAGGCAGACCAAAAGGGGCCACACAGTAAAAGTGTGCCATGGCCAAGATGCGAGCTGGACCTGAGGGGGCACTCGCTCGGCAAGGGGTCCGACTCGCCTCGCCCTGGGCCTAGGCGGGCACGGACTCGGCGGACTGTGCTCGGCTAGCGCTGGGCTCGGCTAGACTATTGCCGAGCTCGGGCTCGGCACGACGATCGCCGAGCTCGGACTCGGCACGGAGATCGTCGAGCTTGGCTCGACTATCGTCGAGCCCTGTTTCCGCACCCGAGCTCGGTCTCGGCATGCCGGACTTCGTTCGGCCATCGCCGAGCTTAGCTCGACTATTGCCGAGCTCGGGCTCGGCAAGCTGGGTCCAAGTTGATCTGAGCCGGCCGGTTCAACCCCTGTCGACCACTCGCGGGATACGGGGTTGTACATAATCCCCGCTCTTTGCGAGGTTGGGACAAGCTCGGAAAGAAACATCCAACCCCATGGGATCCGGCGAGTGCGACAGGGGCAAAAAGGAATCTTCTGGTAGGCCCCACAGGTAGCTATATATATGTACCCCTGCGCATCTGGCTGACCTTTGCCCTTCCCCAAATTCTGACAAGATGCCGCTCCCCAAGGAAGTCTTAGAGCGACTCGCACGCTCCCCCGCGAGGAGATCGCTGCCCAGGCCGCGGGGCTGACCAACCTTGAAGCCCCTGCTCGCCGTTTTGCCGATTTCAGCTCGGCCAAGCGGGCGAAGCCCCTTCCCCCGGGGGCCGAACCCATCCTGGCCGACTTTACTGCTGCCGCCTTGGGGAACGGGGCCGGTTCCTCCAACCAGCCAGTTCTTGGCTCCTCCACTAAAAACCTCGTGGAATTGTCTTCCGACCGGGAGAACAGCGGCGAAGCGTCCACCCCTCGGACCAAAAGTGCTCCTGTCAACTCGCCACGGCAGGATCCCGAGGTTAAGGAGCCGGGCTCGCGAGAACTGGCGTCGCCGAGTCGTCTCCCTTCCCTTGGCAACCCTCCCCTGGATCCCTGGTCGTGGGGAGGGGCGCCGGGATTATCCCCCCCGTTCCCGGCTACCAACTCGCTCCTCAAGAACTGCTGGGGCGTGGCAAGGACCTGCGCCACTTCTCTCCTCGCGCCCACCCGAGGAGCCAGGCTCGCGCGGTAAGTTTCCGGCATTGCTCTTCTGTTCCGTGGATTTTTGCTTTTCTGACCGTCTTTCAATTCTTCACCCAGAATTTCCCGGGCGGACGGAGGACGACGAGTCCGTGGATCGACCTCCTTACTCGCCCCTCCCTTCTCCAAGCGCCCTGGACGCCTTCCTGGACTCCGAGGTGGGCAGCCCTGAACGCGCAAGACGGGAGCGGAAGGTTCTCAAGAAGCTGGTGCGCGAGCTCCACGACCTGCGGAAGGACAACAACAGGCTGCAGTGGGAGTGCTCGCGTCTCGCGGACGGTGCTGGAGTCAGCCTGGCGTTCGAGGAGGCGTCTTCCCTGGTGCTGATGGACGAAATCGACGAGAACCTGCGGGTGATAAATAGGAACATGGGGCGGCTTCGCGAACTTCATGCGCGGCGGCCTGCGACGGCGGGCCGGCGAGACCGGGGAGAATGAAACGGCTCTTCTGTCAGTCGGCCGGTACTCGCCCCCGCCCTCGCATGGTCCTCGCGCCCCTATTTGTATTTTTCCTTTTATTTACTCTGAATGGTCTGCATGTAATAATCTTGGAACAATTTTTTAACTACTTTGTATATGTAGACGCTTTTTCAATATTTTGGCGGGTCTTTTCGAATTCCCCCTTCGGGGGCCTGGTTGGCTCGCAGGACTTGCGAGGAGAGGATGGCGAGGTGGCGCGGCGAGATCGGACCGATCGGCCGACTCGCCCTCTCTCTCGCCCTTCTTTACCTTCTTCTATAAATAGACCTTCTCACCTACCCCCGAGGCACGCTTTTATTGCTTTCGAATCCTTGCCTCGCTTCTGTCTTCCCGAGCTCGCGCTTTTCTTTTCCCCTGCGACCATGGTCAAGACCAACCCTGATGCGGACGGTCGGTCTAAGTGCGCCCAGCACTTCGTGGATCATTGCTTTTTCGAGGGGCACATTACAGAGGAGGAGCTCGTCGAGTTCACGGCGGCGTTCGTCCCCCCCGGCTTCCAGGCTCGCAGGCCCGCCGAGCATGAAGCCATCAACTCCTTCCCGGAGGGCGAGCTCGCCTTTCCCATCTCGCACTTCGAGGTGGGACTGCGCCTCCCCCTCTGGCCAGAAATCCGCCAGATCCTGAAGTACTACGGTGCGGTGCCTGCGCAGCTGAACTCCAACGCCATTGCTATGATGGTGGCGTTCGCCTGCTTCCTCCGCCGGGAACGAATTGAGTTCAACCTCGCGGTGTTCCACAAGTTGTTCTCTTACAAGGCTACCCCCGACGGGGTCGCCTACTTCGGCGGGTCCTTCATCAAGGTTCGCGAGCTGGCGAACAAGAATCACAACTGGATGACCCGGCTCGTCTTCATCAAGGGCGAGCTCGGCAACATCCCCTTTCGCCCCCTGCAGAAGAGCGAGGACATATACCGTCCTCCTCCTTCCCTGTCCGGTAGCGACGCCGACCTCCACAAGTTCTTTCTCCACAAGGACTTCGAGGTCGCCTTCCTCCGCCGCGGCCTTGACTTGCTTCAGCCCGTTCTCCCGGCGAAGGTATATCTCGCTCAGCCCTCTCGCGGACTTTATCGAGGTGGATCTCATGTAATTTTTTCCCTCCCTCTTCTTTTTTGACTAAGTCTTTCTCTGCAGGGGAACGGGTTCTGCCGGAGCATCCGCCGTTCGCCGACCCGGGGATATTCTCAGACCCTCTGGAGCTGGCCCGGGCGGCGGCACTGGCTTGTCGCGAGGAGCAACCGCGAGTCCAACCCCCCGGCAAGAAGCGCTCGGAGTCCGGGGGGTCGAGCTCGCGCCCCGATTCTTCGCTCCCCAAGAAGAAGAGGGCGAAGGTGGTCTCGCGCGGACGGCTGCACCTTCCCTCGTCTCCCGCCAAGTTCATGAGCTCGCCGAGGCTCTGTCCGACGAGCCGCCCTTGAGTCCGCTGAAAGAAGCCTCCTCCCCCCGAAAGGGGAAGAAGAAGAGCGGGCCGTCCTCCGATTCTACCGGGGAGGACACCGTCCGCGAGCCCAGTCTGCCGAAGGATCACCCCAACTTCGGCAAGGGGTGCAAGAGCAAAGATGCGGCTGGCGAGCCCATCTTGAAGTGGGACGAGGGGGCTCACCGAGTTTCCGTCTCCACTCGCGCCCCCTCCTGGGGAGCTCGCCGGCCGCCCACCGCCCATGCCTTGCTTGCTTCGCTTTCGGCTTCGGCCTCTACAGCCGCGACAGCGCCGAGTCGTACAAGAAGCTTACCCCCAGTCAGCTCGGCTACGAGGGGATGCAGGCCCACCTGCGGGCCTTCGAGCTCTATCACATGATGGTCCGCCGCGGCTTCCAGCTCAGCAACGCCCTGCTGACTGCCGAGCAGGAGCGCGACCTGGCGAAGGAGAGCGCGGTCGACGCGGAAAGGCGGTTCGGCCTCGCGGACGCTCTACTCGCGAAGTCTGTCGGCGACCTAGTAATCACTGGATACCTCTATTTACCTTAAGATTATTCCTGCGCGTGTTCTGAACTTTTAATCTTACAGGACGCCGAAGCCGCTAACGCGATGCGAGACGAGATAGCTCAGTTGCGGGCTCAGCTCGCTGAGCGGGAAGCCCAGCTCGCCGATCAGAAGACATATTCCCAGGAGCAGGAGGCTGTTGCCGCCCGGCTGGGGGCGGAGGTGGAGGAATTGAAAGAGAAGAATAAGGGGCTCCTGGGAGAGGTCCTTCGCCAAGCCGATGCTCTCCTTCCCCCGGACGCCAGCGAGCCGGCCTTCCCCTTCAAGAGGCCTCGGGTGTTTGGCGAGGCTGACGTCGCGGAGCGGCTGCGAGTCAACTCCGTCGAGGCTGCCGAGTGTCTTCTACAGGCCATGAGGGGGACGGGGATCTTGGCGGAAGGCTGCGAGGAGGTCACCGTCCGGGAGTTCCTGCCAACCCTGTTCCCGCCCAGCCCGCTCAGCGAGAAGGAAGATAGTTTTGACTCGCTCTTTGCTGGGGTGAGGGAGAAGGACGCTCGGCTCGGTGACGAGGAGGACCGCCATTCGAGGAGGGAGGGCGAGAGTTAACTTTGTTTTCTTTTCTCTGTTTTTTTTGTACCCTGCCGAGGCGGGCCTTGTAAACCTGTAATGATAAATCAAAGATATTTTTGCACAATTTTGCTATCTTCTTTTTGAGCTCACTTGCGATGTTATACCCGCGCGCTAGGTAGAGCGACCTCGCCTGTAGAATGTCTTGAGTTAGGACCAGCCCCCGCGGTGCTCGCGGCGAATCCCTAGGACACGTGCTCGCGCCATGTCCTACTCGCGCCTCACCTTCCCCTGAGTCTGGGATAGGATCAGGGCTTCCTTAGTAGCGAGCTGGAGAGTGAGAGGAGGGAGGGGGGGGGGGGTAGGATATTCCGAGCTCGCCGTCTTAACTGGCGAGCTCGCGCCCTGGTATTTTCCTCGGGCCAACTCCCAGTCTCAACTCCAGGGTCGTAGCGATGTCCATCGAGACTCAGCCGTGCCAGCTAGGTGGGAGCCTGGCAGGGGAGTGACGAGACCTAACCCCAGAGCGAGAAGACTTAGAAACTTTTGCCTTTCCCGGGTGCTACCACCGGGCCAGTCAGCTAGGTGAGAGCCTGAGGCGGGTGTTGAACATCCTCCGGGCTCAGCCCCAGGGTCATAGCGATGTCTATCGAGACTCGGCCGTGCCAGCTAGGTGGGAGCCTGGCAGGGGAGTGACGAGACCTAACCCCAGAGCGAGAAGACTTAGAAACTTTTGCCTCTCCCGGGTGCTACCACCGGGCCAGTCAGCTAGGTGGGAGCCTGAGGGCGGGTGTTGAACATCCTCCGGGCTCAGCCCCAGGGTCATAGCGATGTCCATCGAGACTCGGCCGTGCCAGCTAGGTGGGAGCCTGGCAGGGGAGTGACGAGATCTAACCCCAGAGCGAGAAGACTTAGAAACTTTTGCCTTTCCCGGGTGCCACCACCGGGCCAGTCAGCTAGGTGAGAGCCTGAGGGCGGGTGTTGAACATCCTCCGGGCTCAGCCCCAGGGTCATAGCGATGTCCATCGAGACTCGGCCGTGCCAGCTAGGTGGGAGCCTGGCAGGGGAGTGACGAGACCTAACCCCAGAGCGAGAAGACTTAGAAACTTTTGCCTCTCCCGGGTGCTACCACCGGGCCAGTCAGCTAGGTGGGAGCCTGAGGGCGGGTGTTGAACATCCTCCGGGCTCAGCCCCAGGGTCATAGCGATGTCCATCGAGACTCGGCCGTGCCAGCTAGGTGGGAGCCTGGCAGGGGAGTGACGAGACCTAACCCCAGAGCGAGAAGACTTAGAAACTTTTGCCTTTCCCGGGTGCCACCACCGGGCCAGTCAGCTAGGTGAGAGCCTGAGGGCGGGTGTTGAACATCCTCCGGGCTCAGCCACAGGGTCATAGCGATGTCCATCGAGACTCGCGGCCGTGCCAGCTAGGTGGGAGCCTGGCAGGGGAGTGACGAGACCTAACCCCAGAGCGAGAAGACTTAGAAACTTTTGCCTTTCCCGGGTGCCACCACCGGCCAGTCAGCTAGGTGAGAGCCTGAGGGCGGGTGTTGAACATCCTCCGGGCTCAGCCCCAGGGTCATAGCGATGTCCATCAAGACTCGGCCGTGCCGCCAGCTAGGTGGGAGCCTGGCAGGGGAGTGACGAGACCTAACCCCAGAGCGAGAAGACTTAGAAACTTTTGCCTCTCCCGGGTGCTACCACCGGGCCAGTCAGCTAGGTAGGAGCCTGAGGGCGGGTGTTGAACATCCTCCGGGCTCAGCCCCAGGGTCATAGCGATGTCCATCGAGACTCGGCCGTGCCAGCTAGGTGGGAGCCTGGCAGGGGAGTGACGAGACCTAACCCCAGAGCGAGAAGACTTAGAAACTTTTGCCCCTTAGGGGTTTAAGCTGAGAGCCCCTTTACCCCCACTATTTTGACAGAGCATAAAATACGACAATGAGATTTGTTTTCATTCTTAAAGCCGAGATATTTACAATATTTTCAAGGGTAGAAACGTTTCAGATCATCGCCACTCCAAGTGTGGCTGAGGGTGTCCCCTCTTATATCTTGGAGGCGATATCCCCCCGATTTCAAGACCTCCTGCACAATGTAGGGGCCCTCCCAATTGGGGTGGAGTTTTCCCACAGCGGCTGATCTTCCTGCTGCGTCCACCTTTTTCAAGGCAAGGTCCCCTTCCGCGAACTGCTTGACACGGACGTGCTTGTCGAAATACTTGGCCATCCTTCGCTTGGCCTCTTCCTGCCTGATGACGGACAAGTCGCGTAGTTCTTCCACCATATCAAGGGAGAGTCGAAGCTCCTCCTCATTCTCTGACCTCCATTCTTCCCTTCCGGTCCCTGCCTCGACGACCCGAGGCGTCTGGACCTCGAATTCGATAGGTAGAACGACCTCGCAACCGTGAGAGAGTTTGAAAGGTGTCTCCCCTGTGGCCGTATTGGGGGTGGTCCTCAAGGCCCAGAGGACTGATGGAAGCTGTTCCACCCAACTTCCCCTCAAATTCTCCACTTTCTTTTTAAGAGGTTCACTATGATTTTGTTGGCCGCTTCCACCTGCCCGTTGCTCCTGGGGTGATGGACAGAAGCAAACCGAAGGTCAATCCCTAGTTGCTCGCAGAAACGAATGAACTCCGCGCTGGCGAACTGAGGTCCGTTGTCCGTGACGATAGCTTGTGGCAGCCCATGCCTGCAGATGATCTCTCCCCAGATGAAGTTCCTGACTACCTGAGAGGTCACCTTGGCTAGAGCCTTCACCTCCATCCACTTAGAAAAATAATCAATCATGACCAACAAAAACCTCCTCTGCCCGCTGGCCTGGGGGAAAGGTCCTACGAGGTCCAGCCCCCATATGGCGAAGGGCCACGGTGCCATGATGCTTCTTAACCTCTGAGCCGGCTGGAGCTGGAGCGGGGCATATAGTTGACACTTATGACATTTTTTCGCGAATTCGGCTGCATCCTGACCGAGGGTGGGCCAGAAGTACCCTTGCCTGACGATCCTCCCTTCCAGGGTCCGACTCCCCGAATGACTCCCACATTCACCGGAATGGACTTCCTCCAAAATTTTGTGCACCTCTCTTTCGGCCACGCAACGGGCCAACATCCCTGAGAGGGTTTTGCGGTACAGCTGTCCCTCACGTAGGAGGTAGTATGCCGCCTTGTGCTTGAGCCCTCTTCGGTCCATCCCCTCCGGGTATTCTCCGGTGGACAAGAAGATGACGAAGGGATCCATCCATGAGGGGTGCTGTTCTACTTCCATTAGCTCCCCCTCCTCGATGGAAGGTCGGAAGAGATCCGTAATGGTGCCTCCCATCCGGGGACCGTGCTTTGCTAGCTGGTCGACTGGCTCGTTTTCCCCCCTTGGCACGTGCTTGATTGAGAAGGTCTGGAAGGTCCCAATGACTCCCTTACCTTCATCAAATAGAGCTGCAGGGTGGGCTCCCTTGCCTCAAACTCCCCCTTGATCTGGGAAGCCACCACCATGGAGTCAGTGAGGACCTCCACGTCATGCACCCCCAAGTCTCTTGCCAGGCGCAGACCTGCGATTACAGCTTCGTATTCGGCTTGGTTGTTGGTGATAGGAAAGTGCACTACCACGGTCTGCTCGATCTTTATCCCTTGGGGGCTTTCTAAGATGACCCCAATCCCTAAAGAATGCTTCCCCGAGGCACCGTCCACCCTGACTTTCCAGGGGAGGGGGCGAGTGAGTCTCTCCTCCGCCACCTCGACCACATACTCTGCCAGGAAGTCAGCCATAGCTTGGGCCTTGATTGAGAGTCGAGGGACGAAGGAGATGTCGAACTCGCTCAGTTCCACCGACCATTTGGCCAACCTACCTGAATGCTCTACCCCCTTGAAGATGTTGCGCAGGGGGTGGTCGGTCACTACTCGAATTGAGTGTGCCTGGAAATAAGGCCGAAGCCTTCGGGCTGAGATGATTAAGGCGAAGGCCAGTTTTTCCAGGATGGGGTAACGGAGCTCGGCCCTCTTCAATATCCGACTCACATAATAGACGGGGAGTTGCCTCTTTCCTTCTTCCCGAACCAAAACCGAACTCAAGGCTTCAGCCCCGACCCCCAGATATAGGAATAAGTCTTCCCCCTCCTTGGGCCCTTGGAGCAGGGGGGCCTGAGTCAGCTGTTTCTTTAAAGCCTGGAATGCCTCCTCGCACTCCGAGGTCCATTCAAACCTGCGACCCCCTCTCAAAGTTTTGAAAAACGAGGAGCACCTCTCTCCGGCCCGGGAGAGGAATCTACTCAGCCCTGCCAACTTCCCTGTCAGTTGCTGTACTTCCTTGGTGTTTTGTGGCGACCTTAGCTCCAAGATTGCCCTTACCTTATCTGGATTAGGTTCTACCCCAGCGGGGGTGAGAAGATGCCCTAGGAACTTTCCCCGGCTTGCCCCGAAGACACACTTCAAGGGGTTCAACCTCATCTTAAACTTGCAGAGAGTGGCGAAAGTTTCTTCCAAGTCCTGGATGTGGGAGTCGACATCCAAGCTCTTGACCATGAGATCATCCACGTACACTTCGAGATTCCTCCCCTTCTGCTCTCGAAAGACCCTATCCATCATTTTTTGATAGGTAGCCCCTGCATTCTTTAGCCCGAAGGGCATCATTTTGTAACTATAACATCCGTCCCCCGTGATGAACGAGACGTCTTTGACGTCAGGGGGGTGCATCCTGATTTGGTGATAACCTGAAAAAGCATCCAGAAAACTCATTACAGGGAAACCGACGACGCCGAGTCAACCAGCGCGTCGATCCGAGGCAAGGGATAACAATCTTTCGGGCATGATTTATTAAGAAGAGAAAAGTCGATACACATCCTCCACCGGCCGTCTCCTTTTTTAACCATTACAACGTTGGAGACCCAGCCGGGGTATTGGATTTCGGATATGAAGCCAGCCTCGAGGAGCTTGGCGACTTCCTCTCTGATTGGCTCGGCGAGCTTGTCCGTGATGGATCTCTTTTTCTGCTGGATGGGGGGAGCCTCCGGGTCCAGGTTGAGGCGGTGGCAGACCACGTCGGGGTCGATCCCTGGCATCTCCACGGCGCTCCAGGCGAAGATGTCCACGTTCCTCTGGATGCACTCCAGCATCCTGCCTTGAGCTTCCGGGGTCAGGCCTCCGCTGACGCGGACCTTCTCCACCCTGCCTCCAATGGTGAGGACCTCCATCTCCTCCACCTCTTCCGCTGCCTCCAGACGGGACTGCTCCTCCCATTCCTCGATACCTCCCCTTCCGGGGGCGAGGACTTCTTCCTCAGCCTCCTCGACGGCCATGGCTTCGGCCGACCCCCGAGTCTCTTCTCTTCCGCGACCTCCCCCCGAGCGTGGCACTCCGCCTCCATTTCTTTGTCAGCCTCCTGCTCCTCCTCCAGCCTCCGCCCCATCTCCTCGGCCCCCTCCAACCAAGAGATGGAGTTTACCGCCGAGACGTAGCACTCCCTTGCCTCCTTAGGGTCTCCTCGAACTCGGATCTGGACCCCCTCGACGTTGAGCTTTAGACACTGGTGGAAGGACGAGGGGACGCAGCGGAAGGCGCTGATGAGGGGTCTCCCGAAGATGGCGCTGTAACTGCTAGGGGCGTCCACGATAACAAACTTGCAGTTGCGCGACTGCCCCCCTAGAGTGACATGGAGTCTCACTCCTCCCTCGACTTCTTTCCTCTCCCCTGAAAAGCCGAACAGAGGCCCGTCCGAGGCCAACACCCTCCTGGCCTCTACCTTCATCGCATCAAACGCCTTCTTGAAGATGACGTTGACCGAACTCCCATTGTCCACGAGGATCCGGGAGACAGTGAAATCCTCGATGGCTGTCTGGATAACCAGCGCATCGCAGAAGGGGTCCTCGTGACCCGGCAAGTCCTCTCTGGAGAAGGTGATTTTCTCCTCCGGGGGAGGGGATTGGGATGTGGAGCCAACGCTCCTCCGGTACATAGTGTGGAGGCTTGACTTACGGGAGGCCTCGATCCCGGCCCCCCCGTGGATCGCTCCGATCCTTCCCCGGGTGCCCACATCAGCCCGGTCTTCACACCGATCCCCCTCCTCCCGAGGCCGGATCTCCTCTATCTGAACTTCCTGATGGTCTTGTTGTTGCTGTTCCCTTCTCCCCCTCATCTCGAGGAACTCCGGGCACGTGGATGTGAGGTGCCCCTCTTCCTGATGAAAGTCACAATAGGGCAGGTCCACCCTGACCTCCCTCCTTCTCCTCGGCTGTCCTCTCCTCCTCCCCCTCATGGCAATTGCCATTGCCTCCTCCTGGTCGGGGAGAGGGGGTCTCTGACCCTGCCTACCCCCCTGGGGGTTGTACTGCCCTCGGCCACCCTGGCGGTTATCTCCTCCCTGATAACCCCTTCGTGGTGCCTGGTCTTGCCACTCGGGCCTCCATCCCAGACGGTGGGTCTGCTCCGGACGCACCCACCTGGGTTGCGGCTGCTGCTGCGGCTGCTCCCTCTGTCGAGGTTCAGCCCTCCTCTCCTCCTGAATTCGGCCACCCCTTGGCCTTTCCTCTTCCACGGCCCACTTGGCCAACCTTCGCGCGAACTCTGGATGTGCTGCCTCCATTTCGGCCTCCCTGGCCGCCCTCTCTAGAAGCGCCTCAAAAGACACTGGAGGTGACCTCTTCAGTTCCATTGCGAAGAACCCGGACTGGAGGCCCAGGGTGAAGGCCACCATCATGGTGTGTCCTGGCATCTCCTGAACTTGGGACAGTTCCTCTTGGAACCTGTCCAGGTAGCTCCCCAGGGTCTCTCCCACCCTCTGCTTGATGCGGAACAAAGACTCCGCCTCCCTCTTCCTCTTCTTAGAAGTGGTGAATCTCAGCATGAAACCCCGTCGCAGATCCTCGAAGCAGTAGATGGACCCGGTCGGGAGCTGGTGGAACCACTCTCTCGCCTTTTCCCTGAGGGTGATGGCGAAGAGTCGGCACTTGAAGCCGTCTGACATCTGTCGAATGGAGACCATGTCCTCGAACCACTGGATGTGGTGGACCGGGTCTCCTCTCCCGGAGTAGTAAGTCATCTCCGGCTCGCGAAACCCCTCGGGAACGGGGGCTGAAGAAACGAACTCGCTGAAGGGGCTCCCCCCCTCAGCCGGGCGAGTCGGGAACTCCCTCCCTGCCGTCTCGCCGAAGTGGTACTCGGCGGCCGAGCCGGGGAACAGAACTCGCCCCTGGAACTCGCGCTCGCCCCTCTCGGCGGGCTCCTTCCCTGGTCGCCTGAGCGGGGCGTCGTCGCCGAGTGCGGGAACGGCGACCACCGGGACAGCCGGTGTCGCACTCTCAGCTCGCATGCCGAGGGCGGTCCTGACGAGCCCGAGGATCTCCTCTCTGAGCTCCGCCGGCATGCTCGCCGCTGGGGGTGGGGGAGGGGGTGGCGAGTTGCCCCTGCCTGATCCTTGTCCCTCATCTCCAGTCATCGGGCCTGTAGGAGGTTTTCTCTGCTGACCACTCTCCACGCTCACCGCACCAAAATGTTGAAACCGGAAAACCGGTCTCTTGTGGAGTTCGACCCTTGGGGAAGGGGTGGCCGCGCACCTACTTCACTCCCGTAAGAAAACGACAAAGAAAAGAAGAGACAAGGACTAGACCAAGGGCCCGGCGTGGAGGTCCCACCACACACCCGGAAGATCTCAGAGCGCTTCCCCCCTCCTTAGCCAAATGCCGGGCTAAGGTACCTCAGAAAGCGCTAGTAGGCCGGGAATCAGTAAAAACGTGCCTTCTGAGGTACCCCTTGGGTCCTATTTATAGGAAAAGATGGCCTGCCAATATACAACCTTCACTGTTTTCGAGGACTGCAGGCAGACCAAAAGGGGCCACACAGTAAAAGTGTGTCATGGCCAAGATGCGAGCTGGACCTGAGGGGGCACTCGCTCGGCAAGGGGTCCGACTCGCCTCGCCCTGGGCCTAGGCGGGCACGGACTCGGCGGACTGTGCTCGGCTAGCGCTGGGCTCGGCTAGACTATTGCCGAGCTCGGGCTCGGCACGACGATCGCCGAGCTCGGACTCGGCACGGAGATCGTCGAGCTTGGCTCGACTATCGTCGAGCCCTGTTTCCGCACCCGAGCTCGGTCTCGGCATGCCGGACTTCGTTCGGCCATCGCTGAGCTTAGCTCGACTATTGCCGAGCTCGGGCTCGGCAAGCTGGGTCCAAGTTGATCTGAGCCGGCCGGTTCAACCCCTGTCGACCACTCGCGGGATACGGGGTTGTACAGTCAGAACTCCATTTCTCGCTGCAAAACTACAGCTATTGGAATCCAATCTGCCCAACGAAATCAGATTCCTGCGCAGCTTAGGTACCAGATGTACCTGATCAAGTCTACGCATAGCTCCGTCATGCGTCCTCAAGTTCACCGTACCAATCCCCGTGACCTTACATGCTGAGCCGTCACCCAGAAAGACCGACCCAGATGTCACCTCCAGGGAACTGAACATCGCCGCATCTGAGCAAATGTGTTGCGAAGCACCCGAATCCAAGATCCAGCTATTAGAGTCACCTTGACTCTCAGTGACGCAATAAAAACCGTCATCTCCTTCCAGGTCGAGTGTCACCATGCCCGCATCTTGGACATCCTTCGAAATTCCAGAACTTCCTGCACGCTGCGGACAATTTCTCCTAATATGACCAACCTGTCTGCAGTGGTAACACGTCACTGCCTTCTTCGACGCCGACCGAGCTCGTGCACTGCTCGATCCTTTGTCAAAACTCCTCCCGCGTTCATGCGCTACTACCAAGATCTGTTCACCCCTAGGAGTGGGGTCCTTGAACATCTGACTGGATAACAGCGCCGACGTGACTTCTTCCAGCCCCACCGTATCTTTCCCATACAGGAGCGTAGTCACCATGTGCTTGAAAGACGCCGGGAGCGAGGTAAGAAGCAAGAGAGCTTCGTCTTCTTCCTCTACCTTCGAGCCAACCACATGCAATTGGCTCAGAAGACCGTTGAACACATTGAAGTGTTCCTGCAGGTTGCCACCTTCCTGCATCTTCAACGCATAGAGGCGCTGCTTCAGCAACAATCTTGTCGTCACGGATTTTGCCAAGTACAGTCGCTCCAGCTTCTCCCAAAGCTCGACTGCCGTCTCTTCAGTCCCGATGTTGAAGAGCACCTGGTCAGCAACACACATCCTGATTGTGCTCGTGGCTTTCTCATCAAGATCCTTCCATTCCTCATCTTTTACTGTCGTGGTTAATTTGTCACGCCCCCGCAAGACTCGAATCAAACCTTGTTGAACCAACATATCCTTAACTCGAATCTGCCATAGGCTAAAATTCTCACTGCCATCGAACTTCTCTACGAAAAATCTGTCCAAAATTGCGTTCTTTCCTGCCATGACTGTCCCCGACAAACTAGAAGACCTGATTTGTTCAAAGGTCGGATCTGAAAGAGTGGGAAGAGGACCTAGTCGTTCACCACCGCAGTCAAACCCTTCCTAGAACGTCCAATCACGGTCGTCTACCGAACCTCCCTCTGATACCACTTGTTAGGAATTGGCTCCACAAATTCCACTGAACAGTCAAAAATACAAGAAAAATAGCGTCAATATTTTATAACAAGATTATCAAAATAATGATCAACGTCCGATACAGAAACGCCGCGGAGAAGCCGGACACGCTCGGTCCGCGGGAGAGAGGACAATCTTGACTGCAATCCGCTAGCACAACGGACGCACAAGGTTCACCGAACCTTCAACGTCGAGGTCCGACGTTCAACAACCGAAACCACCGCCACCACCGGAGAACAACGCCGCCACCGGAGAGAAACCTCCGTCGAGGCTAACTGCACACGCGCACGCCGTCAACACCGCGTCTCTCCACTCCCTAGAAGGTCCACTGCAACGCCGGCGAGAAACTCCACCAAGCCCGACGGCAACACCTCTCTCAACGAGCGCGAGAGAGAGGAGAGAGGGGGACGGCTTACTCCACACAGGCGGGGCTCTCTCGTTTCATCCTGTCTGAATTCCTATATATATATAAATATATATATAGATTAATGAAAGCATGCGGAGCATGCTTTCATTAATTTATATATATATATATAATATATATAATATATATATATTATAATATATATATATACAAAGCATGTTCCGGATGCTTTTGTATATATATATATATATAAAGTGGCTCGGTCCACTTGAACCCGGTAGGAGCCAATAAAATCAACAGCTCCCTCAAAAGAAGGCCAAGAAGGTGGCTGTTCCCATGGAGAAAGGCACCCAAAAAGACCTCCGGGGCAAAGGTAAAAACGCAGAAGTCACGCAAGCGGAGTGTCAGGTCGCGGGAGGCGAGCTGGAGCCCTCAGAGCCCCGAGAAGACAGACTGCCCAAATCTCATCGTAATTTCGGATTGGGCTAGAAAGTCATGGACAATATTGGTGAGCCGCTGGTGCTATGGGACGAGGCAGCGAATAGAATATCCGTCTCCACACTTCTCCCCTCTTGGTTGGAACGGCGGCCACCTAGCAGGCACGTTTATGCTCTCGGCTTCGGGCTCTATGGTCGCGAACATGCAACGACCTATGACGACATGACCATGCAGAGACTCACCCACGAGAGTTCGCGACCTCAGATGCGTTCCATTAACGACATGACCATTGCTTCGTTTGGGGCGGCGGTGGCGATCGTGAACACGGTGGTCATGAACTGTCGTTCGTGGGCGTCCGACCTCATCTAAAAAAATTGCATTTTATGCTCAAAATTGGGCTTTGTTTGGTGCGGCCTTTTTGCTTCGGTGACTTAGGTCAAAAATGCCATTACCATGGAATATATGTCTGACAATACAAAAGTTATGCCCGCTACCTAGAAAATAAACTAGTTTTGAACATAAAATGCATGAATTTTTGTAGGTAAGGTCGGGCGTTCACAAACGACGGTTCATAACCACCGCGTTCACGGCCGCCGCCACCGTGCCAAACGAAGCTTAATTAGTTTCTTTGTAGCAGTCATAAACTTTGTCATGTCAAACATACATTCTATAATTATGATTTTTTGATCAAATTCATCGGAGCAGATGAGTCGCGCCAATCGAAGTGGAGTTCCTTGAGTGAGTTTGGGCGTTCACGAACGGCGGTTCATAACCAAAACATACCGACAACGCCTTCCCAAACTGACCCTAAAATGTCTTTAACTCTTAACCCATTAATTTTGGATGATGAAAAAACAATAAAATGAGTGTCAAAGCGGACGGGATATAATAGAAACTGTATGTAGGCCGGTGAAATTAGAACTTAGAACTGATTTCATCATGAACAAGTCAATGAAAGTGATTGATAGCAATTATATATAACATGGTTACGTTCACATAAATCAAAATAGATTCTTGGGTCTGCCTTCTCTGATGTCTTTGACTTTAATTTGAGGGCATGATTCCGTAGTAAACGTGACAGTATATGGGTCCACTATTTCAGTGATATATGCGGGCAGCCACTTTATGCATTTATTGTGAACATTCACTATTTCAATGATATATGCGGGCAGCCTCTTTAGTTCTTTGTTACAATTTTTATGTATTTTATAAATTGCTTTAGTATGTGTTTTTTATTTTATTTAAAAAAAATGTGTCATCGTCGCCTCAATTCCTATTAAGCTTTGTAATCAATGAGAGGACAATTTTTTTTTCAAGGAGACAACGAATGACGGGTGGCATTGGAGAATCCTGTGTGCACGGCTGCTTGTGTGTGTTTTGGGATTCAGCCAACTGCAAGAAAATACTTCAGCTGGTTGAGACAAATAAAGAGAAATAGGAAGCAAAATGGGATGTTAATAACTATAAGGAATTCTAATGCTAAGAAGACCAAATAATCACTAACTTTAAAATAACAATTCTCACAGAGGACTTATCTACTAAGAAAAAAATATCCAAATTTACTAATATCTAATTCACATGAAGATTGAAGAGACTAATTCATAGCATTCTTAAAAAATAGAACCTAGCACTTTCTTGAACATTTCATAATGAAAAAAATCATCATCTCATCATCCATACAAAGTAATTGAAGACTAAGCTTACAAAATTCAACAAGTCCCAATTCTGAATTCAATGTACAGGTAAAATGAACATGAATTGGAGCGAGTCAAAGGATTGCTTCAACTTCTTCTCCTATTTAATAACCCTATAAAAATAAGAGCAGTCCGGTGTACAAAGCATCCCCGCATAGCGAGGGTTCGAGGAAGGGTCCTTCCATAAGGGTGAAAAGCAAGCAAACTGTACCCTGCATTTTTGCAAGTGACTGCTTCTAGGACTCAAACCCGTGACCTCAAGATCACGCGGCAACATCTCAACCGGTGCGCCGAGGCTCCCCTTCAACTAAAAAAATTTAAAATAAAAAGCTAAAATATGATATCAAGAAAGCTACCTCCTTTTATGATAGCATGCATGGATTACAAAAATCTACGCTAATATTAAACGTTTATACGTCACGGTATTTGTTTTGTTTTCTACACCGAAATGATCTGAAGTCAATGGTTTAGGAAAAATATTAAGTTTGGCCATCAATAATGTGTAAGAGAATGGCTTTCTCCCAGCTGTATATCAATAATGAAAATGTTCAGTTAGAATAAGGTAAGTGTCTCTGGTAGTTGCTAGGTCAGTGTTTTCTTATTGTCAAACAATATTCATGAGCTCCAAGCCTCCAAGTAGAAGTTTTAAAATTGAACTTCTCTTTCCTATGATCCTTTCTTCAATGACATTGCTTATTAGACTGCATGTTAGAGAATCAACACTAAGAGTGTTATTTTGAACTTTGGCTTGTTGATTTTATTGGCTCCTATCCGATTCAAGTGGACCGGACCACTTTATATATATATATACAAAAGCATGCGGAACATGCTTTATATATATATATATATATATATATATATATATATATATATATATATATATATATATATATATATATATTAATGAAAGCATGCTCCGTAATCTATATATATATATTTATATATATATATAGGATAGGAATTCAGACAGCAAGTGCAAGCCGCCTGGTAGACGGAGTAGAGCCGGCCAACAGGAGGATCAGCTCTCTCTTGTTCGTGCACTCGGAGCGGTCGTGGCCAAGGGTGTTCGTCGCCGGTCTTGGAGGAGTTAACCGCCGGCGTTAAGAGAGTTGTTGTCGGGCTCGGTTGGAGTTGCTCGCCGGCGTTGCAGTGGAGAGACACGCTGTCGACGGCGTGCGTGTGTGCAGTTAGCCTCGACGGTGGTGGCGTTGTTAGTGACGGTGGTGGCGTTGTTCTCCGGTGGTGGCGGTGGTTGCGGTTGAACGTCGGACCTCGACGTTGAAGGTTCGGTGAACCTTGTGCGTCCGTTGTGCTAGCGGATTGCAGTCAAGATTGTCCTCTCTCCCGCGGACCGAGCGTGTCCGGCTTCTCCGCGGCGTTTCTGTATCGGACGTTGATCATTATTGTGATATTTTTGTTATAAAATATTGACGTTATTTTTCTTTGTATTTTTGACTGTTCAGTGGAATTTGTGGAGCCAATTCCTAACAAGTGGTATCAGAGGCAGGTTCGGTAGACGACCGTGATTGGACGTTCTAGGAAGGGTTTGACTGCGGTGGTGAACGACTAGGTCCTCTTCCCACTCTTTCAGATCCGACCTTTGAACAAATCAGGTCTTCTAGTTTGTCGGCGACAATCATGGCAGGGAAGAACGCAACGTTGGATAGATTTTCCGTAGAGAAGTTCAATGGCAGTGGAAATTTTAGCCTATGGCAGATTCGAGTTAAGGATATGTTGGTCCAACAGGGTTTGATTCGAGTCTTGAGGGGGCGCGACAAATTATCCACGGCGGTGAAAGATGAGGAATGGCAGGATCTTGATGAAAAAGCCACGAGCACAATCAGGATGTGTGTTGCTGACCAGGTGCTCTTCAACATCGGGACTGAAGAGACGGCAGTCGAGCTTTGGGAGAAGCTGGAGCGACTGTACTTGGGAAAATCCGTGACGACAAGATTGTTGCTGAAGCAGCGCCTCTATGCGCTGAAGATGCAGGAAGGTGGCAACCTGCAGGAACACTTCAATGTGTTCAACGGTCTTCTGAGCCAATTGCATGTGGTTGGCTCGAAGGTAGAGGAAGAAGACAAAGCTCTCTTGCTTCTTACCTCGCTCCCGGCGTCTTTCAAGCAGATGGTGACTACGCTCCTGTATGGGAAAGACACGGTGGGGCTGGAAGAAGTAACGTCGGCGCTGTTATCCAGTCAGATGTTCAGGGACCCCACTCCTAGGGGTGAACAGATCTTGGTAGCGCATGAACGCGGGAGGAGTTTTGACAAAGGATCGAGCAGTGCACGAGCTCGGTCGGCGTCGAAGAAGGCAGTGACGTGTTACCACTGCAGACAGGTTGGTCATATTAGGAGAAATTGTCCGCAGCGTGCAGGAAGTTCTGGAACTTCGAAGGATGTCCAAGATGCGGGCATGGTGACACTCGACCTGGAAGGAGATGACGGATTTTATTGCGTCACTGAGAGTCAAGGTGACTCTAATAGCTGGATCTTGGATTCGGGTGCTTCGCAGCACATTTGCTCAGATGCGGCGATGTTCAGTTCCCTGGAGGTGACATCTGGGTCGGTCTTTCTGGGTGACGGCTCAGCATGTAAGGTCACGGGGATTGGTACGGTGAACTTGAGGACGCATGACGGAGCTATGCGTAGACTTGATCAGGTACATCTGGTACCTAAGCTGCGCAGGAATCTGATTTCGTTGGGCAGATTGGATTCCAGTAGCTGTAGTTTTGCAGCGAGAAATGGAGTTCTGACGGTGAGGCAAGGGCGCACCGTGCTCATGCGAGCTCTGAAGCACGGTAGTTTGTACCGGCTGATGGGGACCACGATGCGAGGTGGTGAGCCCATGTTTTCTGCGACCGACAGAGGTGATAGTCGTGGTGGTGCAGTGGATCGCCTTCCAGGGACTCGGGTTCGACGAGTCAGTTTTTGCGATCCGGTTGCGACGACGTTCAGAGGTTGAGCCGAGCAGGGATGAGTCGACTGGAGCAGGTCGGCTGACGCCTCAAATCGTTGAGGTGGTGTTTCGCGCAGTTGTGTGCTTCGTGCAGGTGGTGGTAGTGGAACCAGGGTATGAGCCAAGGTGGTATTTGTTGATTTTATTGGCTCCTACCCGATTCAAGTGGACCGGACCACTTTATATATATATATACAAAAGCATGCGGAACATGCTTTGTATATATATATATATATATTATAATATATATATACATATATATATATATGTATATATATATATATATGTATATATATATATATACATATATATATATATATATATATTAATGAAAGAATGCTCCGCATGCTTTCATTAATCTATATATATATATATATATACGCCTGGTAGAAGGAGTAGAGCCGGCCAACGGGAGGATCAGCTCTCTCTTGTTCGTGCACTCGGAGCGGTCGTGGCCAAGGGTGTTCGTCGCCGGTCTTGGAGGAGTTAACCGCCGGCGTTAAGAGAGTTGTTGTCGGGCTCGGTTGGAGTTGCTCGCCGGCGTTGCAGTGGAGAGACACGTTGTCGACGGCGTGCGTGTGTGCAGTTAGCCTCGACGGTGGTGGCGTTGTTCTCCGGTAGTGACGGTGGTGGCGTTGTTCTCCGGTGGTGGCGGTGGTTGCGGTTGAACGTCGGACCTCGACGTTGAAGGTTCGGTGAACCTTGTGCGTCCGTTGTGCTAGCGGATTGCAGTCAAGATTGTCCTCTCTCCCGCGGACCAAGCGTGTCCGGCTTCTCCGCGGCGTTTCTGTATCGGACGTTGATCATTATTGTGATATTTTTGTTATAAAATATTGACGTTATTTTTCTTTGTATTTTTGACTGTTCAGTGAAATTTGTGGAGCCAATTCCTAACAGGCCTTCACTTGGAACCGCCGAAAAGTTGAGGTGCATGATGCATCTGTAACTTTTCTATATGCTATATATCTAAACCTTAATTCGGATTATAGTCTCATGATATAAATCAAACAGTAAATCAAATACGGCTTGAATAGAAAAGCAGTATGTGAGATAGAACATCCTTTATGCTGCAAAATCTTAAACTTTTAAAAGAGATTATGAATTTAATTCATTATAGAAACAGGAAGGAGATAACCTCGTTTTTTGTCATGAAAATTTTAATAATGAATTTAACTCATTATAGAATCAGGATGAGCCTAAAAAACAATAGAGTCATTTCAGTTATGGAAGATATAATAATAAATTAAATTCATCATTATTGTTTACAAGAAGATGAAATACATTAAATTCACACTTAATTTTGACAACTTCCAATTAAATTCTCATAATTCATTCAAATAAATGTATTAATGGTGTTACAAGTGGGACTCAAACTCATCCTAATTTATTTACTAAATATTGGTCCAACTCATTATAAACCAATATCGTAAATTTATTAAATTTATTAATATTTTGATAGAATTAATTTCGGAAGATATTAATCGACTTTATATTATTTGATTTGGTCGAATCAAATAATTGATTAATGATTAATATTTTCTTACAACATCACATGCCTAAATTATGACTGCACGCTAAGGGGTCGTCCTGAAAGGACTCGACCAAGGCATGGACTGCAGACCCTTTGATAGCAATCAGTTCTACTATTGAAAAATCTCACACGTAGTGGTGCACATAAAGCCTGACAGACCCAGTTTAGGCCTGAGTCTACAAGGCCCAGGCTTTTTATGCTTAGGCCCAGACCTTACAATAGCCAGACCTAGGCTCCTGTATAAATGAGGACTAGCAGAGCCTTTTCGGCAAGGCCTAAACCCGACTAATGCAGGCCTACCCAAGGCCGATTTTTTCAAATAAAATTAATTTTTTATAAATATTAATTAATATAAATATATTATCTAAGACATACATATTAAAATTTAAAATAATTGATAAAATAAAATGTGATATTTTATTCCATATTGAAAATATTACAACACACAAACGAGTCAGCCATCAATCCCGAGAAAAATTGCTCAAACTTATAAAACACACAAAATCTCACAACTCTCAATCTACCCACCCACAATTAGTAAGGTGTCAAAGCATCGTATGTCAGCTTACCCAAAATAAAATAAAATACATCATTAATACTCAATTTTCATCGACCAAATTTAACGAACTAGATTCTTCTTCAACTGACGAGGAGCTGTCTTCGATGGAAGCAATATGTTGTTCTCTATTCGCCGCGTTCAAATAATTTTTATAGCAAATCTTTAGCGACTGTTCGTTAAGACGATTCCGACGTTCATTCAAAATCCTGTCACTAAAAAAAAATGCAGACTCTGAAGCTACTGTACTAGCTTGGACAGTTAATATATCACGGATCATTAAGACCAAAGTAGGATATGTGTTAGTTTTATTTTTTCACCATTCTAATATATTAAAATTTTCAATTTCATTCTTAGTCATATACTCTCTAAATTATATTTTGTTGTATATCCTAATTCATTTAATATACTAGTAGTTTGTGTTTTTTTTTCTACATGCAACCTCATAAATTTCATTTTGAAAATCATTTGTTATTTGTACTTGTGTTGAATCATCTCGCGGTCGCAACCCATATAAATAATAATAATAATTATAGAAATATGTAAAAACTATATTAAAATTTAAAATTATTGAATCTTCAAAATTCGAATTATTTAAATCCAGGTGTAAATCGTTGTTATGTGCAGAGCACATTTGGCTAAGTGCAAACTGAAAAAAATCAAATTCCTTTTTTTCTTATAAACTTTAGGTGCAGCTCAAGCTCTCCTTTCACAGTTCTCCAACGGTAGACAGTTGTTCTAGGGTTTGCTTGTTTCCATTCGACGTCGTTTCCAACGTCTCCTTCCACCACTTCTTCCTCCTCGCCGTCGAAGCTAGCAGCCTCCGCGCGGCGCCGCCCACCTCCTCTGCCTAGGGGTGTGCATAAAAACCGGGCCCGGGCTAGGCCCGCCCCGGGCCCGGGCCGGGCTATGGGGCCTAACAAGGCCCCATATATGAGCATTTGCCCGGTGCCCGGCCCGGGCCAGGCCGGGCAAAGCCCGGTTTCTAGGCCCGGGCTAAGCCCGGGGCCGGGCCGGGCAAAGCCCGGGCCCGGCTCCTACGCGCCTTTTAAAACTGCGTCTTTTGGGGGCATTTTCAGGAGAAGTGTTAAACATGAAAGTTGTAGATCTCGACGATATCTACAACTTTCATGTTGAACACTTTTTGATATGAAGTCGTTTAGGCCCTCGAAAATGCATTTAAAAGACGCAGTTCAAAAAGACGCGTATTTCTTTTTAAAAAAAAATATTTTTTTTTATAAAAACGGGTCCGAGGTAAGCCCGGGCCCGACCCGGCCCGGCCCTGGGGGCCTTAACAGGCCCCCTCCCGGAGCCAGAAGCCCGCCCCGGCCTGGCTGCAATCAGGGCACGGGCCCGGTTCGGGAAAGCCCGGGCCTGGGAGGCCCGGTTTAGGGCCGGGTCCGGGGGGCTTTTTGAACACGACTACCTCTGCCCCATCATCTTCGTTGTGTACAAATTCTTTTCGGAAGAGGCCGACATCCAGATCATGATCTACGCCGCCGCCACCGGCATCCCAATTTCCGACATCAAGCTCGTCGCACGCGCCCTCCTCCTCCGATTCTATGTCGCCGACGTCCTTGCGGATAGCTACAGGATCTTCCGCGCTTGCCAGCGGAGGCGGGTCGTGGTGAGCGAACCCAACAGTGATGGTGGAGCCATTTGTGAAGGAGTATTTTGGCGGGGATAGAGTGATGGGGACAGCCGGAGGCTCTCCTTCCCTAACATTTTGAGAGCTCGTTAATTTTACATATTGTAAAGATATATGAAAAATATGAAATTTGTGTGTGGGGTGGGGGGGGGGGGGGTAAATTTTATGTTGTAGCAGCTCGAGTTCCTGTTCATCTTCTTGGTAAAAAATTTCTTCATTCGTTCATCTTATTCGTTGGCTTAAAAACTCATGTTTTATTTTTTGTTATTCATCAAAAGGCGCCAGTATTTTTTTCTTCCTTATTTAGCAGAGTTCATGTTTTCTTGGTTACAAAACTTCATATTTTTTCTTCATTATTTAGCACATTATTAATTCACATTTTTTTATATAATTGATATGCAAATTGTATTTAACATTTTTAAATTTGCACCTAACCGTAAAATAAATTTGCACTTAACATAAGTCAAGAAAGAAAAAAAAAACACAACATTTGCGTGAGAGTGATAAACGGACGCCCGACGTCTTACAATTTCCAGAAACGGGGCTTTTTACGTGATCAGTACGGCGCCCTTCCGAACATTTTTTGTTTTTCCGAGAATACCCTTGAAATGGCGGTTTTACTCGGCCGCCTCCTCCCTCGTTCCCCACACGGTTTTTAGCACGCAAGGCTTCGCCGTCAGTCGAGAGAGCCGCCGCTTTGCAAGAAGAAGGTTCAACCATCAGCTCAGGTCGCCGCGCTGCATTATGGCCACCCTTAAAGATCTCAAATCCCTACGCCAAGGGTTGCCGTCTTCCAGTGCTCACATAAACAATCTACAAATCATCCTCTCCGCCCTCTCTTCTTACTCCCCACCCCATCTTTCACAAGCGGCCCTAATTTCCATTCATTCGTTTTTTCTTCCCACCCTACTTGAAATCCCCTCCATTTCATCTCTTTCCAAGAAACCAGGATCCGTAGGCCATTTAGGTATGCGTCTTTGTTTGAATTGTATTTGTTTAATAATGATGTAGTTTTGAACGAGTGCTAATAGTTTATTCTGTGGTGATATATTGATTTAGCATGCAACAGTGGATTCAATTATGGAATTTTTGAAGCAGGATAAAGAAGGGAGGTTTAATTCTTCTGTCGACCACAAATTTCTTCAGAGCATAGTAAGTGATCTTCAAAAATTATTGATATAATTAGCCTATGTGTAGAAGATTTAGCTGGAATAATTGTCTAGGGCTTTTTTTGTAACTGACCACATAATTTGATGTCATGTTAATTTAAAATGACCGTTGTTTGATTTGCTTCGGTCTTTATATAATATTTACATGATAGTTTTAGATGAGTGATAGTCAGACATCAATGAGACTTTGGCGCTAATCACCCTCCAATTAGGAGTTTTTGCACATTTCATCTTGCACTCTACATATTCAATTAAGAGGGTGCAAAATGCCAATATTAAAGCCTTTTGAGGGTACAAAGTGTCAAAATTAAATATTCATGGTGTAATGCGCAAAAACTTCATTTTTGGAGAGTGCTTAGTGTCAAAAGTCCGACATCAACAGATTGGGAGTGGCATGTGAAGATATCAATGATGTTTTATAGATAAGGTGCAATCATCATTTACATACTGTAGATGCTTTTGAATAATAAGATGATCTAGACACATAATATTTACAAATAATGCTGTCATTTAAATAAAATTGGTTGAAGCATCAAGAAAAAAAAAGAGAAGACCATTGCTATCTTTAACTCTTCTTTCACTTTTTTTGGTTTCTTTCAATCTTTCTCTAATATGGTATATGAGATAATTTTTTACCCAATCATATATTAATGTTTTTTTCTTTCACATTACCATGACTTTTATTTCATTCTTTGCTAATTATAGTTGAACATATTGAATATCGGAGTTGCGGGGGGAGCATGTAGATTATAATTTTGGGTTCTTTTTTTTAAAAATTAAGGTGTCATTATGTGGTTTACTGTGCCCTTTATATAATGTTATAAACTAAACCCTTGATAGCTTCAACAAATATGGTTCACTGTTAGTTTTGTGATAAAATAATGTAAGTTATGTGAATTTTTATGCGTGAAAAGTGAAAGCTGACTGTATGAGATTTTTATGATCACTTTTAGTGGATTGATTTAAAGCATATCATGTGTTAGTGAAAATTATCATACCTACACACATTTTGTAAACCCTTTAACTTCTTTCACTTTGGGCTTTAATTTAACAAAAAATAAATATTGCCTTGAATTAGAGCAATGATCCAGACAGTCTGGATTTTCATGTGATAAAAAGTAGGCTAACTATATCTCAGGCTCTCAGCATGATTAGGAACCCTCAAACACTTGAAAAAACAGAACATCATATAATCAGAGGAAGAAAATATGGAATGGCGCACAAGGCTCCAACACTAATGGTGAGACATGTGGTGGCATTGATACACGTGTTGATGGTAAGCGAAGCACTGCCGCCTGAATAGACTCGAGCTGAATCATGAGTCTTTGATATCATATTATCATGCTCAAAATAGAGAAAAAGAGTACATGGATATGACAATAGATGATATAGAGACGAGACTAGCAGTTCCCCCTGATCTTGCTTAGCTTTTATTTCAACATGGAAGTGATGGAAAATCCTTTGTAGTAATTGCAAGGGAAAGAGAATTTGTGAAGATCTGCACCAAAAGGGTCCATTACTCTCAGAAGTGATTAATGATGGTTTCTGATTTGATATTTTGCAAGTGAAAATAACTAAAATGAAAACATAGTGGTTGCTTTGGAATCAAAAGATGAGAAGATTTCATTCATCTATATCATTACAGAACACTATTCATTAGCAATGAAATCCTTAATAACATAACCTAACAAGAACAACAACGTACGCCAATTATGAATAGAAGTTGATGCGGAATGGAGACGCGGACCTGCAGCGGAGGACGAGTTTTGGGCCCGTTCGGGGACAATTGACAACTTACCATATATGACATGCCGGATTGATGATCTGACTCCGTGGATGCGTCTGGCATGTCGTTCCGACATGATTTCATATATTACTTTGTTATTTTTTGCATTTATATTGATGTAATCGGGTTACCACACCTCCGACCAATCATAGTTGTTGATGTTGGGATGCACTAGTTCTCTCCTTATTATAAATAGAGTGTTAGGGTGTTGTTTGGGGCTAAGATTTTCGAGATTGTGAATCCCGGAATCCCGCGATCATCCCATGGTGCTGACTCTGTGGAACCCTAGGTGACGATTCCTAGGCATTTATCTTCCTCCTCAAGGTAATACCTAACCCTAGCCTTCTTTTCCCCACCTCTAACCCCTCTACCGCCCCTCCAAAAGCCCCCCATAGCAGCCGCTGGCCTCCCTACAGCCCTGCTATTTTTAGCCGCCTGCAGCCCCTCTTTTTCCCTCTCCAACAGCAGCTACCAGCCCCTCCACCACTCCCAACAACAGCTGCCAACCCCTCCCATCACCCCACAACCACCACCATCTATTTCCCCTGCCTCCACAACCACCGCCGCCCCTCCCTTGAGGCACCCAACCGCCCGGTTTTTCTACCGACGCCCCATCCCATGGAACCACCTTCAAGCCTCCATTCTCCATCGGATCTATCCAAATCTGTGAATTCCAGCCCAGATCCAGCCACCCCCACCTCTCCGATCCACCTCCCACAGTCCAGATCCGCTCCCAAATCACCAGATCTACATTCCCGCATCCTGATCCCATTCCCTGAGCCAAATCCACTCATCCCTCACATCATACCGCCACCGGTTCCTCTCCGGATCGTTCCTATTGTGTCGAATATCTCCGGATCTGATCTTCTACGGCAGCCCCTGTGTTTTTTGAGTTGTTATTTGTTTCTCAATATTAAACTTTGGTGATGTGATTTTATATTTGTTTGGATAAATAATATCGTAGAATTTTGTTCTCGATTTATTTTGTGATTTGCAGGAACTTTTCGCCCTATGTTGTTAAAGGCGCACCTCAGGCGCTCCTAAGGCTCTAGGCTCACCAGACTCAGAGGTTTGCGCCTTCGTGTGGCTTTTTCGCGCCTTTGGACATTAAAGACGCGCATGTGTGTTATTTTTGTTGTAAACTTTTTTTTTTTCAAAATAATGCAAGAACTCATTAATTTTTATACGATTTAGTGTTCTTGAAACATAATCGATCGTTGAGACTTAGATATGATGCACGCGACCATTTTGATTTTATTTTTTAAAAGATATAAATGATAGTAATGAATGACTAACGAGTAGAATATATAAAGAATCTGTTCAAAAAGGTGAATTGATGTTTGATGTTTATTATTTAAAATGAATGTGGTCGCGTCTTGCCTTCTTCGGGCGCGCGCTTGTGCCTTGAGCTTTGCGCCTAGGCTCCAATACCCTTTTGGGCCTTGGCGTGCCTTTAATAACTAAGTATTCGCCACACACTCTCTCTTTGGGCCTCCACACGGAGGAAAGTCTAAGATGCTTGCCTAAAGAATTATTTTGATTTTGCTAGAATTATCTGCATGTAGTTTGAATATTTATTGATTAATTTGAATTCGCCGTCAGATTTGCATTGCATGTAGGGTTAGAGCATCGTTCATTTGCCGCCTATAGATTCTCCTTGCGTCAAAAGTCTATATATAGTTCAAAAGAGGCTTCAGCTAGAAACATGCATTAGACCGGGGTTCATGTCAAATACATAACTACATAAGTGATCAGCCTCATATATATATTTGGCTGCAAATTCCTAAACAAGACTTTCATTTCAAATAAATCTTTTTCTTTTTGTATTGTGATTGTCTACATGATATTAGAGCCACACAATCAAAATCGGTGCACCATCACCAATTAATTCCTCCTAATTTTTGTAGTACTCACATATGCTTCTCCCTGTACGTCTGGGTATTCGCCCGTTCTCCACAAATGAGATAACTCTCCTGTCTTTTTATATGCCTTCAACGAACCATTTTTTCGCATCCTCTGCCTACGGGCATCACATCTCTCTCAATGCATGTTGTTACTCCCTACCTCAATTCCCTACTGATCGCCCGAGACTCGCTGCCCAACACTTGCGGCGTCTTCCTGTGACAACTTGAGTTTGCATGTCACTGGACCCGGTGTATACACACTGCATTCGTCGACGATTGTCTCTCGTGCTCTCCTAAGCTCGCCAACACTTGCAGGAACTCACCCTCCTTCACGACTGCTAGCGGGACCTCGCGGGAACTCATGGGACTCACAATTCTTCTCGGTTGTTTTCTCTTAAGCTTGCAAGGTACTCGCCGACTCGCATGACCTCACAGGAGCTCGCCGACTATTCCTAGGAACTTGTAGGAGCTCACCGATTGCTCCTAGGAACTTGCAGGAGCTCGTCGACTGCTCCTAGGAACTCGCAGTTGGCTCGCCGACTTCTCCTAGGAACTCGCAGTTGGCTCGCCGACTGCTCCTAGGAACTCGCAGTGGCTCGCCAACTACTCCTAAGAACTCGCCAATTTCTTTTTGTTACATACTGCTCCTCCTTGGACCCCGTGGGTTCACTTATTCAGAGCTTGCTAGATCTCTTTTTCTTCTTCGCTTGAGCTCGCATGCCTTCCTCCCCCCTGTTTTCTCCCGAGCTCGTCGCAGCTCTTTCTTAGATGTTTTTCTACAGAACTCGCGGGACCTCTATTTCCTCTCCTCCTTTCTCGACAACGTCTCATCACGACGAATGCTTACCAGACCCTTCCCGCGTTTGCTCCAACTCCTCTCCCTGACATCAGAGACGAGCTCCACATTACAACTCTCTCTCTCTCTCACTAGGAAGAAAAACTTTATTGAGTGGGTATGCGCCCTGTCCTCCAGACCAAAGGTTCTCTTCATCATGTCACTTGTGATGCCCCAATTGAGCCTACCAAGCAATGACTTCGGGATGATGGGATGCTTACAAACATTTGGGAACCTTGCCTCTTGCCGGGGGCTCGGGCATGGTGACTCACTCTCCTCTTACATGTTTTTATGTGCTCGGAACTTCTTAGCATGCTACTGAAGCGTGTTGTGCGTATGGGTATTGAGGGGGAGTGACAGTTTACCCTTTGGCTCTGCGAATCTCTCACCCGCTCTTAGCGGACAACACACTTATTTTTGCCTGGGTGGAGAGGGGCATTTTGGCTGTTCTGTGATATTGGACTCCATCATGTCACCTGAGATGCCCCAATTGATCCTACCAAGCAATGACTTCGGGATGATGGGATGCTTACAGACATTTGGGAACCTTGTCCCTTGTTGGGGGCTTGGGCATGGTGTCTCACTCTCTCCTTACATGTTTTTATGTGCTCGGAACTTCTTAGCATGCTACTGAAGCGCGTTGTGTGTATGGGTATTGAGGGGGAGTGACAGTTTACCCTTTAGCTCCGCGAATCTCTCACCTGGTCTTAGCGGACAACACACTTATTTTTGCCCGGGTGGAGAGGGGCATCTTTGGCTATTCTGTGATATTGGACTCCTTTTCCTGGGCTTCGGGCCTTTTGATCAACCTACAAAAGTCAAATATGATTTTTGGACGTGCCACATCTATAAAGGTCGTGATGGATATGTTTGCTATTTTTGGGGTCGATTGTTGTGCGTAGTACGAGCTATATTTGAGAGTGTTTGCTTCGATTGGTCGTTCTTGTCGTCTTTTCTTCATGTATATTTTGGATCTGTCGTGGAAGAGGATCCAAGACTCGAAGGTTTGGCTTCACTCACAGGCGGGGCGTGAAATTCTTATCAAGGTCGATCTTTTCTACATTTGTTATAAGTTGCATGAAGATCCCACGCACTTTGCTTTTGGAGATGGATTCACTGGCTGCTTCGTTTTGGTGGGATGGGGGTGGCCACCGTGGATCCCGGTGGAAGTCTTGACACACTTTGTGCTAGTGGAAGTCCTGACACACTTTGTGCTAGTTGAAATCAGCGGGTGACATGAGGTTTAAATCCCTTGAGACTTTTAACTCTGCCCTTCTGGCCAAATAGATTTCCTCTATCTTATTGTTGGAGCAGTTTTTTCCATGCTCAGGCGCTGATTGTGGATGGATGGCGTAAGTTTGTTGGCTCGGAGAGGAGTATTGACACACACACACACACATGCACGGGGCTCCACCCTTATGGACAACCGCGACAGTACCCCGAAAAATAGTTATAATCAATTAATGCGACAAATAGTTATAATTACTTTTTAATTTTTGTTAAAAAAATCTTCATCCTTATTAGTTAATGTCAAATCAACTTTAATAAAATTTATGAGTTTAATGGTAGCTCCTCAAAAATACCGTTTACATGCATAATGACATTATTTCTCAAAAATACCGCTGCCATGCCTAGTGACAATCCACCATAGTAGGTATAGGAGCTCTACTATAATTTTTTTGATTATATGAATTTTCATTATTACTTGGGATATGGTGTAATTACTTTTATAAACATTGTATTTAAAATTTTTTTTTTTGAAATAGAATATAATATATGTTATTATTTTTTGAATGAGCACGGGATATATTTGGCCATTTTGAATGTTTCACGAAAGACAACTTTTTCCTTTTAATATTGTAAAGATATATATATATATCTTTACCATATATAAAGAAATATCAAATTCATGAATTTTAAACTCATTGAAATGATTACGGTCGTCGGATTTGGTATGATATTTCATCTGCCGTCGGATCAAACCGTTCCATCTCTCTTCATTTTTTTTGTAGATCTCCTAAACCTAGGAGGGGGTGACCTAAACCTACTAGGAGGCAACCTAAAACTATGTTAAAATAATTGAAAAAAATCCCTTAAACAGGCTGCCCACCAATACTGCACACCTAGAACAAACATAGCTACCAAGCCCACCAAATTAAACCCGTCAGGTTATGCTCATCATAAATTTATTCTTAAAGAACTTCCCTCTTCTAATATTTATACCAGAAAGATTAACTGAATCCCATGATGTGGGACAAAATAATTATATATAATTTTTATATATAATTTTATAAAAAAATGTAATGCATTTTCGGTTCCACCTGCTCAGCCTAACCAAAAACTCATGCGTTTTTTTATAAAAAAAAATTTAAAAAATTCAAATAATTATATATAAAATTATAAACTGATAGATAAAAAAATTATTAACTCAATTTTTTAAAAAAAATCAAAAAATTACAAATAAAAAAACTAAAAACCGCAGGGGGTGGGTGGAGCCCGCCGCCACAAAATTTAAAACCGTCGGGGGATGGCTAAGCCCGCCGTCACATAATTAAAAACCGTTGGCGGCGGTTCAAGCTCGCCGGAGGCGAGTGAAGCCTACTGTCGCAGCTCGGGTACTGTCGAACGGGGCACGGGGGGTCCCCATTACTATGCATGGTACTGTCGTGCACGCTACCGACATGGGCTGGGTACTGTCGTGCGGAGCACGAGGGCCAGAGGCCCGTGCCGGTCACTTGTATATATATATATAGGGTTAATTACTGACACCTCCCCTGGGAGTTTACATAATTATTGGTTGCACCCCTTTATCTTTCAAAATTTCATTTACCTCCCCACTAAGTGATGGAGGACCATCGGTGGCCCATGACAAGACGGGGCCCACTTTTGTCTATTCTCGCCGGAAGACTTGATCGGAGGGACAATCCGATCCCGCGAATGCGTCCGGATGTGCGCCGCAAATCTTTTTAATATATAACTTTGTTATTTTCAGTTCTTTTTTTTTTTTGGCACGTGATCGCTTCGCCAATCATAGCCGTCGATCTCGGGTTACCCTAATGTTTAGAATATTATAAATAGGAGTGTTAGAGGCTTGGAGAGACATTGCTGGTTTTGGAGAAAGTTATTCCCGGAACTCCGCGATCAAGCCACGGTGCCGATGCCGTGGAGCCCTAGGTGTCGACTCCTAGCGGTGGAACTTCCTCCACAAGGTACTACCCATCCATAACCTTCTTCCCCCCCACAAAACCCTCATTCGCAACCCCTACAACCCCCAAATCCCAACCCTTACCGCTGCCCAGAAATTCAGAAATTACTGTTCACCAGTACTGTTCATCTACCGACACTGTTCATCCGCACTGTTCATCCGCCGTTACTGTTCGCCCGCCCCCTCACTTCTTCTCCCCTTCGTGGATCCACTTCTCACCGCTCCGAAAACCCTAGATCTACTTTGATCTAGCGCTACCCTCCACCGATCTACCCCCCCCCCCCCCCCCACTTACATATTTCCTCCCTGTAGCCCGGATCCGTCATCAAATTACCGGATCTATCCACTTTCAGCCCACCGCAACCCTTCTCCACCACAGACATCCACCGTTCCGACACGCTCACCCGGATCTACCTTCAAAACCGTCGGATCTCTCCCGCCTCGGACATTCCTTTGTTTGTGAGTTGTTTGTTGTATGGACTTTTAGTTTTCAGCGCTTGGATGTTGCTTGGACTCTTCATACTTGCTTAAATATTTATTTGTGGAATTTTGCCCCGTAAAGAATTTTGATTGCAGGAAGGAGCCATTTGTGACGTGCTTAATTTTGCCCCGTAAAGAATTTTGTTGTATGTCCGACTCAGAAGAGATACCGCTGTTTTGATCATATTCTGCGCAAACAGTATATGTCTGTTGATGTTACCTTCTTTGAAGATACACCGTATTTTTCTTCTGCTTCTTCTCTCTTGCCTTCTGATACTTCTTCAATGTCTATTATCTCGGCACCTCTGCCGGAACCAGCTCTTTCCACAACTGTTCCTGTTGTGCCGTCTCTTTCTCTCGAGACAGATTCTTTGCCCTTGGAGCCTTCTGTACCTATTGTCGGGCCTCTTCTTTCTTCTGACAGTGAATTGTCTTCTTCGGATAAGAGTGATCTTGATCTTCACATTGCCCTGCAGAAGGGCATTCAACAATGCACTAAGCATCCTATTGATGCGGTTGTTTCCTATGCTCAGCTTTCCCCGACTGGCAAGCATTTTGCTCTTGCTATTTCTACTGTTATACCGGCTACGTATCAAGAAGCTCTTGTCATTCCTCAGTGGAAAGCCGTTATGGATGAAGAAATGAACACCTTAACTGAGAGAGGTACTTGGACTCTTGTTCCCCCACCTCTGGGCATTGACGTGGTTAGCTGTTGGTGGGTCTTTGTTGTTAAGTATCTTCCAGATGGTTCAGTTGATCGCTATAAGGCGAGGCTTGTGGCAAAAAGTTTTACTCAGACGTATGTGGTAGATTTCTTTGATACTTTTTCTCCTGTTGCTCGCATCAGCACTATACGCGTTCTCTTCTCTGTGACTGTTAATCGAGACTGGGAGATGTCTCAGTTAGATGTGAAGAATGTCTTCCTTTATGGTGATTTGCAAGAAGTGGTTTACATGGAGCAATCTCCTGGATATGTTGCTCATGGGGAGTGTTAGGTATGCAAACTTCGGAAGACGATTTATGGTTTAAAGCAGAGTCCACGAGCTTGGTTTGAAAAGCTTAGTGGAGTTGTTTCTCTTATTGGGTTCAGTCGAAGCTCTGCTGATCATTCCTTGTTTATATGCAAGATTAATAAAGGCCTTGTGGTTCTTGCTGTCTATGTTGATGATATTTTTCTGACTGGTGATGATAAAGAAGACATTGATCTAGCCAAACAACATCTTCGACAATATTTTGTTACTAAGGGCATGAGACCTCCGAAGTACTTTCTAGGCATTGAGATTTCACGAAAGAGCAACTCGATGGTTCTTTCATAGCGAAAGTATGCGCTAGATCTCTTAAAGGAGATCGGTCTTCTTGGCACGAAATATGCTCGTTGTCCAATGGCGGTTGGAGATGATAAGGGGTGGACTGAAGATTCTCCTCTTCTTCCAGATTTCACTGTGTACAGACGACTTGTAGGCAAACTCATATATCTGACTGTTACTAGACCAGATATTTATTATGCGGTTGGAAATGTCAGTTAGTTTATGTAGAGTCCTAGAGTGTCATCTTCGGTCTGCCATGAAAATTCTGGAGTATGTGAAAGGGTCTTCAGGAAAGGGCATGTTGTTTCAGAAGAATAATCATCTGAAAATTGAAGCGTATTCTGATATCAGCTATGCTGATAACAAAGAAGATAGAAAGTCTACATCGGGTTTTTGCACCTTTGTAGGAGGAAATCTTGTTAGTTGGAAAAGCAAGAAACAGGCAGTGGTATCAAGGTTAAGTACTGAAGCAGAGTATATGAGTATGACTTCAACTACCTGTGAGTTGAAATGGTTACGAACGCTTATGCTTGACTTGGGAGAAGTCTATGATCATCCTCTTCCTATGTTTCGTGGTAACAAAACCGCTATTTACATATCGAAGAATCATGTCTTTCATGAAAGGACAAAACACATTGAGGTTGATTGTCATTTCATTAGGGAAGAGGTGTTGAAGAATCAGATCTGTACTCTCTTTGTCACTTCTGATAAAAAACTGGCAGACTTCTTCACGAAACCAGTTTCCGCTTCAGATGTTTGTAGCAAGCTGGGCATGGTTGACATATACGCTCCAGCTTGAGGGGGAGTATTAAGTTTTGCGGTTTAGCTGAATTAGTCGCAGCGGCTTATCTAGTCGGTAGTCTGGCAGTTTGTCCCAGCGGCCTGTTTAGTCAGCGGTCTGGCGGTTTGGCCCAGCGGTCTATGTAGTAGCATCTCCAGCGGGTTGGTTTGAGGCCGCAGTAGTGCATCAGATATTAGCCGCAGCTGTCTGAAGGTTAGCCGTTGCGGCTTGGTCATTAGCTGTAGCGGTCTGGATAAAGCCGCAACAACGGTCATATGATTTACCGCATCTGCGGTCTAGTGGCAACCCGCACTTGCGGTTTGATGGCTTACAGCAGCTGCGGTTTGATGGTTAGCCGCAACTGCGTTCTGGTGGCAACCCGCACTTGCGGTCTGCAGCGGCTGCGGTTTGATGGTTAGCCGCAACTGCGGTCTGGTGGCAACCCGCAGTTGCGGTCTGACGGTCTGTTCCAGCGCTCTTCCCTAGCTATGTGACGGCTTTCCTTGGTTGTCTCTGGGTGTACAGATATTTGTTGTATAGTGTGCAGTTTGACCATGTTAAACCGCATAAGCCGCCCGACTTGTTTTTTAGTCCCACATTGATTGTTGTATTCTCTCTCTTTTCCCCCGTTTTCTATAAATAAAGTGGCATACCTATGTAATAATTATCTTTTTGGAGCAATAAAATTTGCGCTTTATTTACCTCTTGGCCGTTTTCTCGTTTCACAATATGATTGTCCTAGACTAAGATAATTTTGATGCGCTGATAGATCTGATATGGAGAATCCTTTAGAATTAACAAATAGTGGTTTTATTATGTGAGAAGTAAATGTTTTTATAATATATTAAAGTAGATATCTTTGTTTAAAAATAAAGGTCTCTTTCTCTTCTCATTTTCTCTAGACCGTTGGGGTTCTACTCTCCCATGGTCCTAACATCATATGGGTAATTAGAGCACTAATTTTAGAGAGGCCTATCTGAGATTTGAACTATAGGTAAGGGCCCTAAAGATCGGCTTATTGTTCTGTGAATTCTATCACTGGGTTTTGTGCATCATAGACGAAAAAATAAAGTTACCTATTTTTTCACGACCAATTAGTTTTGATTATATTTTCTACTTTATATGTTGAATAATTCATACATAAAACATTAATGTTTGATATAAATTTTAATCACTATTTTTTTAGCATTTCATTTTTGTAATATATGTTTATTTTGAAAAATATGATATTATTTTTCTTTTTCAATTTGTAATTTTCATTAGTGGAATATGTATGTATGGTATAATAATATAATTATAAAATTGAAATAGTGAGCATAAAATGTTTTATATAATGTAAATAGGTGAAATAGATATATTTAAATTGAAAATGGGAAAAACACTCCAATTTGGTGAATTTTTTTTAAATATTTATAATATGATTTTTTTTCTCTCTAATGTGTCATATAAGGTGAATTTATATAGAATTTAATAAACAAATAATGTATAATGTTTTATATTTGGTGAAATTTGTGTATTTAATTTTTGGGGACACAATTTTACATCTAGTTATTTCATCCACACTACTGATAGAGGTGGGCAAAAAGACCGGGCCCGGAAAGCCCGCCCGGCAAAAGCCCGGCTCGTCCTTGCCCGGCCCGGGCTTGGGGCCCTTACCGGGCCCCCACTTTTGCCGGTTGCCCGGCCCGGGCCGGGCAAAGCCCGGCCGCCGGGCTAAGCCAAAAACTGGCGGGATTTTAATCCCGCCTATGATTAGGCGGGATTAATCCCGCCTAATCAGGCGTAGAGCTGTCACTTAAAACCGAAAACCGCTAATCGAACCGGAACTGAACCGGAACTGCAAAGAACCGGGCCGAACCGGAACCGCAAAGAACCGGACCGAACCGTTTGCAAATTATTCGGGTTTCGGTTTGAATTTTGGAACCGTGAACAACATTGGTCCGGGTGTGGTTCTTACATTTTATAATCCGGACCGAAACCGGTACCGGAACCGCAACATACAAGTCTCACACGGTTTCAAGATTTTTAGACCCGATCCGAACCGGACCGAAGTAGAACCGAACCGCAACCCATTTATTATTATTATTATTATTATATTATTATTATTTTATAATTTATTTATAATATTTATACTTACTATCACAAGTGAAGCTGGTGCAGTTTGAACTCAAACCGTAATCGCACTAAAGTGAGTCGATTTTGGACCGAACAAAACTTCACCGCATAAAAACCGTATGGTATGGTTTGACATTGGTACGGTTTGGAGTCAATTTTTGCATTGTATTTTTGATTTTTATACAGTTATATAATATATTTTCAATTTTACTTACATATTTTTTTGAAATATTTTATTTAAAAAATATAGAAGATATACAACTACTATTTATTAGTAACCATGAAAGACAGCTAATTGTAGGCGGTTGTTACGGTTGAGCATGCCGATGAGACGTGCACATGTCAACTAGAATTTGTGGCGAATCTACACGCGTAGAAAGACAATTGATACTATCCCGCCAATCGTGGAAAAGACTATCAAAAAGTGCGCAACATAATTATTTCTATTTCAATGTTGTTTTGAGTTTTACTATTTGCAGTCTGCTTTTATTTAATTCCGCCAAGTTTGATTTTAGTTTTAGTTGGAACCGATTGGAACCGGACCGAACCGCATGGAACCAGACCGAACCGATAGTGGCCGGTTTGGTTTTGGTTCTTGTTGAACCGTAATCGGAACCGTTGACGCGACGGTTCCAAAAATAAAGCTGGAACCGAAACCAAAACCGGAACCGGTCAAACCAAATAAGGTTTTGACTCTAATTTGAAGAACCGTTACCTTAGTGGTTTGGTTCATGGTTTTAGTAGAACCGGAACCGAACCGGAACCGTGATAGCTCTAAATTCAGGCGGGATAAAATCCCGCCAATTTAGGCGGGCTTAAATCCCGCCTTTTGAATTCAGGCCGGCCCGGGCCCGCCTGAAGGGCCTGATCGGGCCCCCTCTTTGAGAGGGAGCCCGAGCCCGGTCTGGCCCGACTCAAATTGAGCATGGGCCGAGACCGGTTGGAAAAAAGCCCGGGCCCGATTGGGCCGGGCCGGGCCGATCGGGCTTTTTGAACACGACTAACGCTACACATAGTAACTTTTCCTTCCATTTGAACCCCAACACCACTTTTGATTAAAATTTAACATTGAAATTATGCCTCTGAGTCATTTTTTGATGAAAAAATTATATATTTTTCGGATTCAAATTTTACGAAAAACTATTCCCCACCATCCTAGCTAAGCAAATTAAAAAAATTTCATTGTACCAGTAAAATAACTCTTCAGATTCAAATTGTGGAATATATTTTATAGAGAAGTATATATTGAAATACTACATCAAATATGTAACATGACTTTAGGAAAGTAACAATTTACATGATTGTAAGAAATAAAAAACTAAAAGCAAAAAACATAGCCCATACAACTCAAATCAAAACTTAAATTATAGAAGTACTGTTAAACAATTTCAAATGTCAAATTTAGCCCCCAAAAATGGAAAAGTCAAATATATTCCATGCTCGTTTGCGCCACCAAGGAGAAGAGCACGGCGGAGGAGTGGTCATCCGCGGCGATACTTGCTCGGGTTCTGCTTACTGCTCCAAAAAAATAACCTCAGGCCTTCAGCACCTCCTCGTTCTCTGACACAGGCTCGGGGTCTCGATGCAAGTTCTCTTCACAGACCTTCTCCAGCACGTCGGAAGCTGCGAAGACGACTTCATTTTTCTCGAAGGCTTCCGGAGTAATAGCAGGCTCGGGCGGCGTCTCTACGGCCGTCTCCCTCAACCTTCTTTTGTTCGCCCGCCACTTTCGATCGCGCTTCAGCGGAATGCTGGCATTCTACGGTGCAGTGCCGAGCGGTCAATTTCGGTGTTTGGCGCCAAGCAACGACGACGATTGCAGGAGGAATGCAGTCATGGATCAGTGGTTGGTGGAGGAGAAATGTGGAGCGGCTACTAGTCTTGGTGATGCGGAGTGGCTATGCCTGTTGCTGCTAAAGCATGAGATTAACAGAGGGTGGCCGGTGCAGAGGGATGCGGAGCTTCGGTGATTGATGTGAAATGTGGGATCTCTCAGGTAACGTTTCATGAGGTGGCGTTGGGGCTTATATTTATAATAATCCAGTTTGACAACTAATTCGTTTGCAACTAACATTTGAATTTGTGGCGATAGATTCAGAATCCAGTGAACTGCTTTTTTCTGTTATCATGGATGTTCTTTTCCTTTGAAATTTCAGTTATTTCCTAAATTTCAATTTTAATTACAAGCAACAACTATGCCGTTTTTTCATCGGCGGATTATAAAACTCTCATGAAATTTGTATAGATACGAATGAAATCTGACATTTTGAAACAAAACAAAGATCAAAAATATAAAGAGCCGCTATAAAACTATATACCGTTGAAAATCACTTTATATTTAATTATTTATATTACAATACACATGGAATGAAGCGTGGTGGTCGAGCGGGTGGAGCTCCTGATTCGTTTGAGGGTCATGGAGTTGGGTGTCGACCTATGTAGAGAAATAGTCATGTGGCCAAGTCAAGCAACTTGCCTACGAAAGTTTGCATCCGTTCTGGATATTGTGTAGCATATTTCGTTTGATTTTTTTCCCGCACATGTGTTGGCGTCCTACATTCAACAGGTTATTACAAATTGATATCCCCACAAAATTCACTCGTATCACTTTAGGAGCTCTTGCTGAATGGTTTTTACGCCTTCATTAATGGATCAAAAGTCTTAGGGGAGACAATTTAGAAAGTTGGTCTTGGAGTCATGTTGTTGCGGTGGCACCGGCACCAATCGACTCCAAGACCAATTTTTTAAATTTTCTCCCCTAAGACTTTTGATCCATCAATGAAGGCGTGGAATCCATTCAGCAAGAGCGCCTAGAGTGATATGAACAAATTTTGCGAGGATATCAACTTGTAATAACCTCCTGAATGTAGGACGCGTACACATGTGCTGGAAAACTCAAACAAAATATGCTACACATTATCCAGAACGGATGCAAACTTTTGCAAGTAAGCTGCTCGACTTTGCCGCATGACTATTTCTCTACACAGGTTGACACCCAACTCCATGACCCTCAGACGAATCAGGTGCTCCGCCCGCTCGACCACCATGCTATATTCCATGTGTGTTGTAATATAAATATAGAGTGATTTTCATTAGTATTTATATTGGCTCTTTATATTTTGATGTTTGTTTTATTTCAAAGTGGTAGTTTTCATTCGTATCTATACAAAATTTTTAATTTGCCAATGACAAAGTGGCATAGCTGCTGCTTGTAGTTAAAATTGAAATTTAGGAAATAACTGAAAGTTCAAAGGAAAAGAATATCCAACGTTGAGGTTGTGATAACAAAAAAAAAAACAGTTCTCTGGATTCCAAATCTGTTGCTGCAAGTTCAAAAGTTATTGCAAATGAATCCATTGCCAAACTAGACTATTATAAATTTAAGGCCCAAAACCACTCCATGAAACGCCAAAAAGATCACCTGAGAGATCCCACCTTTCATAGCAACCTCCGAAGCTCTGCATCCCTCTACACCGACCACCCTCTGTTAATCTTTTGCTTTAGCTGTAATAGGCATAGCCACTCCGCTCCACATTTCTCCTCCATCGGCCACTGATCCTCAACTGCATTCCCCCTACAGTCATCGTCGTCGCTCGACGCCGAACACCAAGACTGTCAGCTCGACATTGCACTGTAGAACGCCATCATCATACTGAAGCGCTATCAAAAGAGGCGGACGAATAAAAAAGCTGAGGGAGATGGCCGTGGAGGCGCCACCTGAGCCCTCTATTACTCTGGACGCCTTCGAGAAAACTTAAGCCGCCTTTGCAGCTTCTGACGTGCTGGAGAAGAACTGTGAAGAGAACTCGCATCGAGCCCCCAAGCTTGTGTCAAAGATCGAGGAGGTTCTGGAGGCCGAGCCTGAGGTTGCTCTTCTGGAGCAGCAAGCAGAACCTGCGGAAGACCACTCCTCCTCCGGGCCCTTCTCCTTGGTGGCGTAAACGAGTAGAAAATATATTTGACTTTCTCGCTTAATTGGGGGCTAAATTTGACATTTGAAATTGTTTAACTGTACTTCTGTCATTTAAGTTTTGATTTGCGCTGTATGAGCTATGTTTTCTTTGATTTTACTTTTTTATTTATTACAGTCATGTAAATTGTTACTTTGGTAGAGTCATGTTACATATTTGATGTAGTATTTTAATATACACTTCTCTATACATTCTATTCCACAATTTGAATCCGAAGAATTTTTACTGGTACAATGAAAAAGTCTGAATTTGTTTTAGTTAGGATGATGGGGAATAATTTTTTGTAAAATTTGAATTAGAAAAAATGACTTAGAAGCATAATTTCATGGTTAAATTTTAATCGAAAATGGTGTCGGGGGTTCTAATGGAAGGAAAGTTGTGTGAATGAAATAACTAGATGTAAAATCGTGTTCCCCAAAAAATAAATACACAAAATTTCACCGAATATGAATCATTATACATTGTTTTTTAATTAAACATTAATGTTTGATATATGAATTATTCAATATATAAAGTAGAAAATATAATCAAAACTAATTGGTCGTGCACGGGTTTGTGGCGGGGGTACTCCGCTCGATGCCCAATCATTTTTTGCCTCTAACTTCTAAGGGAGGACCCCACCCCATAGTCTGAGGCTCGCATATTAAAATGCATTAAAAGTGAACATCAATGGTTTTTGGACATTTACCGCTACCAAAATTTGAAGGAGGGGACAAAAGGAACGAACAAAATCGCGTTCCACGAAAGAATATGATGCATTCTGTTTAGTTACCAAAACATATGGAAGCCAAAATAAAATAGAACTAGGAAACAAAATCATAAAATGCTTTCATCTAATCTACCCTCATTGACATATATATTAAAACCTTAAGTAATAAGTCAGATAAATTATAATATAGATAGTTGACTTTCAAGTCAACTTTTCCCATGCTTTGTTGGACTTTTTTTGCATTTTCTTTTGCATATTCCAAAGCATGGTTCAGATCCTCTTTAATACATTTGTCAGCCAAAATTTGCTGCAAGTCAGATTCAGATAAATCTAATCATTTATAGAGCAGATTTTAGGTTGTTCACTACTGCTATGAGAGAAGAATTCCCCTTGCAAGCTGCCTTCAGTAGCTCAATTCGCTGCAAAGTGACAGAGGAATGTGAGAGATCATGTGATAATGGTAGCTTATATTGCACGAGATGATGTAGCATTTCCTGCAAAGATGCATAAGCAGAATTCAGTGATTTCATTTACCAAAAGTAAACATAAAATAAACCCCAAACAATTGCATGCGCCAAATATCTGCCAGCAAGATATTGTCTATTTTGTCAAGTCGAACGCACGATTCTGATCCGAGGGAGTAACTTTTCATCACTGAATCACTTGATAATGAGTTATTTGGAGTTTTTGGCGTAATTCCAACCGTTATGCCAAGAGGTTTCTCATATTTAAGAGTTCTGTATTATGAAATTCATGGTATCTTATCATCTCATCACTTGGGAACTTAGTTCAAAATAGAATTTAAGAGATAATTCTGTTATTGGGACACTCTATCTTGCAAGACTCTTAATTCTAATCTTCAAAGAACAGTGGGACTGCAGGGAAAGCGAAGGGGGTGCCCAGATAGGCGGGGAAGTGGGTGGAATTAAGTGTGGAGGCTGTCCAGCAGGTGCAGGAATGATAAAATAGGGCCATAAGTCTGTTCCTGGACTGAGACGTAACTTGTGAAGGGGAGAATTTATTTTCCAGCACGGAATTGATGATTGACTAGCCATGGAATGATGGTGCTGTCGCTTAAATAGGTTGAGATGCAGTAGACGCACACATGGAGTCGCGATTCCTTCTCCTTTGAGGAACTAGGAGCAGGAAATTCAATGGAGGAGCAGCAGTCTCTGATTCCCTATCCCAGATTTCAATCGGCTGGTGGAACCAACCAATTTTGAGGATCAGGAAGTCATGTATGGAAGTTTGGAGGATCAGGCAGTTATGAAGGAAAAGGGTGTGCTGGTTAAAAGGATTATCTTTATTATATAAGCAAACCGCTCATGGTGTAACATTTAAATCCCATAATACCCCTCATTTTCCATAACACTCAATTCTCATTTGTATGGCTTTTTAGTCTTTTGGTAATAAACAAATAAGACTGTTCAATATAAAAAGTACTCCTCTTTTCTCCTACCCCCATTTCATTATAGAGACCAGAGATCCAGCAATCCTGCTATCACGACATCCCCGCCAGTCCTGCAAACCAGCCGAAAGCAACTCCCGCCAGCAATAATCCTCCTGCACGTCTACTCGCGCCTCCATGCTCCTTTCATCATTTCAGAATTCCCCCGGCTGCTCTCCTCCCACCTCTCCTCTCCTCAACTGCCACCACCTGCCAAAAGCAGTGGCAGACATATGCCGAAAGCAGCTGCAGAAGTCCTCGACAGAGCAGTCATGTAGAAGCCCTCCTCGACAAAGCTCCTCCAGCCTGAAGCCCTCCTCCACAAAGCTCCTCCTGCCAGAAGCCCTCCTCAAGTCTCCACGGTCGCTACTTCCGGCAAGCTTCTAATCCTCCTTTTCAGCAATCTACCGAGCAATTTGCCGGTTCCTCAACAGCTCCTCCTCCACTTTCAGCTGTTGTGCTGGTCGGCTGCATTTCTTCCATCACTGCTGTTTGGTCCTTAACAAGCTTGGTCCTAAACTGCTGTGCAGTTCGACTCTGTATCCCGCACCTTCAACATTTTGCCCAGGTCGACTCTGTAGCAGTAGCTTTTAAGATTTAAGTTATGTGAGTGATTTAAGTCATGTGGTGCAAAATCATTCTGCATTTATTTTTCTAATCCTAACAGCAGTTGCAAGAGATACTAAAATCATTCTGCATTCATTGTCTTATTTTGCTCCTCCATACTGATTTATGATACTCAAACCCATTATAGTTCCATGGATGAATGAATGTCGCTTTTCAGATTTATCCACCAAATGTTCTCATTTTTTTTATTTCTTCTCTCCGTGTTGCAGCCTTAAGTTTTGATTGTAAAATAATGGAGGATTTGTGCTGCAGTAAGGTAATTAGAGTCCCTCTGAGACTGATGCCGCCCGCACTTAAGGAGCTTCTTCCTGCTTTGTTGAGCTAGGATTTACCATTTGGTTTGGATAGCTTTTGAGGACGAGGACTTCCAAATTTCAGCTAGTTCTATTCACATTTTCTGACCTATTTATGCTTTGATATCATTGCAAGTGACGGCGACGGGTCAGGTATGTTGTTCATTCTAGAGATCAAATTGGTTCATGCTTCATGCATGGGCATAAGGTGTTTGTTAAAATGACTGAATAATGATGTACTTCAAATTTTAACCTCAACACAGTAATATGCTGAACATTATTGCTTTTGTAATCTTAATTTTTATGCTCTTTATGTAGTTTTACATGAATATTATTGCACTCTGCAAATCTTTCAATCACGTCTCCCTCCTTATTTTCTGATCAGAGGAATCGAACAACATCATTCATTTTGTGCTATCTTTAGTGAATATTTTGCTCTACTGATTTTGTTCTAAAATTGCAGTGATTAAATTTCTATTTGAGACTGTTTTATGTGTTCTTTGTGCTTCTGACCCTGCAAAAATTATTGGACAATATTATGCAAACACATGCAGGGCATTCTATAACTCCCACTTCACAAGTTTTTTTCATTTTCTGTGAGAGGGTTATTTTTATTTCTTCAACTGCTTGCTCTGCAAGTACCTTCAGGAAATATCAGTATATTCAAAATATATGAATTTATTATTTTTTTGTTTCTTTATGGTACTGATTTTGAGCTTAAGGGCATTCTTTTTCATCTTAGTTTAAAATTATATTTGTTTCCTTACATGCGTGTCTTCCTAATCACTTAGACTGTGTGTGTTGAAATTAATGAAGCAGATAGGGTTACCAAGTCATAGGCAAAACTAAATATTTAGATATTGTGACAATTGACCTCGCAAGGGAGCAACGAGTGAAGCCTCCTAACTTCTTTCTCTGTCCAAATCAAACCCGTGAAGCTCCCAATCTCTCTACAACCAAGCCTTGCTTTTCCGTCATTGCCTACCATCGCCACATGATCCTATCACCTATCATTGAATAATGCAGCCTGCCGAATGTTGCTCTCCGTCGAATGTTGCCGCTTGCCGAATATTGTCGCTCGTTGATTGTTGCCGCCCGTCAAATGATGCCACCCAGCGAATGTTACCAGCCGAATATTGCCACACGACGAATGTCATCACCTCCGCGGAATATCACCGCCCCCGCCGATTGTCGCCTCCCCCGCCGATTGTCTCCATCCCCGAAGATTGTCGCCTCCCCCAACTATAGCCGCACCCATTACCAATGTCGCCGCTTACGACCAATGTCGCCCACCGATCAATGTCGCCCCCCACGACCAATGTCACCGCCCTCGACCAATGTTGCCGCACCTGATCAATGTGACCGCCCCCAACCAATGTCTCTGCCCCGACAAATGCCACCGCCCCGACCAATGTCACCGCCTCGACCAATGTTGTTGCCCCGACCAACCTTGCTACCCCCGCCGATTGTCTCCATCCCCGAAGATTGTCGCCTCCCCCAATTATTGTCGCCCCCAATACCAATGTTGCCGCTCATGACAAATGTCGCCCCCCCACAACCAATGTTTTTTTCCCCGACCAATGTCCTTGCCCTCGACCAATGTCGCCGCCCCCGGTCAATGTCGCCGCCCCGCACGGGGTCCCCCGTGCACGACTGCTTGTGAGTAATTATATGATTGAATCGGTGATAGAGGAAGGGGATAATGGGTTGGCCAGCTTTTAAAGAGGTAGTTTGATGTATGGGTAGGCTAGTGGTGCTCGGAAGCTAGGACTCTACATGCACGTGTGAGGGGATATGCACATGCAGTGCTACATGCAATGAAATAGTCGGATAGCAACGACAATTAATTTAAGCAGTGAGAATTAACAACACCACGTAGTTAATTAAAATAAAGAAGCAATTAAATAATTTTAGCAATTTGGTAACGGCTTCCTCCGCGCGGAGGGCCTAAGCAAGCGGCGGCGATTAATTCCACAAACAAATATTAGCGTAAAAGTACAACAACTACCAAACTATGATCATAACGCAAATATAGATAAACAACCAAGTGCAAATGTCAAATACAAAACACAATACCACGAGATACTCATGATGCAGTAGGCTGATCCGAGGCAGTGGAGAATTTGAGGGACCGGATGAAAAATGGGCGATCGGAGGCGAACACGGTGGCACGGTGACGTCACGGTGGCTGCCCACGGTGGAAAGAGGTGGTAACGGAGGGTAAAACGGCGGATCCGGCCACGACAGAGTAGATCCGGACCGGGGGTGGGTAGATCCGCTATTTAGGGGCAGATCCGGGCAAAAATGGAAGGTTTGTGCGGTGGAAACAACAGATCGGGAGCGAAATTCTCAGATCTGAATGGATCCAAAGAATTAGGGTTGTTTGGAAGTGGTTCCACGAAGGGGATAAGAAGTGGGGGGTCGGATGAACAGTAAGTGCGAACAGCAGCGGGTGAATAGTGGCGGATGAACAGTAATCGGGAATAGTGCTTCGGGTGAACAGTGCCCGTGAACAGTGTTTCCTGTGAACGGTACCCGTGAACAGTTCTCGCCGGTTGGGGTTGGGATTTGGGGCTGTAGGGGCTGCGGATGAGGGTTTCGGAGGGGGGAGAAGAAGGCTATGGATGGGTATTACCTTGGGGATGAAGAAAACCACCTAGGAGTCGTCACCTAGGGCTCCACGGCGTCGGCACCGGGGAAGGATCGCAGGAATCCGAAAATGAACTCTCCAAATTCTGCAATGAGTCTCAAATCAGCCCCCTAGCATCCTATTTATAGGAGAACACAAATTAGGGCATCCCCATCAACGGCTATGATTGGCCGGTGGGTTAACCCTTAAAATACATCAAAATAAACTCAAAAAAACAAAGTAATGTAGCGTTTTGACTCGCGGCGACGTCCCGGACGCAACCGCGGAGTCCGATCGGCGATCCGATCAAGTCTTCCTGCGCGAGTACATGTATGTGGGTCCCGCCTTGCGGCGAGCTCCTCCAAGTGCATCTGATGGCTCCCCATCATAGTTACTGGAGACTAGGAGTGGTAGAGGGGTGGTTGTGGCAGGCAAAATGGAGGGAAAGAGAATGTCCTAGGCTTCGACACCTAGGACTCATGGAATTGAAAGTGTAACGATCACATGAACTCAAAATTTCTATCCATATTCTGCAATAATCCTGAAAATCAGGCCCTACTCCTATTTATATGGAAGTATGCTACTATGGATGGTCATGATCGTCCAATTCAATAATACATGGAACATGCACAAATAAAAATACAAAAAATAAATAAAAACTCATAAAAATATCCCGTCAGCAGTCATCGCTCTTAACATGACTACGGACTCAGATCATCTGTACACAATCCTAATTCATCCTCCTAGGTATGTAGACTTGGACGGGTTTCAATAAGGATCAGCCCACCCGTGAAATGTTATCCTCATCGCAAAGCCTAAGAGTCGTGCTTTATGAATTTTGAATAGATATTACATTTTCCTTAACCAAATGAATATAAGAACTCGTTAGAAGCAGCCTTTAGAAAGTAAATATTTTGGAGTCTATTCAACCTATTTAAATTTTAAGTAAAGGATTTCCACTAGGAATTAAAAGCAATGATGGCTTACATTATTATGATGCATGTTTGAATAGCTACGGGGGAGGGATTTTGCCAACTTGTTGCGTAACTTCAACTTGTTTGATGCGGCAGATTTGAAAATGAAAGATTGGAGATGATGCATGGCTAGAGAAAAACTGACAGAGCCTCTGATTAAAGCTTTATCAAGAAAACCAGAAGTCCATGACTTTGCATAGGCCTCACAAATTGCATCATTATCTGCTACTGGAAGGAGAAACACTTGCACTAAATGAAAATACTTGATACATTCATGAGATATACCCGTGTCCAACTTCAGGAGGCGGGTTCCTCCTAGAAGCCCCTCTCCAAAATGAGAGATCCAAATCCTAATGAACCAAAGATAAAATCTAACTCTCTCACGTCACTTCCTTATATAGGGAGGAGGGATCACATATCATTAACCCAAATGCAAACAAGTAGCAATATAAGATACGATAGTAAGTTACGCGTGCGTGCGTAACAATACACCCCGCCAAAAAATCGACCTTGAATCAAGGTCGAAGTGTCTCCCTCCAGCTAGTAGTGGTATGCCCGCGGGTGGGCAGTCGTAGAGGTGCCCGAAGCTCCGTCTGACAGTACATCTGTGATCATAAGAGCATCAAAGTCAGTCGTGCCGATCTCGTTCACTGCCTCCTCGATGAGGAACCAGAACTCCACCAGACAATCATGAGTAGGTGAGTAAGGTTGTTTGCAATGATAGCATAGACCATTGTTCCATAAGTCATTATACTTTTGGTTGGACAGACGGTGAGTAGGGATATGACGGTTGTTGCATGAGCCCATAATGGGTGGGCGAGGTAGAGGAGGTGGCAGTGGTGGATGTTTAGATGTGGGAGAAAAATATGGTTGGTAGGGAGGTTTGGAGGGAGGCGATGGGGAATTTGGCCTCCACTAGTAGGGAGAGGTCCATGGCTTGGTTGAAGTTAACAGTTGAAAGGTGTGGAGGCGGGCTCGGATATGGGATTGTAAGTCATGCTTGAAGTAGCCCAAGTAATGGTCAAGAGGAAGACCTGGAACATGAGTGACCAATTCGATGAATGCATCCACATACGAGTCAATGGAGCCGGTCCGACGGACTTCGAAAGGCGCTTGATCATGGAGCCGGAGTAGCGGTGATCATACCGCCGAATGAGGGCCTCCACGAGAGTTGTCCAAGTGAGGCCAGGAGAGGACTGACGGAGCCAGTGGACCCTTCCATGCCGATAATTGTTGTGGAGACTTGTTGTAACGGAGGAGTCTGGTGAATGTCAAAAAACTGTTCGGCACATGCATTCTATCCAAGTCGGTCAGTTCCGTTGAATATGGGGATGTTGAGGCGTGGGAGCTGGGGAGGCAAGCCCATTAATGCGGGATCTTCAGGGGCCAATGTGCTGGGGGATCCCAAGGAAGAAGCAGTAGTAGACCTGAAGGTCTGGCCGGGTTGCAGGTTGTGGAGCATGGTCATAATCGACGTGAATTGCTCAGCCTGGGTTTCAAGATGAGAGTTGATGGTGGTGTGGGCGTGTTCGAGGGCTTCCACGCGGGATTCCATCTGACCCTTTGGCATAAGAATCAATCGGTGTTGTTGAGAAGGTAGTGAACGCTGCTAGACGGAGTTACACGACCCGACACTGGAGAGGAATCCTCACAGGAGAGGAATCGGCACGGAGGAAACGAGCGGCGCTGGGGAGGAGTCGAGCGGCACCGGAGCAGGAAGAAGACGATTCGTCGCTGGGTCTGGGCAGCGCTAGCAGGATCCGACAGAGAAGAGGGCTAGGAGGAAGAATCGAGGCCAGCGCAAGATCTGGCAGCGCAGCGAAGGTGTCGACTAGGCGGATCGGCGTCAAGGAGCATGAGATCTGGCAGGAGTGAAAGCGGGATTTGCCTGAGTGGGATCTAGCAGGAGCGGAATCTGGCGACGTGGGATCTGTCAGGGCTGAATATGGCTGGCAACGAACGAACCCGACGGCACACGTGAGGCAGGAGGGCTGCAGGTCTGACCAATGTTACCGGAAAGAGAAAGCACTTGCATTAAACGAAAATACTGGATACAATCACGAAGTATACTCGTGCCCAACTTAAGGAGGCCGATTCCTACTAGAAACCTATCTCCAAAATGAGAGATCCAAACCCTAATGATTCAAAGATAAAATATAACTCTCCCATACCACCTCCTTATATAGGGAGCGGGGTTAACATATCATTAACCCTAATGCCAAAAAAAAGCGGGGTTAACATATCATTAACCCTAATGCAAAAAAAAAACAATACAAGATACAATAGTAAGTTACGCGCATGCATAACATTTTCATGCATAAGTTCAACCAGAAACATTCAATTTGATTCATGGAAAAATGATTTTCTTTTCTTGATCCAACATCTCAAGATTTTATTCATTTGTTTTGCTTTTCCTTCAACAAAAAAATGTTCTATTCTCTGTATCTCAATATAGAAATTCTTCCAAAAATCATATTTCACCCTATTGAACTTATAAATTAAAAAAAGAACAATAGAGAATAGTGTATTCATGGTTAACTTTTTATTATACACTAAATCAAAGTGAAGTATTGTCTTCAACATACAGAGCAAAGTGATCATAAAATAATGGATAGCTAAATTGGAAAAGACTCTTAAAAGTGTAGTACAAAAGAAAAATATCTAAACTACATGCATAATTTTTAGTGGTCCAAAACTCCTAAACTGAGGTAATTTTTTTTTAAGTTTATATGTCATTAAGACATTTAAAAACTGATGATTATAAATAATTTAATAGGAATAGATTCATTACCATAATTCTTGGTTTTCGAGGAAATTTAACACTTTACACTTAGCAAGAACCCAAAAATTGAAGATTCATAAAGCTCACTCAAAATATTGGGATATACTATTTAATGAAGCCCGAAAGAACTGTAATCATATTATTGTACAGGAAATCTCCATGATGGTCAAAACTCAATGGGGTTGAATCAACAAACATTGACAAGGTTGCAATATAATTGAAATCCATAAACACATTAACCTTAGGTTTTAATTCAAAAATCTAAATTATTACATGGGAGTTCCCTCTTTATATAGAATAGAATGAGAGAGAATTTACACTTGGAGATGCGGGATTAAATACAAGAAAGAGAGAACGTACAATATGCTCTTATGGGGCTTTTAATCTTGGGTTTTACCCCCCCCCCCCAATTACAGCATATATATCGATCATTTTCAATTTGGGACAAATATCTGAAAAAGATGATGAAATTGGTTAGGTGAAGCTGTCAGTCAACTCTTTATTTGAAGAAACAAATATAGTTCATATTTATTTTCAATAACCATCTCTAATGAAGTGGCAAACAACTTTAATATGCTTTGTTTTTTCACCGAACACTGGATTTTTTGATATGTAGATAGCTATTTTATTATCACAAAACATTGGTAGAGGATAATCGTAGATTTCTCTTAAGTCTTTAATAAGTGTTTGCGACCACTTTAACTCATAAGCAGTCAAATCATACTTTTATATTCAGCTTTTGCACTTAACCTAGTCAACGTTGATTTTTTTCTTATTTTTACAAGTATCAAGATTTTCTCTGACATATGTGCAGAATCTAGAAGTGAATTTTTGATGTTTTTTTATCATCTATATAGCTTGTATCAGAATATGCTTCAATGCGCAAATGATTGTTTCTTTAAATAATAATCGCTTTGGGAGTCAATTCATGCAGACTCCCAAAGAGTGTCATCTGGAAGTTGTCTTAAAGTTTTATAGACTAATATCTTGTAGAAGAGGGGATGCTTCATCCCAAAGCTTCTAGCGGTAATAAGCATCTGGTTTCAAGCAGGTTTAGTGACGCAGGATTGGCCTATGTGAAAATGACGATGCCGACACGCTAATGCAACCCGACGTGAATGTGAAGAATGAATGTGATCAAGCCTTACCTGAATGATGCGTGCATGTTTTAATTAATCCAGAACAAAATAACAACACTCATGATTATATAATTATTAGCAGTTCTACACTTCTGCACAATGTTAGTCTTTAATTTTTAAGTGTTCGAACAATATCACAAGCTTGTCCATGCGCGAAGAATCTTCAACCATAATTTGCACGAATAAGTTTTATAGGATTTGAAGAAACTTAACAGCACTAACAATCTCAATACCCAAACAAATACATGACATCCAATATTTAACAAAAAATAAATGAACACAATCAAGGTTGTAGATGTCATATATCGGGGACACGTTGGTTTAGGGTTTTCATGTCGGTTTTAATATGTCGGGGGATATATCAGGGATATTCCATATACCGAGTTTTAATATTTAATTATTTGTGTAATTATTTATAAATTTAATCCTTTTTAATTCTTATATTTTAAAACAAGAGAAAGCAGATTGTCGTGAAGTTGTCGATGACAATGAAAGATAAGGAATCTTTAGTCCATAATTCAAAGACCATATATAATTAAAGTCGATGATGGATTTGAGCAAGGAAGAAAGCCAGATGAAGGGAAAAATAACCTAAACAATGAAACAATTTTGGTCTATTGTCTATTAGACCATAGACACTAATTAAAATAAATTGAAAAAAATCTGTCGATAAAATGTCGGGATATATCAGCCGATATATCAGCGAATATATCGGTCAATAGCTTACATATCGTAGGATATATTCCAAAAAGATATTGATAGGAAGAAGAAGGGGGAGAAAGAGATCTAAAGGGAAAAACTAGAGAACTAGGGTTGAGGAGGAGAGAAGAGGGAAATACCTTGAGATATCTTGCATGCCTCCACAAGAGAGCAGCCCGGGTATAAATACCCGGGCCAAGGAGGTGTCGGCCGGCCCCTCCAAAAGGGGTTGAACTCGTTGGTTCAGCCCCGACCGGCCGGTTCACTGAGTGGGGGCTGAACCAGATGGTTCATCCTCGTTGTTGCTTGCCGACTCCTTGCGCCTACGAACATATTGACGCCCCGAGAAGCGTAATGGCGGCGTAACATATATTTTGCAAAAAAAATATCGGAAACGTGTCGTTTTGTCAATGAAATATTTATGTCGGCCATGTCGGTGGATATGCACAATCTCAAACACAATACAATAATACCTTACAATGCAAGAAGAATGCAATAGCAGACTGGTGAAATTTGGTTGGTTCTACGTCCAGAATTGACGTTGGTTGCTGGAATCGGGGAAAGGAGTCTATTTTCTTCACGGAAAATGAGGTGCGAATGAGGAAATGCTGATGGAGGATTTGCTGGATTTGAGGGGAGAGGTTGTTGAATGTTGCTGTGAAGTGTCACAGACATGAGCAAGAAGGGGTTACACTAGGAATTAACAGTGGGTGTCAAAATAGGGGGGGGGGGGTCTGGTGGATCCACGTGAATAGGGGAAGGGAAGAAGAACAGTAACTGGACGGGCTAGGACTACTTGCAGACAATGGATTGCTGATGGGATCATGGATTAGTTGGAGTCGGTGGTTGAGAGGAAGAAAATTGATTTCTATCGAGCTGTGGAGAGGGAAGACGAGACAGGGAACTGATCGACGGGAGTGCGGCTATCAACAGGGTTGACGATGATCCCGTGCTTACAATTTTCCCTTGATTTGACGGAGGGAGCGAGGATGGAGGTGGCACTAGCGATGACTCTGGAAGCCGGTTGTTGTTGCAGGTGAGAAATAGAATAGTGGAAATGACGATGGAGGTTGTTCTTCCGTCGAGAGGAAGGGGATGAACAGGAGTAGTCGGGCTTGGCGCTGGACTGCCGTCAATTAAGACTGACGATGAGAACTAGGAGTGTTACGCTGCTTGTTGATGGAGGAGGGGGGATGTTCCAACGGATTGATGGAATCGAGCAGTTGTTTCTCATTTCTGTCGAGGAAGAAGCCCGAATAAGGAAGAAAAGAGCGGTTTACAAGTGTATAGTGGTGGATTACAGTGGAGATCGTGGGATTAGAGGGGAAAACAATGAGGGCTCACGGGTAATAAAAAAATAACTGAATAGGTACGGGAAACTAAATGGGATACCGTGGTGTCTCACCCCAGGCTCGTGGCGTCCACCACGAAAATTGTTGGATCTGGATTCTCTCGCAAAACTCAACGATCCGTGTAAACTGTAGCTTCCACCCCTATTTATAACAAGCGGGGCGGTTGGGCAGCAGGCGTGAATGACTATGATTGTCCGTTATAGCCGGTATCCTAAAACATTAAATAAACGCTTAAATATATAAAATAAAATACCTATAAAATGAAAAACGATGCTCCGGACACGCTCGCGGTCTCGGATTGCCGATCCGATAAATGCATCTCCCCAAATATGCAAAAATGGGTCCCGCCGTGTGGTAGCCTGATCTCCTCCATCGAACACGATCATGCGGTTGATCCTATCATTTAGTGCCAAGTAGACCGGTTTCGTTAAGTAATTATAGAGCATACCTGCGTTAAGAGAGAACAATGCAGTTATATTGTCTCGCAATTTCAATTCCCCAAATAAATCTAGGATGACCATATTTTTTGTAACAAAATGTTCCCGAAAATGTTTCTTTGTTGTCTCTATTCCATAAACAACAAGAATAACGAGTCTGTGATAAGTCTTCCGTATAAAGAGAGAGTGATCAACATTGCTTTTGAAAAAGCCAATGGTAGAGACAACCTGATTGAATTTGTGAATCCATACTCGAGGGATTTGTTTAAGACCATAAATGGTCTTTCAATGCTTACACACTTGAGACTCCCCTGCAACATAACCAGGAGGTTGCTCCATATAAACTTTTTCGTGCAAGTCACTATAGAGAAAGGAATTTTTGATATCAAACTGAGATGTTTACCAATTCATGTTGACAGAACAGAGAAGAGTACCTGAACAATACTCATACGGAAAACTAAAGAGATGGTGTCAAAAAAGTCAACACCACATGTTTGGGTGAACATCTTGGAAATCAGACGAGCCTTGTACAAATTCACAATGTCGTTCGGGAGAAACTTGATGACAAAGATCCAACAACAACCCACAACATGCCTCCAGATAGGGTAGGGACAAAGAGTCCAGGTACCCCCGTGATGCCAAGACAGATTTTCTCATTCATAGCCTCTTTCTAGCAAGGTATACAAAGCGCTTCATGATTGGTAGTAGGTACAATGGTGGTAGATAGTGCCTAGGAAAATTTGTTGCACGATGAACTAAGATCGACATATGATACAACATTAGTAAAAGGACAGAGTACTCCCCCTTGCCCCCTTCCGCGGAGCAATGAGAACATCTAGGTCGGAGTTTGTGGAGATAATGGAACTTTCGAAGAGGAGAGAGATGGTCTTGTTGTTGACGATGGGGACTCTGGATTGAAATGACTGGTGACTGGTGAGGAAGTAGGTCGGTGATGACCATGGTAAGGGAACAATGAAAGAATAGGTCTATATATTCATGAGTTAATGTAAGTTGTGGGATATCTAGCAAAGGAGCATGAATGATATGGAACGATAAAATGGAGGTAAGAGGAGAAGTGCTGGAGAAAGGAGGGATCTCGAGAGTAAGAGCTCCTCCGTCCTTGGAGAAATAAGGGTTAGATTCAAATAATTTGACATCAGCAAAGACAATTATGTTTGGAGACAGGGTCGAAATAGTGATATCCCTTCTGAGTTGAAGAGTACCTCCACGAAGATACATTTGGTGGCGTGAGCAAAGAGTTTATCGCGACGAACTGCAGGAGTATGGATGAAATAAGTACAACCAAACAAGCGCGAGATGAAGGAAAAAGGTGCATTATTCGGATAAAGAAAAGAAAAAAAATCTTATCTTGAAGAACATAGTTATTAAAGGCTCAAGGCGCATCAAGGTGTAAAGGGGTTTTGAGTTGTAATTATTCAAGTCCTATTACTTTATCCCACTGGGGGTTATTTTGGTCCATGTGTTTTTATGCCTTACTCATATATATGTAAGAGTATTGGGCTTTAGACAATCAACGCATTATTATGTTTCCTCATTTCCACTTAGTATCAGAGCCACAAAAACACTAAACGCGTACACCTCTCTTCGGCTCCACCCTCATTCTCATAGCGATTCCATCTGAGTCCTAATGCAACACTCACCCATTTTGACCGGCCCTCATCCCGCATTCGTTCATGCGGCCACTAAACGGGAGTGTTCCCGCCGTCGACCGTTAAAGAGAACATCACCGCAGTTCTCTCGCGACATCGCCGTCCTCCATCGCCGAAGTTCTCCGGTTCATCTTCATCGTTCATCGTTCCCTTTGGTAGTTGCTGCCACTGCTGTTCCTGAATCCTCCTCTCTTGCCGTTGCTGCCAGTGCTTCTCCCAGCGATCCACTCCAGTGATCTGCAATCCATCCCACCGATCTGATGTTGCTTGAAGTCAATCCAGTCCAGCAAACTGATGCCTCCTGAAATCGATCCAGTCCAGCAAATTGATGCCGCCTGAAGTTGATCCAGTCTAGCATACTGATGCCTCCTGTAGTCCCTATCTGCACCTGTCGACTTCCATTGTTCCTTCAACAATTCCTACTCCTGTGGCCTACCTGCTACCTTGGTTCAGCTATCTCCTGATCCTTCACATTATCAATTGATTGGTCATGGGGGATTCTTCCATCTCCTCACCGAGTGTGATGATGCAATAGATGAGTGACCTGCCGCGGAGTCATGTCCACTCTGGCTCTTTGAAGATCACCAGCATGACTCTCAATTGTACAAACTATCTTGAATGATTTCGTGTTGCTCTGCATATGATACACAACTACTATATGTATGGTTACATAGACGAGACTGTCAAGGAACCGCTCAAGGACGGCCCCTTTTGGAAACGATGGGACTCCGAAAATTCCCTCGTTATCTCCTGGCTCCTACACTCTGTCTCCCAAAGTTTAGCGTAGCTACATGTTGATGGATTCTACTTCTGAGATATAGACTCGGGCAAGGGAAACATACTCACAGATCGGTTGTTCTACTCAGATCTAGGAGCTCACTCATTGCATTTTGGAGTTGAGACAGGGATCTATGACTGTTGCTTCCTGTTTTTCTGAGTTTGTGCGGCTCTTTCAGGAATTGGACTATTTCTAGCAGTTTACTCTTATTTGCACCATTGATGCGGTTAAGTTACAGGAAAAGGAAGAACGTTTTCGCCTACATGTTTTCTTGATGAGTCTGAATATGGAGTCGAATACTGTTCGGACTCACATTCTCCACTGATCCCCCTCCCTTCCTGAGAAATTTTTAGCTTGGTCCTTGGAGATGATGACCGCCAGAAGTCTCTCAGCTCGATTGCCACTCCGGATCGCTCGGCCAACTTCTCAGAAATGAAACTTCTATGATTGCATTCATGAAAGAATCACCCAAGGAAAAAAAATAAATTAAGGTTGATTTGGTATGGTTCATTTCAAATTGAACATATGATTAGGAACAGCCTGTCGAATAGAGCATCCTCCATACATCAGAGAAGCGAGGAAAAGAACCTTCACCTAAAGTTATGATTTTGTAGGAGTTGAAGTCCTTAGAGAGACCCATGATTTGAGGATCAGTCGGTGAATTGATCATGATTGTATCACACAGATGTTACCAATGAAATTGATGTTGAAAAGAAGGGTTGTCAAAAAGAAAATTATCATGATTCCATAGGAAAAAAAGAACAGAATCGAACACCAAATGAGTAAGAACAAAACCAAGGAAGTTGTAGCCGTTTGATTTTCCGTTGATTTGGATGTTCAAAATGAATGGGAGACCCATTACATAGGAGAGAAAATGAGTATTACATTTGATTTTAAATACTTGCAATTTGTTACTTTGTTACCACTTTACTCGTTTTAAGCCTATATTTAAAGTCGCATGATCTTAATAAAAATTAATTCGCTCAAATTCAAAATTTATAGCAGTATAAATTGATTTCATTGGTATATAGTTTTATAGTGGCTCTTTATATTTTGATGTTTGTTTTGTTTCAAAGTGACAGTTTTATTTGCTTCACTCAGCATAAGGTCTCGACTACTCTTCAAGCATGCCAACACTAATCATTTCCTAATTTGCCTTTTCCTACTTTTGCCAAATATTTATCTTACCTTTCTCTTTTTTTATCTCATTCAACTTAAATATCAACATTCGAAGCACAATTTCTGCATAAGTATTATCAAGCAATGTGACAATACAAAATTAAATGTTAGAAAATTTTATTTTGGCCAACCACAAATTAATTACATGCTTCCCTAACATACCTCAGTGATAAGAGAGCACAAAAGTTGCATCTTTCAGTTGCCTTTTTGATGCGGAGCAGAGACGAGAACGCATTTTGGGCCTGTTCGGGGCTGATTTGGCAACTTTCCATATATGACGTGTCCGGATCGACGATCGGGCTCCGCGATTGCGTCCGTACCGTCGCCGCGAGTCAAAATACTATATTACTTTATATTTTTCAGTTTATTTTGATGTATTTTTATGGGCGAACCCACCGGCCAATCATAGCCGTTGATGGGGATGCCCTAGCCTCTCTTTTATTATAAATAGGATGTAGAGGGGCTGGATTTAGTCATTGTTGGATTTGGAGAAAAGCTTTCCCGGATTCCAGCGATCCCTCCTCGGTGCCGACGTCGTGGAACCCTAGATGACGACTCCTAGGCCGCCAAACTCCTCCCCAAGGTAATACCCATCCATAGCCTTCTCCTCCCCCCCTCCGAAACCCTCATCCGCATCCCCTACAACCCCCAAATCCCAATACCTACCGCTGATTACCGTCCACGGTTACTGTTCATCGCTAATGCTTACATGCATTGTTCACCGTTGTTACTGTTCACCCGCACTGTTCATCCGTCGACATTGTTCATCCGCCCGCCCTATACCAATCCCGCAGCCACCTTCCCTTCGTGGACCCACTCCCCACCGCCCCGAAAACCCTAGATCTATTTTGATCTAGTGCTACCACTCCCCGATCCGTTATTTTCACCGCACCAACTTTCCATTTTTGCCCGAATCCGCTCCTAAATAGCGGATCTACTCGCCCCCGGTCCGGATCTACTCATCCTTGGCCAGATTCGCCTGTTTACCCTCCGTTACCACCACTTTCCGCCAAGGGCAGCCACCGTCACCGTCGCCTCGCCACCGATTCCACCTCCAATCGCGTGTCTTTACATCCGGCCCTCAAATCCTTCAGTGACTCGGTTCATCCCTCTACGTTGTGAGCATTTGTGGTATTGTATTCGGTGACTTGACATTTTCATTTGGTGTTTTATTATATTGTGCTGAGATTATTGTTGGCTAGAAATTTGTTCTTTTATACTAACAATTGCAGGAGGAATTATTCGCCGTGCGTTTGCTTAGGCTCTCCGAGCAGAGGAAGCCGTTGCTAAATTTCTAAAAAATAATTACTTGTTTCTTTATTTCAATTATTTGCGTGACTTTATTAATTTCATTGCTTATGGTAATCATCGTTGCCGATCGACGGCCACCTTGCATGTAGCATAACATTAGTGTGTCACCCCTGCACTTGCACGTAAAGTTGTAGTTTCCGAGCACCACTAGCATACCCTACATCAAATTGGTATCAGAGGTCAAGGTTTGGCCATTTGCATGCTTTGTAGTGGTAGGCCATATAGAGTCTTTAGATTCATCCATGACTAATTATCGGCGTCGTTCCTCTCCTCTCTTGAGAGATTCTGAGTTTGTCTATACCCAATCTCATAGAGCGACTTCCGATAAATCCTCGCGTTATCACGATGATTATTATCGTCTACGACACACCACTTTTCGAGATCGTGTCAACCCACCGACACAATCTCACTATGTCAGAGACGATCAGTATGATGATTGTCATCGTTCATATCCTTGCACGCGAGCGGATCGTGTTGATCCTTCGACTTGACCCGATTACCTTAGGGATGACTATTATGAGGATCGTCACTTTGAGAGAGATCTTGAGAGTCAGTTTCGTACAGTTTCCCCTTCCTTTGACGGCTCATCGAGTCCCGAGTCTTTCAGTTATTGGCTCGTGGATATTGAGTATTATGTTGATCATTTTGAGTTATTCGTTGAGTGTCGCGTTAAGTTTGCGAAACTTAGACTTTTAGATCAGACGAGGACATATTGGGCTAGCGTTGAGAGAACTCGCGAGCGAGACCGTCTTCGTCGCATCACTAGTTGGGTGGACATGAAGCGTACATTGTGTCAGAGGTACCTACCTTCATCATATCGGAGTCGCTTGCTCGACCAATTATTTTCCGTTCAGCAAGAATCCATGTCTGTCGCTGAGTACAGGGATTGCTTTGATGAGTTAGTTGTGAGGAACGATATCCGAGACTCCGAGAGGACTCAGCCATGACCACTTGCAGATTTCGATCTGGGCTTCGATCTGACATCCATACTAAGGTGGTTTATCATAGCTCGAAGTCTCTCGAGCAGACGTATCAGCTTGCCCTTTATTACAAACAGTCTTTGAGATCCGCCAGAGCTAGTCGGTTGGACCCTCACCTTGACCTTCGCAGTACGAGTCCTTCTCATATTGAGATCACCACGATGTCTATCACTGTCCTGTCACCCACGACGGAAGTGATACCTGATACAGATTGCTCTCACCCCAGCGAGATGCTTAGCCCTGTGAGTGATCTATCTCTTATTTCTGACACGTCTCTTATGACTCCGACGGAGGATGAGCCTGAGCGACCTATTGAGTCTGTAGTGTTGTGCCCCTCATCCACACCTCCACTTTTGGCATGTCCGGGATTGATTGACACTCATACCCTAGACTCATGTCTTGACATCGCACCCGCAGACCCATTCTTGAGCGTAGGTCTATATCACTTTTCCCTTGGCATTACCCTGAGTCACGTTACGATCGAGAGCTCAGAGCTTGGTGTTGATCTCGTAGTGGCTATGTCACCCATGCACAGGGACACTATCCCTTTCGATGGTACTCATCGGAAGGACCTTGACCTTAGTGATGAGCCCTATGACGAGCCCCCTGTTGAGCCTCCTGATGATCCACCACATCTTGGTGAGGTTGAGACTTGGGTGAGTCACTCAGGTATGATGACTCTTTCATTATCATCTCTGGCCTTGCCCCAGAGAAGGGACCTTGAGTGGAGCATGACATATGTAGGGCCTACCTTGAGTCCACTTGAGCATACTCATATTGTGAGGACCTACCTTATGACACCTCACACACTGGATGAGTTTTGGGACATGCCACCCGCTGAACCACCCGATGAGTTCTTTCTTGTCTGAGACGCTAACCATATTTTAGAGTCACGACTTCTAGTCGGTGTACACGATTTTCACTCAGGCGGTCGTCTCCTTCGTTATGACTTTCCTTACACACCTCCTGGGGAGCCACCTGATGCGCTACGTTCCCCGAGAGATATTTGGCTCTTTACAAGCCCGTATTTGAGTATAGTTGTCTCTTACAGTCATCTGAGCACTCGTTACACACGGGATGAGTTTGTTTACACTCCACCGAAAGAACCTCCTGATAGGCCACCACATTTGAGAGACATCTCGGGCATTATTAGATTTTCTTATAAGGAGTGTACTGTGTCTGTCATGTTCTATTTGCATCATTTGCATTACCTGCATGAGTCTGTTGAGTCATTTGCACAATATTTGCATGATTTGCATGAGTCGGTCCGCCGACGAATAATAACAAGCAATGAAAATTACAAAGCCCATGCAGATATGCGAAGGCGAGAGCAAATACTTAATGTAGGCGAGAAGGTAATGGTGCGAGTCTGCCCTGAGAGGCTCCCTTCGGGGTCTGCCAAGAAGTTAAGCGCAAGGCGAATGGGTCTGTACTCCATTATTAGTCGTATTGGGACCAACGCCTACCGACTTAATATCCCGGCCAGTATGGGAATTCGCCCTGTGTTTAATGTTGAAGATCTGACTTCATACTATGAACCTCATGAGTATGTGGACCCGAGCAGTGGAGATACCCAGCCACCCTCATTCCCGCTGTCGTTACCATATCACCCTCATACATCCTCACCCATTGTTGACCTCCACCCACCTGGGGACTCGTCTTCTTTGGTTTCACCACAGGCACCACCGATCGCACCGGGATCCACCACTCGTGAGTTGAGCGTTGAGAGCTTAATGGAGACCAGACTCCACCAGTCCATTCCCACTACAGACGTTGGTGACTCTTGGGTACTTGCAGCAGAGCTTGATCGATTCGCCCCTGGACTTCGACTTCAGCACGTCCGTCTCCATTCACCAGAGATGACATCTTTTTAGTCAGGGGGAGTTGATCGGCGAGGGCACTTTCCAGCGACGACACTTGGGCGACCTCTAGTGAACTTGTTCGAGTTTTACCCGGCATGCAGCGAGAGAATTTTGATCCCTATTTATCGGGAAATGAATTCTTTCAAGCAGGGGAGATTGATGCGGAGCAGAGACGAGAACGCATTTTGGGCCCGTTCGGGGCTGATTTGGCAACTTTCCATATATGGCGTGCCCGGATCGACGATCGGGCTCCGCGATTGCGTCTGGAGCGTCGCCGCGAGTCAAAATACTATATTACTTTATATTTTTCAGTTTATTGTGATGTAATTTTATGGGCGAACCCACCTGCCAATCATAGTCGTTGATGGGGATGCTCTAGCCTCTCTTTTATTATAAATAGGATGTAGAGGGGCTGGATTCAGTCATTGTTGGATTTGGAGAAAAGCTTTCCCGGATTCCAGCAATCCCTCCTCGGTGCCGACGTCGTGGAACCCTAGGTGACGACTCCTAGGCCGCCAAACTCCTCCCCAAGGTAATACCCATTCATAGCCTTCTCCTCCCCCCTCCGAAACCCTCATCCGCATCCCCTACAACCCCCAAATCCCATTCCCTATTGTTGATTACTGTTCACGGTTACTGTTCATCGCTACTGTTCACCAGCCCTGTTCACCGTTGTTACTGTTCACCCGCAGTGTTCATCCGCCGACCCTATACCAATCCCGCAGCCACCTTCCCTTCGTGGACCCACTCCCCACCGCCCCGAAAACCCTAGATCTATTTTGATCTAGTGCTGCCACTCCCCGATCCGTTATTTCCACCGCACCAACTTTTCATTTTTGCCCGGATCCGCTCCTAAATAACGGATCTACTCGCCCCCGGTCCGGATCTACTCATCCGTGGCCAGATTCGTCGTTTTACCCTCCGTTACCACCACTTTCCGCCAAGGGCAGCCACCGTCACCGTCGCCTCGCCACCGGTTCCACCTCCAATCGCGCGTCTTTACATCCGGCCCTCAAATCCTTCAGTGCCTCGGTTCATCCCTCTACGTTGTGAGCATTTGTGGTATTGTATTCGGTGACTTGACATTTTCATTTGGTGTTTTATTATATTGTGCTGAGATTATTGTTGGTTAGAAATTTGTTCTTTTATGCTAACAATTGCAGGAGGAATTATTCGCCGCGCGCTTGCTTAGGCCCTCCGAGCGGAGGAAGCCGTTGTTAAATTGCTAAAAATTAATTACTTGTTTCTTTATTTCAATTATTTGCGTGACTTTATTAATTTCATTGCTTATGGTAATCGCCGTTGCGGACCGACAGCCACCTTGCATGTAGCATAGCATTAGTGTGTCACCCCTGCACTTGCACGTAGAGTTGTAGTTTCCGAGCACCACTAGCCTACCCTACATCACTTTTACTTGAAATAGCCAGATCCAAGATTCAGTCCCACATGCTTAAAAGCAGCTTGATATCCCAATCTGAGAAGGCCTTTTCTCTTTCATTACACAAAGTTCTGCAGATTCTGCTCATTTTAAACTGATATCTTTGTCGATGATTGCGTGTCTCATCAAAGCGATCTCTTTGACAATATTCCGGTAGGTGAATGGCCAGACAGCTGATTTCAGGAACAGCTCAGGAGGTAAATTACTTTCCTTCACCTTTCTTTTGGCCCATTTGAACTCCTCCCTCTTCCACTCTGCATTATTCTCGTCCAATTCTGCATCCACATCAGTCTTATTTGCTTCATATTTTCCCACCTCTAGTGAAATCTTTATCAATGAAAGCAAATGTTCATGGCATTGCATAGCCCACGAGAATTGCATCATTGTCCTGCTGAAGTTTCAAGAACAAACATTCAAATTGATTCATGGAAAGAAAATGTGATTTTCTTTTGTTTTGATCCAACATCTCAAAAATTTAGGCAACAGTTTTACATTTCCTTCAACAAAAAATGATCTATTCTCAGCATCTCAATATAGAAATTCTTCCTCAAATCAACAACAACAACACTCAAGCCTTTATCCCACTATAGTGGGGTCGGCTATATGGATCCTTTGTCACCATTGTGCCCTACCTTTAGTCATAATCTCACTAATGCCTAAGTACATCATGCCTTTCCTTATAGTTTCATTCCAAGTGTTTATTGTTCTACCCCTCCCTCGTTTAACATGCTTAGTGACTAGACTCTCACAACGCTTAATAGGTGCCTCTAATGGTCTTACAAGAATCAAATTTCACTTTATTGCACAAATTCAAAAAACCCCTCCAACCCACTGCCGCGTCCAATAACCCTTGGCAAACAGTCCCCCGGACGCCTCCAACAGCCACTCCAATCCCCGGCCAACCCCCAACAGCCTTCAACCACCTCCAACAGCACCCGACCTACCTCTACAGCCTCCGGACACCTTCCAGCAGCCACTACAGCCCAATTTCATCCTCCCAGCAGTCCCTGCAGCCAATTTCCCCATCTCAGCAACCTGCCATCACGAATTCACGACCACTTCCATCGTGCAGGCTCCCCCCCCCCCCCCCCCCCTGCCAGGCACAATTCCAGCCCATCAACGACAACGAAGTGCAGATTTTGTCTTCCACCACCTCCGGCCTTTGGTCACTCTGTTAAGCGGTCGCTAATCCTTTGATCACAAAGCTCTCTACTCACGGTAAGTTCATTGTACTGTTGTAATTTCCTTATTGTTGAATCATCTATTTATTCTCAAGTTTGAGTGGGTTTTATCTTCTAATATGTTAACAAGATGCTTTGTTGTTTGTAGGGTTTTGTTCACTTACATATTTATTTATTTTGCTCTTGCTTGTGCACACCTATAATTATTTTCTTGTTTGGCACTTTACTAGATTCTGGTTGCTCTCTTACTATTTATAAACCTCTTTATTGTAACCTCATAGGTCGGATAATTCCTTGGTAACATTTAGGCATTCATAAAGTTGACCTGTATTTTGTTAGAACCAACCTGCATCAAAATTCCATAAAAATATAAAAATATGCCGGAGACAGCATCATTGTTAGTGGCATTAGGCCTCAAGCGCATTTATGAACAAAAAAAAGCTCAATACTAAAACTATAGGTGAAACTAACCTCTAAAAGGTAGCAAATTCTAGCAAGTATACTCATCCAAACAAACCCGTGAATATTATTTGACTAGCTACAACAATATCATCTTGAATAGTACGCTCTTCTTCACCATCATCCTTATCTACACTCGAGGGTAGAGTATTTAATGGCCTCATGCTATACATCCAAAATCCACCTTGCAAAAAACCACTATTGATTTCAGGTCTGCTCTGAAAGACTGGAGCAGTGCAAAAAACTTTTTGAATGGCATGAATTCACCGGAAAAGGAACTAACAAACCTGAAATACATGTGGCAAAAAACTTCTTAGATGACATTGACTGATTAATCTTACCTCTGCAACATTGACTCAACAAGCATTGAATTACTTTCGCATAAGCCAAAATAACATAGTGATGATTATCATCCAAAGCAATCCTATGATTTGTATTAAACACAAAGAAATCATGTGACAGCTTGTAATCTAGAAACCATTTCAATAATTCAGATAGAAATGTAAAATCAATATAATATTTGACAACAAAAATAGTAACAGTTTTATGAAAAATGAGCAAAATTTAAGTAGAAAACATTTGTCATAAAAGTAGCTGTAAAAGATTTTACTCCAACGAAAAGTGCAATTTCAATGTAGGAATATTGGTTAAAAGGAAATGCTAGAAAGTCATGAAAACTGCAGAACGGATCATCTTGAGATTGGTACTGCAAGGGAAAGATGACAACAATGTGACAAAGCTAATGAGTAAGGTGGTTTGACGAAATGTAATAAATTTAAAACAAGAAAATTACAAATTTTTCATTCTAATTTACATCTAAGAATTCAACCAAGTCTAGGCATCATGAAAGAAGTCTCAAAGGATATACGTACTTCTCATGGTATCAAAAAAAACTTCATAATTACAAATGATAGCCTTCAACCTCATCCTATAATCTCACTCAACAATTTGGTTTAATGATTACCTCTCCCATATAACGACCCAAAATGCACTTTTTTAATTGGAAGAACTTTATATTCTATTAATAATACACTCATCCAGTTGCAAGTCTCCAAAAAACATGGGTATACACAATAACAAACTAAAATCATGTCATATTGACAAAATGCTTACATTGTCGCTCACTGATATAAAACAATAAATACAACACAATCCATGCTCATTGATGCATAAACAACATTTGAGGATTGACCGGCGCAAGTATATAAAATTTAAGAAGATAAAAAAAAGGACAGGTTTGGCAAAATAACAAATGTCTATGAAGTTTTACTCAGCACCTGAACAGAACAAAGTCTATCACGGTCGTTCCATCAAATTGTATATTTGTTAGGATTGCACGATAGCAAATTCATTCTTGCCTAACAAGGTTGAGCAAACCAATCAAGCAAATTATTTGATGAGAATCTCTATCTAGGTCATCATGGTAATTTCTCTATTACATGAGTTGTGTCGATATTTGTTACCTATAATCCATTTGTATATAAAGGTGTTCAGGTTGGAGTTTGCTAGAATAGTTGATTCATGCACAATATTAAAGTGTATGCATGTTATTGAAATCCACCATGGATGCCAACATAATGTATTATACAATCTTCTACTTGAAGGATGTTCATCTCCATTTTCTCAAAGGGAATCCAACTTGAGTTACATTTAAGCCCAAGATAAAGTATAACAAGACCTAGACACAACTATTATGGTTCAATTCTAAGTTTCTAACATGGTCAGAAGCTCGTCGAAGAGGTGGTTGGAGGTATTAAAAGCGGCGGGGATGTCGAAGATACAGAGGGAGTTGTCTGAAGGGAGACAATCTCGGCAGACGGGATGCGATGAGGGGAGCCCAGATCAATTCCACAATGCCTAGATGGGTTACCGATTGGGGGAATTAAGAGGGAAGAGAGGAAACTAAGAAAAGGAAAAAAGAATATATTTCTTGCTTGCTTCATTCATGACCCTATAGGTTTTTAATAGAAAAGACTCTTAATGACTCAGAACATAGCTCGACGGAATTCATAATAAAGGTCAACGATTTGTGAGTCAAAATAAACAAAAACTTATAATTAACACTAGAACATTCCGTCCATCCTTCAAATTGAGTTTGCCTCAATCTCAAACGGGGCTCTGACTAGCAAAATAATCTGGTTCCTGATTTCTCAGCAGAACATTGATGTGTATCGCTACCCTATCAAAAAGTTGTTGTCTTGGTACAAGCGGAGCGGGGACGAATAATCCCCATGTGGACGCATCGTCTTTCTCAGTGGGAGTGCCTGATGACTGCTTAGAACAATACTAATCATCGTGCATACGAGAGGAGCCAACTAAATCGGTGTCGGGCATGGTGTTGCGTGATTAATTCTCGAGGGACGTCCCGTTGAATAAGACTAACGATAGATGGCGATGAGTGGCTAACAATTGAACTGAAAGGCATATCAACGACCTGTACTTGGTCAATAAAGATCTCTGATTATGTGATGGATGGATGGACCCTTCGTAACATAGCTACATGCCTACAAGGTTGTCGAGCTTAGTAAAGGTCGTGAAGTAAATGATTGTGATGCCTTGTGAGCAATCATCATATTCGTCGTAGTTGTTGCCATTTTTTCATGGCCACCAAATATTTTCATCAGGCAACTTCAGCTAATGTCATAATTACAATTCATATGGGTACGAAAGCACATAAAACATCAATGTGACACCAATGCAGTGAGTTTCCTGTCCACCAAATAGATGTCGTTGTCTGCGAGAAATGTTGGTTGTTCCCTATTAAGTAATTTCTGAAAGAAAATCAGGTTGCTCCCAAAAAATTAAATAATTGATTGACTAATCAACTAATTAACTCATGATTAAGTAGTAGTGTTGTCTATTCCCAGGGAGCGTCAGATGGGTCCGTACATGCAGATCTACAGTCAGCTTTAAGGTATGTGATAATGGCCTTAAGAAGCCCAAACTCTATGCTCAACAAGCTGGAGTTCCCATGGTTGACTTGAGGGAAGAAAAAAGTTGTTGGCTAAGTCCGCATGCTTTACAGCTACCTTGACACGAGAATAGAAGCATGTCTCAATCCCAATGAAGGAAAAGGGTTATTGTTCTAGGTCTCATCGCTCATCGACTGGGATGAAGTAGAAGTAATGCAGGGTAGGGATGGCTCGGGGAGGATTATTTAAATGCAGCCCTAAATGCAATGAAATATTACACTAGTGCGAAGAGCGGTCCGCTCGCAATTACAGCTGTAATTAACTATATATAAAAATTGACAAAAACACAAACATTCACAAAATTTAATGAAGGAAAGCAAGCCTTGCCCACTATTCGGTCGAGGCGCATATATTTAAGCACGTGCAAAAAAGGCCCTGCAAAGCACACGAACTTAGGTACTAATAGCAAGTAACATTAACATCCACGATGGTTAGTGTCAAATATACGACAATAGAAAACAATAACTCAAAACAACAACTCACGCGTGTAGGTGGCAGTGAAGACGGCTGTTGCGGAGCATCCAAGGCTGTAAAAAATGAGAAATGCGCCGAAAAGGGACACTGGACCAATGGTGGCTTGATTGGGGAGTTGGTGGCTGTTATGGAAGAGATGGGGGTCGTAGAGGGGCTTACTATTGGGGAAGTAGGGTTGGTAATAGTGGAGGTCAACTCGAGGGGCTGCAGGTTGTAGAGAGACGGGGGAAATGGAGGTTGTCAGTGGAGGTATCGGGCTGGGTGGAGGCCGACGAGAGAGGGGGAACGCGGTTTAGGGCAGGGAACGATGATGACAGGAGGAGGTCGATGGCACTAGGGTGGAACGAGGAAGAGAAGGCAGAGGCTTACAGGAAAGGGGGAAGCAGCGGTTGTGGGGATGGAGGCGGTGACTTTGGGGGCTGGAGGCGACGGATTTGGGGATTGGGTAAGGCTTTACTGGCGCCGCACCAGAAAGGAGGCAGGGAAATCAGCGTCGCACCGTTCGGCCGAGCGGTTCTAAGAAGTTTCCAAAATCATCGATGCCCCCCCACCATGAACCGCAGCCGTTAAATAATACCTAAATAATAACTGCACATCCAAAACTAAAAAACAAATAAATCACCCGAATCGGACGGCTCACACTATCTGAACCGACCGGGGGCTAATTACCACTCAAAACATAAAAAGTAAAATATGAAATCGACTCAGATCGACCATCCAGACGCAACCACGGACTCGGATCGCCCGACTGGGCAACGGATCACCGCCTCCTGCAGGAATACACATGTGTCAGTTGTGGACCGGCAGAAACGAAACGGTTTTGGCCTTTCTTAAATCATTTCACCCTGTTTGGTTGGATGGGAATGAAGGCAAAATTGGAATTGGCTAAAACCTTAGGTTTTCATTTATACCTAACGCCAATTCTTACTTTTTTCCCTCGTTTTTTCCCGTGAACTCTCGCTGACAGCTCGCACCGACAGCTCCTCTCGCCGCAAATCTGCAGGTATCCATCGACAAGAAACCCACCCTTCTTCTTACCTATTCTCCCTCTACGTCAATCCGATCGGTGCACCTACAATTCATTGTTGGAAGATGGCCGCCTTCGGCGATTGTAGCGATTTAACTACTTCCTTCATGGAGGGCATCCTTGTATTCCTTGGGGAGACGCCGTGGAATGCATCACGAATCATTCAGGTCTTTTTTTCTCCACTCATCAGTAGCTTCAATTCCTAAGTTCTCTACGTTTTTCGATTTAGAGATGTTTGATGGTGTTTTGGATCTAGAGAGACCCTAGGCAAACAAGTGGCGGTTCTTATTGTTTTTCCTAAAATGCTGCTGAATTATTAGTTTTGATTTTTTAATGATCGTAGCAGTGATGTTAGTTTCAATTCTCGCGGGTTTTTCATCCTGCAGTCGAACATCATAATTGGAACTTCCTAATTCGAATTCCCGCGGGTTTTGCAATTGACTGGATTCCAATTCCTCACTACTAAACCCTCCAACCGATCGGACCCTAAAGTTTTTTGTCTCGCATGAGATTTTTGACCCTATATTTTTCTACAAGGAATTGAAGGTCACTTCATGTCTGTTGAATTTGTTCCATACGGTTCCATTTTCAATCTTCATCTTTGTGACTCACTCGCCCACCTCTCCCTCACACCGATTGAGAGCACTAGAGGTTGATGTGGACAGCTTCCTTGGGGAGCTCATCTCCAATGCTTGCTCTCTCTCACGAATAAGGATGTTCTAGGTTTTGAAGACAGCACAACTTGAGATTCTGTTTAGTAGGCATGCCTTATCTAGGCTTAGATGATTGCTTCAAAATAATCAAGGTTCTACAATAAAATGATAAATGCAATTAGTTGTTCGTTGCAAATTAAGTTGTACGATGATAAAAAGATTTTCTCAATCAGGGGTCATGGTAAATGACTAACTCACTCACACCAATTGAGAGCATTAGAGGTTGATGTGGACAGCTGCCTAGGGAAGCTCATCTCCAATGCCTGCTCTCTCTCACGGATAAGGATGTTCTAGGTTTTGAAGGCAACACAACACTTGAGATTCTGGCTAGTAGGCATGCCTTATCTAGGCTTAGATGATTGCTTCAAAATAATCAAGGTTCTACAATAAATGCAGTTATTTGTTCGTTGCAAATTAAGTTGGACAATGATAAAAGATTCTCTCAATCAGGGGCCATGGTAAATGACAGGTATTGGTATGACGAAAGGGAAGTTGATTAAGAACTTAGGGACCATATCCAAATTTGAACCTTCAGGTATTATCAATGATTTTCCTGTACCAATGCCTTTTTTTCTTATTTACTTCAAATATCATAGACTAAATGTTATGCCCTTTTGGTTCCATCTTTTGTGGAAAAGGTAGTTGTGATTCTCATTGGGTAGATTAATGTCGAATTTTATTTTGCATATTTGGTAGCTGACTATGTCAAAGACATTAGCAAGCACAATGATGATAAGGGGTAAGGATTTTGTTTTCTTTCATTAAAGAGTCTAATTCACATGACATATCTCATCCCAATTTGTGGTAATTTTTGAATTTTATGAAATATTTTGTAGACAAACTCTCTTAATTAGCTTATTTGGGAAACTAAAACTGATGGCTATTGATATTTTTGAGGACACATGGAACGATTCTTTGGTTCGTGGAAGAGAAATCCGGCTACATCTTAGGGATGAAGTGATGCAGGATGGTCCTATTTGACGGGGATATTGTTGAAGGGTGGGGGCATGGCGGCCAAACATCCGACCCGACCGGACTGCAGTCCAAGCATCCCAACCAAATCACCCCTGGGCTAACCCTCATTGGGACTTTGACCACTGTTGAAAGAGGTAGGTTGTTAAGACCGGGAATCAAACCCAGAACCTCCTTTATCAAGGACTTGAGAGAGCACCTGATACCTAACTGAGCTGCAGTCCAAGCATCCCAACCAAATCACCCCCGGGCCAACCCTCATCGGGACTTTGACCACTGTTGAAAGTGGTAGGTTGTTGAGGTCGGGGATCGAACCCGAAACCTTCTTTATCAAGGCATTGAGGGAGCTCCTGATACCCAACCTTGATAAAGGAGGTTTTGGGTTCGATTCTTGGCCTCAACAACCTACCCCTTTCAACAGTGGTCAAAGTTCTGATGAGGGTTAGCCCGGGGGTGATTTGGTTGGGATGCTTGGACTGCAATCTGGTCGGTTCGGATGTTTGGCATCCATGCCCCTCGCCCTTTAACTAAAAAGGAGTAGGTTGTTGAGGCCATGGAATCAAACCCGGAACCTTCATTGTCAATGCCTTAAGAGAGCTCCAGATACCCAACTGAGTTGCATCTTTTGTTGAAGGGCAGGAGCATGACGTCCAAACATCTGACCCAACCGGACTGCAGTCCAAGCATCCCAACTAAATCACCCCCGGGCTAACCCTCATCGTGACTTTGACCACTGTTGAAAGGGGTAGGTTGTTGAGATCGAGAATCGAATCTGAAACCTCTTTTATTAAGGCCTTGAGAGAGCTCCTGATACCCAACTGAGCTCTCTCAAGGCCTTGATAAAAGAGGTTCCGTGTTCGATTCCCGGCCTCAACAATCTACCTCTTTCAACAGTGGTCCTGGGATTCGAACCCGGAACATCCATTATCAAGGCCTTGAGAGAGCTTCAGATACCCAACTGAGCTGCATCTTTTGTTGAAGGGTGGGGGCATGGCGGCCAAACATCCGACCTGACCAGACTTCAGTCTCCAACCAAATCACCCTCGGGTTATCCCTCATTGGGACTTTGACCATTGTTGAAAGGGATAAGTTGTTGAGGTCGGGAATCGAATCTAGAATCTCTTTATCAAGGCCTTGAGAGAGCTCCTGATACCCAACTGAGCTATCTCAGGGCATTGATAAAGTAGGTTCTGGGTTTGATTCCCGGCCTCAATAACTTACCCCTTTCAACAGTGGTCAGAGTCACGATGAGGGTTAGCCCGGGGGTGATTTGGTTGGGATGCTTGGACTGCAGGCTGGTTGGGTCGGATGTTTGGCTGCCATGCCACCGCCCTTCAACAAAAAAGGGGTAGGTTGTTGAGGCCGGGAATCGAACCCGGAACCTCCATTATTAAGGTCTTTGAGAGAGTTCCAGATACCCAATGACAATTTTTGTCCATGGCTTAAATCTGAAGGGGGTTGCTTAAAATCTGTCTCTCCGTTCATACTCTGCTCACCATTATTAGCTTGGAATGTTTCACTACGAAAATTTAATTTGATATTAGAAGAGTAAGATTAAAGAAGAATAAAAAACACTCCAAGCAATTACAAAGCAAAAAAATGCTCCAAGCAATTACACTCAGAACAGAAAAGCACATGCATTTAATTTCTTATGCTTCAATTTTTTTCAATTTTTTTAAGGGTGATATTATTAGCAAATCTTATTTGGTTAGTAAACCCAAATTCCTCCAAAATTTATTTTTTTTTTCTTATTTTGAAAAACGCTTTTCTACTTCTAGCAAACCACCCCGACCTAATTGTTTCCGCCCGCCTGTTCGCGAATCGCGACTCCCTTTCTCCCGTGCGAAAAACCTAGGCGCGGCTTCGGCGACATCCTCCCTCTTCCGTTTGGATTCCCTCTCCTCTCTAGTTCGCAGCTCCAAGCTATTGCCCCGACGACGCCCCTTCCTCTCTCGTTCTCCAGTTCGGGTTTGAGTACTGCTCTTAGCTCCAGCGATTTGGTTGTCTTCCATAGGGATTCCAGCGACATTGGTGGCTCCGATTCAGGTATTACTCCACTGTTGGGTGGCTCTTCTTAGATATTGGGGGTTTTCGAATAGTTGGTTAAACTTCGTCATGTTTTTCCGAATGTGTGGTTTCAATGTCCTTGGAACATTACTAATGTTAGCAATGGAAGATCCACATTGTTTGATTTTTCTGATGTCCTTGGATCTTCAATATGTGCCTAATATTTGATGTTTTTGATGTTCAATATTTGAAGCCATGTGTAATAGCCCAATGTTTGATTTTTCAGGTTTACTATCACACACTGACTGAAAATGTTGTTGACATTGAATCCTCAAAAGATGCTGTAATCTGGATGTCGTCCATTGAAAGGTACTGTAAACTCGTGAGTACCTCATATAGTCTAATGATGTTCTTCATGTGATGTTCTATAGTAATTTAGGGTTTAATTTGACTAGTGTATTTTTCATTTTATTTTGAATAGTAAATGTGATTTTAAGTTGGATGTTGGCAGTCATTTTGAAACCAATATTCAGTTTCCGTTGCGGGAGGTATTGGTTGATTGGGCTCGCACTGTTGGCAAATCCCTTAGTTTTACAGTGACTGTTAAAGGTTCGGATAAATTAGATGGTGTTAGAGCACGACCACGGGTAGCATGTAGTAGGTTATTTTGAATGAATGCATGTCTCTAAAAAAACTTTAATTTTTTTAAATTTTTATGGTGATTTGCTAGTAATAAAAAAAGTTTTCAGATAGCCGTTTTCAAAATTGAAAGTTTGCTAGTAGTAATGGTTGCTAGAAGTCAAATTGAATTTACTAGTAACAACTCCCTTTTTTAATTCGCACCAAGCATTTGATGTTTGTTTTTTATTTCAAAGTTCATTCGTATTTATTTAAATTTCATGAGAGTTTTATAATCTGTTGATGATAATAATGTGGCATACCTGCCTGCTCCTTGTAATTAAAAAATGAAATTTAGTAAATAACAGAAATTTCAAATCATAAGAGTATCCAAAGTTGAGGTTGTAATTAAAAAAATGAAATTTTGTAAATAACAGAAATTTCAAATCATAGGAGTATTCAAAGTTGAGGTTGTGATAACAGAAAAAACAGTTTTCTGGATTCTGAATCTATCCCCCTAAGTTCAAAAGTTAGTTATTTTAAAGGAATTGGTTGCCAAACTGGATTATTATTAGTATAAGCTGCCCCAACACCACCCCATGGGGCGTAAAAAAAATCACCTAAGACTCTAAGAGATCCCACCTTTCATAGCAAGCGATGAAGCTCCACATCCCTCTGACTGGCCACCCACTGTCAATCCCCTGCTTTAGCTGCATCAGTCAGTAGCCACTCCGCATCGCCAAGACTAGTAGCCGCTCCTCCGCATTCCTCCTGCATCGGACACCGATCGTGGTCGTTGTCGCTCGGCATCCAACACCAAGACTGAACGCTCGGCATTGCACTGTAGAACGCCAACAACATCGAGACCGAAATAGGCGGGCCAACAAAAGAAGACGGAGGGACATGGCGGTGGAGGCTCCGCTAGAGCCTGCAATTACTCCGGAACCCTTGGAAGAGGAAGCTGAAGCCGCCTCCGAGCTAAGAGCGGTGAAGAGAAGCTGTATCGGGTGGCTGTCTGAGATCGAGGAGGTGCCTGAGGACAAGCCTGATGTTCCTCTTCTTCTCGAGCAGCAAGCAGAACCTGAGCAAGCCTCGCTGATGACCACTACTCCACAGCGCCCTTTTCCTTGGCGCAAACTAGCATGCAGCATTTCAGACTTTCTGGACTTTTTTGGGCAGAATATGACATTTGAAATTGTTTAATTAAAATGTCCTTTGAGTTGTACCGGCTATGTTTTCTTTGCTGTAACTTTTTTTTACAGTTATGTAAATTAGAACTTTGGTAGTCATGTTACATTTTTGATTTAGTATTTCAACATACATTTCTCTATTCATTCTATTCAAATCTGATGGTATGATGAAAAAGTTAGGGGATTCTGAGGAATAGTTTTTCGTTCAATTTGAATCCAAAAAAATATATTAATTCATCAAAAAGTGACTCAAAAGCATAATTTCAAGTTCAAATTTTGATAGAAAATGACGTCTTCTGGTTCAAATGTTCCCACAAAAATTAATACACAAAAAAAATCACTAAATATAAATTAGTATACATTATTTTTAATTACATTTTAAATAAATCCACTTTCCATGACACATTAGAGAAAAAATCATATTATAAATATTTTAAAAATCACCAAATTTGAGTGTTATTTTTTTCATTTCCAATTTAATTATTTCAATTTCACCTATTTATATTATATATATACAGGTGACACACACGTGACTCCACCATTACAACTAATCGTGATAGGAAAAGTACGAAAGTTGTAGATCTCGACGAGACCTTGACTTTTCCAGGTATGTATTTCTAGAAATACGCATTTTGCGCCTTTTAGAAATACCTTTATACCATTTTTAAGAAAAGTGTATTAATTATTTAATACAAGGAGTATTTTCAAAGACGCGAAAAATTGAAAAAAAACAAACTAACAATTAATTAATGCAAAAAAATTTATTATACAACAATTTTTTAATTTTATTAAAAAAAATTATCATAATACATTAACCTCTTGAAAAATTATTATAATACATATCAAGTCAATAGATTAAGGCTCGCCACTCAAGCGGTTAAGACCGCATGTACCGGGCCTTAATTCCGGTACATACGGTCGTAACCGCTTGACCGGTGAAAATAAGTCCCCCCAAACGAAGACTAAAACCGCTATAATTAACAATTTTGAATATTAACCAGAGGCAACTTTTTTTTCTTTTAATATGGTAAAGAGATGCTAAAAATAAATTAAAATTTATATCAAATATTTATGTTTGATATATGAATTATTCAATATATAAAGTAGAAAATATAATCAAAACTAATTGGTTGTGCACGGGTTTGCAGCGGGAGTACTGTGCTCGCCACTCAATGCCGCAAAGGAATATGATGCCTTCTACTTGGTACCACAACATATCGAAGCCAAAATAAAAAAGAACTAGGAAACAAGGTCATAAAATGCTTGCATATAATCTACACATCTTCGAGATATATATATTAAAGTAATAAGACAGACAAACTATAATATAGATAGTTCATAGTTGACTTTCAAGTCAACTTTTCCCATGCTCTGTTTGGACTTTTTTGTTTCTGTATTTTCTTTTGCATATTCCAAGGGGCACGGTTCGGATCCTCTTTAATATATTTGTCAGCCAAAATTTGCTGCAAGTGAGATTCAGATAAATCTGACCATCTACAGAGCAGATTTTAGGTTGTCCACTACTGCTATGAGAGAAGAATTCCCCTCGCAAGTTGCCTTCAGTAGCTCAACTCGATGCGAAATCACATCGGAATGTGAGGGGTCATGTGATAATGGTAGCTTATATCGCACGAGATGATGTAGCATTTCCTGCAAAGATGCATAAGCAGAATTCAGTGATTTCCATCTACCAAATGAAAACATAAAATAAACCCCAAACAATTGCATGCGCCAAATAACTGCCAGAGAGATTTTGCCCAAACAAATTCTGTTCCGAGGGAGTAACTTTTCCATCACTGAATCGCTTGATAATGAGCTATTTGGAGTTCATGACATAATTCCAACCGTTATACTAAGAGGTTTCTCATATTTAAGAGTTCTGTATTATGAAACTCATGGTCGACTAGCCTTGGAATGATGGAGCTGTCGCTTGAATAGGTTTGAGATACAGTATACGCACACAAGGAGTCACGATTCTTTCTCCTTTTAGGAATTAGGAGCAGGAAATTCAATGGAGGAGCGGCAGTCTCTGATTCCCTATCCCGGAATTCATTAGGCTGGAGGAAACAACCAATTTTGAGGATCAGGAAGTCATGTATGGAATTTTGGAGGATCAGGCAGTTATGAAGGAAAAGGGTGTGCTGGTTAAAAGATTATGAGTAATTATATGACTGAATTGGTGATGGAGGAAGAGGATAATGGGCTGGACGACTTTTAAAGAGGCAGTTACTCAAAACTAGGAGTGGTGGAGGGGTGGTTGTGCAGGCCAAATGGAGGGAAAGAGAATGACCTACGCTTCGACACCTAGGAATCATGGAATTGAAAGTGGAATGATCGCATGAACTCAAAATTTCTATCCAAATTCTGCAATGATCCAGAAAACCAGCCCCTACTCCTATTCATATGGAAGTACACCACTATGGACGGCCATGATCGTCCAATACAATAATACATAGAACATGCTCAAATAAAAATATGAAAAATAAATAAAAATTCATAAAAATATCCTATCATTGCTCTAACATGACTACGGGCTCAGATCGTCTGTACGACAATCCTAACTCTTCCACCTGAGTATGTAGACTTGAGCGGGTTCCGATAAGGAACAGTTCACCCGTGAAATGTGATCCTCATCACAAAGTAAATAATTTTGGATAGATATTGCATTTTCCTTGACCAAATGGATATAAGAACTTGTTAGAAGCAGCCTTCAGAAAGTAAATAATTTTGAGTATTTTCAACCTATGTAAATCTGAAGTAAAGGATTTCCATTAGGAATTAAAAGCAAGGACCACTTACATTATTATGATGCGTGTGTGAATAGCTACGGAGGAGGGATTTTGCCAACTTGTTGCGTAACTTCAACTTGTTTGATGCGACAGATTTGAAAATGAAGGAATGGAGATGATGTGTGGCTAGAGAAAAACTGACGGAGCCTCTGATAAAAGCTCTATCAAGAAAACCAGATGTCCATGACTTTGCATAGGCCTCAAGAATTGCATCATTGTCCTGCATAAGTTCATCCAGAAACATTCAATTTGATCCATAGAAAAAATGACTTTTGTTTCTTGATCCAACATCTCAAGATTTTAGACATTTATTTTGCATTTCCTTCAACAAAAAATGATTAGCCGACCCCACTATAGTGGGATAAAGGCTAGTGTTGTTGTTCAACAAAAAATGATCTTTCTCAGCATCTCAATATAGATACTCCCAAAAACCATATTTCACTCTATTGAACTTGTAAATTAAAAAAAGAACAAAACAGAATAGTGTATTCATGGTTAACAAAATGAAGTATTGACTTCAACATACAGAATAAAGTGATCATAAAGTAATGGACAACTAAATTGAAAAAGTCTCTTAAAAGTGTAGTAAAAAAGAAAAATATTTAAACTACATGCATAATTTTTAGTGGCCCAAACCTCCTAAACTGAGGTAACAAAATTTGAAGTTTATATGCCAATAAGACATTTAAAACTGATGATCATGAATAATTTAATAGGAATTGATTCATTACCATAAATCTTGGTTTTCGAAGAGATTTAACACTTTGCACTTAGCAAGAACCCAAAAATAGAAGATTCATAAAGCTTACTCAAAATATTGGGATATACCATTTAATGAAGCCCCAAAGAATTGTAATCATATAACTGTGCAAGAAATCTCCATGATGGTCAAAACTCAATGACGTTAAATCAGCAAACATTCACAAAGCATATATTCATTTTCTTGTTTTTCCTTTCATCAATAAATTTAATTACACTTACCTCCTTGTGTGTAATTACCAAAAGATCTTATTTCCCGTTTGAAATTACCAAAATTCCTATATCGAGTTTAAATTGTTATTTTTTTGGCTCAATAGCCTTTAACTTGTGAATTTTATGGAGGGGTGCGCTCATAAGGTACGGGAGCAAGTGCCATGTAAACATGTTGTAAGAATTGGAAATATAAATATTTATTATTCCAAAAATCTAAATTATTACAAGGGAGCTCCCTTTTATATAGAGTAGAAGGAGAGGAAGAATTTACCAATCCCCCTCGCTTCCCTACGGGAAGCTTTTAGCATGGTCCGTGGAGATGATGACCGCCGGAAGTATCTCAACTCGATTGCCCCTCCGGATCGATCGGCCTTAGCTAAAGTAGGTCGTAGCAACTCCAACACTATTGCCCCTACATGTGATTGTGGGCAAAGAGGATACACTAGGGAAGTGTGCTTCAAACTTCATCCTCATCTTGCTCCTATTGGTCATGGTCATGGTCCCAGCCGTGGAGGGACTCGGCTGGGTGGTTCTCTGGTGGCTAATGTTGTGTATGCTACCAAGGTCTAGGATGATCCTACAAATCCTCCTTCAAGACATTTTACAACTCAGGAGTTGAATGCTCTACGTCGTCTTCTTCATTCCTAGCCTGACCCTGCTTCTGGTGCCTCAACCTCATTTGCTACTGCGACCCCTCCCAGTGCGTACACTACTACCATCGCTTCTTTTGATTGGATCATTGATTCGGGCGCACTGATCATATGATTGAATCCTCCTTAGGCTTTGTCTCCTAAACGACGGTCGGCACCAGAGAGGTCAGCTACCTACGAAAAGTTGAGAACTAAAGGTCTGTGCGCATAGAGTCGTGTGTGTGAGTTCCACTTGCATGATAAATGACATAGCATAACATATCATAACATAAATCCATACTATAGGACATGCATACCGCAGATCCTTAGCTATGAACTCGATGCAGTCGAATTTTTCCTTAGCTATGAACTCGATGTAGTCGAATTTTTCCTTAGCTTTTTGTCAATGCACCCGATTTTTTACTTGGGTAAATCTTTGATTCTGTCTTTGATTTCTTTTGTCCTCAGTGACTTTTCTTAAAGATCATCTTCCTCCATTGCGGGAAAAGGATATATCCCATGCTCTCCTTTTATTTCTCTTGCCCCATGTTCTTCATGTTCCTTCCTTTCCTCGAGATTTACTTTCATCAGCAAGATTACTAGATCTCTTAATTGTTCTGTGACCTTCTTTCCTGACTCATGTTTTCCAGGAACTGGGTACGAAATGGACAATTGACAGTGGTAGGAACCATGATGACTTGTACTACCTGGATACCGAGCTAACCATCTTATGCTCTCGCATCAACTACTATCATTGTTGCGGATGTTCGACGATGGCATCTTCGCCTCGGACATCCATCTTTTGTTTATCTTTACAAAATGTTTCCTAGTTTCTTGTCGTTTATTAAAACTTTATCCTATGATGTTTGTGTTACGTCTAAGCATGTTTGACGTACCTCTATGCATTTATCTTCTCCTAGTGACACTCTTTTTTCGATTATACATTATGATGTTTGGGTTCCTTCACCAGGGGTTTTATTATCTGGATTTTGTTGGTTTGTTACTTTTATTGACTATTTTTCGAGAACCACTTGAGTCTATTTGTTAAATAAAAAAAGTAACGAGTTTTCTTGTTTTCAAAGTTTCCATAAGATAGTGCAGGCCCAATTTGATGGGAAAATTTGTGTTCTTTATGGTGACAATGGGGTAAATACGATGATCATGGTCTCTTTGTCTCATATCTCACCAGTCATGATATCTTGCATCAAACCACTTGTGTACACACTTGCACACAAAACGGGGTTGTTGAACGGAAGAATCGACAACTCTTTGAGGTGGCGCGTTATCTTCTTCACACCATGCATCATCTCAAATCCTATTGGGGTGATGTTGTCCTCACTGCTTCTCATCTAATCAATCGTCTTCCTTCACATGTTTTAGATTATGCTACTCTCAGCGCCCGTCTTTCTTCTATGTATGTTGTTCATACCTCTCATTTATCACCTCGTGTATTTGGGTGTGCATATTTTGTACATGTTCATCAGCCTCATAGGGACAAACTTGACCTTCGAGCTCAACATTGTGTCTTTATTGGCTATTCCTCCACCACAAGAGGATATCAGTGTTATCACCCTACTTTCAAGTGTGTTTTATGCACCATGGATGTTACCTTTCGAGAGGGGAAATCTTATTATCTAGATTCGACTCATTCTTTGTCAGGGGGAGATTGATGACATTGGTTTTGATCCTCTTCCTCTTATTCCTTTCATACCAGCTCAGTCTCCTCTCCAGGTCCTTGTTCCTCCCATTCTGGTACCTTTGTCGCCTCCTGTCCAAGTTCCTTTGCCTTCTTCTTTGATTCCTCTTACGCATATCTCTACTAATATACAAAAACTACTCTTTGGTGAAACATTGTCTGATGTCCCTATATTGCCCTTATAGTTGTATTCATAATTACACAATTTTACCCAGCTTTATATTAGTATATTATAACGAAAATATCCTTTTAGGTAATTACACAACTTTACAATATTAAAATACAAAAAATAAAAACACTAGATACCCTAAACCTATTGTCTCTAGCTAGGAATGACAAGAGAAAAATTAATGTTTTAACGTTAAAATATAATTTGTTTTACAAAATAAAAATTATATTCTTGATTTATATTTTTTACGGTCATTTTGAGTACTCATATGTATATGTTGCGGAGCGGGCGGAGCCCGCCGTCGTCGGTTGGGTACTGTCGCGCGAGGCCATAGGGGTGGGTACTGTCCACGACAAATGTTGCCGCCCATGACAAATGTCGCCACCCACAACAAATGTCGCCGCCCACGACAAATGTCGTCCCCACGACAAATGTCACACCACCGCCGAATGTCGCATCCCGGCGAATGTCGCACCCGCCGAATGTCGCACCCCCGCCGAATGCCCCCAGGGCTGAAGGCCCGTGTCTGTCACTCGTATATATATATATATATATATATATATATATATATATATTATATATACATATATATATACGAGTGACAGGCACGGGCCTCCGGCCCGATAGCCACGCGCCACAGTACCCGGCCGACGATGGCGGGCTTCACCCCCCCCCCCCCCGGGCGGAGACGGTGGGCTTCGCCCCCCGGTGTACCGCCTGATTTATTAAATTGAAAACATTAAAAAAGTCAATAGAAAAATAAAACTATATTCAGAAGTTTGATTTCATGATGAAGAGTACCGCATGATTTTTTAAACTTTAATAATAAAAAATAGTACTGTTCACGGATGAACAGTGCCGCCCCACTTCTTTTTAATACCACGCCGTCATTCAGAAGTTTGATTTCATGTTTATATTAAACATTTCATTGTTAATGTTTGAAAACACCTGGGCTTGCGAGCTTTGCTTGGGCTTTGCGCCATTGCAGCCTGTTTGGCGGCCATGCCTCTTTGCGGGCTGTTTCTGTTGTCTTTTAGCAGGTTATTTCTTAAGCTTTTTTTGAAGTTATTACCTAACTTTAGGACCCCTAGTAGTAGGTTTAGGAGCCCTAGAAAAATATGGAGAGAGAAGGTTGATTTGATCATACGGCCCCTGAAATAGGGGAACAGATCGGACGGCCGAAATCGTTTCCATGAATTATAAATTCAGATCTTTCATACTTCTATTATAGTGGTAGAGATATATATCACTGCCTCCAACCAGGAAAATAGATTGTTAGCATTCCACCCCTATCAATGCCCGCTTTAGACTCGGATTTTGGTGATGATTCTCTTGCTTTGTTGAAAGGTAAAGTTGTAAGTGCTCGGCACTTACGGCTCATTTGCACTCTCAGCGCCCACCATTCTTTTATGTATGTTGTTCATACCTCTCATTTGTCACCTCGTGTATTTGGATGTGCATATTTTGTACATGTTCATCGGCCTCATAGGGACAAACTTGACCTTCAGGCTCAACATTGTATCTTTATTGGTTATTCCTCCACCACAAGAGGATATCAGTGTTATCACCCTACTTTCAAGCGAGTTTTATGCACCATGGATGTTACCTTTCGAGAGGTGGAATCTTATTATCCAGATTCGACTCACTCTTCGTCAGGGGGAGATTGATGACATTGGTTTCGATCCTCTTCCTCTTATTCCTTTCATACCAGCTCAGTCTCCTCTCCAGATCCCTGTTCCTCCCATTTTGGTACCTTCGTCGCCTCCTATCCAAGTTCCATTGCCTTCTTCTTGGATTCCTCTTATGCATATATATATATATATATATATATATATATATATATATATATATATATATATATATATATATATATATATATATTTATCACTGCCTCCAACTAGGAAAATAGGTTGCTAGCGTTCCACCCCTATCAATGCCCGCTTCAAACTAGGATTTTGGTGATGATCCTCTTGCTTTGTTGAAAGGTAAAGTTGTAAGTGCTCAACACCCTATTTTCAATCATGTTGCTTATCATCATCTAAACCCAGCCTAATAGGCATTTGTTTCTTCATTATCTTTGGTTTCCATTCCCAAGACATGGAAGGAAGCATTGGGTATATCGGTTTGAACATGGGCTATGGAGGAAAAAATGTCTGTCTTGATAAGAGTCATACATGGGATGTCTCTTCCCTTCCCCCGGGGAAGAAAGGTATTGGATCATGATGGGTGTTCTTGGTTAAGCGAAATCAAGATGGTAAGGTTGAACAATACAAGGCTCGAATGGATGCTCGGGGATATACTCAGACTCAAGGAGTGGACTACCAGGAGACTTTTTCTCTCGTGGCAAAGATGGATTCCATACCTGTTCTTCTATCATGTATAGCTTGCATAGGATGGGATCTTCATCAACTGGATGTTAAGAATGTTTTCCTTCATGGTGAGCTTGATGAGGAAATGTACCTGAAATTTCCTCCTTGGTTTGTAAAACAAGGGGCAAAAAGTCTTGTTTGTCGCTTGAGAAAATCTTATATGGGCTGAAACAGTCTCCAAGGGCATGGTTTGGCAAATTCCTCAAGGCAATGATGAAGTTTGGACATAAGAGTAGAAATCGGGATTGTATTTTCACATACCCTAAACCGGGCACCACATACATATATATAGGAACATTAGCACGTGACATATCACGTGGAATACATAATCTCAATACGAAATAAAAGCGAATATTCAACTCTCCCCCTCAAGTTGGGAATATATATTGATCATTCCCAACTTGTCAGTATTGTTCTTGAAGTTGTCGCTGCATAGCCCCTTGGTGAAAATATCGGCAAGCTGATAAAATGAGCTCACAAACGGAGAGCAGATATTCCCCTTGTCGATGTGGTCTTTGATGAAGTGTTTATCAACTTCCTCATGTTTGGTCCTGTCATGTTGAACTGGATTGTGTGCAATGCTGATGGCTGCCTTGTTTTCACAGTAGATAGTAATAGGTTTGTTCACCCGAAGGTCCAAATCCTAGAGAATGGTTCTCAACCACAGTTCCTCACAAACGCCTTGAGCCATAGCTCTGTATTCTGCTTCAGCACTTGAGCGAGCAACCACGTTCTGCTTCTTGCTCTTCCATGAAACCAGGTTGTCTCCCACAAATGTGCAGTACCATGTGGTTGACTTTCTATCATCTTGACAACCAGCCCAATCAGCATCAGTAAATACCTCAACCTCTAACGACTGATTAGCCTTGAACAGAATCCCACGCCCTGGTGTCTTTTTGAGATATCGCAACACCCTAAAGGCAGCCTGCTGATGACATAACGTAGGGGAGTGCATATACCGGCTTAGGAATCCCACCGCATACGTGATATCCGGGCGAGTATGGGACAAATATATGAGCCTCTCAACCAGTCGTTGGTATTTTGAGGCGTCTGCTTTCTCCCCACTAATATCTGCATCAATCTTATGATTAGCCTCAATTGGAGTGTCAACAGGAGCACACCTAAGTATCCCAGTCTCCTCCAGAAGATCGAGTATACTTCCTTTGGGAAATGAAGATCCCATGTCGGGACCTTGCAACTTCAATTCCCAAAAAATATTTCACCTTTCCCAGATCCTTGACTTCAAATTCTTCGCCCAGTTGTTTTTTCAAGTATTTGATCTCATCCAAGTCATCTTCGGTAATGATGATGTCGTCCACATACACAATAAGGATAGAAACCAGAGCACCATTCCTCGTGATGAAGAGAGTGTGATCAGCTTGACTTTGAGTATATCCAAGTCGTAGCATGGTCTTGTTAAAACGCCAAAACCACGCTCTCGGAGACTGTTTCAGGCCACACAGGGATTTTAACAGGCGACAGACCCTCTGATTGGACTCTTTGACATCAAGGCTAGGGGGAATATCCATATAGACCTCCTCTTCCAGATCACCATGCAGGAATGCATTCTTGAAATCGAGCTGCAGTAGCTCCCATCCGCGAATCACAACACAAGAAAGAAGCACACGGATTGAGTTCATTTTGGAAACAGGAGCAAAGGTCTCCTAGTAGTCAATGCCTTGAGCCTGGGTATATCCTCGAGCCACTAAACGAGCTTTGTATCGCTCCACCACCCCATCTTGGTTCTGTTTGACAGTGAAGACCCAAGGGGATCCGACCGTTCGCTTTCTAGGGGGAAGGCTAGTGAGCTGCCATGTTTTATTTTTATTCAAGGCACTCAGTTCCTCCTCCATAGCCTGTTTTCATTCAGGTATCTGAACAGCCTCCTGCCATGTCTTAGGAATCACAATAGATGAAAGAGAGGAGATAAAGGCTTTATGAGCCTGAGATAGTTGAGTATAACAAATGTAGTTGGCAATGGGGTGTTTGGTGCCACCCTTTTTACCTATAAGATGTGCAAGAGGAACATGGAGGTCATCATCTGAATCTGGAGCTGAGACGGTCACTGGCACTGGCGGAACATTCACAGTCTGCACTTGCTCAATTGTCCTGGGACGACGTGAGTACGTGTATAATATAGGTGGAGCGGAGGTGGAAGGAGGGGAAGCGACAACAATTGGAAGAGGAGATTCGATGTTAACAATTGGAAGAGGAGATTCGATGTTCTCGTCACTGTCACCTCTCGTCTCCCCCTGACGAGGACTAAAGTACGACTCTCCCTCACGAAATGTGACATCCACAGTGCAATAGTAGCGCCGAGTCGGAAGATGATAACAATGATACCCTTTGGTGGTAGGTGAGTACCCAACGAAAATACACCGCAGGGAATGCGCATCAAGTTTATCACGATGCGGGGTACGAACATGGACAAAACAGACAGAGCCAAAGATACGAGGAGCAAGATAAGAGGTGTGGACGATGTGTTGTTTGGCAAGACGCGATAGGGGCGTATCAAATGAAAAGGCATGAGACGGAAGACGGTTAATGAGATGAGCAGCTGTGAGAACTGCATCACCCCAGTAGGATTTGGGAAAGTGCATAGCAAGGAGTAAACACCGAGCCACCTCAAGCGAATTTCTATTCTTCTGTTCGGCCACCCCATTTTGGGTGGAAGTGTGGACACACGTGGTTTGATGTATGATTCCATTATCAGATAGATAGGCCCCAAAAACACCCCGATCATCATATTCCCCACCATTATCACTACGCAATGCCCGAATTTTGCCACCAAATTATTGGTTCACAATCTTATGAAACGTCTGAAAACAGGAAAGGACGTCACTTTTCTTTTTAAGCAGATAAACCCACGTAATGCGGGAGTGACAATCAATAAAAATAACAAACCATTTATAACCAGATAAAGATAACACTGGAGACGGACCTCAAACATCAGAGTGAATAACATCAAATGGACAGAAACTAGGGACAGACAAATGACTAGTACTCTGACAAACATGTTTAGAGCGTTCACATGCATCACAAGAGAATGACTGAATTAAAGAGGTAACAACAGGAAATAATTTAGTAAGATAAAGAGGCGAAGGGTGGCCAAGTCGCTGGTGCCAGCGTTGAATGTCATGTAGAGTCGGAGATCTGGTGGATGAAAAAGCACTGGAAGAAGACTGGTCCAGCAAGTACAATCCACCAACATTCCTACCACTGCCAAGCGTCTGCCTCGTATCCAGATCCTGAAATACACAAACATCAGGAAAGAAGGTCACAGAACAGTTTAAAGAAGTAGTAAAGTGACTAATGGAAAGCAAATTGCGAGGAAAAGACGGGACATGCAAAACAGAGGACAGTGATAGGTCGGGAGAACTGGTGACAGTCTCTTTACCAGCAATGGAGGAGAGAGAGCCATTAACAGTAATAACCTTATCACGACCAGAAAGAGGAGCATAGGAGATAAAACCTGAGGCAGAACCAGTCATGTGATCGGTCGCACCCGAGTCAATAATCCACTCGGAAGGTGAGGAGGACACAACATGAGTACTGGAGAGACCCGAAGTAGCAACAGCAGCATGAAAACCAGCAGTAGGAGAGTCAGTGTGGGAGCCCAACATGCGACGGAGAGCATCTAACTCAGCAGCAGACAGGCCTCCAGAAATGTCCTCCTGAACCTCAGTAGAATGCGCAGAAAACTGAGTACGATCGCCAGACTGACGGCCACCACCACGGTGCCCACCGCGACCCCGAGCACTAGAACCCCGACCAGCAGGGGCAAGGTGAGGATGTAAACGAAAACATGAGTCCCTGGTATGGCCCTTCTTCCCACAGTAGCTACAAAGAGGAGGTCTGCGTGAAGCCGCAGCAAGCGCAAAATGATCAGTAGCAGGAACGGCACCAAGAGTACGATGGCGATTCTCATCATTGAGGAGCATGTTGAAGGCCTCCCGAAGAGAGGGAAGTGGCTCACGATGGAGAACATGCAAGCGAACAACATCAAACTCCATGTTGAGCCCCATAAGGTAGACGTGGACACGGAAACGATCTTTGTCGTTCTGAAGTGTCAGCGCATCAGCAGTACAAGCAGTCGTAAAAGTATTGAAGAAGTCCAGTTCCTGATAGAGGCGCTCAAACTCAGAATAGTAGACAGAAACAGACATAGTGCCCTGCTTCAACTCCAGAACACGGCGAGTGAGCTCGTACACTTGCATCGAACTGCCTGCCTGAGAGTAGGTATCACGGGCCCGAGTCCAAATATCATATGCGGAGTCCAACAGCATATAACTGCGATACACCTGAGAGGACATCGAGTGAAGTAACCACAAGACAACAAACGAATTTTTCGCATCCCATTTTTTCCATATGGGATCGGTACGTGGTGGCTCAACGGTTGTACCATCAAAATGTCCATATAACTGGTGGCTGCGAATAGCATGCTAGGCCGCCCTGGACCATTCCAGATAATTCGTGTCATCCAAGGCAACAATAGTGATCTTCAACGAGCCAGACGGGCCATGGCTCCGAGGAGGGTCGGCAGACGAACCGGTTGGAACACCGGATTGAAGATCCGTGGAGATAGTGGATTGATCATCCATTGAGAAGAGAGACGGGAGAGCTCCAGATCAGAGAAGACGGCCTCCAACGGGTCCCCCGTAGATCATGACGCTGGAAGGAACACCGGAGGAGGTGAGCAAAAGGTCTCTAGCTGCCCCATGGAGGACAAAACGACCGGAGAAGCGGGGGGCCGCCCGGAAGGCCGGGCGGAGAAGGCCTCCGAAGGCGGAGAGCCGCTGAAGAGAGACGGCGAGCGATACCGGCGGACTGGCGAACGGGCGAGCGGAAGGAGGCGAGCGGGCGAGCGGAAGGAGGCGAGCGGGCGAGCGGAAGGAGGCGAGCGGGCGAGCGGAAGGAGGCGAGCGGGCGAGCAGAAGGAGGCGAGCGGGCGAGCGGAAGGAGGCGAGCAGGCGAGCGGGCGAGCGGAAGGAGGCGAGCAGGCGAGCGGGCGAGCGGAAGGAGGCGAGCGGGCGAGCGGAAGGAGGCGAGCGGGCGAGCGGAAGGAGGCGAGCGGCCGAGCGGAAGACGGCGAGCGGCCGAGCGGGCTGGCGACGGACTGGCGACGGCGACGGCGAGTGGGATCGACGAAAACAGGAGCGGCAGGATCCCTAATCCTCTAATACCAAGTAGAAATCGGGATTGTATTTTCACATACCCTAAACCGGGCACCACATACATATATATAAGAACATTAACACGTGACATATCACGTGGAATACATAATCTCAATACGAAATAAAAGCGAAATTCAACTATAAGCAGCGGCAATCTGATCACACTATGTTTATTCGCTAAAACGACTATAAGTTTGGGGTTCTTATTGTCTATGTGGATGACATCGTAATCACAGGCAATGAGGTTGAGGAGATTAGTAACCTCAAGACTCTCTTATTTGCTGAGTTTGAGGTGAGAGACTTAGGAAGATTATGATACAAGAAAGATAAAATATATAACAATCCATTTTGGGTGTATAATCTTGGACTTTAATACACATAACTGAGAGATTTTAGTAAATTTTAAAAGGGGATGTAAGATTTCATTAATTACACAAACTTACATGAAAGAGAATTGTAATTAACACATATCAGTAATGCAACAAGAAGACGGGAATAAAATTCATTACCTCAGGAGGCTCCAAGTATCCTTCAGCTTCAGAAGAACACAACTCCAGTGGAGGTAACAGTTCAAGCAAATGAGCATTAGATAATGCATTCCATGTGGCCAGCCTAACCAGTGAGTCAACGAGACGATGCAAATATATGGCTATTTGTCTGCCAAAAATTAGATCGCCATATGATACAGCTCCAAATTGCTCAATGAGGTTCTCCACAAAAGTGGAGTAACCCTCATTGATTTGTGATTGGAAAGATAGAAGTAAACTAGGATTTCCATTGATTTGTGATTGAAATCCTTGTTTTTTCTCTTTACATCTCAACTCATCAAGCTGTTTTCCATAAAATTCTTGCAATGTTTCAAACACATCTCTACTCTTTTCCTCTTCTAGTACAGCCATATTTACATGCAAGGACATAGACAAGGCATGTAACTTCCAAGCAAGAGACACGTTCAGAACAGGAGATTCAAAATTAGGAAACATTAATGAGGGCAAAGCTTCTAGGCATAAGAGAAAGAAGAGTCCACTTCTTGCAACATCAATCCCATTTAATGTTTTTTTGTCAAAATTATTTTGTTCACCAATTCTGCAAATTGCACTAAGAAACCAATGCATCGGAATTGGAAGCCTCTGGTGTGCCCACTGTACACATGAAGAACTCGAATCTGTATTTGTAAAAGAAAATTTTGTATTCTCTCGGTTCTCATTAGACTCGTGAATTGTCTCTAGAGCAGAACCTTTTACTTGAAATTTATGAGCTTGACTGCGGCTATCTGCATCACCAGAGGACTTCATCTTAACACTTAACCACCTCTCTCTAAAATGAGAATTTAAAACCTTACTGAAAATAAAATAGTCATTTTCATCGTACTGCCATTTGAATGATTTCAATCTGTTGTCAAGATGGAGAAAACGATGAAGGAAAAAACTGAGATGTTTCAAGACATGAGGTTGGAACAATATACTCAATGCCCCCTCCAAGATGGCTCTATCTCCGGGACCAGCAACCAAACAAATAGCAAGTGCCCAATTCACTCTCTGCAATGTTGGCTCCATGGCTTCAACAGAAGTTTGATCTCTTTCATGCACACATTTCAAACTTTGGATTAATTCCACGACTAGCCGAGCAGCTGTTTGTAACTGTAAAAAATTTAATGACCAAAAACTGCCACCAGGTGAACCCCATCCAACACCAACCCCCGGTGCAGGTCCACCTCTTCCAAATATCTCGAGAGATTGCACCATTGGCCATTTAGAGGAAACCAAGTTCCCAAATACATTCAGTTCTCTTGTAAGGTCGTCTTCAGCACATTTAATAATACCATCAACTAATACTTTATCATCCATCTCAGTGAGAACTCCTGTCAAAAGTTGAATATCACATGCATTTCTCGCTCTTTCGATGCACTTATCGACAGATGAGGCAAGACGAACTAACCCATGAAGACAGCTTAAAGAAGACAACGACACGTCAAAATCATCTTGATGATTCAAATAACAAAGTCTCTGAACTAAAGAATAACCTTCCATATCTCTAATAAGCCCAGCACCACTTGAATCATTGAACCTAAAAAAATGATTTTTAACAATTTCAATGCCAACTTTAGGGACAAATTCTGGCAACCATGGCAAGCTGGTGGAGTCATTTCCGTCATCAGAGCTCGACGGGCTTATTCTATCAAAGACACAATCAAGCATGTGCAATACTGCTGAAATCACCCAAATCATGCTGCCCGAAGCTGAATTATGGATGTTATTTTCGTTAATGCAATGAAAAGTTGAAAGAACATATGGTATGTCTTTCAAAGTTAACCAATGTATAGCAATGTCTACCACTGGAACAACATGACTCCAAGACCAACTTTCTAAATTATCACCCCCTAAATCTGTGCCTTGTTTATTTAGTTGATCCTTTGAATGAAGGCGTGGAAGCCATTCAGCAAGAGCGCCCAAAGTGAGAAATGCTTCCCCGGTGACATGAGCGAACTCATCAAGGATATTAAGCTCTAATAACTTGTTGAACGTAGGCCGACTAAGCCATAAACACATATGCAAGAAAAAGTCTGCGAAATATGCTACGCAATATCCATAACTGATGAAAACTTTCCACAAGCGAAGCTGTTCAACCATTAGAGCAGCAGTCAGCTTACAATGTTCCTTTCCATATTGCCCCCACTGATCAAGTGTAATAGGACTTCTGTACCAGTGCCACATCACTCGTTGAAAAACACCATCTTTCACAAAATTTGAACAAAGGCGCTTATCCATTTGAGACAACACCTACAAAAACATATTGCAACAATTTCATTAGTGGCTTACTTGCCTATATCAAGAACTGAAAATGTATTCTTAATGAAGGAAAGAGGCTTACCTTTATCATAGTAATTGCTTTTATCTGACATGGAAGTTCCCCCATGCCTTGCCTTGTCAAAATGTTGACAACATTTTGAATAAGCCTTGGGCAATGAATAATAGCATTGGCACATGTTGGGGAATGTCTCGCCAACCCGATGAGCACTGAAACAAGGCTTTCTACTAAAGCTGGAATGGGTTCCATCTGAATGAAGACAGTTTCAGACACTCAAATTAACAGTGATTATATGAACATTTATTCAATCAAAAGAAGAAAAAGAAAGTGTTGAATGGGGGGAATCAAACTCATTTCATTCAATATTAGGTCCTCTGTAAATAGAGGTGATACAATAGAAAGACATAATAAAATAAAGCATAAAAAGCATATTCTAACACTCCCCCTTAAGTTGAGAGTGAGATGTTAATCATGCCCAACTTGTCAACAATCCTGCCAAATATATTCCTACTTAACCCTTTGGTGAGGATGTCAGCTAGCTGTCTGTCAGAGGGCACAAAAGCACACAATTCCTCTCTCAATGTTCTCCTTGATAAAGTGTCGATCTACTTCAATGTGTTTAGTGTGGTCATGGTGGCCGGGACCGTGCGTGACACTAATAGCTGACTTATTGTCACAATACAGTCGGATGGGTCCTGCTTCAGCAAGACCAAGGTCACTCATCAATGAGCGAAGCCATAAACCTTCACAGATCTCGTGAGTCATAGCTCTAAACTCGGCTTCTGCACTAGATCTCGCAACAACTTGTTGCTTCCTGCTCCTCCAAGCAACAAGGTTGCCCCCAACAAGGGAACAATATCCTGAAGTTGATCGCATATCCTTAACAGACCCGGCCAAGTTGGCATCAATATAAACTTCAATACTTAAAATTGAATTTGGAGCAAACAAGATACCCCTTCCTGGTAAAGATTTGACATACTTGAGAATTCTGAGAGCAGCATCCACATGACATGTCTTAGGAGCATGCATGAACCGGCCAATAACACTCGCGGCATAAGAAATATATGGGTGAGTGGGGGACAGGTAGATCAACCTTCCCACCAATCTTTGGAACTCTGAGATGTCTTCAATTCCCTCTCCATCATTGTGCCCCAATCGGTGATTTGCTTCAATCGGGGTGTCAACCAGTCTACATCTACTCATCCCCACCTTCTCAAGGAGATCCAGAATATATTTTCTCTGAGAAATGAAGATTTCATGCTTGGATCTTGCAACTTCAATACCCAAAAAATACATGAGTTTACCTAAGTCATTGATCTCAAACTCTCTTGCTAATTTCTGTTTTAGAATTTCTTCAACATCATCCCCTATTATGACTATATCATCAACATACACAATGAGAACAGTGAGTTTCCCGGTCCTATGTTTGATGAACAGTGTGTGACCAGCATTGCTCTGGTAATATCCAAATGACACCATAGTCTTGTGGAACCTCCCAAACCAGGCTCTTAGGAATTGCTTCAGCCCATATAAAGCTTTATTAATCTGCAAACTTTCCCTTCTGCATCTCTAGGAGTGAGACCTGGAGGAATAAACATGTAGGCCTCCTCAACTAGATCGTCATTGAGGAATGCATTTTTCACATCAAGTTGCCAAAGGTCCAACCCTTGCATGCAACACAGGATAACAAGACCCTGATAGTGTTCATCTTTTCCACCGGGGAAAATGTTTCCAGATAGTCAATACCAAGGGTTTGCGTATAATCCTTGCATGCAGGACAGGATTACAAGACCTTGATAGAGTTCATCATTGCCACCGGGGCAAACGTTTCCAGATAGTCAATACCAAGCGTTTGCGTATAACCCCTTGCCACCAGTCTTGTCTTGCACCTCTCGACAATCCCTTTTGTTCTGTTTTACAGAGAATACACATTTAAACCCAACCGTCTTCTTTCCATGGGGAAGAGACACCAAATCCCATGTATGATTTTTCTCAAGAGTATTCATTTCCTCAACCATCGCCTCTCTCCACATAAGGACCTCCAGAGCCTGCTGCCATGATAAAGGTATGGAAAAAGAAGCAAGAGAGGACACAAAGGCCTTGTAGGCAGTAGAAAGAGAGTCATAAGGTACATAATATGATAGAGTATGACGATTACAAGAGTGGGTACCTTTTCTAAGGGCAATCAGTAGATCGGAAGTCCTTGAGTCAGGATCCAATGACTGTTCTGGTGGCATAGTCGGATCTTGTGTGTTTGTCTTCTTTGTACGACAAGTATATACCTGCAAGTTCGGAGCAGTAGAGAGAAGAGGTTGAGACACTGTAGGAGAACTCACTTCCACTAGTGGAGTCTCCCCCTGAAGTGAGGGATACGATGGAGGTATGGGTAGAGGAACAGAGGGAACAATAATAGGAGAGGATTCACCTGAAGCTTGGTCATTCGAAGCAGGGTAGTATGCCTCGGATTCATGGAACGTGACATTCATTGTGACAAACACTATCTTTGTAGGTGGGTGAAAACATTTGTGCCCCTTCTGTATAGGAGAGTAGCCAATAAATATACATTTGAGTGTGCGAGGATCTAATTTGGAAGGGCAAGGGTGGTGGATGTGAACGAAGCAAACACATTCAAACACCTTAGAGTAAAGCTGAGTAGGGGGCACATAGAGAGTGCCAAGAGGAGTAGCATTCCCAAGAACACGGGAGAGCATATGATTAATGAGATATGCAGCAGTAAAAACTGCATCATCCCAACAGAATTTTGGGAGATGCATGGTGGACAAGAGGCAACGAGCAACTTCCAGGAGATGACGATTTTTCCGCTTAGCAACACCATTTTATGCTGGGGAATGAGCACAGCTAGTCTGGTGGAGGATGTCATGATAAACAAGATATTGCTCAAACTACGAATCCATGTATTCTCGGTCATTATCACTGTTGTTGAAGCCGGGAAAATCCCTACTCCAAAATTCGGATCTACGCAGCCTAAGGTTACTAGTCCAGCGGTCGGGCTCGACGGCTAAACGGGCTAAAACGCAGAAATAGAGGGACAACCAAAAAGACCCCAGTTGTTGCGGAAAGGAGGTCTCACCACGTACTAGGATGCTTAGAAGAAGCTTCCCCTCCACAACCAAAGATGGTCGAGCGGGGTACAAGGGAGACACTAGCTGGGAACTTGACTCTTCGGAGAAAGGATCCAAAGAATCAGCTAAAAGTCTAGAGAATGAAGTGGTCAAAATCTATTTCGAAGTCTATATTCTTGTACCCCTGGGGTCCTTTTTATAGGCAAATCTAAAGGGAGGGGATCTCTAGGTGAGAAGACACAATCCTGCGATCATCGGCTGCAGCCTTCTGGCGACCTGGCTCGGTTACTGGCGAGTATTGGCTGGCGATTATCTGTGGTGCTGGTCGGAAGTCGTCTTCTAGGCGAGTATCATTGTTGCTCGCCACTGGTACTGCTCGGAGCTCGCTTGTACTGGTGTTGTTTGTTGACTTGTTAACTACTAATCGTTGACCATTGACCCTTGACGAATAGGGGTTGTACAACTGCGAAGAATTTTAATTGTGGTATGAAATTGAGTGTAGATCATTTATGAAACCGTCGGAAAACAGAAAAAACATCGTGTGTCGCATCAAATATAACACGGTAGTACGAGAGAAACAATCAATAAAAGTAACAAACCACACAACCAAAAATAAAAGGAGTGGGGCAAGGGCCCCAAATATCAGTATGAATAATGGCAAAAGGTGTAGAATTAGACAACGAAACATGCTTAAACGAAGTACGATGATGTTTGTTTAAACTACAGACATCACACAAATAAATCAAAGACAACGGTTAGACATAGCTGGAAACAATAATTTCATAACATAAGTAGACGGGTGGCCCGAGCGACAATGTCGGGAATACAACGAATGGGTAATGTTGGAATGAAAAGTTAGAGGAGGTGGAGCTAGGTTGGATCGAGCACATAAAGACCATTGACAATCACATTCCCCGTCGTCGGGTCCTAAAAAACACAAGAGGAAGGAAGAAAGGTCTCAGAGTAGTGCATGGAGTTAGTTAGATGACTAATAGAGTAAATTACGAGTAAAATTGGGAACATGAAAGACAGAGGATAAGGTGAGAGAGGAACAGGAGATGGAACCATTTCCGACAATAGAGGAAAGAGAGCCATCAGCAATGCTCACATTATCACGGTCAAAGAGAGGGGTATAGGAAATAAAACATGTAGAGGACCCATTCATATGATGTGTGGCCCTGGAGTCAATAATCTACTGGGTGGCAGGATGAGAGGCAGCAGAATGAGCATCACTCATTAATAACCACCATAATTACCCTCTTCCTCCATTAGTACCCCACTACCTTCCACAACTACATTAACTCCCCACTCACCATACTCCCAAATTACCTCCCCACTTCCCCAGGAGAAAATCATTTTATCTCCTAGAAATCAAACAATCTGCTGAAAACGTTCAATTAACACCAGATAATTACTAAAAACTGCTGATCCTATAATTTCTGTTCCTACTAGACTCCCAAACCCCCTGTTTCCCACGAGAACCTTCAAATCACTCCAAAATCCTCACTGTCTATTGCCCTTTTTCAACTTCCTCAAATTCACAATAAATCCCTCTCCTGGAACCAACCGCACCCTCCCAGATCATATACTGCTGCCCAAACCTCATGAACCCCGATTTCCTCCAAAACCTCCTATCCCTCCTGCCAGCTGACAATACTTCCAGATTTTCCAGGCTGAACCTCTTTCGGCCTACTACATCTCCTCGGCAAACCTCCAATAGCCTCCGGCCACCTCCAACCACCCAGGGCAACTTCCAACAGTCCCCCCTCCAACAGCTCCTCCAAGATCCCCTGGCCAAACCACAGCAGCTACCAACCACCTCCAACAGAACACAGCCAACAACCAACAGCACCCAGCCAACAACCAACAGCCTCTAGCCACCTTCCAGCAGACACTACAGTCATATTTCTCCCTCCAAGTAGGCCCCTACAGCCCAATTTTCCCTCCCAGTAGCCTGTCAGCACTCCTAATTCCTTCTTAAAGCCTCCCACCTTCTCCAAAACTTTGCCCCACCCTACTATGCCCAAGTCCCAACCAGGCAACCCCCCCCCCCCCACCCAGACTCAAAATAATAAGCTGCTGCCCTATACAGGAATCCACCACACCTCCAGTTTGTTGTCCAGCACAATTCCAGCCCATCAACGACTATGAAGTGCAGATTTTGTCTTCCACACCTCTGGCCTTGGTAAAGTAATTTCTACGCCTTTGATCCCGAAGCTCTCTACTGATGGTAAGTTCATCGTATGGTTCTAAATTCCTTATTGTTGTTATCAAAATGCCCTGTAATTTGCACGGTTTTGTTTGCTTACATATTAATTATTTCCCACTCTTGCTTGTGCAGGCCTATACTTCTTTTCTTGTTTGGAACTCTACTTGATTGTGGTTGCTCTCTTTCTATTTATAAACCACTTCATTGTAAGCTTACGTGTCTGATATTCCTTAAAACATTAGGCATTCATAGAGCCAACCTATGTTTGTTAGACCTGTCCTGCATCAAAATTCCATAACAATACAAGAATATGTCGGAGTTAGCAGCACTGCAGTTGTGTTAGGCCTCAAACACATTTAGGAATAAAAAGGCTCAATATTAAAACCATAGGAGAAACTAACCTCTAAAAGGTAGCAAATTCTAGGAAGTATACCCATCCTAACAAAGCCTGCCGAAATATCTTGACCAGCAACAACAACATCATCTTGAATAGTACGCTCCTCTTCACCATCATTATCATCTACACTCGAGGGAAGAATATTTGATGGCTTCGTGCTATACTTCCAAAATCCACCTTGCAAAAATCCACTATCGATTTCAGGTCTGCTCCGAAAGACAGGAGCAGTGCAAAAAACTTTTTGAATAGCCGGAACTCTCTGGAAAAGGAACTAGTAAGTCGGAAATACATGTGAGGAAAAAAAGTCTTCTTAGATGACATTGACTGATCAATCTTACCTCTGCAACATTGAAATAATTCTCATTCATGTCACAACTCAACATGCATCGAATTACTTTAACACAAGCCAAAACAACAGAGTGATGATTATCATCCAAAGCAATCCTGTGATTTGTATCAAACACAAAGAAATCATGTGACAGTTTGTCATCTAGAAACCATGTCAATAATTTAGATTGAAATGTAAAATCAATATAATATTTGACATCAAAAAATAAAATAGTAGCATTTTTATCAAGGATGGGTAAAATTTAAGTAGAAAACATTAGTCACAAAAGTGGCGGCAAAGGACTTTACTCCAAAGAAAAGTATAATTTCAATATAACATTGGTTAAAAGGAAATACCAAAAAGACACGGCAACTACAGAACAGCGGATCTTGAGATTAGAGAAGTGCAAGTGTACTACTGCAAGGGAAGGATGAAAACAATGTCACAGAGCTAATAATTAAGATGGTTTGACGAAATGCAATGACTTTTAAATAAGGAAAATGATATGACCCGGACCCGGTTCGGAGCGGTCTATCAACAGAAGGGGCCAAAGAACAAGGAGACTGAACCAACTGGTTCAGTCTCTCCCTCCTCCTAAGCCAACAAGACGGGCCCAGCCGGTTCAGCGGCTGGGTATTTGGGGGGATGCGGCGGCACCCCCTAGGGCATCGAGAGTATTCACAGGTATTTTCCTTTTTGTTTCTTCCGTAGGAGTAGCAATTCCTATCAATTGGTATCAGAGGAATTCTCCTCCATCGCAAATCATGGCAACCCACGGCACATGCCTCACGGTGCTGGAAGAGGGGCAACAAGGCCTTCGGGACCTCCTAGAGGCGCTGAAGTAGGAGTTGTTGCAGAAGATTAGCGACGGAGAGGAGCGCTCCGGTGCAGCTTTTCTGGAGGCGACGACTGCGCTCAAGGAGCAGCTTGGCCGCATCGAGCGGGCACCCGACCACGGCAAAGGGATAGCAGCCGACGGTGTGGTCGATCTCAGCGGTGCGAGAGAGTCGACGACCGACGGGAGGAAGGCAGCAGGGGCTCCGCCGATTGCACCAGATGGCGGGATCGAAGGGCTGTGCAGGGCTCTGGGGGCCGTCGTTTCTGGCAAGCAAGCCCAGGGCCAACAGCCGCGTGGCGTCTGGGGGCCCGGCGAAGGCTCTAGGGGCTTCTGTGGCTTCACCAGAGACCCGAGGGGTTTCCACCAGCAACGACAGCCGCAGGCGGCGTTGAAGGAGGATAGCAGGGTCCAGAGGGGTGCGGAGACAGGAAGAGGAGGCGTTCAGCACTACCAACAACCTCATGTGGGTTGGGGGGAAGGAGAAGGAAGCAAAGGAACCGACATGGGATGGCGCGGGGGCGTTCGAACCCCACACAGAGGGGAAGGAGAGGCACTAGCGGAGGACCCCTGGGTCCGGGGGGCCATCATGCAAGGTAGGGGAAGACCAGGGGAGAATGGGTTCCGTGGAATTAAGGTTGGGGACAACCTCCAGATTTCCTGGAGGTGCGGGCACCGCAGCAACACCGCCCACCAGTGCAGCCCCGACTGACGAGGATGTAGTTTCCTTAGTACAAAAACGACGACCCACTAGAATAAATTGAGAGGGCCTAGATGTTTTTTGAGTGCCAGGAGCTTCCCAAGCACTAGTGGGTGCGCATCGCTTCTTTTCATCTGGAAGGGGATACCTATTAGTGGCTGAGTTGGTGGAGGAGGCAACGATCCTACCCCACATGGGAGGATTTTAGCGATAGGCTCATCGCGAGCATGGTGTCGACCGAATATGAGGACTTCGATATGATGCTGAAAAATTTGAGACAGACATGGGTCGTCAATAAGTATAGAAAGGAGTTTGAAAGATTACCTAACCGGGTGCAGTGGTCAGAGAAGGCGCTTCTGAGGTGTTTTATGGTCATACTCAGGGAGAAAATCAGCGACGAGGTGCAGGCATTTCAGCCCAGGAGCATAGCACAAGCCATCGGGATGGCCCGGTTGCAGGAGGAAAAAATGGAAAGACGCAAGGCGGCAACAGCTTACCGAGGGAGCAGTAAGGAAGCGGAACCGGGTGCGTTCAAAGGGACCAGCAACCCATCCACGCGGAAGGAAGCAACAGTGAAGCGATTATCGTGGTAGGAGATGCAGGATCGGCTGACCAAGGGGTTGTGCTACACTTGCGACGAGCAATTTGTTCCCGGACACAAGTGTAAGGTGGTTTAGGTTTACATGATGCAAGAGGAGGAACCAAGGGCTACCGAGGACAGCTCACCCGAGGAGAGGGAGGTCCTTGATTTGGAGGAGATTGAAGTATCCATTCATGCTTTAGAGGGTGGAGGGAAACCCTCCACGATGAAGATGACAGGAAAGGTGGCGGATCAAAAGATTTCCATACTGGTGGATAGTAGGAGCACCCACAAACTTCATTAACACCGAGGTAGCCAAGAAATTAACCATCACACTGACGGAGGACAAGGTGTTCAAGGTGCTCGTAGCAGACGGAAATCTCCTACAGTGCACGGGGGCCGTGAGAAAGGTGCCACTTACGATACAGGGATTCAGGCGTCATGTGGATCGGTATATATTACCAGTCCAGGGATCAGATGCCGCATTGGGGGTGCATAGGTTGAGGCAGCTGAAACTAGTTACAAACGACTGAGTGAACATGACCATGGAGTTTACACATGATGGGAAGAAGCACATGATGCAAAGTAGTACGGGCCCTTGGGTGAAGGAAACAACTATTTTGACTCTGGAGAAATGGGTCAAGCAGGACTACCCCATGGCTTGGGTCCTGACCGGCGGAGATCCGGGGGAGCAGAAGGAAAGGATTCCAGAAAAGTTACAGGAGGTCTTGGGAAGGTGCGTGGAGGTCTTCGAGACACCAAAGGGGTTGCCACCACAGCGTGCATGCGATCACCGGATCATGATTAAGGAGGCGCGGAGCCCACCAATGTCCGACCATACAGGTATCCACACATAAAGGAGGAGATCGAGAGATGCGTCCGGAAAATGTTGCGGGAAGGGACTATTCGACACAGCACGAGTTCATTTTCTTCTTTGGTCCTATTGGTTAAGAAGAAGGACGGAACTTGGAGATTCTGCATAAACTACAACAGTTAAAGACAAGTTTCTGATTCTGGTCATTGAATACGAACTGCTGGATAAATTGCAAGGAGCCCAGTATTTCACAAAGTTGGACTCGCGGTCGGGGTACCATCAGATCTGCATGCAGGAGGAGGATGTAGAAAAGACAGCGTTCCGAACACATGAAGGGCACTATGAATTCCTAGTTATGCCTTTTAGATTGACGAATGCGCCGACGACCTTTCAGGAGGTCATGAACAAAACATTCAGGTCATGGTTGCGGAAGTTTGTGCTAGTCTTCTTCGACGACATCCTCATCTGCAGTCCGAGTTTGAAGGCACATGTGAAGCACCTGAGGAGGGTGTTGCAAGTTCTTAAGGAGCAAAGATGATACGTGAAGAGGTCGAAGTGCTCGTTCGGGAAACATAAGGCGAAGTATCAGGGTCACCTGGTGAATAGAGAAGGGGTTCGACCGGACCCACGGAAAATCCAGAGCATGACGAAGTGACACACATCCACCAACATCAAGATGTTGAGAGGGTTTCTAGGGCTAACGGGCTACTACATAAAGTTTGTGAAATACTACGAAAAGATTGCAAAGTTGCTAACTACATTACTTCAAAAGGGGGTGCTTGATTAGGGAAGGGATGTTGAATTAGCGTTTCAGGTACTGAAGGAGGCTATGATGACAACCTTGGTGCTAGCATTACCAAATTTCTCCAAGTTGTTCATAGTGGAAACAGATGCATCCGGAGTCGGCTTGGGGGCGGTGTTGATGCAGGAAGGGAGTTTGTTGGCATACTACAGCAGGGAGATTCAGGGGAAGGCGTTAGTGCTCTTGGTTTATGAAAAGAAAATGTTGGCGATCTTGCATGCGATGGGAAAGTGTTGGTCGTATCTCATAGGGAGGCACTTTAAAATACGAACCGACCATCAGAGCTTAAAGTACTTCATGGAGCAGCGGGTCTCGTCGCTAGAGCAATAGAAATGGGTGACAAAGATGTTGGGGTACGACTATGAGATAGAATATCGTAAAGGGAAGGAGAATAAGGTCACCAACTCGCTTTCGCGCTTGCCTCTGACGAGTTCTATTTTCGCAATCTTTGCGCCGGTCTAGGGCATAGTGAAGGATGTCCATCGGGAGGTGCTAACTAATAGGGAATTAAGCCAGATATTGACAAATATTGCAGAAAGTAAGGGGGTGGAAACGGGCGACCATGCCATTGATGGTCATTTGTATTACAATGGACACTTAGTGGTGGCACCAGAATCCCCACTGAGGCAGCAGTTACTCCACGAGTTTCACGACACCCCCAGTGGAGGGCACTTCAGAATGTTGCGGACCTATCAGCGGATCAAGCAGAATGTGTATTGGAAGGGATTGAAGGATGATGTAGCACAACATGTGAAGAACTATAAGAAGTGTCAGAGGCAAAAGTATGACAAGACCACTCCAACAGGGTTACTGGTGCCGCTGGACATTCTGAAGCTCACATGGGAGAGCATTGCGATGGACTTCATTGAGGGTTACTCAAATCACAGGGCAAGACGGTCATCCTGGTGGTGGTGCATCGCCTCTCCAAGTATGGACACTTCATTACGCTTGCGCATCCTTGCACCATAGAGGCCGTGGCGGAGGCCTTCATCCGGGAGGTGGTGAGACTGCATGGGATACCGACTTCCATTATTTCCGATCGCGGCACCGTGTTCACTAGCAGGTTTTGGAAGGAGCTCTTCCGTCTCACAGGGACGTCCTTACGCATGAGTACAACCAACCAACCCCAGACGGAGGTCCTAAATAGAAGCGTGGAGACATATTTGTGGTGCTTCGTCGTGGATAAACCCCACCAGTGGAGTAAATGGCTTCCATGGCCGGAGTATTGGTACAATACAGCATACCAAACGATGGCAAGGATGACACCGTTCGAAAGCTTGTATGGGAGAGCACCAACGACTCTTCGGGATTATGAGAAGGGAACATCCATGGTGCCGGAAGTGGAGTTCACGTTACAAAGATGGGACGACATCTTAAAACAGTTGAAGGAGAACCTTCACAAAGCACACCATCGCATGAAGACCCAAGCAAATAAGCATCAGTGAGAGCAAAGTTTCGAGGTATGAGAGTGGGTGTACCTGAAGTTACAACCTTAGCGACAATTGTCAGTTGCAGGAGTTAAGAACCAGAAGTTGGCACCCCGTTACCATGGGCCCTTTTGAATCCTCTGTAAGGTGGGGGTCGTGGCATACACTCTGGAACTTCCGGCGAACTCCTGCATCCACTCAACCTTTCTTGTGTTGCTGCTCAAAAAGGTTGCACAAAGGGACGCTCCAAATAATAGCCCCTTGCCAGATGTGACAAAACTGGGCGAAGTTCGGCCAATATTGGAGAAGGTCCTTATTATGTGGCGTGACGACGGCGGTTATCTTTAATTTATGTGTCTTAATTTTCAAGGTAATTCCATTGTCATAAGCCCAAATGGGGGGCATATTTTGAACCTATTTATGTTGTGTGGTTAGACAAATCTTTTTTCTCTCTTATTCCTCTCCTTCCTATCTCTCTCTCTCTAAACCCACGGGAGAAAACTCGCGTGTATGCCCTAGCCGGCCTTCCGCGATATCAGTTTCTCCCGATCGACGCCTCCCCTTCGCACGCCTCCGCCTCGCAGCCATAGCGCCGCCGCCGGTGACAAGGTCGAGGGGGAAGGTCCATAACAGTTTGGTATAAGAGCCAAACCCCTCCGCCATAATTCCCTCTTGCCCTAGCCCACGTGATCTGCGTCGCGCTTCCGCCAATTCCTCTTCCAACAACCCGCAAGAACTGGAACACCATTCCAACCCCCCGACCACCACCCAGCAGCACCGGCCACTCGTCGGCTCGTCTCCCAGCCCCACCGGCTCGTCTCCCAGCCCCGCGGCTCCTTCTGTCGATTTCACGAGTACCGACTACCGTTCCAACTACACAACAACAGCCTGGCGCCTCTTCCCTTCCGCCGGCCTCCTTACTACATCGTCGGTCGTCTATCCAGCACTAACTCAGATGGCGGACGCTCCCCCCTCTCTCGCCGACCTCATGACACTCTTCCAAACTATGTTCGCGACTCAAAATGCCAAAATGGACGCCCTCCACGCACGCTTGGATACCTTGCAGCAGATGCCCTCTTCCCCTCCCTTGAACACAGCCGATTGCCCTTCCACAAGCTGCGTGGACTCCGCCACTCCTCCAGGCGTGGACTACCCCGCCTGCGCACGGACTGTCCGGATGGATTTTCACATCTGAGGGCCGCGAAGATCCTCTTCCGTGGCTTAAGCGTTGCGATATTTTCTTCGCCAACCAGCGCACACCAGACGAAGAACGCGTCGGCATAGCCTCCTTCCACTTACTCGGCCCAGCACAATTATGGTTCACTCAACTTCTACGGGAACACCCCCAACATTTCCTGGGCGGATTTCAGTACAGCCTGCACCCTGAGGTTTGGCCCTGCTCTACAAGGAAACCCACTCGGCAATCTTGTGAACCTCAAACAGGACGGCTCCATCGACACCTATCTAGAAGAATTCCAGATTCTACTGTCTCGAGCGACGTCCGTCTTACCGAAGCAACAGGTTCCCCTTCTTCACTGTCGGCCTCCACGAGCGATTATGATGGGATGTGGAGTTCCTTCGGCCATGCGACTTCAACACAGCTATGAGCCTCGGCAGGGCTTGTGAACGGCGACTGCTACTAGATCGTCCGCCTTTGGGACGTCGGGACCATCAGGGCACTTACTCTCTAGCCAGATTGTCGGACAAGGCACCATTCCGGGACGAAACTCCGCGGCCTACCGTTCGTCGTCGTTTGTCCCGCACCAAGATGGTCGAGCATCGCGAGAAAGGCCTGTGCTACAATTATGATGACCACTTCACACTGGGACATCGATGCAAACACTTATTTTGGCTATAAGTAGACGACCCTACCGATGATGACGCGGCAGGAGTAGAAGCCACTGCAATACCCTTCGATCCAGCTTGAGGACAAGCTGTCTTCGGACGGGGGCGGCGATGTTATGTGGCTTGACGACGCCGGTTATCTTTAATTTGTGTTAATTTTTATCGTAATTTACCCATTGTCGTAAGCCAAAATGGGGGGCATGTTTTGAACCTATTTATGTTGTGTGATTAGACATTATTGGCAAGCAAGAAATTATAAGAAAAATCTCTTTCTCTCTCTTACCTTCCTATCTCTCTCTCTCTAAACCCACGAGAGAAAACCCGTGTGTATGCCCTAGCCCCCTTCCGCGATATCAGCTTCACCCGATAGACGCCGCCCCATCGCACGCCTCCGCCTCGCAGCCATAGCGTCGCCGTCGGTGACAAGGTCAAGGGTGAAGGTCCATAACAGTTCTTGAAGCGAGGATTAAGACAGTGCAGGGGAACTCGCTCATACAACTGTTGATCCACTAGAGGGGCTTGGGTGAGTCCAAACAGACTTGGGTGGATTAAGACGAGTTCAAAGAGACACATCCCGATTTTTAGCTTGAGGACGAGCAATTTTTCAAAGACGGCGGGAATGATATGACCCGGATCTGGTTCGGAGCGGTCTTTCATCGGAAGGGGTCAAAGAATAAGGAGACTGAACCAACTGGTTCAGTCTCTCCCTCCTCCTAAGCCAATCGGACGGGCCCATCAGGTTCAGCGGTTGGGTATTTGGGGGATGCGGCGGCACCCCCTAGGGCATCGAGAGTATTCACGGGTATTTTCCTTTTTGTTTCCTCCGTAGGAGTAGCGGTTCCTATCAAAAAATAACTTTAAAATTTTACTTTCTAATTTACATTTGATAATTCAAGCAATTATAAGCATGATGAAAGAATTCTCAAGAAAATATGTATCTTTCATGGCATCAAAAAACAACTTTAGAATTACAAATGATAGACTTCAACCCATCTTCTAGTCTCACTCAATAACATGGTTTATTAAATGTCACTCCCTTATAATGACCCAAGCTGCACTCTTTTAATTGCAAGAACCTTAACCTTAAATTTTATTAGCAACAGAATCATCCAAATGCAAGTATCAGAAAACATGGGTATACAGAGTAAAGAACCAAAATTATGTCATAGGATGACAACATGCTTACATTGTCACTCATTGAAAGATGATAATTGTAGAATAACACAATAAAAAAGAAAGGGAAATAGAAATATTTTTTATTTCTTGTCCAAAGATTACCTTATAACAAAAGTATACACAAGTATTTATAGAAAGGATGAGTGGTAAAACAACTCCATCCTATGATTTGAGACTAATCACTAAATATAAAACATGGTCCCTCAATGGGACATTGGATGGGATAAATATACAACTCATTTTAACACTCCCCCGCAAGATAGAGCGCACAAATCGTAGGATCCAAGATTAGATAGAAACTGATGATATAGAGATTGGGGTGAGGCCTTTGTGAGGATGTCAGTAACCTGCACAGGAGCAGACACATGTTGCAAGTCCAATTTCCTAAGTTGAACTTTCTCCCAAACAAAATGACAATCGACCACGATATGCTTGGTACGTTCATGAAACACAAAATTCTTGGCAATGTGAATAGCCGACTGGCTGTTACAAAAAAGAACGGCTGAAGAGGATAGTTTTACACCCAAATCACTCAAAAGGCTCTCCAACCATGTGAGTTCAGCGACAACAGAAGCCATAGAATGGTACTCAGCTTCTGCAGATGAGCGAGCAACCACAACTTGCTTCTTACTTTGCCATATGACAAGATGTCCACTGAAGTATGTGCAGAAACCACTCATGAATAGGCGATCATCAAGGGAGCCAACATAGTCAGTATCAGAAGCCATAAGAGACAATGAGAGAGAGCACTTATACACAAGTCCTTATTCCTGAGCATTTTTAAACACAAGTCCTTGTTCCAGAGCATTTTTAAGGTACCGAAGGATACGCTTAACTGCCTGGAGATGGGAGATCTTTGGAGCATGCATGAAATGACTAACCACCCCAACAACAAAGGATATATCAGGTCTTGTAATTGTAAGATAGATTAGCTTGCCCACTAGCCGGCGATAGTACTCTGGGTTAGAGAGGAGAAGATCAGAGTCGGAAGCATGGGTGCGGAGCTTATGGTTGACATCCATGGGTGTGTTGACAGCTTGCATCTACAGTAACCAGCAGCATGAAGAAGGTCAAGACAATATTTTTGTTGAGACAAAACAAGGCCAGCAGACCTACGGGCCATCTCGATGCCAAGAAAGTATCGGAGGGGCCCCAAAATCTTAGTCTGAAATTTTGATGTCAGGTACATCTTGATCAGTGTGATACCATTGAGATCATCATCAGTGATGAGAATATCATAAACATATACCAGAAGTATCACCGTGCATGTTGAACAGTGGTGAGTAAATAGAGAGAAGTCGGTCGAGCTTAGAATGAAACCAAGATCGTGAAGGACCCGCTTGAACTTATCAAACCAGGCTCATGTAGATTGTTTGAGACCATAGGAAGATTTTTTTAGGTGACAAAAAAGAGACTCCATGTGGTCACGTACCAAGGAGGCTATTGCATGTAAACAGTCTTAGTGAAGTCGTCACTCAGGAAGACATGTTTGATGTACAGTTGATGCAACGACCAACGCCTATGAACAACCAAGGAGATCATGAACCAGACAGTATTCAATTCCGCAACTGGTGAGAATATCACCTCGTAGTCAAGGTCGTACTGCTGAGTGAATCCTCGAGCAACCAGGAGAGATTTCAAGCATTCAACCTCCCCATAAGGGTTGTGCTTCACAGTGAAGACCCACTTACAACCAACAGGAGTCTGGTCAGAGGGAAGAAAAACAAGGGCCCATGTGTGATTGGACCAAAGTGCGGCTATTTCCTCATCCATGGTGGCTCGTCACCATGGATGTTGAAGAGGCTCCTATAGAGAAGAAGAGGCGGAAATAGTGAACAAGGAAGTTGCGAGCCTGTGGAGCGTTGGAGATAAGCGAAGCAATGAGACATAATTGAAAATAGGATGAGCAGTGGATGTCGATGTCGGACCAACGACCAACATAATATCAACAAGTAGGGGTGGATTCTGTGAGGCATTAGACCGAGGCAGGCATCATGTGTAGACACAAAGAGGAGGAGGATGTAACGAGGGGAGAGGCACAGCTGGAGGAGTGGGAAGCAGAGGAGGTTTGATGGTAGTAGGCACTTGAGGATGTGGCAGGTCGGGGGTGGAAGGTAGTGGCGTGTCGAATTGATGGAAAGGTTGATGTTCATTGACGATGACATCAACAAAGGTGATGAGTTTCCGAGTGGAGGGAGAATAACATACATAGCCCTTCTAGGTACGAGAATAGCTAACGAACATACACTTAACAGCACGGGTAGCTAATTTGTCCAGGACGAGGCCGAAGTGGTGGACATAGCAGACACAGCCGAAGAAGCGAGGTATCAATAAGAAAGGGTATATGGAGGGTAAGAGGATGGAAAATGGCGTCGCAAGGTTTAGAACAGAGGAGGGCATGCGATTAATGAGGTAGCACGCAGTGGAGACTACGAAGTGTCATTAGACGTTGGGAACCTACATTTGGAACACGAGGGACCTAGCAACCTCGAGTATGTCGCACTTTTTTCCCTCGGCACACCATTCTGTTGATTTGTAAATGGACAAGAGTTCTGGTGAAGAATGCCCAACGCAGCACAGGTGTCCTGAAAGTTGTAGCTAGTATATACATGCGCATTATCTGTGCGAAGAATTTTCAGGGAGGGTGAGACTGGGTCTTAGTTTCGGCGAGAAATGAGTAGAAAATGCAAAGTAACTCAGAGTGATCATGCATCGTATATAGTCATGTTAGGAGAGAATGATCATTAGAAAAAGTAACAAAATACTGATCACCAGAGACACTAGCCGTTTTGTAGGGGCCTCAAACATCAGAATGCACTAAATCAAAAGGAGCAGCACTTTGAGTATAATGTGGAGAAAAAGAAGAACGATGATGTTTCCCGTAAATACAGGATTCACATTGAAATAAAAAAAATCAGGGAGAGCCTGCTTGAGAATAGAAAGAGGAGCATGCCCAAGACTCGGGGCAGACCCACGTCTGAACACACCCGGGTGTGTTTTCGCGAAATTAAAGAAGGGGGCGGGGAGCACAGTCTCCAGCCGAGGTTTCAATCGGGGTTTCGGGAGGTTTCTTACCGAGAAAAAGCTTGTGGATCTCTACCTCTAGGACGTGGATGAACTAAGCTTCGGTGGAGTTGTCGGAGTGCAGGGCGGAGATGTGATGTACTTGCTTCTTCAGGGCCTTGTAGGACAGAAATTTGTTCTTCCATTCCAGGAGAGTTTCCTCAGTCCGCAAATTCAGCTGCTTACCGAACTTCTTGGCCTTTCTCTTTCTGTTTTATGAGGGGGATAAATATTTTCAATTTCTGTGAAGGGAGATGCAAATGATAAAGTTTGTCATGTTTCTTTTTCTTCTGATTTTTAATGGCGGAAGAAAGCGTTAATTGAGGGATTTATTAAAGGCTAGATCATGATCAGACGCGGAGGAATATTTCAAAGCATATGTTGAGCGTGTTCTGAAGAAGCCATGAACAGTACGAGTAAACAAGAGAGAGAGAGAGAGAGAGAGAGAGAGCAGTTATTAGGAGTGTTGAGTAAGCTCAAAACTTGTATGTATTGCTTGTGTATCAAAATACAAGGAGAGAATACAAATATATGAAAAGGAGAGAAGAAATCTTATACAATGGTGTGGGACTAATAGGAGAAGAAGGAAATAAAATAGAACATGGACCCAATAATGAGTCATTTACATGGGCTTTTCTAACACTCCCCCGCAAGCTGGAGCGTACAAATCGTATGCGCCAAGCTTGGACAAGCACTGATAGAAGAGTATACTGGGAAGAGCCTTAGTGAGCACATCTGCAACTTGTTCTGTCCCGGGAACATGCTTCAAGTCGATCTTCTTCATTTGAACCTTTTCTCTGATGAAGTGACAACCAACTTCAATATGTTTAGTTCTTTCATGGAATACCGGGTTCTTGGCAATATGTATAGCCGCTTGGCTATCACAAAGAAGAAGGGCTGGGGAAGGAAGTCTTATACCCAGATCGGTAAGAAGACTTTCCAGCCACGTTAGTTCAAAAACTACAGACGTCATTGCCCGGTATTCAGCCTCAGCAGATGATCGAGCCACAACAGCTTGTTTCTTGCTCCGCCATGTAATCAAATGTCCTCCAAAATATGTGCAAAACCCACTGGTTGACCGTCGATCATCAAGAGAACCATCGTAATCAGCATCTGAGTAAGCTATCAATATAGGAGCTGAAGATGAGGTCTTGTAGACCAATCCTTGACCAGGGGCCGTTTTGAGGTATTTGAGAATGCGTTCAACGGCGTGAAGATGAGATCTTCGCGGGGAATGCATATACCGGCTAACAATACCAACTGCGAAAGAGATATCCGGTCTAGTTACCGTGAGGTAGATCAATTTTCCAACTAGACGGCGATAGTATTCAGGATTCTCGAGTAATAGATCTGAGTCGGAAGCCTGAGCACATAACTTGTGACTCACATCCATTGGGTTATTGATCGGCTTACAACCAGAGTAACCCGCATCATGAAGAAGGTCGAGACAATACTTCCGCTGAGAAAGGACTAGACCATCTGGCCGTCTAGCAACCTTAAGGCCCAAAAAATATCGGAGGGGTCCCAGATCCTTTGTTTGAAAAACTGTACCGAGATGTTGTTTGACCTCCTTTATTCCCCTTGAGTCATCTCCCGTAATGATGATGTCGTCAACATACACTAACAGAAGAACCGTCCCTGTTGTTCGGTGACGAGTGAACATCGAGAAGTCTGCCGTGCTGCGAGAAAAACCAACCTCCCGAAGAGCCTTACTAAACTTGTCGAACCATGCCCGTGGTGATTGTTTGAGGTCATACAGAGCTTTCTTAAGGCGACAAACCTGAGACTCCCCCGTGGTCTCAAACCCGGGGGTTGTTGCATATAGAAAGTTTCCTGCAAGTCGTCATTCAAAAAGGCATTCTTAATATCCAGTTGCAGTAAGGGCCACCGGCGATGGACAACCACTGAGATAAGAACCCGAACGGTGTTAAGTTTGGCCGCCGGAGAGAAAGTTTCCTCATAGTCCATCCCTTGTTGTTGGGTGAAGCCCCGGGCGACCAGCCGAGCTTCCAAACGGTCAATCGTCCCATCAACGGCATGTTTGACGACGAAGACCCACTTACACCCAACCGGTTTCTGACCCGGGGGAAGTGGTGCGAGAGTCAAGGTCTGGTTGGCCCAGAGAGCAGTCATTTCCTCCTCCATGGCAGCCTTACAGCCAGGATGTTGTAGCGCCTCCTGCACAGTGTTAGGAACCGAAATGGAGGAAATAGAAGTGGCAAAGGTGTGTAGTTGGGGAGAGAGACGATGCTGAGAGACATAATTTGTCAGAGGATGAACGGTGGAGGGAGATACCTGATCAGCAGGGCGCGGGGTAGCCGAGGATGAGGCCGACTGCAGAGGGGTAACAGAACGAGGAGGAAGGCGGCGAGTGTAAACCTGGATAACTGGTGGCTTGGAGGGAGCAGGAGCAGGGTTAGAAGGACGTAGGGGAACATGCGCAATAGTAGGGATGACGGGTCGGGGTATAGGCATTGGTGGAGATGTCGTCGGAGAGGAAGGAGCTAGAGGTGGGGAAAAGAAAGTTTGATCTTCCCAAAAAGTAACATCTGCGGAGACGATGACCTTTCGGGTTACCGGAGAGTAACATAGGTAGCCCTTCTGAGTGCGAATAGCCGGCGAAAATAGTTTTAGCTGCACGGGGATCCAACTTATCCGAGGAGGGACCCAGGAGGTGAACGAAGCAAGTGCAGCCAAAGACCCTTGGGGTGATAGGGAAGGCCAGAGTAGAGGGGAATAGGAGGCTGAATGGAGTGGCAGAGTTGAGAACCGAGGAAGGGAGTCGGTTGATGAGGAAACACGCAGTGGAGACCGCAAAGTTCCAGTAAATTTTTGGAACATGCATTTGAAGCATGAGGGAGCGGGCAGCGTCGAGGAGGTGGCGGTTCTTTCGTTCGGCAACGTCATTTTGTTGGGGGGTGTAGGCACAGGAGGTTTGATGAATAATACCAAATTCTGCACATATATTGGCAAATTCATGGCCGGTGTATTCATGAGCGTTATCGGTGCGCACTGTTTTGATTGTTGTGGAGAATTGCGTTCGAGTTTCTTATATAAAATCTTGAAATATGTGAGGGAGCTCAAGGCGATCACGAAGTAGGTAAAGCCATGTTGTGCGAGAATAATCATCAATGAAAGTCATAAAATAACGATAGCCAGAGATACTTGTAACTTTGAAAGGACCTCAAACATCGGAGTGCAGTAAATCAAACGGAGCAGAGCTCCTAGTACAATGAGCAGGAAAAGAAGTGCGCGGTCGTTTGCCGTAAATACAAGAATCACATTTGAAAGCAGGAAAAGATACATCAGGCAGCGCCTTTTGGAGAACGGGTAGAGGGGCATGCCCAAAACGTCGATGCCAATCAACAGCGGAGACAGAGGAGAGGATAGGAGGAGAGGCATCAAGAAGGTAGAGCCCGTTCTGCAGTCGACCCCTACCAATGATAGTCCGCGTTCGCCGATCTGTATCAAAAAAAATAGATGGAGTAAATGTGACAGAGCAATCCATATCATGAGTGAGGCGACCAACAGAAAGCAAATTAAAAAGAGAGCTTGGAACATAAAGAGCCGAGCGAAGAGAGATGGAGGGGGCAAGAGAGATGTCGGTGCAACCGGAGACCGGAACAGTCGCCCCATTAGCGATGGTGATAGATTTCGGATGAGGAACATCCGAGTACTTGAGTGGCCGCATCGAAGTGAAGTGATGAGTAGCACCTGAGTACAAGATCCAACGCGGACTGGAGGAAAGACAAGTAATACCAGTGGTAGAGATGGAGGCAACAGAAGCATAAGTAGGGCTAAAAAGCCCCTGGAGTTGCTGTAGATGGAGGCGAACGGCCTCAAGGTCGGTACCAGTGGAGGGGGAGCCATCAGTGGCAGCAACCGCAGTTGGGCGAGGAGGATAGCCATGTTTCTTGTAGCAGACGGCATCACTGTGGCCATCTCGGCCGCAATATGAACACTTGGGGCGGCCCCGACCCCCACGCTCCCTGCTTCGAGAGTCGGAACGTCCACCGCGAGCAGAGGTCGGTGGGAGAAGCAAGGGGGGAAGGGTCTGCTGAAGGAGGGCCGGAGAGGGGGGTGTCGGAGAATCCAGGGGTGTTGATACTCGAAGAAGCATAGAGCAGACATCAGAGAGGGAGGGAGTAGAGGCCAAGGCCAACACCTGAGCCTGGATGCTCTGAAGGTGAGGCGGGACACGAGCCATCATCATGGCAAAGCAGACGGCCTCCTTTTGCGCGCGCTGAGCAGCAAGGTCGGTGGTAGAAAGCTGATGTTGGATCCAGGCCTCCGCAAGAGTTTTGGCACAAGCAACAAACAAGGTCATGTCAGCAGCCCCGCCAGCATCAAGAGTCTGAAGGTCTGTAATAATATTATAGAGGTGTTGAAGACTATCCTTTCCAGAGTATAAGAAGTGAAGCTTCTCCCACATAGCTTTGGCGGTCTCATGGTACATGACCATTTGGTATGGCTCACCCTCCAGCGAATTAAGGAGTCATGTTTAGACGCGGCCGTCATTTCGTAGCCAGTCATCAGTAGTAGGGGAAGGAGGTTCGTTAGTAAGGTGAAGCACAAGGCCCTTGTCCTGAAGAACACGACGAACCGATTGGACCCATGGAACAAAATTCTTCTTCCCAGATAATGAGATAGTTGTGATCCGCAGCTCATCTCGGAGGTCTGGAAGAGAAGTCGGGCGGTCAGCAGGAGGGTTAGCCGCCTGTCCGGTAGAGTTGATGGAGGAGCCCATGGAGACTGGGGAGGCCGCAGCGAATAGAAGAGCGTGCGGTTAGACACAACGCCTGCAGCGGGAAGAGGAGGAGGCCGCAGGAGAAGAGAAGCACAACAAGCCCACACGGTTAGATATGAGGCCGCAGCGGGTAGTCAAGGCGACAAGCCCAGGGGAGAGAGCGACAGGAGGCCGCGACCAGGTGCGGAGAGAGAGCGAGGACAATCTGCACGGTCACTGTGAGAACACCAGCGACCAAACAAGAGCGAGAAGAGAAGTCGGCTCGCAAAAGAAAAGGAGAAGTCACAGCGGTTTGAAAGAGAGACCGCGCGACTAGAGGAGGGAAGCAGCGAGAGGAAGCTGAGAGCAGAGGCCGCGAGTAGGGAACTCAAGCGGCAAGGAAAGAGACCGCGAGTAGGAATACTCGAGCGGCAAGAGAGAGAAACCGCAAGCGGCAAGATAAGCTGCAAAAGGAGGCCGTGAGTAGGAGCACTCGAGCGGCAAGGAGAAAGAGATTGTGCGGCACGATATGCCGAGAGAAGAGGCCGCAAGTAGGACAACTCGAGCGGCAAGAAGAGGAGGGACCGAGCGAGAAGGAGCCCGCGCGGTAAGAAGAAGAAACCGCGGAGGGGTGGATCCACGGGTTGAGAAGAGGGGCCCACGGGTTGAGAAGAGAGGCTATAAAAGGCAGAGGGGTGGATCCACGGGAGAGAGGGAGAGAAAGGAGAGCAGACAGCGGTTAGCAAGGGAGAAACCGCGAAGAGAGAGGGCGGGAAGAAGAGCCCGCTACCCGGAGCGAGTAGAAGGACAGGCCGCAGAGGAATCGCGGACAGGAGAGGAAGACGGGTCGGGCGGTTAGAGATAGTGAAACCGCAAGGACTGAACCGTTGCCTCTGATACCATGTTGAGTGAGCTCAAAACTTGTATGTATTGCTTGTGTATCAAAATACAAGGAGAGAATACAAATATATAGGAGAGAAAAGGAGAGAAGAAATCTTATACAATGGTGTGGGACTAATATGAGAAGAAGGAAATAAAATAGAACATGGGCCATTTACATGGGCTTTTCTAACAAGGAGAAAGGGATATTTCTTCTCTGTGCAGCAACCTGCCGATTTAGGTAGGAAATACATTTCCCTAAGCCCCCAGTTTCTTCTTTTCTTTTTAGGATTTCTGATAAATGAAACATACTATTGTTGCTATTTGACTATTTCTTTATTATATGAATTGCTCGAGTATAGCTGGAGAGGGGGTAATAACTTTTAGATTGTTCGTAGCTTGCTGCATTATCCTTGTTATATAATAGTTAACATTATACAGGTTATGTTGGATTTAAATGCCATAAAGGTTTGGAAATGTCATCTATTTTTATTGAGCAAAACACCGGGTAAACAATGCAGCTATATGATTATTATTACTCCTTATTGGTTCTGTAAGTTTTGATTGGAAATATGTTATAATTAGTAAGTTTTCTCATGAATGTTAATTGTTTTTAACTAGGTTTCAATTGTTGTGTTTTTTGAATTATGACGAAGAAATTTTATTCAAAATTAGTACAAGAACCTAGTTTGCAATAATATATTATTAATTTTTCAATTAAAAAAATCTATATCTTTAATTGGTGTCCGGGTCGGATGAAAATCCTGGGTCTGCCACTGCCCAAGATGCTGGTGCCAATCGGTGTAGGTGATGGAAGAGAGAGTTGAGGAGGGGAAATCCAGAGTATATAGCTCATTGGATAAGCGGCCCCTACCAATGATGTTTTGAGTCTGTCGATACTGAATGACAAATGAAAAAGAAGAGGATGTGATTAGACAATCATGATCCTGATTTAAACAACTGACAGAAAGAAGATGAAACTGAGAGACGGGAACATGAAAGACAGAGCAGAGGGGAAGACTTGGAGTAAGAGGCATATCGCCAAAGCCGCAAACGGGGGTAGTATCACCATTAGCCACCGTGCTAAAGTTAGAAGACAGAGCATCTGAATATAAAAAAAGATTTGTGAGGGGAGATGTGGCAGCCTGGCAAGTGGCCCCAAAGTCGACGATCCACATCGGGCTGTGGGAAAATAGGAAATACCTGCAAAGGAAGTAGATGCGGAGGAGTCAGAGGCCTGATTAAACATTCCCCGTAGCTGGTGAAGTTCATCGCGTAGGATATCAACGTCAGTGCGGGAGGAGGAAAGAAAATCAACCACAGGAGAAATACGAGGCACAGTGGGTGATGGTGGCAGGAGTCCTAGTTTCTTGAAATAGGTGGCCACAGTAAGTACAAATTCGAGTAGGGGGGTGAGACGTGTGAGGGTGACCATCACGTCCTCCGTTGTGAGAGTCATGGCGACCACCCTGAGATCCAGGAGGAGAGTGCATATTTGGGGGTGTCCAAGAAGGGCAGGTGAAGGAGGTAACACAGCCTCAGGGGTGAAGTAACTTTGAGAATCATAGAGCACACATCAGAAAAAGATGGAATGGTAGGCGAGAAGAGAACGGTTGCACGGACGCTCTGAAGATGCGGCGGTAGACTGGCCATCATGAGAGCAATGACAACCACCCCCTTCTAAGCGCATTAGACTGCAAAGTCCGAGGAGGGGGTTGGTGCTGAAGTCAACCTCAACGAGGGTCTTGGACGTGGCCACAAAGGAGGTCAAGTCACCAGTAAGGATCAACTGCCTGGAGGCCAGTAAAGATATCAAAGAAATGTTGGAGACTGTCTTGCCCAGAGTAAAGAGACTGAAGCTCGTCCCACATAGATTTGGTAGTCTCATTATACATGGTCATCCAATAGGGCTCAGACTTCAAAGAGTTGAGAATCAATGACTGAACGCAACCATCATCACGGGGCCACAGTTCTGTAGGTTTAGCTGGAGGAGTGTGGGTAACATGATAAAGCAACCCCTTTGTTTGGAGAACATGTCATACGGAGTGCACCCATTTAACAAAATCTTGTTTCTCATTGAGGGAGAGAGTGGTAATCCGCAATTCATCCTGCGCATCAGGAGCTGGAGCGAGATCCGGAAGAGACGGATAAGAACTGGCAAGCGTGTCCATAATAGTCGCAAGGGAAGGAAAGGACACCGGAGGTCGCAGCTGTCAAATGAGCTCTAAGAACAAATGAGCACAGCACATAAGACCTCGGCACACAGGAGAACAGCAGGAAAGGGCTCGGCAAAGAGGAGCACGGTAGAGAAGCGACCGGCGTAGGGGAGCATTGTAAGGCACGAAGCTCGGCACTGCAAAGGGAGCTCGGCAAGTCAAGGATCTCGGCAAAGCAGAGAGAATTTCAAGGCACGAAGCTCGGTCCTGCAAGAGGAACTCGGTAAGAACGAAGGACAGACTCGACGGGTCGACAAGGAGTAGAACGGTCCTTGGCAAAGAGCTTAGGGCTCGGCAGAATGGCAAAATCGAAGGATCAGTAGAATCGTTCGTTGATGAGAACGGCGAGTGATGGGCAGGATGAATACGAGAGTAAAGGCTCAATCGAAAAATAAAATTGATCCGTAGGACGTCTTCGCTCTGATACCATGTAGAATAACACAATAAAAGGAAAGGGAAATTGAAATATTTTTTATTTCTTGTCCAAAGATTACCTTATAACAAAAGTACACACAAATATTTATAGAGAGGGTGAGTGGTAAACCAACACCATCTTAGCATGTGGGACATTGGATGGGCCAAATCACTAAATATAAATATAAGACATGGGCCCTCAATGGGTCATTGGATGGGCCAAATATACAACTCATTGGAACGCGTTAAAATATTCTCCTAAAATAGTTTGTATTTAACAAGAAATTTCTGCTCAATATATTTTTTTAACAAATAGCGCATGAGAAATTCTTTATTAAATTAGAAAATCTAGCAAGAGAAAACATCAGGCATTATCCTCCCAATAATAAGCAAAAGAATTTATGTGAACTTAAGGTTGCATCCCATGCTGCAGAATTTTATAAACCAAATAGATAGCTTCTATTGACAAGCAATGAAAAAATTGCACTTTGAAACTTTTCCTCTAAAGCTTGATCTTCTAAGAAACAAATAAGAGATTCTATGAAGATTCAATTTATAGTTTATAGAAACTGTTAGAGAATATGAGGGAAAACGATGTAAAAGTCCATGTATAAGGCTCATCTATAGGTCTGCTTCTTCTTTCTTCTATTAGTCCTACATCTCTTGTATAGGATTCTTTCTCCCTCTCTTCTCTTATATATTTGTACTTACTCTTGTATTTTGATCATGAAGAAGTATATACAATGTTTGGCTCTATTTTTCCACATGGTATCAGAGGCCAGGTTCCGATTCCGGGCGGCTACCTGCTTTGTAACCGCGGCTATCCGTGAGGCTTCTTCTCTTCTTCCCGTCGGTGTTCCGCGTACTCTTCTTTTCTGACCGCCTCTACTCCTCTCTTTGTGGCTTCCACCCCTCTTCCTCTCCCTCCCTTTAGTTTTATAGCCCTCTTCTCTCTGACCGGTGCCCCCTACCCGCTGTTCGTTCTTCTACCCGTTGTTCGTTCTTCTACCCGCTGCGGGTTGCCCAGCCGCTGCGGGTTGCCCAGCCGATGCGGGTTGCCCAGCCGCTGCGGGTTGCCCAGCCGATGCGGGTTGCCCAGCCGATGCGGGTTGCCCAGCCGATGCGGGTTTCCCAGCCGATGCGGGTTGCCCAGCCGATGCGGGTTGCCCAGCCGATGCGGGTTGCCCAGCCGATGCGGGTTGCCCAGCCGATGCGGGTTGCCCAGCCGATGCGGGTTGCCCAGCCGATGCGGGTTGCCCAGCCGATGCGGGTTGCCCAGCCGATGCGGGTTGCCCAGCCGCTGCGGGTTGCCCAGCCGCTGCGGGTTGCCCAGCCGCTGCGGGTTGCCCAGCCGCTGCGGGTTGCCCAGCCCCTGCGGGTTGTCTTGCCGCTACGAGTTGTCTATCTGTTGCTTCTTGTCGCTGCTTCTAGTCGCTGCTTCTGGTCGCTACGTCTATCCGTGCGGCCTCTCTTTCCTTATCCTTCTCGCCGCGGTCTCGTCTTAACCGCTGGACCTTGGCTCGCTGCGATCTCTGCTAATCCATGTGATCTCCCCTTGTCGCCGCAACTGTCCGTGCGGTCTCGCCTTAACCACTGGCCCATATCCGCAGCGGCCTGGTGTTCGGCTAGTCGTGCGCTCTCTTTGTCGCTCTCTTGTCGCTGCGCTCTCTAAGTCGCTGCGGCCTTGCCGCTTCGTGCTCCTCTTTAACCACTCGGACATTTTTTTCTAGTCGCCAAGCTTGGAGTCGTCTGCATGGCTTCCGGGTCGCCTACTGCTTCTGATTCAACTACTCTTCCTAGACATCCTCATGTTGCTCCTCTTGAGCTTCGTGATGAATTATGAATTACCACCAATTCTCTCCGTGGCAAACCAATTTTGTTGAATTGGTTCACTCAGTTCGACGTGTACTGCAGACGAAGGGTCTCCTTCATCACCTGACAAGGCCTCCTCCCAATGAACCTACTGACGAGTGGATCCGAGATGATGGGCGTGTCCAATCTTGGCTTCTCAATTCTCTGGACACTGAGCCGTATCGGATGATTATGTACCACGAGACGGCTCACGCTATGTGGACGGACCTTCATTCTCTCTACTCCGGGAAGGACAGTCTTCAACACTTATTCGACATTTTTACTGATCTTCAGTCCCTCGACCCTGGAGCTACTGGTGACTTGACGTCTTTTGTTGCTCGGGCTAAGACTCTTGTGGAGGCTTGGATCCAGCGTCCACCCCCCACCACGGACTTGGTTACTCAACGGCAGCAGAAAGAAGCAGTTGGGATTGTTATGATGATGGCTCGTGTTCCTCCACATCTTCATAGTGTCCGCGCTCATATCCTATCTCCTGTTGTTACTCCGTCCCTCTCGGACGTTTGCTTGATGCTTCTGAAAGTTACCCCTCCTATGGATGCTCCGCCTCTCTCTCCAGCTCTCCTTCAGCAACCAGTGGCTACTCTCGCACCTTCTACTCGTGATCGCCCGGCTCGTGGAGGTCGCCAGTCTCGGGGACGGGGTCGTGGTGGCCGTACTCTCTTCAAGTGCTCACACTACGGCATGGATGGTCATCTGGAGGCCACCTGCTACTGCAAGCATGGTCTGCCCCCTCACCTTACTGCTTCGGCTACTACCACACCTCCCTCCGCCACTAGCGAGGATATTGCTGCTCTGCGTGCTCAACTCCATCAGCTTTAAGTGGTAGTTAGTCGCTCCTCTGGTTTAGTGGTCTCGATCTCCAATTAAGGTATATCTTGCCTCTCACACAGCTCTTACTGGATTGTGGACTCGGGTGTTACGCATCATCTCTCTCCGCAAAAGCCGTTGCAATACTTAGATTCTGCTTATCCTAAGTCCATCACTGTAGCTAATGGTGATACGGTCACGGTTTCTGGCATTGCTCATCTACCTCTTACTTCTTCCCTCTCCTTATCCTCGGTTCTCCATGTTCCAGGATCCCCTTTTAATCTACTTTCGGTTACCGTCTTACACGGGACCTTGATTGTTGTGTAACTTTCTCACGCTCTTCCTTTGTTGTGCAAGATCGACTAACGCAGAATATACTTGGTAAGGGGCGGCTGTCTAACGGGTTGTATCTTCTCGATGTTCCTCCCGCTACTCTCACCACTGTCTCCTCAACTGATTGGCATCGTTGTCTTGGGCACGCTCCTCTTCTGATTCTCAAGAAAGCTCTTCCAACTGTTCATCTTCAGGAGTTCTTTAGTGAATCCTGTATTTTTTGCAAACAACACCGTGTATCTTTTACTTTTTCTTGTACTCGGAGCGATACTCCTTTATCATTAGTGCATTCTGATATCTGAGGACCATATAAGATCCCTAATATTTTTGGTTATCGCTACTTTGTAAATTTCATTGATGATTACTCGCGGGTTACTTGGTTGTACTTACTTGTGATCATACTGAACTCACATCCACGTTCCATACCTTTCTTACGGAAACTCGCACTCAGTTTTCAACGTGTGTAAAAATTCTCCGTACTGATAATGCTCGTCAATATACTGGTCGCACCTTCTCCAATCTGTACTCCGAGTTTGGTATTATTCATCAAACTTTGTGTGCCTATACTGCTCAATAGAATGACGTAACGGAACGGAAAAATCATCACCTCCTTGATGTTGTCAGATCTCTCATGATCCAAATGCAGGTTCCTCTTCTCTATTGGAACATTGCGGTTTCCACTGTTTGCCACTTCATCAATCGCATGCCCTCGTCTATCCTCCACTTTGTGGCTCCCGTCACTCTCTTTTACCCATCCAAGGCTTTCTTCTCTCTCACACCTCGTGTGTTTGGATGTACATGCTATGTCCATCACCTTGGTCCTTCAAACGACAAGTTAGCCCCTCGTGCTACCAAAACTATGTTTGTTGGGTACTCTCGCACTCAGAAGGGGTATGTCTGCTATTACCCTACCACTGGTAAAGTGGTCGTTTCTGTTGATGTCTCCTTTCATGAAGACCAACCATATCACATCATTCCTACTGATCCTCTTCTTCCTCCTCCGCTATCTCGGCCCACAGTTCCAGTTACGTCCTCGTTTTCACCTCTTCAACCTACTCCTCTGCCTCCAACACCTAACCCACCGTCAGTCCCCTCCAATCCTCCACGTCCAGATGCCCTGCAATAACTTCCCTCTACCGGTGTGTCATCGCGGCTTGTTGATTCGGCAACACCCTCGACGGCTCATCCCTTGGCCAACTATGTCTATTTACATCGGCTCTCTCCGCCTCTTCTTACCTTTGCTCTCTCTCTCTTCTATCTTTATACCTAACTTTGTGCAGGAAGCTCTCCAACATCCGGGGTGACGTGCAGCCATGGATGAAGAAATGACTGGTCTGTGGGGTAATCAGACTTAAGATCTTGTCTCTCTTCCTCTTGGTCATAGTTGTGTTAGCTGCAAATGGATTTTTACAATCAAACATGTGGCGGATGGGACAGTTGATCGCTTGAAAGCTCAGCTTGTGGCACGAGATTTTACTCAACAATACGGCATTGATTATGATAAAACCTTCTCCCCTGTCGCAAAATTAAATTCAGTTCGGATTCTGCTCTCCTTAGTTGTTCATCGTCAGTGGCCCCTCCATCAGCTGGACGTCAAAAATGCCTTTTTGAATGGTGATCTTATTGAAACTGTTTAGATGCATCAACCGCCCGGATTTGAGACCACGGGGGAGTCTCGTGTATGTTTGCTTCGAAAATTTATCTATGGTCTCAAACAGTCTCCTCGGGCGTGGTTTGAGAAATTCAGCAAGGTCATTCGTGAGATTGGTTTCAAACAAAGCTCGGCAGATTTCTCTCTCTTCACTCGTCACCAATCAACCGGGACTGTAATACTTCTGGTTTATGTGGACGATATTTTGATCACTGGTGATGACTCCGCTGGGATACATGTTAAACAACATTTGAATTCTGTCTTTCAAGTTAAAGATCTGGGAAACCATTGGTATTTTCTTGGACTAGAGGTAGCACGGCGACCTAATGGTCGTGTCTTATCCCAGCGCAAGTATTGCATTGACCTTCTGCAAGATACTTGCCTCTCAGGGTGCAAACCTGCGAAGACCACGTTGGAAGTCAACCACAAGTTGTGTGCTCAGGGATCTGAGTCTGACTCTCTACTTTCAAATCCGGAATACTATCGGCGTCTTGTGGGAAAACTGATATACCTAACAGTTACAAGACCTGATATCTCATTTGCAGTTGGAGTGGTCAGTCGCTTTATGCATACTCCACGGGTTTCTCATCTTCAGGCAGTGGAACGCATTCTCAAATATCTGAAGACTACTCTTGGACAAGGACTTATGTATAAACCATCTTCCTCCCTTTCTCTGATTGTTTACTCTGATGTGGATTATGCGGACTCGCTGGACGATCGACGATCTACTACTGGTTTTTATACTTTGGAAATCTTATCACATGGCAGAGTAAGAAGCAGTCAGTGATTGCTCGCTCGTCGGCTGAGGCTGAGTATCGTGCGATGGCGGTTGTTGTATCAGAACTCATCTGGCTTGAAAGTCTCCTTATGGATTTGGGGGTGGTTAAATTATCCTCACCGTCAACTTTGTTTTGTGGCAGTCGGGCTGCAAACCATATTGCAAAGAATCTTGTGTTCCATGAGCGGACCAAACATATTGAAGTTGACTGTCACTTCGTTCGATAAAAGGTTCAATCAAAGATGCTAAAGCTTGAGCATGTTCCTGCTTTTGGGCAAATTGTTGACGTTCTTACCAAAGCATTACCTCGGAAATTGTACCATCAGTTCCTGTCCAAGCTTGGTGCCTACGGTTTGTACGCTCCAGCTTGCGGGGGAGTGTTAGAGAATATGAGGGAAAACGATGTAAAAGCTCATGTATAAGGCCCATCTGTAGGCCCGCTTCTTCTTTCTTCTATTAGTCTCATATCTCTTGTATAGGATTCTTTCTCCCTCTCTTCTCCTATATATTTGTACTTACTCTTGTATTTTGATCATGAAGAAGTATATACAAGGTTTGGCTCTATTTTTCAACATAAACAAAGAAAACTCAAATTATTCACCTTAAAGACAAAACAAGCTGAGGTTCTGGGCCAAGTGCATAAGCCCAAATTGCCTGCCAATCTACATGATTGCTAACTTTGCTAGGTTCATCCTTTGCATTAAGCAAATTGAACAGAGCCTTATTCAAGATAGAATCGAGAAGCTTCAAAGCAAGAGCTCTTTGTGCAGGAACCTGATATCAAAAGAGAAACAACTCTTGAGGATTTAGTGGCGTGAGTATATAAAATTTACTAACATAGAAAAGGACATAAAAATTTAGGATAATAACATGTCCATAAAGTTTTACTCAAGTACCAAATAAGAACATAAGTCTATCACCGTCGATCAAATTGTATATATGTTAAGATTGCAAGATAGCAAATAGGGGTGTGCAAAAATAACCGAATAACCGAGAACCGGACCGAACCGAATGGTTTGGGTTGGTTCCAAAAATGTTCGGTTTGGGTCCGGTTCCCATAATACCAGAACCTACAATTCGGTTCGGTTCATGGTTCCAAGGGTTGGGTACCCAGAACCGACCCGAGAACCGAATAACAATGCTAAAGAAAATATTTTGGGACAACAGTTATAATCATATGACTAATTACGTGAAAATAATTGAGAATATAGTCGTATGAATAAAAATATTATTTATTGTACTTGTGTAATTGTCTGACTTCAATATTATATAGAGTCATGTTTCAACTGTTTTGAGACATTGAAACTTATATTACAAATAATCATGAGTTGGTAGAGTAATTTTAAAATTATTTTTAGACATAGGTAGAATCAAGAAACGAACTGGAACCGAACCGAAGCAAACGGTTCGAATCCGGTTCTATACATTAGGACCGTGGGTCGGTTCCGGTTCCAACAGTTTAGAACCGAACCTATATGGGTCGGTTCTTGATTTTAGGTGGAACCGAACCAATCTGAGATGCACCCCTAATAGCAAATTCATTAATGCCTAACAAGATTGAGCAAACCGATCGAGAAAATTAAGTGATGAGAATCTCAAACCAAGTAATCAGTGTAATTTCTCTATTAAATGATTTGCGTCGATATTTGCTTCCTATAATCCATGTTGGAGTTTGCTAGAATGGTCGATTCATGCACATTAATAAGGTGCATGTGTGTTTTACTGAAATGCATTGTGCGACCCAACATAACTTATTTTACACAATCATTGTACTTCAACAATGTCCATCTCCATTTTTTTACTGAAATGCATTGTGTGACCCAACATAACTTATTTTACACAATTTTTATACATTATCAATATCCATCTCCATTTTCTCAAAGGGAATCCAACTTCTGGTACATGAGTACATTTGAGCACAGGATAAAGTATAAGAACGCTAAGACACAATTATTACAGTCCAGTTGTACCATAGTCAAAAGCTTGTCAAAGACATGGCCGGAAGAAGTGAAAGCGGCAGGGATGTCGGAGATACAAGGTGATGCAGGGATAGATTGAAAATGATGAATGCCCTGAAATGCGACGCTTAGTAAAATGTGAAGCACATACTGGCAAACCCTAGTGCGGATGCAAATGCAATAGCAATCCGATTTAATTTTGACAATAAGCAATTATTAAAAATAGAAACTTAAGCAGGTGTGCAATTTTTCACAGTAAATTTTAATTGGAAATCAAATGTTAATCCACAAATAATTGAGGCACAAACTATTTGAACGCGCGCCACATAACTACATAAGTCCTGCAAATCTATGATTTCACGGAAATAAAATATATAATATCGCATCCGAAAAATTATAGTCTAAGCATACAAAGATAGGGAACATGAACACCAAACTATGATTTACACATGTAAGCGACAAAGTTCAACAAATGGTAGAGATTCGAGGTTGCTGGCTCCACATGAGTAGGGGTGATATCGAGTCGTGTTCGATCGATTCTGGCTCGGCTCGAAATCAAAATTTTTGACTCGTAGTCAGCTCGAAATCGACTCGAAATCAAAATCGATTTCGAGTCGAGCCGGCTCGACTCGAAATTGACTCGATTTCGAGCCGGCTCAAAATTAACTATTTTTTGTAAAAAATTAAATAGCTATTTTTTTCCTCATGCTACTCTCTAAAATCTAATCAATTCATAATAATTTTCCAATGCCAGAATTATTTGAGCTTTAAAATCTGGGAAATACCTTATCTATCTTTTCAATTCCAGGGGCCATTTATGATGTTTTGAATGTTGCAGGCTTGGCTGATTTCAAGATATATAGGGAAGTAGTTTCAGCTTCACGCGCTAGCGCCACAGTTAATTAGAAGGGGTAGGCATGCTCATTGCTCAAGGTCTTGCAGCTATGACCTTGGTCAATGAAAACTTGTGCCCAAAGGTTTGAATTAAAAGTTTAAATCGAGTCGGCTCGAATCAAAAATCGAGCGACTCCAGTTAGGCTCGAAATCGACTCAAAATTAATTTCGAGCCAATTTTAATTCGATTCAATTTGATTCGAATGTTTTATTTTGATTTTGATTCGACTAAAAACTCGAGTGATTTTCGGGCGACTATCGAGTTTCGATTATTATGCTCATCCCTACACATGAGGATGAGAGTTGATGGTGGAAGTAAAGTCAGGGTGTGGGGGTGGTTGTGGATATGGATGAGAGTGGAGGGATCGAAATACGGTGGATTGTGAGTGGAGAGGGACGGAGTTGCGGCGGTGAAGAACTGGCTGGGAGGATATCAAATTTGGGGGAAAGCGGGCAGGGAGTTGTCGGATTATGATAGATTAGGCGAAGCTGGTGTAGAAAAAAGGAGTGGTGGAATGTTGATCAATGGAGGTGGGAAGTGTCGGTCGTAGTTGTGGAAGGGGGAATAAATGGTCGACAATTGGAGAAGCAGTGGCTTGCAGAAACAAGGAGGGAAGTTGCAGACGGCTTGTGGTTAGCGATGGAGTTACAGAGAAGGCTTGAGGTGGAAGGTGCGGATGGGGCTTGCGAAGGATCGACGGAAATGGGGCTGAAGAAAAAGGCGCCTTAGAGTCCACCGAGGAGGGCACTTCTCAGCGTCGCACCGAGAGAGGGGAGATCGACGGTTCCAAAAAGAATCAAAACCACGAAATCTAGCTGAAATACGACATAGCTGAAATACGACATAGCTGAAATACGACACCTAGATCAGACAACTCATAATGTATGAATTGATCGGGTGTCAAATATAACTCGAAACATAAAAGTAAATGCATGAAAACAACTCGAAATGACCATCCGGACGCATTTGTAGACTTGAATAGCCCAAACATGTAACGGATCACTGTCTTCTGTAAGAATACACGTACGTAGGTCGGCGATTGTCATCAACTCCCCCCCCCCCTCACTTGAAAGTATTCATCTTTGGTGACTGAAGATGGTCGTACTCTCAGAGTAGTCTAGGGGAGAGTCGCTTAAGCGCCTTTGGGGAAATCTAAATATCATCTGAGTGAGGGCGGCCTGTTACGGGTTGCCAGTTCAGGGCGCAACCATGACCATGGTTTTATACGTGGATGGTGCAATAAGCCACATGTTGAGGTGATAAGGTGTCAAAGAGGTTGAAGACTTGGATGTGGGAGCCCTTGGCATAAGTATGACTCCATGCTCAAGGTGATCATGCACAACGGGAGCATGTTAAGAATAAGGCTTAAGCGTAGTCATGATACCCTATGACAAAAAAGGATGCAGAAGTCTCCAGAACATTAAAGAGAAGTCTTAAAGATGAGAGAAGATTCTAGAATGATGTTGAATCTTACAGAAGATTCTAGAGTCATGTAGAAGACTCTAGAATATTATGGAATAGTGTAGAAATTTCTAGAATATTCTAAAAGGGGTAAAATAATCTAGAATATTCTAAAAGAGTGTGAAACCTTTTAAATAACTCTAAATGTGTGTACAGCTATCTAGAATGGTTTGAAATTTTGTAGAAGTTGAGAGTAATCTAGAATAGTCTAGAGTACTCTTGAATATTGTAGAATAACATTGAGGCTTGTACATAGATATGAGAAGTGCATAATAGTTTAGAAGAGTCTAGAATAGACAGTTTCTAGAATCTTCCCTTGGTTGGAGGAAAATCCCTTGGAGTCTATAAAAAGAGGATGGGTGTTCATTTGAGTCAAGCAATATTAGAAGCAATATTGAAAGCAATCTTGGAATCAATCCAAGCAAAATATGTAAGCCACCGAAAAGTCAAGAGTTATAAAGTTTCAAAGCTGTGAATAAAAGTTTTAGTATTATTGAATGTTCTCCCCTTTTCACCATATACTCGTGCGCGTGTGTGTTCAGCTAATTCTGCTGCTAGAGAATAGGTAGAGAATGACTTGGCTATTGTAAAGGGCGCAAAAAGGAGCAAAGGTCGTACATATCAAGGTTTGAGCGCCGGTCCAGCGCTATATCTGAGACATTTGGTATCATAGGGAGGTTCGACCAGTTTGGGCAAATTTATCAAGGTTACACGAGGCACATCAATAAACAAGGCATGTGAGAGAAGAGTTCTACTAGAGTTTGAGGGGCCATATGACAGCATCGGCGCATCGTAGAGTTGCGTGAGCAATATAGAATTTGCCATGGCGGCAGTCCAAGCGCGGAGCAAGGACACATCCAAGTACATGATGGAGCCAAAATCTGAGGAGGTCCAAAGAGAGATGCAGGATGTTGTTGATGTTGAGTCCTTGAAGAGGGGGGAACCCTTACTAGCCATGTTGAAAGCAAGAAACTGAAAGAAAGGGGAAAGCGATGGGTGGATCACATCACTTCATCAATGTAAGATCATCAACCCCAAGTGGTTTGAGGGTCTCGAAACAATAGAAGAAGTTGATTTCGTGGAGAACTTGGAGCGGCACTTTCTTGCAAACATGATCACCGAAGAGGAAATACGGATAGGAATCCCTCGATTCAACTTGATAAGAGAAGCTCCATGCTAGTGGCTTGATATGTGAAAAAGAGGGACAATCAAGACTTGGGAGAATTTCAAGAAAGGACTTAGACATCGATTTGATCATAAGTTCTCGAATGAGAATACGATGGTGATGCCAGCACGCCATTGCTTCAAATGCAAGGAGAGTCATAGATCGATGGACTGTCTAATGTATATTTCACATAAGCGGGCATGCATCTTTTGCAAATGAGACCATGATTTGGAAAGTTGTCCAATCAAGCATGGGTTCAGGGCCCTCCCAAAAGAAACCTTCACCAAGCTGAAGCAAGATGTGGAGTTGATTTGCCGCGGGAGCAACACTTTCGCAGAGGAAGAAGTGGTGGTATGCAATGTGGAGAAGGATATGGACAAAGAACATGAGTGCCAAGAGGGTGAAACTCACATGGAGGAACAAATCATGGAGATTAAGGAGCAATCAGTTGAGGACACGGAGTTCAAATGCCAAGGGAGTGAGGTTGACATAGAGGATCCAATCGAGGAGTTCAGAGGTGAGCAATCGAGGAAAGAGTGGTCCAAGAGCCGTGGAGGCAGTGCTCACACAAGGGCACCATATACAGCAATCAATATGGAGTATGAAGAGGACACTGAGTCTGATATCCAAGGTAGCAAAGCTCAAATTGAGGATTGGCTTGAGGGTAAGATAAAGGTGGACGCAGAGTCCACACCGTGTGAATTTGTGACCTTTGAAGATGCGGAGAAGTCACTACTCGATGCTGAGTCGGTGACACTACTTGATGGAATTGAAGACCACCAAGCAGCGACAGATTATTGTAGGCAAGATATTCTCAATGATAGAGTAGGTGCAAAGGTTCGAACAAAGTTGCTTTCTGATGTATAGTTGCGACAAGGGCATCACAAGAATGGGTGTTATCTCCTCCAAGTTGTCACTTCTTAGGCATTATCTCCGGCTGCTACAATTGTTTCCCTTGCATCTCCTCCAAGTACCTCCCAAAGATCTTCTCCAAGCAAGTAGCTCTCCATACAGGATTTTCACTTCTTGTAGTAGGTGTGAATTAATAGCTCAATAACCTCCTTCCATTCTAGTCTCCTGATTTAACTCTTCCAAAGAAACTTAGCAAGTGAAGCTAGAATCTTTACCCTCTGATACCATGTAAAATTGTTTGAGCTCCGAGAAACACTCAACCATCCAAGAGCATAAACCACTAGTAATGGACAAGAGAAGCAACAATGACTCGTATTAACTACACAACTAAATACAATGGCGAGGCATACAAGCACGAGACATGATTTCATGTTGTATTGGACTTAACAAGAAATAAAGATAGACAAAACAAGACTGTGACCGCCCGATCTCCCTCTTTAACCTCTTAACCGCAGGGTCGTACACTTTGGTCGCTTATTGAACTGCTGACGATTGCCACGAGAAGAATGCCACAGGTTGCTTAACCGCATTACCACCTGCGGTAAGGTTACCGCGCTACGCTAACCGCTTAGTCGCCTATTGGTGCTCACAACTTCACACTGAAGTCTCTAGTCGCCTAATCGTCAATTCTAGTCGCCTAACCGCCAATTCTACTCGCCTAACCGCCAATTCTAGTCGCCTAACCGCCAATTCTAGTCGCCTAACCGCCAATTCTAGTCGCCTAACCGCCATTCTAGTCGCCTAACCGCCAATTCAAGTCGCCTAACCGCCAATTCAAGTCGCCTAACCGCCAATTCTAGTCGCCTAACCGCCAATTCTAGTCGCCTAACCGCCAATTCTAGTCGCCTAACCGCCAATTCTAGACGCCTAACCGCCAATTCTAGTCGCCTAACCGCCAATTCTAGTCGCCTAACCGCCAATTCTAGTCGCCTAACCGCCAATTCTAGTCGCCTAACCGACAATTCTAGTCGCCTACCCGACAATTCTAGTCGCCTACCCGCCAATTCTAGTCGCCTAACCGCCAATTCTAGTCGCCTAACCGCCAATTCTAGTCGCCTAACCGCCAATTCTAGTCGCCTAACCGCCAATTCTAGTCGCCTAACCGCCAATTCTAGTCGCCTAACCGCCAATTCTAGTCGCCTAACCGCCAATTCTAGTCGCCTAACCGCCAATTCTAGTCGCCTAACTGTAGGAGCTAGCCATTAAGATCGTAGAAAGGTTAACATCAGACCTTCCTCTTCTTCTCGCAACTGTCTAACCGCAACCTTGTCTGCTCGTCAGTTGTTATGCAAGTTCCGTACAAATGACGGGGGGGCCTATTTATAGGCGGGGTGGAATATTCCAGAATCTAAGCTACCGCACATCTACCAAGCTTTTCCAGGTATATTTAAAGAGATTTAGCCTGAAAATTAACTCACTAAATGAACTATGGGCATCAACGGGGCACTTGATAATGTACTAATTGAATAAAATTTGTGCCCCTGTGTTAAAACTTTTTTTTGGCAGCTCTGATGGAGGAAATAGATTCTAAGGGTAAGATGCAGGGGCGGATCTATTAATGGGAGAGTGTGGGCGGCCGCCCACACTGGAAAAAAAAACATTTCGCGATATTAGGTATCCGCTCGGTTCTCTCCTCCCTGGCGATGAAAACCTTGCCCTAGGTCGACGACGGAAGTGCCTTTCCGACCTGGCGGTGACTATAGAAGTGTCCCCCTCTCATTCGACAGCAACCTCCGCACTTCTCGCGACCTCTTCGTCCCCTCTTTGACGACGGCAACCTCCGCACAGACCTTCGACAACATCCTCTCTGGTGGTGGCATCCTCGGCTCAGACCCAGTCTCAGAGACTCAGACTCGCAGAATCCAGCCGCCCTTCTCCTCCAAGTCCAACAAGGCAACAAAGGTTTGCTCTGCCTTCATTTCCCCCTTTTTCAGAGGTGTTATTATGTTGATCTTCTAGGTTTTCTTTCTTCCCAGTTTTGCTCTTCTCCAGTTTTGCTCTGCTTTTATTTACTAGCAGAGGATTCAAACTTCGAAGGGCCCCTGAATAACATAGCATATTTTCCGTTGAGGAAATTGTAAACCAGCATAGAGCCAAACTGGAGAAGAACAAAAATTATGATTTCAGTTTTGCTACTTATTGATTTCAGTTTTGCTACTTATTGATTTCAGTTTTGCTACTTATTGATTTCAGTTTTGCTACTTATTGATTTCAGTTTTGCTACTATTGATTTCAGTTTTGCTACTTATTTACAGTTTCCCATTGAGGAAATTGTGTACCAGCATAGAGCTCTTTTAGATTATTAGCTACTTACTGATCTCCCTCCTGGATTAAGTTGTTTATTGATTTCCCTATTAAGTTGTTTATTGATATCCCTATTAAGTTGTTTATTGATATCCCTATTAAGTTGTTTATTGATATCCCTATTAAGTTTTTTATTGATATCCCTCCACACAACTGGACCTTGATAAATTTAGTTTCCCAATTATTCTAAACTACATCTTGACATTGGTCTATGTTCATGAGCATTGAGCAGGTTAACAAGTAACAACTAACTGAAATACTTAACTAAGAGAAGACGACCATTTTGCTCTCTTCAGGTAAATTTAGTCCAACATTTTTATTGAATATTTAAGATATATTTGCTAGTTATAATTTTTTATTGAATCATGGAAACATTTTTTAGATGTCATCTAGTAACAATGGAAAAGTTTTTTAAACGAAAAAATAAGCGAAGAATCATCTAGCTCTTCTATTGCGCGTCAACGATTAGAATTCAATGTAAATGATCTTCCTACGGATCCAGAATTACGGAAGAATATTTATGATTATGAGCCTAATAATAGGAAAAAGGTCCGAAGATGGTATCTGCAGAAAAAAGCTTTTCAACCTAAAAATCATATTTTCCCTACAAGACTTTTTGGAAATGACCCGCGCAGATTTATTAGTACATGGTTTCAAGAATACAGTTACTGGTTGGAGTATAGCATTGCAAAAGATGTCGCATTTTGCTTATGTTGTTATTTATTCAAGCCAATGCATAGTGACCAAGGCGGTGAAGATGCTTTTGTAAGTGGGGGGTTCACAAATTGGAAGCATAAAGATAGATTGGATGTTCATGTTGAAAACCGTAATAGCATTCATAACCAATTTTAAGGCATGTTTGGACTTGATGAACTAAAAACAGCACATTGAAGTTGCTTTGACCACTCAATCTGACCAAACTCGAATTGACTATCGCACCGCCTAGAAGCTTCAGTGGATTGTATCATATTTCTTTTAAAGCGAGGATTAGCATTTCGTGGTCATAATGAGTCTGACGAATCAAGCAACCGAGGAATTTTCTTGAACTCCTTCAATTTCTCGTGAATCATAATGAGAACATCAATGAAGTTGTAATAAGAAATGCTCCTGAAAATCTTAAGTTAGTAGTCACACTTTCAGAATAAAAAGCTGAAGCTAGTGATTTATTGAATGCAATGCAATGTTTTGAGTTTGTATTCTTGACCCACTTAATGAAGAATGTCATGGGGATCACAAATGAGTTGTCACACGCATTACAAAGAAATGATCAAGACCTTGTAAATGCAATGACTCTTATTAAAATTTTCAAGTTACGATTAAAAGAAATGTAGAAGAATGGATGAGATTCTCTATTTAACGAGGTAACTCTCTTTTGTAACAAACATGAAATTATTGTTCCAAATATGGAAGACAAATTTGTTGCTCGAGGACGATCAAGACGTAAAATTGAAGAAACTACAAACCTCCATTTTTATTGTGTCGATATATTTTATACAGTGATAGATCTACAACTTTTTGAGTTGAATAATCGATTTGATGAGGTGAGCACTGAATTGCTTTTATGTATAGCAAGTTTAGATCCAAGTAATGGATTTAGTGCATTTGATAAGCACAAATTGATTCGATTCGCTGAACATTATCCTATGAACTTCTCTTCAATTGCATTAATGGAGCTTGATAATCAACTTAAAAGTTATATTTTAGACGTCAGCTTAAATGATGACTTCTTAGAGGTGATTGGGCTTGGAGGATTAGCTCAAAGACTAGTTGAATTAAAGAAGGATGTTCTTTATCCATTGGTATATCTGTTTGTGAAGCTAGCACTACTATTACATGTCACAACTACAACTGTAGAAAGAGTTTTTTCTGCAATGAAGATTATCAAGTAATCATTACGTAATCGAATGGGGGATGAAAGGATGAATGCTTGCCCAGTGACATATATTGAAAAAGACATATTTTCCACCATCAACAATGAGAACATCATGAAATGTTTTCAAAATATGAAAGCTCGAAGAGAAGACTTGTAAGCAAGGTTATTTACATCTTCCTATCATTATATGTGTAACTTTTGAAATGTTTTTTGATTAATTTTTTTTTTACAATTCTATGTCCGCCCACACTGAAAAAAATTCTCGTGTTCTCCACTGGTGAGATGAGGCGACATTGTGGAGAATGTTGCGCAATTTTTGCAGATCTTGGATCCATCAAGGTTTGAGCGCCGGTCTAGCGCTATATCTGAGACATTTGGTGTCATAGGGAGGTTCGACCAGTTTGGGCAAATTTATCAAGGTTACACAAGAGGCACATCAATAAACAAGGCATGTGAGAGAACTCAGAGAAGAGTTCTACTAGAGTTTGAGGGGCCATATGACAGCATCGGCGCATCGTAGAGTTGCGTGAGCAATATAGAATTTGCCATGGCGGCAGTCCAAGCGTGGAGCAAGGCCACATCCAAGTACATGATGGAGCCAAAATCTGAGGAGGTCCAAAGAGAGATGCAGGATGTTGTTGATGTTGAGTCCTTGAGGAGGGGGGAACCCTTACTAGCCATGTTGAAAGCAAGAAACTGAAAGAAAGGGGAAAGCGATGGGTGGATCACATCACTTCATCAATGTAAGATCATCAACCCCAAGTGGTTTGAGGGTCTCGAAACAATAGAAGAAGTTGATTTCGTGGAGAACTTGGAGCGGCACTTTCTTGCAAACATGATCACCGAAGAGGAAATACGGATAGGAATCCCTCGATTCAACTTGATAAGAGAAGCTCCATGCTAGTGGCTTGATATGTGAAAAAGAGGGACAATCAAGACTTGGGAGAATTTCAAGAAAGGACTTAGACATCGATTTGATCATAAGTTCTCGAATGAGAATACGATGGTGATGCCAGCACGCCATTGCTTCAAATGCAAGGAGAGTCATAGATCGATGGACTGTCTAATGTATATTTCACATAAGCGGGCATGCATCTTTTGCAAATGAGACCATGATTTGGAAAGTTGTCCAATCAAGCATGGGTTCAGGGCCCTCCCAAAAGAAACCTTCACCAAGCCGAAGCAAGATGTGGAGTTGATTTGCCGCGGGAGCAACACTTTCGCAGAGGAAGAAGTGGTGGTATGCAATGTGGAGAAGGATATGGACAAAGAACATGAGTGCCAAGAGGGTGAAACTCACATGGAGGAACAAATCATGGAGATTAAGGAGCAATCAGTTGAGGACACGGAGTCCAAATGCCAAGGGAGTGAGGTTGACATAGAGGATCCAATCGAGGAGTTCAGAGGTGAGCAATCGAGGAAAGAGTGGTCCAAGAGCCGCGGAGGCAGTGCTCACACAAGGGCACCATATACAGCAATCAATATGGAGTATGAAGAGGACACTGAGTCTGATATCCAAGGTAGCAAAGCTCAAATTGAGGATTGGCTTGAGGGTAAGATAAAGGTGGACGCAGAGTCCACACCGTGTGAATTTGTGACCTTTGAAGATGCGGAGAAGTCACTACTCGATGCTGAGTCGGTGACACTACTTGATGGAATTGAAGACCACCAAGCAGCGACAGATTATTGTAGGCAAGATATTCTCAATGATAGAGTAGGTGCAAAGGTTCGAACAACGTTGCTTTCTGATGTATAGTTGCGACAAGGGCGTCACAAGAATGGGTGTTATCTCCTCCAAGTTGTCACTTCTTGGGCATTATCTCCGGCTGCTACAATTGTTTCCCTTGCATCTCCTCCAAGTACCTCCCAAAGATCTTCTCCAAGCAAGTAGCTCTCCATACAGGATTTTCACTTCTTGTAGTAGGTGTGAATTAATAGCTCAATAACCTCCTTCCATTCTAGTCTCCTGATTTAACTCTTCCAAAGAAACTTAGCAAGTGAAGCTAGAATCTTTACCCTCTGATACCATGTAAAATTGTTTGAGCTCCGAGAAACACTCAACCATCCAAGAGCATAAACCACTAGTAATGGACAAGAGAAGCAACAATGACTCGTATTAACTACACAACTAAATACAATGGCGAGGCATACAAGCACGAGACATGATTTCATGTTGTATTGGACTTAACAAGAAATAAAGATAGACAAAACAAGACTGTGACCGCCCGATCTCCCTCTTTAACCTCTTAACCGCAGGGTCGTACACTTTGGTCGCTTATTGAACTGCTGACGATTGCCACGAGAAGAATGCCACAGGTTGCTTAACCGCATTACCACCTGCGGTAAGGTTACCGCGCTACGCTAACCGCTTAGTCGCCTATTGGTGCTCACAACTTCACACTGAAGTCTCTAGTCGCCTAATCGTCAATTCTAGTCGCCTAACCGCCAATTCTACTCGCCTAACCGCCAATTCTAGTCGCCTAACCGCCAATTCTAGTCGCCTAACCGCCAATTCTAGTCGCCTAACCGCCATTCTAGTCGCCTAACCGCCAATTCAAGTCGCCTAACCGCCAATTCAAGTCGCCTAACCGCCAATTCAAGTCGCCTAACCGCCAATTCTAGTCGCCTAACCGCCAATTCTAGTCGCCTAACCGCCAATTCTAGACGCCTAACCGCCAATTCTAGTCGCCTAACCGCCAATTCTAGTCGCCTAACCGCCAATTCTAGTCGCCTAACCGACAATTCTAGTCGCCTAACCGACAATTCTAGTCGCCTACCCGACAATTCTAGTCGCCTACCCGCCAATTCTAGTCGCCTAACCGCCAATTCTAGTCGCCTAACCGCCAATTCTAGTCGCCTAACCGCCAATTCTAGTCGCCTAACCGCCAATTCTAGTCGCCTAACCGCCAATTCTAGTCGCCTAACCGCCAATTCTAGTCGCCTAACCGCCAATTCTAGTCGCCTAACCGCCAATTCTAGTCGCCTAACCGCCAATTCTAGTCGCCTAACCGCCAATTCTAGTCGCCTAACCGCCAATTCTAGTCGCCTAACCGCCAATTCTAGTCGCCTAACTGTAGGAGCTAGCCATTAAGATCGTAGAAAGGTTAACATCAGACCTTCCTCTTCTTCTCGCAACTGTCTAACCGCAACCTTGTCTGCTCGTCAGTTGTTATGCAAGTTCCGTACAAATGACGGGGGGGCCTATTTATAGGCGGGGTGGAATATTCCAGAATCTAAGCTACCGCACATCTACCAAGCTTTTCCAGGTATATTTAAAGAGATTTAGCCTGAAAATTAACTCACTAAATGAACTATGGGCATCAACGGGACACTTGATAATGTACTAATTGAATAAAATTTGTGCCCCTGTGTTAAAACTTTTTTTTGGCAGCTCTGATGGAGGAAATAGATTCTAAGGGTGAGATGCAGGGGCGGATCTATTAATGGGAGAGTGTGGGCGGCCGCCCACACTGGAAAAGAAACATTTCGCGATATTAGGTATCCACTCGGTTCTCTCCTCCCTGGCGATGAAAACCTTGCCCTAGGTCGACGACGGAAGTGCCTCTCCGACCTGGCGGTGACTATAGAAGCGTCCCCCCTCTCATTCGACAGCAACCTCAGCACTTCTCGCGACCTCGTCGTCCCCTCTTTGACGACGGCAACCTCCGCACAGACCTTCAACAACATCCTCTCTGGTGGTGGCATCCTCGGCTCAGACCCAGTCTCAGAGACTCAGACTCGCAGAATCCAGCCGCCCTTCTCCTCCAAGTCCAACAAGGCAACAAAGGTTTGCTCTGCCTTCATTTCCCCCTTTTTCAGAGGTGTTATTATGTTGATCTTCTAGGTTTTCTTTCTTCCCAGTTTTGTTCTTCTCCAGTTTTGCTCTGCTTTTATTTACTAGCAGAGGATTCAAACTTCGAAGGGCCCCTGAATAACATAGCATATTTTTCGTTGAGGAAATTGTAAACCAGCATAGAGCCAAACTGGAGAAGAACAAAAATTATGATTTCAGTTTTGCTACTTATTGATTTCAGTTTTGCTACTTATTGATTTCAGTTTTGCTACTTATTGATTTCAGTTTTGCTACTTATTGATTTCAGTTTTGCTACTTATTGATTTCAGTTTTGCTACTTATTGATTTCAGTTTTGCTACTTATTTACAGTTTCCCATTGAGGAAATTGTGTACCAGCATAGAGCTCTTTTAGATTATTAGCTACTTACTGATCTCCCTCCTGGATTAAGTTGTTTATTGATTTCCCTATTAAGTTGTTTATTGATATCCCTATTAAGTTGTTTATTGATATCCCTATTAAGTTGTTTATTGATATCCCTATTAAGTTGTTTATTGATATCCCTCCACACAACTGGACCTTGATAAATTTAGTTTCCCAATTATTCTAAACTACATCTTGACATTGGTCTATGTTCATGAGCATTGAGCAGGTTAACAAGTAACAACTAACTGAAATACTTAACTAAGAGAAGACGACCATTTTGCTCTCTTCAGGTAAATTTAGTCCAACTTTTTTATTGAATATTTAAGATATATTTGCTAGTTATAATTTTTTATTGAATCATGGAAACATTTTTTAGATGTCATCTAGTAACAATGGAAAAGTTTTTTAAACGAAAAAATAAGCGAAGAATCATCTAGCTCTTCTATTGCGCGTCAACGATTAGAATTCAATGTAAATGATCTTCCTGCGGATCCAGAATTACGGAAGAATATTTATGATTATGAGCCTAATAATAGGAAAAAGGTCCGAAGATGGTATCTGCAGAAAAAAGCTTTTCAACCTAAAAATCATATTTTCCCTACAAGACTTTTTGGAAATGACCCGCGCAGATTTATTAGTACATGGTTTCAAGAATACAGTTACTGGTTGGAGTATAGCATTGCAAAAGATGTCGCATTTTGCTTATGTTGTTATTTATTCAAGCCAATGCATAGTGACCAAGGCGGTGAAGATGCTTTTGTAAGTGGGGGGTTCACAAATTGGAAGCATAAAGATAGATTGGATGTTCATGTTGGAAACCGTAATAGCATTCATAACCAATTTTAAGGCATGTTTGGACTTGATGAACTAAAAACAGCACATTGAAGTTGCTTTGACCACTCAATCTGACCAAACTCGAATTGACTATCGCACCGCCTAGAAGCTTCAGTGGATTGTATCATATTTCTTTTAAAGCGAGGATTAGCATTTCGTGGTCATAATGAGTCTGACGAATCAAGCAACCGAGGAAATTTTCTTGAACTCCTTAAATTTCTCGTGAATCATAATGAGAACATCAATGAAGTTGTAATAAGAAATGCTCCTGAAAATCTTAAGTTAGTAGTCACACTTTCAGAATAAAAAGCTGAAGCTAGTGATTTATTGAATGCAATGCAATGTTTTGAGTTTGTATTCTTGACCCACTTAATGAAGAATGTCATGGGGATCACAAATGAGTTGTCACACGCATTACAAAGAAATGATCAATACCTTATAAATGCAATGACTCTTGTTAAAATTTTCAAGTTACGATTAAAAGAAATGTAGAAGAATGGATGAGATTCTCTATTTAACGAGATAACTCTCTTTTGTAACAAACATGAAATTATTGTTCCAAATATGGAAGACAAATTTGTTGCTCGAGGACGATCAAGACGTAAAACTGAAGAAACTACAAACCTCCATTTTTATTGTGTCGATATATTTTATGCAGTGATAGATCTACAACTTTTTGAGTTGAATAATCGATTTGATGAGGTGAGCACTGAATTGCTTTTATGTATAGCAAGTTTAGATCCAAGTAATGGATTTAGTGCATTTGATAAGCACAAATTGATTCGATTCGCTGAACATTATCCTATGAACTTCTCTTCAATTGCATTAATGGAGCTTGATAATCAACTTAAAAGTTATATTTTAGACGTCAGCTTAAATGATGACTTCTTAGAGGTGATTGGGCTTGGAGGATTAGCTCAAAGACTAGTTGAATTAAAGAAGGATGTTCTTTATCCATTGGTATATCTGTTTGTGAAGCTAGCACTACTATTACATGTCACAACTACAACTGTAGAAAGAGTTTTTTCTGCAATGAAGATTATCAAGTAATCATTACGTAATCGAATGGGGGATGAAAGGATGAATGCTTGCCCAGTGACATATATTGAAAAAGACATATTTTCCACCATCAACAATGAGAACATCATGAAATGTTTTCAAAATATGAAAGCTCGAAGAGAAGACTTGTAAGCAAGGTTATTTACACCTTCCTATCATTATATGTGTAACTTTTGAAATGTTTTTTGATTAATTTTTTTTTTACAATTCTATGTCCGCCCACACTGAAAAAAATTCTCGTGTTCTCCACTGGTGAGATGAGGCAACATTGTGGAGAATGTTGCGCAATTTTTGCAGATCTTGGATCCATCTCGCGGGAAATATGTCACTTTAAGCAAGAGAACTTCAAGTACAAAAGAATTGTACAACTTATGCTATAATAATAATAATAATAAAACTGACCATGCTCCGAATAAGCTCAATCACTTCCTTGATTGAGTATCCTAAAGCTGCAGGATCACCCTCAGTTCTTAGGAAATCGCGCTCTGCTGCATTCCCGATATCAGGTCTACAACCTTCAGCCTCACAACCTACATTTTGAGATGACAAAACCATATATTTGATGGTCAAATAAAGATAGAAGGTGTATAAATATTTATATAGATCTTATACATCTAAAGACTGGCTTCGAGTCACCAAGTCATTCTGTAAAGAGAGTTTTGTTATCATATCAAAAATTAACTTGTTGGGCAATGCTTGATATCAAACTTTAATTTCATATCATAGAAAAATCTGTATGTTCACATATAACAATCTTCAAAATAATTCATAAATCTATATGTTAAAAGAAGGTGAACCTTTGTAGCTTCTAATAATAAAGTTGGCAGCTTACCATTAGATATCTGATAAGAATCAACCTCCATAGCATTCCCTTCCAAGGAAAACCTCAAATCCCTCACTTTTTCCACTCTTTCACTCCAAATCTTCCAAGTGCTACTATGCTCTTGACCTGCTGGAACACAGTCAGGATGCATGGCAGTCATCTTGGAACTAATAAGACTTCCGGATGATAGTTCACTTCTAACATTATCATTCCCTCGATTCTTGCAGGCTTCAGGAAGATGACTATCCAGGTCATTGGCCTGCTCTAAATCACTGGACTTCATGTTACCCAACTTATCCCGCCCTCTTTTCTTCAACATCTCAATGACTGCAGGATTCATCTTCTCTATAATCTCTAACTGTGCATCTGCAATCTCCTGTGAAGACATTAGATTCAAACGAGCGGAATTCTCAGCATGGATATCATCCTTGGTTGACCCAAATCCCTGAGCGCTTGACATCAACATATGTGTCTCCCTTCCATTGAGACTGAGATTTTCTTCAACTGTAGACAGCTCCAAGCCATTACTCTGCGAGAACTGCATTCCAGGTTCACCATTCTGGCAAACCATGTCGCTGCTGGGTTTAGCCCTTTTTACAGACACGGATGATTCTTTCAATGCTTCATCATTACGAGATTGAAATGTTGTCGATACAGTTTTCTTCTTTTCTTCAGAAGGTATAGCCTCTTTCTTATTGGGTTGGGAAGATGTGGAATTGGAGTTGCCGCCCGAGACTAAACCCCTCCAACTGCTAAAATCCAGGGATTTCTTCTCCTTTCTCTCGATGGGGATCGCAAAGGCTGAAATGGGGGCGTAATCTGTCTCGTCCATGTCATCCGCCAACTCATTCTCTTTGAATTCCGGTGCGGCGTGCAAAGGATTCCACTGCTACAGGTTTCAGTGAATAGGATTGAGGATTAGATGAATAAGGAAAAGGGAGGGGTTTATTAGGGATACCTTACCGGGCCATGGGAGCGATGGCGGGCGACGGGAAAAGATAGAACCGTTGGCTGGGGGAAAGAGGCGATGGGGGACTTCAGTGGATTGGATGTCGGGGAGGAAGAGGAGAAGCCCTTCTCAACGATGCTGCCGACGAGGTCCCTGGGGATGTAGATTTCCTGAACTCGTTGCTTCGCGGTGGAAGAAGCGGAGGTCTTGGGGTTCTGGGAAGCAGATGGTTTCTTATTGAATCTCCCCGATTCCATATTAACAGTCCATATATCAAGGTGGCGTGATTGGTTGGTGGTGAAGCTTGTGGTGGCAGAATTCGCCGGCGGATGATCGTCTCCTGTTGATCGCTGCAGAGGAAAAGCTGAAGGGTTTAGGGTTCCGCACTATGTTTGTTTTCTCGCGTTTGATGGAGTGAAAGTTAATTTGTTTTGCTCTTCCATATTAATTTGGTTTATAATCTTCACTCAAATTAGGCTTCGTTTGAGAGGGCTTATTTTTAGGGGATTGTCATGAGAACTACAGTTTTGATTAGTCGCACGTTATTTTCTCATATTTTCTCGTGCTTTTTGAAAATACGTCTTTTACATACATTTTTAAGAAAAGTGTTCAAGATAAAAGTTGTAGATCTCGACAAAATCTACAACTTTCGCGTTGAACACTTTTCCTAAAAATGCAGGTACAATGCGTACTTTGAAAAATACACTCAGATCTTGTGTTTTTTGAAAATACGCCTTGTACATGCATTTTTAGGAAAAGTGTTCAACACGGAAGTTGTAGATTTTGTCGAGATCTACAACTTCCGTGTTGAACACTTTTCCTAAAAATGCATGTAAAAGACGTATTTTCAAAAAGTGCGAGAAATTAGGAAAAAATAATGTACGACTAACAAAAACTGTAGTGATAATAACAATCGCCTATTTTTATCGGTCAAGCGGTTACGATCGCATGAATGAATTAAGATCTGATTCAAGTGATAGTAACCGTTTGACCGGTGAAAATAAGCCCCACCCCCACCCCCACCCCCGACAAAGACTAAGGCTCTGTTTGGTTGAGCTGTTGTTGATGGAAAGCTGCTGATGAGAAGCTGCTGATGGAAAAAGTGTTGATTCTGGAAAACAGAGTTTTGTTAAAAAACTGTTTGGATGAAATGGAGTTTTGAAAACAGAATTTTGAATAAGTTGTTTGGATTCAAAATGGAGTTTTGAATTAATTTTTTTTTTCCAAAAAAAAAAACATCAGACTAAATGAACACATAACATAAAATGTCCAGGCACACCAGCATATTTGTTCACATTACACACACACACATACACACTCACACTCACACATATAAACACTCATATACACACATACACACACACACATACACACTCACATACACACAATCACACACATATATATACAAACACACACATATAGATACATACACACTCATATAAACACACATACACACACATGTAAAACACAAAAATCATATACACCGAAAAATTGCAATATAAAAAACAGAAATTATGGTCAGATCTACATGTTACGTAAAGCATGGGAACGAAAATAGAAAAAAACAGCAAGATTACCTTGCAGTTGCCCGATTGGGAGAGAAAGAGCCGCTGGGAAGATCCAATCGGGTGGAGAAAGCACTCCTCTCGAAGGAATGGTTGCAGAGGTCGAATCGGCGGCTGGATCCGGTGGTCGGTGCAGGGCGGAGAAGAGATGAAAGAAGGCGGAGGAGTCACCGACGCTGAGAAGAACTCCGGAGGAGAAGAGGGTAAGCGGAGGAGTCACCGACGCTCGGGAAGGAGGAATCGGGCTGCGTCGCGCGACTCGGGACGGGAAACAGCGGAGGAGGGGGCTGCGTCGGGCGAATCGGGAAGGGAAACAGCGGCCGGTAGGGTTTTCGCGATTTGGGGAAGACGCGGATTTTAGGTGCGGCCGGGAGGTATTAATAACCGGCGTTTATTTGAAAATGGAGTTTCTAAAATCAGCCTAACCAAACGCGGATTACGCCAATTTTTGAGGTGCGTTTGCACCGCACCGCCGGCTATAAGCCAAACTAAACGCTACCTAAATATAAATTTTTGACTCATGCTTCATCTGGCAGAGCGGTGGCAGTTATAAACTCATGGGTTAAATCATTTCTTTAAATGAGCATTAATGGCAGTTATAAACTCATGGGTTAAATCATTTCTTTAAACGAGCATTAACCAATGACAATTTAGGGTTTGTTTGGTAGGACTTATTTTTGCCGTTCAAACTGTACAAAACGGAACCGCACCTTTTTATTTCGTTTGGCAAGTATTCGGTTTAAACCGCATCCGCTCAAAAATCAAAATATCCGCCGTTTTTTCACCGTGATTTTCGATCGAGGTGGCTGTTTTATACGCGCTTTCAGCCCTAAATAAAATATCTTCTCAGTCGCAGCCGCACAACCCATTCGCAGCCGCCTCTTCTCCGATTTTCCGATCCCGCAGCATCCCCTCGCAGCGGCACAACTTCTCATTCGCAGCCGCCTCTTCCCCGATTTTCCGATTCCGCAGGACCGCAGCCCTCCTTCTCCGGCGATAGGCCACCGCCGACCAGTCTTCTCACGCAGCCCTCCTTCTCCGGCAAGCTTTGTCCTCCACTGGTACAGATCGCGCCTCTCCTCCGGTAACATCTCCCCCCTTCTTCTACCTTCTGTTTATTCCTTTATGGTTGCAGATCGGCGAGCTCAAGGGCGCGCGGGGTTCAGGAAATCTGGTTGCAGATCGGCCAGCTTGGTTGGAGAAGATTCGAGCCATTTTGCCTTTGAATAACGAACATGGTAAGATTTTTTCCCTCTCCTCCTCCACCCCTTATTCTTCAAATTTTAGGTTATTTTCTGGAGTAAAATGAGATTTCTGTGTTGATCCCATTTTGCTTGATTTTCCCCTTTCATTCCATGTTCGTTATTCATGTTGTTGAAATACTGGTTTTTTGATTTGTTTAGGGTTTAGGATTATGGATTTGTTGTTGATTTGTTTAGGGTTTAGGCCCATGTCTGTGTGCCGTTATTCATTTTAGTTATTCCATGTCTCTATGCTTGGTTTTTTGATTTTGTCTATCACTAGCTTAATTTAAGTTCAGTTCTAGCCAGGTTTGGCTAATCGAATCTAACATGGTTCGGTTTTGAGCAAATTTCAATGTTCAAGTCAAATTGTGAGTCGAGTGAAATCACATGTTCAATTATACAAAAGACTATCCCTATTGGAAAGAGTAAAACTGAAGCTTTGCTTTTTGTATGTAATTTTCCTTTCTCTTCATGAATTGCAAGGCATGTCATCATCATTCATCTGCATCGACTATGGTTTTCTTCTTCATTTGTACTTGAAATTCTTCAATAACTATATATATATTTACAAAAGGGACATGGAGAGTCTCCCGCAAAATAGATGACTGACTTTCCCGGTAAGATTTCTTCAAATTGTCTTTCATGTAGATGGTGCTCTTTTTGGTGCAATGTTATGTAGATGGTGTTTTTTATGGTTCAATGTTATGTAGATGTGCTCTTTTTGGTTCAATATTATGTAGATAGTGTTCTTCTTGGTTCAATGTTATGTCGTTACTAGTCTTTGTGGTTCATAAATTTATGTAGATAATACTCTGTTTGGTTGATGTTACGTAGACACTACTCTTTTTGCTCCAATGTTATGTAGACAGTGCTCTCTTTACTTACATGTTATGTAGACAGTACTCTTTTTGCTCCAATGTTACGTAGACCGTACTCTTTTTGCTCTAATGTTATGTAGATAACATACATGCTTACGTAGACAGTACTATTTTTTCTCCAATGTTATGTAGATAACATACATGCTTACGTAGACAGTACTCTTTTTGTGTTACTTTTTTAGATGTCTAATCGAAGAGAAAGAGGAATATCAGCTTCATGGGAATCAGCAGATGTTTTACTTTTTTGCGATATATGTATTAAAGAAATAGAGCTAGGTAATCGCCCGACTACTCACTTCAGCAAACAAGGTTGGAACAACATAATTTTGCATTTTCAAGAGCGTTCGGGGAAACAATTTGATCGAACTCAACTAAAAAACAAATGGGATCAACTGAAGAAAGAGTGGAAGTTGTGGAGAGAACTTAAACGTGGCGAAACTGGGCTTGGTTGGAATCCTGTAAAAAAAACTATTGATGCCTCAGACGAGTGGTGGGACGAGAAAATAAAGGTTGTTATAATATATCACATTTTTAAATTCTTAGATAATGAGATATTTTACAATTTTTATTTTTATTATAATATATTCTTATTTTTCAGGCCAACCAAAATGTCAAAAAATTTCGCTATTCTGGAATACCTCCTGACATGGATGCAAAATTAGAAAAAATGTTCAGTCAAGTGGTGGCCACTGGGGATAATGCATTCATGCCAAGCTCGACGACCATTCCATTTGAATTGGATGAAGAGCAAGTAAATTCAGATGAAGAGGATAATATTGTGGCGAACTCACGAACTCAAACAAGTATGAATGTTGACACTGGCGGTAGTGAGCATGCGAGTAAATTCTTAGGATCATCTTCTAAAAAAACTTCACGCAAGCGTAAAGGTAGTGGTGAAGGCACCAAACAACTATTACTTTCACACATTAATGATTTAGTTGCATCTAGACAAGCAGTTCCACCTCCGCCAATATCGGTGACAATCAAAGAAGCTGTTGAGGAGATCTGTAGAATTCCTGATATATACGATGACCCCGACTTTTTTGACTTTGCAATGGAATTCATTCGCATCAAATCCGGAAGAGAGGCGTTCATGTTTTGCCCAGCTGATAGAAAAGTTGAGTATCTTAAGAGACGCTACATGAAGAGTTTGGAATGATTAATTCATGTTGATGGGATCCACTTTAGCTTTATGTTTATGCTTCCACTTATCTTTAGAGACGCTTCAAGAAAACTATGCATGTTTCCTTTTAAAAGCACTTCTTGCTTTAGTTTATTGTTAGTTTGAGATATTAATCTTTTTATTTTGTATGTGTGTCATGTCAGATAGTTATTTTGTTTATTATATATTGTATGTGCTCTTTCAATTTAATTCTATGTCATTTATCACTCTCTTCCTGTAATAATTATTCTTATGTTATTATTTCATCAGCACAAATATGAGTGACGACAGTGAATCTTATTCCACTGATGAGTCAGATGAATCATCACATAGCTCAGTTGAATACACTCAGTGTATTCAAGATTATAACGATGACATTGAAACTGTTTGTATTGTCCATGATTTCTTTGTTCTTTATGGTAAGATCCCACGTATGACATCCACTCAAACAGGTGATAAATGGTTTGGAGAGTTATTTGCTGGTCATCCTATTAGGTTTCACGATACGTTTAGGATGTCACAACGGATTTTTATCGACCTACTACAAACTCTTGTTCAAAATCATGAATTAGCAGGATCTCGAAGAACTTGTGCACGAGAAGTTCTTGCGATTACATTATTTATTTTATCACAAAATGAGACAATGCGTGCAGCAAGTGAGCGTTTCCAGCATTCAACAGAAACTATATGCAGATATTTTTTTATTGGTATCAAAAGTCTCGTTCGACTCTCAAAGGAGATTATAAAGCCCATTGATATGCAATTTAGGGATGCCCAATCACATATAAGGAGAGATGAACGTTATATGCCATATTTTAAGGATTGTATTGGGGCTATTGATGGAACACATGTAGATGCACGTGTACCAGTTGAAGATCAGGTTGCATATATTGGGCGTCATGGCACAACCACTCAAAATGTTATGGCAGTCTGCGACTTCAACATGTGTTTCACATTTGTTGTGGCAGGGTGGGAGGGTTCTGCCCATGATAGTCGAATTTTTAATCGAGCAATAACAGATCGCAACAGCAATTTTCCACACCCACCACCGGGTATACTCAATTTTAATTTTTTTTAATTAGTTGTTTTTTAAATCTATATAGAACTAATGTTTGATAATCTTGTAGGTAAATATTACTTAGTAGATGCTGGATATCCAATGCAAAGAGGATATTTAAAACCTTATCCAGATACTAGGTACCATTTACAAGATTTCAGACGGGGTTCTCGTCCAATCCAAGGTAATCATGAGATTTTCAATCAAGTTCACTCGTCGCTTCGCAGTGTAATAGAAAGGACGTTTGGCGTGTGGAAAAAGAAATGGGCCATCCTGAGAGATATGCCAAATTATTCTTTCAAAAGACAAACTTTGATTGTTGTGGCTACTATGGCGTTGCATAACTACATTCGCAGACATCCATCACGTACTGATCTTGATTTTGATGTATGTGATGGGGATGAGAGTTATGTATATCCAGAAGCGCATGCTCTTACTACAAGAAGGAATCGGAACAATATCATCGCAATATCTAACATAGATCCTGAGATGGTTGAAGGAGTTGGTGCAGATGAAATGACAAGGTTAAGAAATCGTATTGCGAATCAATTACAGAACGCTCGTAGGTATGACATGTTTGATATTTGCATATTTTTGGTGTTTTTAATTACATCTAACAAATCGTATACTTTTTAGTTTCAGATGACGCAATGTAAAGTCTTGGCGGCTTGCATATCCAAGGCCTTCGAAATCATATACTATTCGAAAGTAACAATCTAGTCCGATTCAACAACAATCTGGTTCGCGATTGAGTGCAAAAGTTCAGCCAGAGGAGACACTTTGGAGCATTTCTTCAAGAGTTCATGGCAATGGGCACAAATGGAATGAGGTTCCCACATCAAAACCTCATATAAGGAATCCTAGTTTTTTTGTTTTTCAGATGAAACTATTAGGTATCTAACATAGATTGGTTCATTTCTGGAAAAAAAATACTTTGTTCTTCTTATGAATCGTTTGTCATATTTCTGAGGTAAATCCTGATATAATAATGACATAAATTGCTCTTCTATGAGCCATATAGATCCTATATAATAATGACATAAAGTGCTCAAGAATGGTTATTTTTTTCTGGTGACAGTCATAACCGCAGTAATGGTAAACATACATTTTTTGACGGTGGCGTTTTTGTCCAAACTCACCCGAGTAAAAACACTGCGTCATATATTTTAGTGTTTGTATATTCTTTTGAAATTACAAAATCCCTCCTTTGAATTTGCATTTCATAGCATACATGCGCTAGAAGATTGCGTCAACAGGTTCTCTCCTAATACAAAATCCCTCCCGGCCTGCATATCCAAGGCATGTTCCATCCTAGATGCAGTCGTAGTTGTTTTTTTCTTAACAAAATAAGCCCCAATGGGATTCGAGCGAAATTTCAAAAAATATCTTTTGGTAATATTTAGTAGAGATGCTAAAGATTATAACCATCTTCATTGCTGATGAACTTGCAGGCTCTTCACAGGCTTTTGGCTGGCTGATTTGATGTTGTTTTTTCTATGTACATAAAATAATGCTATTAGGGAGTGAATTGATGAGATGGTGGTGCACCAAAACTAGTCCCTTTAGGTACTTTTCCTTTGTTTCTTTTCATTAATTGACTACAGGAGTAGTCAACCCTCAAATATCTTTCTAATTTGACATTTTATATTTATAACTGCATATCAGTTGACATGTTGCAGCATCATGTGGTGAAGCATGGTGAAAAAAACAAGTTTTTTCTTTGGTGAAGAAAGAACTATAATTACTTTTTGGTACATTCATATCGTAGTTTAACTAATAATTGATGTTGTATTATGTGCATTGTGCGTTTTGTTTGTAGATGGTAGGCGCATTGCTCTCAAGTGTCTACGTGATATTTGTTCTTCGTGGTTATACACATTTTTTCTATGAGAAGATTTCACCTTTAAAGTGATGACATTTGTTGATAGACAGACAAGAATATATTAGAGTTTATAGCGCACAAGGCTTGTATTAGTGAAAAGATTAATACATGATCAGGAGAAGTTATAATACACTATTTTGATCTTGGAAGATCAAAAGAAAGCTGGTTCTACTTTGATCTTGGAAGATTTCACCTTTAAAGCTATGCATGAGTACTACCTATGAGATGCAGAGCAATAAGCAGCCATGGCTTGATAATTGATGAACACCAAAAGAAAATGGTATTGTATTCGGTTACAATACATCATGTATTTGTACATTTATATAGGGAGGAGTGAAAGGTAAACTCTAACCAAGTGGGACTAAACTCTCGTGAGAGAAATAACAAATGAGCTAGTGTATGGGCTTTCACATGGGCCTTACATTTACATATTTCTACAATTCTCCTTCATATGCAGGCAGGGCTGGTGACGTTCTTGAAGATAATCCTGTTGGAAGATTGAAGGTGTTTGTGTATGAGCTTCTCAAAAAATACAATAAGAAGATACTGCAGAAAGATCCAAGATGTCTCACCCACATGTTTGCCGCTGAGATCTTCATGCACCGATTCTTGCTGTCGAGCCCTGTCCATACTCTTAACCCTGATGAGGCCGATTGGTTCTACACACCTGTTTATACTACTTGCAATCTAACTCCAAATGGGCTCCCATTGCCCTTCAAGTCGCCGCGAATGATGAGAAGTGCAATACAGCTGATCTCCTCTAACTGGCCCTACTGGAACAGAACGGAAGGTGCTGACCATTTTTTCATTGTTCCACATGACTTTGGGGCATGCTTCCACTATCAGGCAAGGAAACCTCTTTTGGATTATTCAATGTCGGAGTCTCTGTCTGCTGTCTTTCAAAATTTTTATGTTTTTCCAGGAAAAAAAAGCCATTGAAAGAGGAATCCTCCCCTTGCTTTGGCGCTCTACCTTGGTTCAAACCTTTGGGCAGAGAAACCATGTTTGCCTGAAGCAAGGTTCCATCACCATTCCTCCTTATGCACCACCACAGAAGATGCTGGGAAATTAATTAAGAAAATATTATTCCACACACACACACAAGAACTATAACATAATTTACTGAACCAAACACAAGAGTATGGACACATCAATTATAGAGGAACGAGAAACCATTAAAAACCTAGTTTAGCTTACAACTCTTATTTTCTCTTCTTTGTCAGATATGCAGGGTAAAATTGCTCCAAGTATATTAGCAAAATATGGAACAAGCTGGTCTCCACCAAGTTTCACAAGCTCGCTTATCTACAAAATCAATAGTTGCAGTGTCAATAACCAGCACCAAACAATCAACGGGATTATTACAAGAGTACTTAGCAAGAAATTATTACTCGAATAACAAAGACAGGTACACAAATTATTACTCAAATAACAAAGAATTCCAAATGTGAATCTTTAAAATTGGAAGGCATCGGGGGAGTTCGTAGCTGCTCGAAGCGGAGTGGCTGACGACGGTGAAGTTTGTGATGGAAGAAAGGTTAGAAAAGGAGGTGCTGATAGCCTTTGCGGCAATGCTCTGATGAATGCCTCGAAGGAGTATGGCATGAAGAAGCCTAGGTCGGGGAAGGGTAAAGGGAATATGAGATCTCGTCAATTTGGATCGCCGGCTGTAGACATTGATGTGTCGGGATTGGATGAATTCTTGTGCATCAAGGATTCTAGAACGGTTCAGGAAAGAGGAAGCAGAAATGGCAACCTCCTCTTTCTTTCTCATGGCCTGGTGAGGCTCTTAAAAGCACAAAACATGATAGTTTTCCAGGTAATGAGAAAGCAGGATTGTTTCAGAGATGTGAAAAAATGGTGATAGAGATTCTGTTTCTCAATTTTTTTGTTTAATTATGATATTTTCTTAAGTTCAGCTGTCTTATCTCTGTTATATTTGGCATCCCTTTGATTATTGCAAAGCCTTTCTTTGTTTTTCTTCTTTTTCTTTAGTGGTTTTTCTTGATGCTCCAGTTCAACTGATCTTTTCTCTCGCTTTTTTTGTGAAATTTGTAATGTTTCCTTGTAGCTAAACAGAAATCCCAGATTGATTCACTATTCCTGTTTGCATTCCCCTGTTTCTTTTGTTCCAAATCAGCCAACAGTTCATGGGAACTTACAATAGTTTTAACGAGCTCATCAGCATACGAGCCGGCTCGAACAGTGAGGCCCACAAATGCCGGTTGGCGGGAGGCCAATGGGTGGCCGGCGGCCGCCCATTCTGATCTCTTGGGGAGAAACGAAGATTTGAGGATGGTAGCAGAAGCCATTCGATCCCAAGATCAAGGGGAGCAAGACAGAGAGAGAGAGGATTCAGGAAGTAATGATTCTCACTTGAGCTCAAATTTTGAGCAGGAACCTTGTATTGATATAAGGTGGAGGGAAAATGAGAGCAGGATAAATTTTGAGGAGCCTTATTTGGTGTACATTTATAAAGTTTGCATTTTCATTTGCATAATTTTTGTTTTGGTGTGCATTTATCAAATTTTTATTTTCATTTGTCAAATTGATAAAAATATTTCTTCATATATGAATATGTTGCCATAAAATAAAAAACTTCCAAACAAAATTCAGTTCACAAACTGCGGTTCATGACCTCAAAAAATATAAAACATCCAAACAAAACTCCATTCACAAAACTTGGTTAATGACCACTCCATTCAAAAACTGCAGTTCATGACCACGGCGTTCATGACCGCCACCACCGCGCCAAACGAACCCTTAATCTCATGTTGATGACGGTCATCACCATGCCAAACAAAAAAGTTAATATTTTGTTTCAACAGTGGCATTCTTTGCAGTTGAAAATCAGAAATGAAGTTTTGGAGAATTGGAGGGTTGATAGTGGAGATTATCAAGACAATTTTTTTGAAACTCTGTGGGTGTCTGCATCCATGTCAAGCACGAGGTGGCGTGATGCACACAAGTGTGTGGTGATCCAAAGCCTCCCTATCATCTCATTAAAGCTGGATGAAAATGTGTTATAATTTATGAACACTTGTTAAGAAGGGTAAAATTAAATTGAGATTAAAGATCCGTTAGTTTCAACAAATGGAGCTGACGGAATGAAGCTGTGACAATGAAGCTGTGAGAAATGGAGAAATTTTTTTGATAAATCGTGGATTGTAGGATTGTTCAGAAATTAAAATTGATTGAACTTTTTGATAAAACAACGATGACATTTCTGTTACAGACCTTGTGACAATCACATGAACTCCAAATCAATACACAATCATGAATTCAAAAACTATACATGCATGTATATCAAAATTATACACCGGCGAAAAAAACACGTCTAGGCGAAATAGTGTGGCATGTCCGAAAAATGTGTGCCCGGACGAAAATGTGTACTCGGGCGAAAAAGACTCGTTTATGCAAAAAACGATTGCCCAAGCGAAAATGCGGTAACGGGCAAAAAAATCCGCACTCGAGCGAAAAATGTGTGTCTAGGAGAAATATTTGCGCTCGGGCTAAAAAGCACATGCACAGACGAAAAATATGCGTCCAGACGAAAAACGCACGCTTGAACAATAATGTGCGTGCCCAAACGAAAAAACTACGCTCGGGTGGAATAAGCGCACTCAGGTGAAAAAATGTGCCCTAGTGAAAAACACTCGCTTATTCGAAAAACACTGCCCAAGCAAAAAAACACGCCCCCGAAGAAAAAACATCCCCTTGACGAAAAAAATGGCTCGACGGGAATTATCCATGTTGAAACCGAAAATCGGTCTTTGTGGAGTTCGGGGTCCCAAAAAAGGGGTGACCTCACACTTACTGCACTCAGGTGAATGTCACGGACCAAAGGCTCGGGAAACTAGGAATAGACCCTCGGCTCTAGCGTAGAGGTCCCACCACACACCCGGAAGGTCACGAGAGCACTTCCCCTCCCTCACCAATGGCTGAGCTGGGTACCTTGGAGAGCTCTCAAACTCTACAGAGAAGGAGCCTAAGGAGGAGGAAGCAAGAAAACATCCTCTTCAAAGATACCCAAGGGGGTCTATTTATAATTTTCCCAAACCTAGGGACCAAAAAGTCAAAAAAAAACCCTAAGACAAATAGGTATTGGGCCAATAGAAAACATCCACACCGGGGGATAAAGAAGTAATTCCACCCCGGGGGCACAACGGTAAAAGCATAGCCAAAAGAGGTCCAGGGGTGAACGGAGGCTAAACCATGCCCCTCACCTTCCTTGGACACCTGAGGCGAGTGGGGGTTAAACCACTCTACTTCTCCTTCGCTTTGGGCGAGCGGGCGAACCCCGTAGAAGAACCGGGAGCTGGGGGCGAGACCCTGTCTCGCCCCGCAATACTGGGCGCCTAGGCGAGACCCTGGTCGTCGGCCGGTCTCGCCGAGCAAGGTTGGGCGCCTGGGCGAGACCCTGGCCGCCGGCCGGTCTCGCCCCGCAAGGCTGGGCGATTGGGAGAGACCCTGGCCGTCCGCCGATCTCGCCCAACACAGGGCTAGGGTGCCTGGGCGAGACCCTGGCCACCGACTGATCTCGCCCCGCACAGGAATAGGGTGCAGGGGGAGAGACCCTGGCCTCCAGCCGGTCCCGATGCTCCCACCTCACACCTAGCAAGTCGTGGCGGGTGTCGGTCAACTCGCCGCACCCGCCCCCTAAAAGGGGTCAGGGGGAGGCAGATTTTCCTCCCCCTACTAGTATATCATGCAGATCCACCAAAATTGACCTCCGTGAGTGTAAAACTCCCAAAAAGATTAAAAACGCGCAACAAGTCTCACGCCTTGTTTGGGGGCCCCCTTTTCGCGAATACGGGGTTGTACAATCCAATTCTTATAGGGTCGTGATATCCGCACTGCATATTTGGATATTCGAACTCAAAAGTCTATTTTTTACAGGGTTTTTTTTTACTTTCACGCACATGTTAACCTCAAAATCGGCGATCCCTCCCAAGGTCTCTAGCTCGCAAGTCGCGGCCCACTCAAGGGAACCCCCCGAGGATCGCGATCTGCCTCAGCCTTCCCTTGTTGGTCCAGGAGGACCTCCTTTTTTCTTATTCGCTCAGGCCGTGTGGCTAGGACGGTCTCCCCTGTCTAAACCGCCCTGGTCGCATAGCCACCGCGTGCCCTGCGGGACGGCGAGCTGCTTCCATAGCTCACCCTCGCAGGACAATCAATTCGGCCAGCTAACCATGCAGCATGCTTCCTTGCAGGAGGCAACCTATATCAGTTCACAGGTTCGATCTGCCGGTGCCAGCGCATGACCGGACCATCGCAGGACTCGGCTCCCCTGTCCAGCCTGGCCCCAGGCTTCCGCCGTCAGGGGGCGGCCTGGCCTCAGGCCGCCTGCCCTAGGGGCGGCCTGGCCTCAGGCCGCCTGCCCTAGGGGCGGCCTGGCCTCAGGCCACCTCCCCTAGGGGTGGCCTGGCCTCAGGCCGCCTGCCTAGGGGCGGCCTGGCCTCAGGCCGCCTCCCCTAAGGGCGGCCTGGCCTCAGGCCGCCTGCCTAGGGGCGGCCTGGCCTCAGGCCGCCTCCCCTAGGGGCGGCCTGGCCTCAGGCCGCCTGCCTAGGGGCGTCCTGGCCTCAGGCCGCCTCCCCTAGGGGCGGCCTGGCCTCAGGCCGCCTCCCCTAGGGGCGGCCTAGCCTCAGGCCGCCTCCCATAGGGGCGGCCTGGCCTCAGGCCACCTGCCCTCAGGGGGGCCTGCTCCTCAGGCCTCCCCCTCCTCCGCTCAGTCTGCCGAGGTCGTCAACCTCATCTTCTCAGTCCGCTCAGTCCGCCGAGGTCGTCAACCTCATCTTCTCAGTCCGCTCAGTCCGCCGAGGTCGTCAATGGTGACGTCACTAGGCCCCGCTCCTAGAAGATTCTCCCCGGGCCTATAAATAGCCCCCAAGGCCTCTCATTCTGGATGCAGGGGAGGAGAACTGCCACCTTGATCAAAGCCTGCGGACTCAGTTTTCCAGGTCGTCAAGGGCTGTGGACTTAGTTTTTTCTGTCAGCAGCAGGCAGCTTGAGTAGCCTCCGCAGCCTCCGATCTCCAGTCCGCCCAGGTCATCAAGGGCTGTAGACTTAGTTTTTTCTGCCCTCATCAGGCAGCTTGAGCAGCATCGGCAGCCTCAGTTCTCCAGTCCTCTGCAGCCTCTTTTACTCAATTTCTGGCACCTTCTTCCTTAGCCGCCAGCTTCGCCATTGTACCTTTTGCTGTTTTTTTTCATGTAATGGTGTAATAGCAAGTTGTAACCCTACTTGATTTAAGGAAAAGCCCGTCGCAAGAGTGGCATTCAAGCCGCGGCGGGTGAAGTCTGTTGTTGCCGCTGCTAGCGGCCTCCTCTCTTCTTCTCTCCTCTCTCGGCATCAACCTGCAAAGCTGACCATCAAAGTAGCTGTCTGCTCGACAGTACCTGATCAAGCTCCCTCTCTGCTCGAGCAAGCTTCTCCTCTGCTCCAGCAAGCTTCTCCTCCATCCCCGCAACCATTCTTTCTTCACCCTTAGCTTGTGAGATCGAACAACCCGTTAACTGGTCGGTGTCGCATTTCGTGCGTCAACAGTTAACACGCGACTTTCAGATCTCGATTAGACAGTGAAAGCAGTGGTTACTCATGTCAGACCATCAACCAGCCGAGAATCTTGCTCCAAGTCCAAGTGATGATCCTCTTTGGGAGGCCTTAGAGCAATCCCGCAGAGAATCTGCCCAACAGTTTCAAGCCATCAACCGTACTCTAGCAGCTCTCACGCAGCAATTGGCCCCTCAATCTTCAGCAGCGCCAGCTCCTCCAATCAATCCAGCACCAACATCAGAGACTCCTCAAGTCTATCCACCGGCTTATCCTATACAACCCCGTACCCGGCCGAGTGGGATCCTCCCCAGAGAGCGGGCTCGAGACGTGCTACGAGCGATGTTTCGGTGCAGTCCTGTTCGAAGACGTGCGAGCACTCGTACACAGACGTGGAGGCTTTGTTTGTAAAGAATTTTTTATAAATATTTGATTAATATATTAATATTATATATATTAATATCATAATATATAATATATTAATATTATATATATTATAATATATGATAATCTTAAGGAAGAGAGAAGAAGATAAAAAGTAAAAAAGAAGAAGAAAAGAGGCAGGTGGGGGGTACGGGCTGAGAGGGGGAAAAGAAAAAAGCAAAAAAGCAAAAGTAAGAGAAAAAGAATGCAGAGCTCGGGAGAGAGGGAGAAGAAGGAGGAGGAGGGAAAAAGCCTTTAGGGTTTTTTGGACCGATCCAGCCGCCGGCCAAGCCTGGAGCGGCCTCCTCCTCCTCTCCCGCCGCCGGCTTCAGCAGCCCGTCCAGGCCGAGCTCCGCCCCCTCCAGCACTTCCCGTCCAGGCCGAGCTCCGCCCACTCCAGCACTTCCCGTCCAGGCCGGGCTCCGCCCCCTTCAGGTTTTCCCGTCCAGGACGCCTCGCTCCTCTCGGCCCCCTCTTCCCGTCGCCAGCCAGGGCCGAGTTTCTCTCGCCCCCGACCACTGTTGGACCGCATTGCATGCTTGATGGAGGTTCATGGCCGAGCTCCTCCAGTGGGGCATGCTTGATAGTAGAATTGGTTCAAATATTCAAGAGCGTGTTGTTCTTAAGGATTGTCAGGTCAAAGAAGGAAAAAAGGCCTTAGGGCTAGCCGGATCGGCCGCCTCCAGTAGCCCGCCGCTCGGCCTCCTCCTCTCCCGTCGCCGGCTCCAAAGCTCGGCCCTCCTTCCCTCCGTCCAGGCCGCCTCCAGGAGCAGGTTTTGCTCCTCCCCTCCAGCGGGGCCGAGCTCCTCTCGGCCCCCTCTTCCAGGCCATCTCCAGCGGGGGCGAGCTTCTCTCGGCTTCCTCTTCCCATCGCTGCCTCGAGCAAGGCTCGGCTTAGAAGGGAGGCCGACCACCGCCATCGCCGCCTCGAGCAAGGCTCGGCCCAAAAGGGAGATCGGCACCGGAACCTTCGTCAAAACACGCGTCAAGGGTAACGAAATTTCTACTCGGGCAGGTGAAGCCCTAAATTTACATGTTTGCATGGAAGCTCCTCTCCACCGACGAGTGGGGGAAGGGTGCTCTCCGACGGGTTGACATGTACGTCCCCGCAGTTAATTTCATTTAGTACCCAGAAGCGTGAGTACGGGTTTAGGCATGCTGTGTGAAGCCCATCCGGACGTGTGAGCCGGATTGGTGATGTTCTGAGGTTCCCGGAGAAGACTCCGAGGAAGTTGTGCATTCTTTATGTAGCGGAAAGCAGCGGGCTTAAGCCCAAGTTTGTGCCGACCCTAGAAGGCCTTTTTTGTTTATGTTGCCGGCCTGCGTACCGAGGTATGGAACGTGCGTTCCTGTAATTTGAGATGTCCGCGATATTTTTGCTAGTCCTTGAAGGCTTATGTTACGTTGGTGGCGACCCAAAAGGGGCCACGGAAAAATAAAACTGCTAGACAAGGTTATGCTACTAGGAGGGCGGTTAAAGGGCGTTTTGCGCAAACCCGAGGTGTCATCCTTGGTTAAGAGGGAGTGAATTTTGAGACCCTCCCTAGAGGCTCTGGTCGGTCAAGAGAGCCTTCCAAAGGTGCCCAATTAGCTCAGCATTTGGCTTAGGAGGGGAAGAGTTCGTTAGTCTTCCGGGTGTGTGGTGGGACCTCCACGCTGAGACCTTGGGCCTGTCCCTTACGTTCCTAGCCTAGAGCCTCGATTGTTCACTTGAGTGTAGTAGGTGCGCGGTCACCCCTCTTTTGGGACCTCGAACTCCACGGAGACCGGTTTCCGGTTTCAACATATCCGCCGGTCTACCCTCCTCTTTACACTCCAACCTTTCCGCAAGAGCCTGCAGCTCCTTTGCGATCTTAGGACGATGAGTTTGCAGCTCATCAAAACTTCTTCAGGGAAGCTGCCCGGGGAAGTCCAGCTAGATTTCTGAATTTTCAGGGAAGTCATCCCTTCTCTTCAGCTCCTGCATTTGTTCCTCCTGCAGCAACCTTTTTCTCCTATCCTCCTGCTTCTTTTGCAGCTACTGCTCATGCTCCTTACTTTCCTTATGCAGTAGAACAAGAAGAGCCGTCGCCGTTTACAGAGAGTGTTCGGCACGAACCAACTCCAGTCAACTTCAGAGAGCCACGGTTGCCCATTTACACCGGGGAGACTGATCCAGTCAAGCATCTTCAAGCTTTTGAATCAGCCGATGCTCTCAAGACCCTCTCTGATGCTACCAAGAGCAAACTCCTCGTAACAACCTTTGATGGTCAAATTTTCTACATCTTCAAAGAGGAAGGGCGGTCCAGAAGCCCACTTTGAGATCAAGCAGCGAGAGAATGAGACTTGGTCTCATTATGTGGATCGTTTTCAGAAAGAAATCTTGGACATTGAGATCGTTGATCAAGAAATGTACCGAGTGGCTCTCATCCACGGCCTGCGTGAAGGTCCACTAAAGTTTGAAGCTAACGTCCGAGCACCAAGAACTTATCAAGAGTTGATCGGCTTAGCCAACTCGTATATCCGCGGTGAAAAGAGCAACCCCAGCTTCGTCTCCAGGCTTGTATCGGAGAAAAATTCTTCTTCTTACAAGCAGCCTCCGAGGTCTCCTCGGAAAGACTTTCCATCTCTCTCTAGGAAAGCAAAAAGATTTCAGCAGCATCATCAATACCCCTCCCAAGGCCATGATCGTGCCCAAGAACGGCTGCTACCATTATCAACATCATCTCCGCTAGCAGCTGTAGTTCATCAACAGCAAGAAGGTGACCTGCCAGAGTTTGAGCTAGATGAGATCATGCAAGAAGTTAGCCAAATCATGAAGGATAAGGCATATCCCAAAAGGCCCTACCAACCGGCGAATCAGAGATCAAGAAATTCAGATCCGTTCTATGAATTCCACAGAGAGAAAGGTCATTTAACTGAAGAATGCAAGGCCCTTCGGCGATTGGTTGAAAGATTGCTCATCGAGGGCAAGATCAACGACCTGGTCAAGAAGATTGATTCTTCGAAACCTTCCACCTCCAAGGTCAAGGAGGTGGCTGAGGGTCAGCTGGAGTGCATAGAGATACATGACGAGGGCCGTCTGGGGCCCATTGATATTCCAAGTGAGTGCATCAATGTCGTTGATGAAGGTGAACTTGGAAGACTATTCTGAAGCAAAGAGGACACATTTCTTGCGTCATCAGCTATGACCAATCGCAGCTCCTCAAATCCCCTCGCGATCATGACTGGTTGCTCTTACTTTACTTTACTCTTCAAATATTCTTTTTTTCAACACTTCTGAGTGTTTCGTTTTTCATTCAATAGAGCTTACGTCAGAGACCTCATACTGACACAGTTCCCTTTTTGTGATGCTTCTCCTCTATATTTTTCTCTTTGCCAAAGAAATCACTAAACCACCGAGATATCGCCAAGTCTTGCTCAATGCCCCCTCGAGATTGTCCTCTGGCGTAAAATCACAATGACCACATATCGCGAGGAGTTTTCGCATATGTGCAGTGGGGGCCGTTCAACTCTCGTGCGGAGGATGACGGGACTTCAGATCCTGGCCGACATCTAACACAGAGTGCGTTTCCAGGGAGGACCCATGTGTTAGCTCTGCTGTGCTTTGTTAGAGGATACGTTACAGTTACGATGATCTTTGCGTGACAAGCAATGGCGATCAAGTGTAGCCTTGTCTCTTCGATCATCTCACAATTGTAACGGCCGAACACTCCTTGGTACTCTCAATCCGTGCCTCCGCGGGACTCACAACTCCGCTGATCAATCCGCAGACAAGCAATAGGCCACTTGGCGCAACTAGTCTAATTGATCAGCGATGTTTGTAACCCGAGGCAAGAGAGCAGTGCATCTGTCGCTTCCTTCTCAGGAATTTCCTTTTTGCGCATGTTTCCCTTTTGTGCTCTGTCAAGGGAGTGCAGCCAGCCCGCTTTGGATAAGACTACACCCTGGATGACTTTGGCAAGTGATGCATAAGGCCCATGGCGAACATCTGTGGCAGCATTCAACCTTTTTAGTTCATCCTCGGGGTGTAGCCCCTCTTTTTTCTTTTTTGCCTTCTTACAGGTTAACAGGTTAAATCCAACCTATTCTAAGGATCTGCAATATCTTTCTTGACTTATGATCATCTTGTATGCGCTGCCTGCATAAGTTTTTATCAGATGATAATCAGCAAGTTCTCTCATCAGATGTTAGCCACACATCATTTATTCAAGGCGTATGATTCTTCTTGATTAACAAGTCATGTCATCATGAATCTAATTTCGGATTTTCTTATCTCGCTGATCTGGGTTTTTATGTTGACATTATACCTTGATCACGCGAGACAATCATTACCGCAGTTTGATCTTTATTCAGTTGATAGCAGAGTGTGTCAGGTATCTGTTCTGTTATCCGATTATATCTTATCATACCAACAGCCAACATTCGCAGATTCCGCCAAGGTATTTGTGAACTTAGTTTTCTTTCCTATCATATCTGTTACTTACTTTCTTTTGCAGAGAATAGCAGATATTAGCAAGTTCCCCTCAAGTACTTGCAGTTTACTCTTTATCATATCTGCTACTTACTTTCTTTTGCAAAGATCAACAAATATCAGCAAGTTCCTTTCAGCTACTTGCACCTTACTCTCCTATCATATCTGTTGCTTACCTTTCTTTTGCAGAGATCAACAGATACCAGCAAGTCCTTTTCAACTCAGGTACACACAAGATGTACCTCATTTTACCTGTATTGACTTTTTCTTCGCAGGTAAAATATAGGCACTGACAGATCTTTCCGAGGAGAGACATCAGGTTCTATCTCTCCTTATCTCTAAATTTTTCTCTCCTGTCTCCGAAGGGGTGGATCACGATTTTCGTGGGTTTCCTACTTTTTCGAAGTTCCCTGCGGAACTTAAAAAAGTGCGGGGATTATGTTAACCCCAAAATCGGCGATCCCCCCAAGGTCTCTAGCTTGCAAGTCACGGCCCACTCAAGGGAACCCCCCGAGGATCGCGATCTGCCTCAGCCTTCCCTTGTTGGTCCAGGCGGACCTCCTTTTTTCTTATTCGCTCAGGCCGTGTGGCTAGGAAGGTCTCCCCTATCTAAACCGCCCTGGTCGCATAGCCACCGCGTGCCCTGCGGGACGGCGAGCTGCTTCCATAGCTCACCCTCGCAGGACAAGCAATTTGGCCAGCTAACCATGCAGCATGCTTCCTTGCAGGAGGCAACCTATATCAGTTCACAGGTTCGATCTGCCGGTGCCAGCGCACGACCGGACCATCGCAGGACTCGGCTCCCCTGTCCAGCCTGGCCCCAAGCTTCCGCCGTCAGGGGGCGGCCTGGCCTCAGGCTGCCTGCCCTAGGGGCGGCCTGGCCTCAGGTCGTCTGCCCTAGGGGCGGCCTGGCCTCAGGCCGCCTGCCTAGGGGCGGCCTGGCCTCAGGCCGCCTCCCCTAGGGGCGGCCTGGCCTCAGGCCGCCTCCCGTAGGGGCGGCCTGGCCTCAGGCCGCCTCCCCTAGGGGCGGCCTGGCCTCAGGCCGCCTGCCTAGGGGCGGCCTGGCCTCAGGCCGCCTACCCTCAGGGGGGCCTGCTCCTCAGGCCTCCCCCTCCTCCGCTCAGTCCGCCGAGGTCGTCAACCTCATCTTCTCAGTCCGCTCAGTCCGCCGAGGTCGTCAATGGTGACGTCACTGGGCCCCGCTCCTAGAAGATTCTGATGGAGACGACGGCCCTCAACAGGTTGAAGACGAGGACGGTGCGCTTACGGAAGATATTTCTCCGTCTCCAAGTAGTGACGTGCGACACCGTGAAGACTATGTGGCGCGTCACCCAAATATCCGCCCGCGGCGCAAGCCTATATTTAAATAATTAATAATAATTATTACAGGGAGGAGGTATGGGGGGCTCGAATTGTGATGAAGGGAGGAGGCCGGTTTTGGCTTGTTGGGTGGAAGGGGTCGGTTTTCTTCGTAGAGGAAGAGGAGGGCTCAGGTAGCTAGAGGAAGAGGAAGATATGAAGGAGGGAGTAGAAAACCAAGAAAGGGGAGAGGGAGGAGAAGACCGAATATTGCCTAGGGGGAGGAAAGAGAGGAGGTGGCCGAGAGAGATTAAAGAGGGAGAGGAGGTGGCGACTTTGGACTTGGCCGAGCCCTAAGGGGGTGGTGGTGGCCGGCGGCTTGGAGGGAAAAGGGAGGCCGATATTTTTTTGGGGAAGTAAAAGTGGGTTTGGGTTGGGGTGGTGGAGGTGAGGGAGAATATTGAGGAGGAGGAGGAGAAAGGAGAAAAGAGGTAGCCGAGATTGAGAAGAAAGGGGAGGGGGTGGCCGGCGGCCAAGGTAGAGAGAGGGAGAGAGGGGTTGGCCGAAATTTGCCAAAGAGGGGGGGGGGAGGAAAATTCTCTCAAGAATCTCTAAGTTTTTTCAATTTTTCATTCTTTCAATACTTAATCAAACAAAACATGGCTATATATAGTCTTACACCACTCAATCTCCTCCATACATATTTAGAACAAAATAAAAACAATTCCAAAATTAAAATGCATGAAAATGGAAGCAAATATATGATGGTTATAAGTATCCATCATAAGATTGCTTAAATTAAAACATTGCTTAAATTAAAACATTGCTCTAAATATAATAATAAGATTGCTTAAATTAAAACATTGCTTAAATAGAAATTGCTATAAATGATAAAAGATAAATAATAAAATATATAATTATAATTTTAATTTATAATTATATATTTTATTTAAAATGGTGTCGGCAGACGTCGTGCAAAATATGAAGCGGCGTTGGCGAAGGAGCGTCACGGCGTTGACGAAGAAGCGTCGCGGCGTTGACGAAGAGCGTCGTCATCAATTCTCCCACACTTTAAATCACTCATCTCCGATGAGTGGCCCGTGAGGGGGGAACAGTCAGAAGAAAGCAGCAACATTGGGGCAAGTCTGGCCATAAAAGTTGGAGGGTGCCAATTAGAAAATTGACATGAACCTCCCTCTGATACCAAATTGATGTAGCGTTACACGCGCGACACGAATATTATAACCATTACGGGTCTCTCTCGGTGTCCCACTAATTTTGCGGTTCGCACAGAAATTTTATTCTAACCACACGTTTGTTATTTTCGTTCCAATACTAGCGTACGGGTAGCAAATCCGTTAGAGACCGAACAACAGTTATAGGCCGAGATCCGATCAAGCTAAAGGGACGAATATTCCGTCCGAACGAGCGGAGTTGTACCAAAAGAGATCTACCCAAAAAAATACGATTTGCAAGAAAAGGTAGATCTCTCCCAACAAAAAGAAACGAGGCCCGCCACGCCTACTCGAATTTAAATAGATCAAGATTTACGCAAAAATTCGTCGAGAAATCCACGATTATTTCAAGGCTATCAAGATTGCACGCCAACGTTTTCCACCACAAGAAATTATCAAGAGGGAAATAATCTCACTAATAGTAGAAAGTTTCGTTACCTCGCTCGGAGATAGATCGAGACGTTGATCTATGCCAAGATTTGATCGCCCTTCAACGGTTCCACCGGTAGCACGTCGATGGAGAGAAACTTTCCGTCTTCCTCGCGTTACGCCGGATCCAAGCCTTCGACGTCCAACCTTCTTGTAAAGGTGCGGCCACAAGAGGGAGAGAGAAAAGGTGGTGGAGGGGTTGGCCGAATATTATGAGGGGGAGTTGGGCTAGTTGTGAGGGAGCGGCTACACTTGAGGACGGTGATGGCGTGGTGGGCGGCCGAAGTTGCGGGAGAGGAGGAAGAGAGGGCGGCGGGCGGCCAAGAGGGAGAGGGAAAGGAGGGGGCTGCTCTTGTTGGCCGAAACCTAGGAGGAGAGGGAGAGGCTTTGGAGAGAAGGAAAATTAAGAGAGGGAGGTTTCTTAAAATGAAGAGATCTCAAATTATTTTCATCCAATTCTATTCCAATAGTACCACCAAGGCCTATATATAGGCTAACAAAGCAGCTTTGGCTACATGCAGCCCAAAGTTTGTAAACATAAATATAGTCCAAAATTTGGCTATGTGCAGCCCATAATAATGACAAATAATAAAAGTCCAAATGATAACTAGAAAAGGAAAACATAATAATTAATTAATACTTATAATATCATGATTATATGTATTAACTAATTATTCAAATGCCGCGGGCGGAGATTGTAGCGGCGATGGCGCTTGTCCTCATTCTTGTCACGGCGACGCGCGTCTTTGGTTGGAGCGGTGCAATCATCCGTAACCATGACGGTACTATCATCAAGTTGAGGGCCGTCGTCATCATCAATCCTCCCCCGCTCGAAAGTACTCATCTCCGATGAGTGGCCCTGAAAGTACTGACGGAGAAGGTCTTCATCCAAACGAGCCACGTCCGCCTCCGGGAGCCATGAATCATCAGAAGCTGGACGATCACGCCAACGAACCAAGTAGCGGCGAATGTCCCCTTGAGGCGAGGAGAGCACTTCATCCCGAATAATCCTGTCAGGCAAAAAGGTGGTCCTGGGAAACCTTGGAAAGGCATTAGTCAAAGAAGAAGAAAAATTTACTGCATCAACATCCAACGTACCTCCAGTGGAGACCGATGTAGAGAGCGATCCAGGAACCAACTCACCCCCAAACCTAGTAGAAGTTGCAGTAGACCCAAACGGGCAGGAAGACAATTCAAGTGGTGGAGAAACATAAGACGTTAAATCCGAAACATTGAAAACAGGGGAAATTCCCCAATCAGTGGGTAACTCTAATAAAAATGTGTTTTCTCCTAACCTCTTTAAGATTCGAAATGGACCGGCTCGCCGATTCGCTAACTTTTTTATGGTGCCCGAAGGCAACCGTTCAGGGATGAGACGCACCATAACCAAATCGCCAACTTTTAAGGGAGACACCCTCTTATGTACGTTAGCATCAGATTGATAAGTCGCATATTGTGTGGCTAGCGTGTCTTTAATGTGCTTATGCAAATGGTGGACATGCGAGGCAAACTCTTGTGCGAATTGACTTGATTTGTACGATGGGGGCAAAGGAATCAAGTCAAGTGGCACTGGCGCTTTATATCCGTGCACGATTTCATTTGGTGAAAGACCCGTGGACCTGTTTTTCGAATTGTTATAAGCTAGCTGAGCATGGGGAAGAATGAGGTCCCACGTACCCTTGTGGTCGCCCACAAGACAACGAAGCAAACTACCCAAACTTCTATTTACCACTTCCGTTTGTCCATCCGTCTGGGGATGGTAGGCCGAAGAAAATAAAAGTTTGGTGCCCATAATTTTCCAAAGGGTCTTCCAAAAATAGCTAGTAAATTTTACGTCCCTATCAGTCACGATGGTCTTAGGAACGCCCCGATGGCCCACTACCTCCTTAAAAAATAATTTAGCAACATGTGACGCATCGCTTGTTTTACTACACGCAATAAAATAGGCCATTTTTGAAAAACGATCTACCACTACCAGAATTGAATCATGACGACGAAACGTGACGGGAAGGCCTAGAATAAAATCCATACTAATGTCTTCCCAGGGAATGGAGGGGATCGGAAGAGGGGTATAAAGTCCTGCGTTAGTTTTATTACCCTTAGCCAGTTGACACGCCCGACAACTACTAACGATTTTATTCACCGTCGACTTGAGACCCGGCCAATAGAACTTGTCCTCTAACAGAGCGATGGTCTTATCTCGACCAAAATGTCCACCCAACCCACCACTATGCAATTCCCAAACGATAAAGTGACGTAGGGAGGAACGTGGAATACATAACTTCGCGTGATTAAATAAATAACCGTCTCGAATATAATAGGACGAGATTGTCGTGGGAGAGTCGTTTTGAGCGGAAAAGTATATTTCCTTGAAATCCGGGCAATTGACATACTCGTCCTTAATTCGATCAAACTCAATCACCTTAACCTCTAGCGTGGATAATAATAGGGAGACACGACTAAGAGCGTTGGCTACGCGGTTGAGAGTCCCCTTAAGGTGTTTGATAATGAATGTGTACTCCTGGAGATAGGAGACCCATTTGGCGTGCCTAGGACTAACCTTAGTTTGGGAGTTAATGAACCTCAACGCCTCATGATCGGACAAAATAACAAATTCCTTAGGAAGTAAATAATGTCGCCAATGTTGGAGGCATCTAATGACCGCATAAAATTCCCTGTCATAATTAGAATAATTTAGTTTCGGCCCCGTGAGCTTCTCACTAAAATATCCAATGGGGTGACCTTCTTGACTCAACTAGGGCTGTTCACGAACCGAATCGAATCGAATATCTCTTCAATCGAATCCAAATTTCACATATAATGCAGAGATTCGGATTCGGATTCGGATTCGTTCGAATATTCGGGTTCGGATTCGGATTCGAATTCGATATGAAATGCTGGATTCGAATTCGGGTTCGAATTAAGATTCGAATTCGGATTCGAACACGGATTCGAATTCGAATTCGATTTTTTCTATTAAGAATAATTAAATATATAATTTTATTAAATATATATAATTTTATTTAAGTAATTTTACTATTCGCGAACTATTCGCGAATACTTCGAATAGGGATAATTTTATTCGGATTCGGATTCGAAAATTATTCGAATTCGATTTAGGATTCGAATCCGGATTCGAATTCGAAAATTACGAATATTTATCGAATCTTCACGAATCGAATCTCGAATTATTCACGAACTATACTATTTGTTAACAGCCCTAGACTCAACACACCACCAATACCAACTCCCGACGCATCACAAGATAACTCAAAAACCTTATTAAAATCCGGCAAGCGCAATAGTGGAGCTTCCGACATACGTGATTTAATTATGTGAAATGCTTTAGCGGCCGATTTAGTCCAAATGAAGTCACTCTTTTTCATGCACTCTGTGATGGGGGCCATAATGCTACTAAAATCTCTAATGAAGCGGCGATAAAAAGTGGCTAGGCCGTGAAAACTCCGTACATCCCGAATGTTGGCGGGTTCCGGCCAATCCGTAATGGCTTGAACCTTCTTTGGATCGACGTGGATACCCTCCGAACTAACGATATATCTAAGGAATTCTACCGATGGTATATGGAAAGTACATTTTTTTTAGATTAACGAATAATTTTTCCGAGCGTAAAGTGGATAGGATAATCTTTAAATGTGACTCGTGATCGCTCGTGGATGTACTAAAAACTAGAATATCATCAAAGTATACCACAATGAATCAAAAATTGATGTAGGCTTGCACGTTTCACACCGAGTAGGACTACGTTCTAACTCCACGCCACTCTTCGATCCAATCCCTACACTCGCACAACCGCTCTACGCGACACCACGCAATTAAATCTATCAATATTATGCTAGCATACGGGTAGCCAAACCGGTTTGGATCCAACAAGGGCTATAGGGCCAATGTTCGATCGAGCTAAAAGGACCAATATTGGGTCCGACAGAGCGGCGTTGTACCAAAAGAGATCTACCGAAAAACTTCGATTCGGAATGGGTAGATCTCTCCCAACGAAAAGATTGCGAAGGTTCACCAAACCTCTTGAATGAAAAATAACAATAAAGAGAATAACAAATCAAGATAAAATCAACCACGATGAAATCCGAATATTTCAATAGTTAACGCTACGGATAAAAACCACCACTTGAATATTTATAAAGAAAGAATCTCACAAGAGTGGAAGTATTTCGTTACCCAATCGGAATGGGTGATTCCGATTAATCTCGACTTGGATCGTTCTCCAACGGCTCCGCCGGAGTCGCGCCGGAAGGAGAAGAGAATCTCGCTCGCCAATATAGCTTCACGTCGGGTTGGAGATCCACAAGGTGAGTTGTAGGAGATGATGTAGGTGGCCGAATTTTTAGAGGAGGGAATATGGGGCAGTTTTCCTTAACAAGGAGAGGAGGAGGGGAAAAGGATAGGGAGGAGGAGATGGGAAGAGGCCGGCGGCCAAGAGGGAGGATGGGGAAGGAGAAGTTCGGTCAAGGAGAGAAAGGAGAGAGATCTCAAGAGGGAAACAATTTGGGTTTCAATTTTATTTCATCAATCAATACCTCCAAATGAAAATATCCATGCCTATATATAGGCTTACATCAAACAACAAGAGAAAAAAGCTACATGCAGTCCAAAATTAAAATACAAATAATCATGGTTCAAAACATAACCATGCCACATATTATGAAAATTAAATAAAATGCATAAATAAAATAGAACCAAAATGCATAAATAATTAATAATAATTTTAGTAATAATTATTATTAATTATTTAAATATAGGCTTGCGCCGCGGGCGGATATTTGGGTGACGCGCCACATAGTCTTCACGGCGTCGCACGTCACTACTTGGAGACGGAGAAATATCTTCCGTAAGCGCACCGTCCTCGTCTTCAACCTGTTGAGGGCCATCGTCTCCATCAATCCTCCCCCGCTTGAAAATACTCATCACCGATGAGTTGGCCTGAAAGTACCGGAGCGGGAAAGCATCATCCAATAGAACCTCGGGGCGGCAGACAGCACCACTTAAAGAGGAGAGCACAACAACCTGGAGTATCCTGTCATGCATAAATATATTCCTACGAAACCTTGGAAGAGCATTAGTCAATAAAGGAAAACAAAGTTCAGCATCCACAACCAACGTACCTCCAGAGAAGACCGATGAAGAAAAAAATCCAAGTACAATCTCACAACCCATACCCAAAGAGAACATAGTGGACCCACACGGACAGGCAGAAAATTCAAGTGGCGGAGAATCATATAGCGTTAAATTTGAAACATCGAAAATAAGGGGAAAACCCCAATCAGTGGATAATTTCAAATGAAATGTGTATTCTCCTAATGTCATTAATAACCAAAGGGGGTTCAGCTTACCAACTCGCAAATTTTCTAAAGTGCCCGAAGGCATCTGTTCAGGGACGAGACACACCAAAACTAAATCGTCACTCTTATAGTGAGAAACTCTTTATGTAAGCTAGCATGAATATGATACGAAATAATTGGAATGACTAGCGCTTTACTAGTGTGCTTATATAAAATGGGATCATAACGAGCATAATCTGTAGTGATTTTCGCCGAAAAACTAGAGGGTAAGTAATGAGACGCCACCAGAGCGATTAATTCAATTAAAATGCGCCTAGATAACTTGTTACCATGTGGTGTGAACTCATGCGCTATGTGACTCACCCCAAATTCAGAGAATAAATGATTTAAGTCCGGAGGGATGAGAGCCTTAAAATCAAAGATGATTTTCATAGGCGTGAACATCGCAGTTCTACTTTTATAATTAATATAATCACGCTTGGCATGAAGATATGCCAAGGAAAACCACTCATCATAAATACTAGTAGAGCTGAACGCTCCCGGGTGTGGAAATAGGTGTGAGTGATACAACTCATGTGGCCTAACCGTGGTCACTAACGAGTGGAAAAAAAGGTCATCAAATGGCGGGGGGTAAATTCGCGCGTTCAGGCTTGACAAATAAGTGTGTTGAGGGGACATCACATCAAAAGGCACCATATCTAAGGTATCACTAGAAGTCCAATTCGAAACCTCAAAACTCGGATTTGACGTCCAAGAAATATCGTCCGACTGCAAGCCATTAAAATCATAAGAAAATTCAAACAGTGGATTCACCCTTACGGAAAACTCATCTGACATGTCTTCCAATTCATTATGTATATCATGTGATTCAGACTCAGTGATCGGGTCATAGATCGGCACCAATACTACGAGATCAGGCGACACTAAGGGGACCACCTCTGGTGGTACCAGCAGAGTGAACTCAGGGCGTACCATAAGACTACTATAATCAAACGTACCACACTCGTGTCCTAAATAGTCTGCTCGTCGAGTCAACGGGTCAGGAGAAAAAGTCGGTAATACAACGATCGGGAGAGAGTTAAGATCACATTCAAATTCAGGCAACGGAATTAGCATCAGGGGATGCTCATCCGGCTCCATTTCAATAACGTCTTCCAGAGTTATAACTCTCTCACTAATACAATCTTCCAACGCATCGGTCAGGACATCAGTAGCAGTAAAAATCTCAGGGACGGGCACTTCGATATGTCTCGGGCTTGAAATATCAAGCTCAAGTCCTAACAGATCGTCACCTGAATCACGACTGGGTAAGCTCTCATCGAAATATAAATCTTCCGACTCATCCAGTTTATCACCCGACTTAGGCTCAACAGAGAATTCCATGTCGATCAAGGTAGACAACGCAGACATATCGTCATAGGGAAATGAAGATGACTCTTCGGGGAAGAAGTCGTCATCCAGGTCACTAGGGTAACCAGTCTCCTCAATGTCGCTACCATCGTCAGTGATATTAGCCTCGTCCTTAGTGACGGGCACACTCGTAACCACAGCCTCAGACTCAATCATGCTAATAGGAACACTCTCACCCCGTGGGCTCATGGCATTCCTAGCACTTACGTCTAACGACCTAGGGATAAAGGTCCTAAGTTTCTCTTTCCTCTCATAGGTAGGTGTACTCATGCTTGAGATAATCAGATCTTTGCGGGGCAAGTATCTAGCATGAGGATTATAGTCATTCCTAAAGGTTGGTATGGAACTAGCGCCATAACGATACTCACTCAAAGGTTTGGCGTTAGTAGTACGGAGATTGGCGGGATCAAATTGATCCGAGAGGAGGCTACGCATCGCCCACCACGTGTGTTTATAATTGCCAACACGACGCTCTTCGTTTATCCAAAATGACTGGGCTCGACCTATTAATCGCTCTCGGGCGAAGTGAACCTTTTGGAGGTCATCCCATTCGCGACAGTCAAAATGAAGTTCTATCTCCTTAAGCCAATCCCTAAAATTTTTAGGATACCCTAAACTGTCATAGGTAAGATTAATGTGGCGGTTCCTAGGGGGAGGCTTAACCATGGATTTATCATACCAATAGTCTAAATGGGAAACGTGAACGTCATAGGCCATAATCATAAGAACCGGAGAGAAAACTCGATCCGATACTTGTGTTCATGCAAAGAAAAGTAAACTGATTCAAATAAATTAGGATTGTCGGAATTGTTCCCGCTTAACCACTAGGGTAAAACTTATAGAAAATAGATTTTCTTGCTAAAAAAAATATGAAGATTATTAAAAAAAATTTATTTTGAATTTTGCTGAAAAAATAAAAATATAGGCCGCTATTGGCAGACCAACTATTAAATTTTCAAATAACTTAATAAAAATAATGACTTAATGAAAAATAATTTTTTTTGGATTTCTTATTAAAAATAAGATAGAGAATTTTGAGAATTTTATTTTTTTAGATTTTGAGAAAAATTTGAAATTTAGAATTTGAAATTGGAAATTTGAAATTTTGAATTTTGAAATTTTAAATTTTGAAATTTGAAATTTGAAATCTTGAAATTTAAAATTTGAAATTTGAAATTTGAAATTTGAAATTTGAAATTTAAAATTTAAAATTTGAAATTTGAAATTTGAAATTCAAAATTTGAAATTTTAAATATGAAATTTTTAAATTTGAAATTTAAAATTTAAAATTTAAAATTTAAAATTCGAAATTTGAAATTTGAAATTCGAATTTTGAATTTTAAATTTTGAAATTTGAAATTTGAAATTTGAAATTTTGAAACATGAATTTTGAAATTTGAAATTTATATTTTCTTTAGCCTACCTAAAAATAGAAGGATGGTGCCGATTAGGAAATCGACAATAACCTCCCTCTGATACCAAATTGATGTAGGCTTGCAAGTTTCACACCGAGTAGGACTACGTTCTAACTCCACGCCACTCTTCGATCCAATCCCTACACTCGTACAACCGCTCTACGCGACACCACGCAATTAAATCTATCAATATTATGCTAGCATACGGGTAGCCAAACCGGTTTGGATCCAACAAGGGCTATAGGGCCAATGTTCGATCGAGCTAAAAGGACCAATATTGGGTCCGACCGAGCGGCGTTGTACCAAAAGAGATCTACCGAAAAACTTCGATTCGGAATGGGTAGATCTCTCCCAACGAAAAGATTGCGAAGGTTCACCAAACCTCTTGAATGAAAAATAACAATAAAGAGAATAACAAATCAAGATAAAATCAACCACGATGAAATCCGAATATTTCAATAGTTAACGCTACGGATAAAAACCACCACTTGAATATTTATAAAGAAAGAATCTCACAAGAGTGGAAGTATTTCGTTACCCAATCGGAATGGGTGATTCCGATTAATCTCGACTTGGATCGTTCTCCAACGGCTCCGCCGGAGTCGCGCCGGAAGGAGAAGAGAATCTCGCTCGCCAATATAGCTTCACGTCGGGTTGGAGATCCACAAGGTGAGTTGTAGGAGATGATGTAGGTGGCCGGATTTTTAGAGGAGGGAATATGGGGCAGTTTTCCTTAACAAGGAGAGGAGGAGGGGAAAAGGATAAGGAGGAGGAGATGGGAAGAGGCCGGCGGCCAAGAGGGAGGATGGGGAAGGAGAAGTTCGGCCAAGGAGAGAAAGGAGAGAGATCTCAAGAGGGAAACAATTTGGGTTTCAATTTTATTTCATCAATCAATACCTCCAAATAAAAATATCCATGCCTATATATAGGCTTACATCAAACAACAAGAGAAAAAGGCTACATGCAGTCCAAAATTAAAATACAAATAATCATGGTTCAAAACATAACCATGCCACATATTATGAAAATTAAATAAAATGCATAAATAAAATAGAACCAAAATGCATAAATAATTAATAATAATTTTAGTAATAATTATTATTAATTATTTAAATATAGGCTTGCACCGCGGGCGGATATTTGGGTGACGCGCCACATAGTCTTCACGGCGTCGCACGTCACTACTTGGAGACGGAGAAATATCTTCCGTAAGCGCACCGTCCTCGTCTTCAACCTGTTGAGGGTCGTCGTCTCCATCAGATTCTCCCCAGGCCTATAAATAGCCCCCAAGGCCTCTCATTCTGGACGCGGGGGAGGAGAACTGCCACCTTGATCAAAGCCTGCGGACTCAGTTTTCCAGGTCGTCAGAGTTGATCAAGCAAGGTCTGCGGCCTCAAATCTCCAGTCCTCCCAGGTCGTCAAGGGTTGTGGACTTAGTTTTTTCTGTCAGCAGCAGGCAGCTTGAGCAGCCTCCGCAGCCTCCGATCTCCAGTCCGCCCAGGTCGTCAAGGGCTGTAGACTTAGTTTTTTCTGCCCTCATCAGGCAGCTTGAGCAGCATCGGCAGCCTCAGTTCTCCAGTCCTCTGCAGCCTCTTTTACTCAATTTCTGGCACCTTCTTCCTTAGCCGCCAGCTTCCCCATAGTACCCTTTGCTGCTTTTTTCATGTAATGGTGCAATAGCAAGTTGTAACCCTACTTGATTTAAGGAAAAGCCCGTCGCAAGAGTGGCATTCAAGCCGCGGCGGGTGAAGTCTGTTATTGCCGCTGCTAGCGGCCTCCTCTCTTCTTCTCTCCTCTCTCGGCATCAACCTGCAAAGCTGACCATCAAAGTAGTTGTCTGCTCGACAGTAACTGATCAAGCTCACTCTCTGCTCGAGCAAGCTTCTCCTCCATCCCCGCAACCCTTCTTTCTTCACCCTTAGCTTGTGAGATCGAACAACCCGTTAACTGGTCGGTGTCGCATTTCGTGCATCAACAGCACATACGCAAGTCTCACGCACGCAAGCCCCAAACCTTCGTTCACGCCCTCTCGCTGCAGCGGGTGTATTTCGCGATTCTCCTCTGCCATCGCTAGGGTTTTCGCTCACGCTACTTGCCGTCCTAGCCAGTTTTTACGATTCTCCCCAGTCGAGGTGTTCCATCCTCCTCACGCACCCGCCGCTAGAGGTTTGGCTCAAGCTTTTTGTCGTGGACATCGTTGACTTTTCTGAAGCGTAATCCCTCCAGCGACTCCAGCAAAGTTTCTCCATCAAGATCTGATCAGGTTTTCTTCTCCATTAGCATTTCACATTCCCCCAATTTTTCTTCTCCATGTGTTCTTCTTCTTTACTGTTCTTCTTCTTTACTGTACTTCAGTTTATCCATCCCAGATCTGGTTGGTATGCTCTGAATGTGCCCAGGAGAGTAAAATATTCCATATCCTGAGATCCAACGGCTTTTAGAAATGCTTGACCAAGCCCTCCACCGCCCCATTTCGTCGAATTCCCTGACTAACAATATCGTGAATGAAGATGAAGAGATTACCGAATAAATTTTTAAAAAAGAGTTTAGGTATTTAATATTATGATATTAATGAAAAATGGCTCAAAGGGATTGATTTCAGTTAATTAATAAAGTAAGGGGATTAAAATCATGCAAAAAGGTTAAAAATATATCTAATAATTGTTTTTTCAAGTTAAAAAATACAGTGCAGGTAAAATTTTGTTTGCGGATAGTCATTGCCTCAAAATAGTGCTTGTGAATAACACTGAGTGCGGATAGTCAAAAATACGGTGTGAATATCAGCGCAAAGAATTGATTTTATTTGAAAATGAATTCTATGGAATTCATCAAAACTCCAATTCCAACGTTCATACTCACAAATGAATAACAAAATTAGAATTAAATCTTCGACTCTCATGATCTCAATTCCTTCCAAACTAATGGATCGTAAGAGTCTTGCTTTCCACACAAGCAAATATTTTTAGAATAAAAATTAAACTTCTTGGAATTCATAATCTTTAATTTGTGAAAGTCGTGCAAATAAGGCCTGTCAGGACTGGACTTTTTTACTGTCGGGCCCAGGCCCTTGCGAAATAATGGGGCCTATTGAGCCCACAAAATTGGGCCCAGTAGACACCAACGCCAATGGCTAGCTACTATTTAGCAGCCAACTAGTTGCCAAATGGCAGCTAGCTAGTTGGTCGGCCACCTTGTCCTAGTCGCATGTTAACTTATCAAAAAGAAGTTATCTTGTGTCTAAATTGTTATCATTTTGATCAAAATATTTGATAAATTCGAGATAAAAAGTATTAAATATGAGTTAGTTAGTATTTTGTGAAAGCTAGGGGTAATATCGTCATTTTGATATGTTTTTATCGCAGAAAGTCTGAAGTATCCTCCTTGAAAGGTCAAAGGTTGAGCATATTTGAAATTCAGGAAATATGTTATAACATTTTTCGCAGTTTAGAAAAATATGTTGCAATATATTATTTGTTGTTTGATGTAGTTTTTAGTAGTATTGAAATTAGAAAATTTTGTTACAACATTTTGACGGGAATAGAAATTTAAATTCTGAAAATATTTAAATTTGGGTTGTTTCAAAAATTAAAAGAGACATCTATTCAATATTTAAAATATTGTTTTAAGGGAGGAATATCTATAAAAGTGTCAAAAAGAGATAAAATAATTTTTTTTCATCAGATTCATCATTATTCAAGATGAGAGAACTGTGGTTTTGAAGAGGAGAAGGAAGAGCCGCACCGGATCTTCATCAATGAGGGATTTTGCGTGAGTTTGAGTGTAATTTCTTGCAGTGTTTAGATATCTAAATAAACATGTCTTGTAAGATCTCTCTAATTTCGTGGTGTATCTCCCAAATCATGAACCAATTTCCTATGATTTGTATTTTGAAAATACTTTGTTATGTTTTGGTGTGATCTTTATTTTTATTTTGATTTATGAGAATTTTTGTGTGAATTCTATATTAAGTTTTTGATCTTGATGATAAAACTTTTGTATTATATTTTCATTTTATCCTTCGCTTCGAGATACGAGAGATGAGACGCGTGAGTTTATGAACGAAAATTACATTACTACGCGGCGAGAATCGAGAGATGAGTTGCGTAAATCTTTAACCAAAATTTTCGGCTCGTTTTGCTGTTTTTTGAGATTCAAGAAAGAAGAGGCGTAAGTGTATCATCAACTCAATATGGCATAGAAGGGAGAAAGAGATTTCACTTGTACGTTAGCAACTTTGATTTTTAATATTTTTCTCTTCGCCTGAGTTAGAAATGACAATAGAACGAGAGATATAGTGTAACACCCCAAAAAGACCCAAAAATGGTTTTGAGGTGCAGGTCATTTTACACGGCCTGGGACACGGGCGTGTCCCAGGGCGTGTCGGGGGTACACGGCCTGGGACACGGGCGTGTCCCAGGGCGTGTCACTCAATTAAAATGCGTTCTGAGTCAGAAGGTTACACGGCCTAGAACCAAGCCTTGAACACGGGCGTGTCAGGTTGGACACGGGCGTGTCCGATGCCGTGTGCCTACCCATGTACTGCTGGTTGAGTTTGGAGCTCGACGAAGCAGGGGGACACGGGCGTGTCTCATGACTGACACGGGCGTGTCAGGTTCGACACGGGCGTGTCGAGTCCCGTGTTCTGGTAAAGATCAGTCGGTACGAATACCGCGTGTGCCGCTTAAGGGTACACAGCCTGTGACACGGGCGTGTCACAGGCCGTGTCAGCCAAAAAAATGAGTTTTTGGGTAAATCGTGGCCATTCAGATTTCTCTTTTTGGATCCAAGGGCTCAGGTGATTCCTGGCTGGATTTAATCCGTAGAGGCTGATGAAGACTTCATTCTTCATTTGGTTAAGGAAGAGAGAAAGAGAGAGGAGGAAGAAGAAGGAGGAGGAGATCAAGCCACCGGCGGAGTTCCCGTGGTCCGATTCGTGATCCGAAGCCGGCGTTGTGAAGGCAAGGCTGCTGCGGTTCTTTCTCACCGGCTAGTTTGCGATGGCTCCCAAGAGATCGACAAGGGTAACGATCTCCCTTCTTGGACATGTGAAGTCCTTCTTTTCTGCATTGCATAGGGAAAACCCTTCCCCGCGAGTGGGCGGTGGGTTGTGGTGTCCCTTGGGGTAGATATGTGAAGTCCCCCTTGTTAGAGTCCGGAATTGGAGTACGGATCTAGGCATGCTGTGTGAAGCCCATCTGGACATGGTCTGGATTGGTGATGCTTGTTTGCATATCGGAGAAGGCTCTGTGATGATGGCTTGTTTGCCTTGTGCCTACCTGTTGGCTTGGTGCAGCAGGAAGTATTGGATGATGTCCAGGAAATGAAGATGGTTGGATGCAACTCTTGTGGCCGTGCGTTGCCACTTTATGAGCGGTTGAGCCGTTGGGCTGCAACTCGATGAAAAGGCAGATTGCCGAACAGGAAAGGTGAAACCGACCCGCGCCTATAAATAACCATGGATACTTCCGTATTCGAGGTGGCACAGCGACTTGAGCAACGGGGGGTGGCTGATCCGTACCTGCGTTAGGTCCATCCGACTTGGAAGTCTGGTTATGGGTTTTGTTGGAGCGCCTAATGAGAGTCTTAGGCCCGCGCGCCGGAAAGACTAGAATGCTCAAATACCGTGTAGACGGTGGTGTTGACCCTGGTATTCTGGTACACCAAGAATGTGCCCTGAGTGCACGGACTGTCGGGCCGTGTGGCCGATAGTTGTGATAGCTTGAATGTGCCTGCGCGCACATAGTTGCTATATGATGATGTCATGCTATGCAGGGAAAGAATGCTAATGCCCCGAGAAAGGGGTAGGATTGTTATAATTGGGTCAACTGAATGCTGACCGTTGCATTGTTTACCACCGTTTGGGTGGATTGTCCTTATGCAGGTGCTGGAGAGCCAAGTGGTAAGTGAAGGGTTGAAGCCCTTGCTGCTGTTGCTGCTGCTGCGGCGGCTAGCCCTTGAAGGCTAAGCGAATGTTTTGCTTGTTTTCTTTTACTCATGTATGGCCGGCCTGCGCGCCGAGGTTTGTAATCCATACGGTGTGAAAAGAGGAACTGTAAGGCCTTAAGGCCAAACTCTATGTATTTGTTGTACATTCTGTGGTTATATATAAAGTGGTTTATATATTGGACATTCCTGGTTAGAGTTCAAATTATAACTTAAAGCTTCCGCTAGAATGCTCTGAGTTAGAATTCGTGTATGGTTTGGTATTATCCTGTGACTGCACCGTCTGTTTGTGGCTTATAGTGTGAGGCCCTGGCCGGACCTTCTATTATACGTCATGCAACGGATGGGGTCGTTACATATAGTGATTTCTTATATTAAGAGATACGGATCTCTGTCTTAAAATCATTACAGGAAAGCGCACCAAGTTTTCTTATAAATATCTTTCATTGATCCATTATAAGAATTAAGAAATTAAAATACAAGACTGTTTTCTCATCATTTGATAAAAAGAAATTTTAAGAAATCGGTTTTAATTTTTCTTAGAGCTTTAATTTTGTTTCAAAACTTTTAAAATTGATTCACTTGGATTTAAAGAAAAAAAATAGCTAGTATTTTGGGGTGTTAAATTAATCAACTTTCCATGAGAACGATCTTTATTCACTTTATATTATTTGATCTGGCACGTGCACAAGCATTAATACGTAATCTATTTTGGGCGTATCATTGCCCAGCTTGGGGCCATCACGCCCCCACAATTTAATTGTTGGGGTGTGACCCCAGACATTAAATGTTGGGGCGTGACCCCAGACATTAAATGTTGGGGCGTGACCCCAACATTCACGCCCCAAGAATTAAATGTTAGGGCGGCGTGCCCCAACATCTAATTTAAATGTTGGGGCATCCCCGGCAGGCGGGCCTTGGGCCTAGCTGGACTTAGGCCTGGCCCGGGCCGGACATCAGGCCGGGATCTGCTCAAATAAGAGGGCCTGGTGAGCGTCCTTAGGCCTGGCCCGGGCCTAACCGGGTCCAAGCCTAATCGGGCTTAGACCCGGGCCAGGCAACCAGACCCGAGATAAATTTGCACCTCTAGTTTGTTATGCTGCAAATAAATTCAATGTTATTTTCATAAAAATTATGAGATTACCTAACTGTTGTGCAAATACATTGTTACCACACCTATAATATGCTATGATTTATCCCAGCATGAGCAGTTATAGTTGAAGATGAAGGTAAAATAATGTTTTTGGATGCCGCGTGTTTTAGGGATTAATAATTCCAAATAAATACAATTCAATCGTGCAGAAAATTGCAGTTCTAATTATTGAAAGGAAAAAATCCGGAATAATAAATCGGAGAAATAACTTCCAGAAAAAATAGAGCATGGGTAAGAATAGATGTTAGTATTGGAAGGAGAATCAATGCAGGAAATAAATATTAAAAGTTTGATCTCTGGGTAACCTCGTGGTAATTGTCGTGATTTTCCCAGAGCAACTACTTTCTTTACATCGGAAAATTTTTAGCTCAGAACCGTGGACAATGCTCATGGTCCATACAACCAATGAGAAACCACAAATGATGAGGGCCCCGCGCAAAAGTGTATGGGCCCCACCTCCTTTGCAAGCTCCTCATTGGTGCAGGACCATGAGCATCGTCCACGGTCCTGATCTAAATATTGCTCCTCTACATCTCTCTCTCTCCCCCCGGCGGCAAAGAATAGACTAAATTGCAAGATTAAAACAATATTATATAATTTGTTACACACGCAGACAAAACTATAATTCAATACAACTAACAAAAACACAAATAGCCACGTGTGTGTGTATATATCACCAAAATATATAAATGCAGTACAAAATCAATAGTAAGAGAAATAAATAACCGTCCGGTGGATACGCCGAGAATGCTCCGAACACGCATGATCCGCGGTTGAAATCCGAGATCTGGACTGTAATCCGCTTCGCGGACTCACAAGATTAACCGAACCTTCAACGCCGAAGTCCGACGTTCAACCACACCACCATCGGAGAACAACGCCGCCACCGAAGAACAACGCCACCACTAGAGAGAAACCATCGTCGAAGCCAAATGCACTCATGCTCGCCGTCAAGACAACGTCTTTCCACTCCAAAGAACATCTACTACAACACCGGCAACAAATCCCATCAAACCCGGTGGCAACACCATCTCTCAACGTCGGCGGCTACCTCCTCTCCAAGACCGACAACTACACCTAAGATCGGCGGCCCCTCCGAGTGGACGAGCGAGAGAGAGAAAGGAAGATAGAGGCGGCGAGCTTACTCTCAAAAACGGCCCTCCCGAATTTCTCCAAAACTCCGAGCGGCTCACCACAAAAAAAACTCACGGGTGATAGGAATTTTATCTCACTGTTTTTTTGGGATGGGTTATATTCCGCCTGTACAAGGAAAAGGAAATATTTTCCTCACCTCCCTTTGGCAATCTCGGGATAAATCTTCCCAAAGAAAATCAAATTAACTTTTTTTCTTTTTTTTTTCTCAGGGGCGAGCTTTGTGCGGCCAAGCTGATCCATTTTGAAGATATGATCAGGATCATAATCTTGAAAACCGTCTTGATTAGAATGAATTTTAGGAGAACCCTATTTAACATCGCTAAAAAAAAGATCACATGGAATTATTGCTTTGCTTTTTGCCTTTTTCAAACATTTCTGGCTGTTAATTAATTTTCAGATTAAAATAAACATCAAAAAAGTGACAGCTGTCAGAGATATAAATAAATAAAAAAATATAAATGCAAAGTTTAGAAATTGACGCCACAGTGGACATAAAAGGAAGGAGATGAAAATGGGAAGATTTGCAAGAGAAGGAGGGAGAGAGCATATCGGATGGAGGCGGATTTGAGCCAGGCAGCAAAATCTTGAGCCTGTACCGCCCGCCAGCCTACCGTGTACCCGCCCATTCACGCTCTAGGCCCACCCATGCACGCTGTGGGCCCGACCCTGTCTGGCTCTCCTCCAGTCCTCCTAGCTAGGACTAGGAGTGCCCCTTTCTCAACCTAGCCAGCTGTCATGCCGCTGCCTTTTCCCCTCTCTTCTACTCCCCGCAAAACTAAGGCTCTATTTGTTTGGGCGTTTTGCTTTTCGGTTTTGGGCAAACGCCGTCGGAAGGAGGGTAAACAAATGAACTTCCGGCGACGTTTGCTCCGTTTCCACCCGCTCGCCTTGAGAAACGCCCCAAAAAGCTCCGTTTGGAGCATCCACCTCCCCCATCCGATTCGAACACTCCGTTTCCACCCGCGGATCGATCCGCCACCGCCGAACCAAATGAAGCTACCCGCCACCGCCGAACCAAATGAAGCTACCCGCCACCGCCGAACCAAATGGAGCCTAAAGCTTCATTTGGTTCGGCGGTGGCGGATCGATCCGCGGGTGGAAACAGAGTGTTCGAACCGGAGGGGGGAGGTGGCTGCTCCAAACGGAGCTTTTTGGGGCGTTTCTCAAGGCGGGTGGGTGAAAACGGAGCAAACGCCGCCGGAGATTCATTTGTTTACCCTCCGTCCGGCGGCGTTTGCCCAAAACGGAGTATCAAAATGCTCGAACAAATAGAGCATAAGACTGCATTTGTTAACCCATTTTTATCCATTTCGTTTGGTCAAAACACAATATTGAGTCCGGGCGCCATTTGTTTTTCCGCTTTTGTTTCGAATCGCACGACGTTTCTCGCTATTCAAGATCCGGCGGAACAAAACCTACCACCACAGCTTCGTTTTATCGCGTTTAGGGCAGGGCGCTGTTTCTCCCGTCGCCGCTTCGAGTCGATCCCACCTCCTCCGGCCGCATCTGGGTTGTAGGTTGATTCCCGTGCTAGATTTTCGGCGGAGCCTGCTTCCTTCTCCGACGGCAAAAAGTTCGCGCAACGGCGACGACAAAGTTCCCAATCGAATCCACAGCTTCTTCTCCGACTCGGGGTAGTTGTTCTCTGGTTGTGTGCTCCTTCCTCTCCGACGGCCCAACGATTTCACAGGTAATATTCTCTGTTATTAGGGTTGGACTGTTTCGGTTCCAGATATCTCACCCCTCACCTCACCCCCTCCTGTTTTGTGCAGAGAACTCCAGCTCTCGCCTTGTTCGTGTTCCCCCCATCTGCAACAGTGACACCAGCAGGTATACCTTTCCTTCCCCTTCCAATTTTTTTGGTGATTAAGGGTTTGATTGTTTTGGTGATTGAGGGTTTGATTGTTTTGGTTTATGGTAATGCTCAAAATGTTGAATTTGTGTGTAATGTGTGTGTATGTGCGTATGTGTTGTATGTGTTGTGTGTGTGCATTGACTGTGTTGTTTGTGTGTGTATGTGTTGTTTTATGTGTTGTGTGTGTGCTTCTGTCGTGTATGTGTATGTGTGTGTGGTGTGTGTTTGTGTTGTGTGTGTGGTGTGTGTGTGTGTGTTGCGTGCAATGTGTTGTGTGTTTGTGTTGTGTGAATTTGTTTGTATGTGATGTGTGTGTGTGTGTGTGTGTGTGAATTATGTGATGTGTTGTGTGTTTGTGTTTCGTGTGTGTGTGTGCTTGTGCTATGTGATGTATCTGCGTGTGTTTGTGCTATGTGCTGTGTGTTTGTGTGTATGTTATGTGATGTGTGTGTACCTGTGTTGTGTGTGTGCATGTGTACTTATTTATATGTGTGTGTGTGCGTGCGTGCGTGCTTATTTATGTATATATATGTGTGTTGATTATTTATGTATGTGTGTGTGTATGTGTTGACTGTGTGTATGTGTTGAGTTTTTTATACGCACTTCTGTGATTATTTATGTTTAGTTTTATTTTTCTTTCATCCAGTTCGTGTTATGGGTAAACATAGAAAATGTGGTGTTAGTGCAAATTGGGATGTCAATGACGTTATGATTTTTTGTGACCTGTGTCTCAAAGAGATTGAGTTGGATAATCGTCCAACCACGTATTTTAGCAGGGATGGGTTGACAAATCTAATAACATGTTTTTTGGCACGCACGGGAAAGTCATATGATCGAAATCAAATGAAGAATAAGTGGGATCAGCTAAAAAAAGATTGGAAATTATGGAGAGAGCTAAAGGGGCGTGAGACAGGTCTTGGCTGGGATCCAAACCACAAAAACTATTGTTGCTTCAGAAGATTGGTGGAAAGAACGTTTGAAAGTAAGTAGATTCTTTACAGTTGAGTATTGGGAGTGGTTCCCATCCGAGTCTGTAAAAATCACCGGGCGAGCTAGGTGCGGCTCGTGATTCTACCCTCGGGCATGCAAGGAAATTAAAAGGGCAAATTTTCTGAATTTATTAATTTCTAGCAGAAAGGTTGCAACCTCGGAAAAGCAGGTTGCAACCTTCTTTTTTCTGCCTCTCTTTTCTTTCAGGTTTTCTGGACCGGTTTTTTGAGGGGGTTATTATTATTAGATGATATAAAAAGCTAATAATATAAAGCCCTAGGCCTGGTTCATCTTTTCCCCCCGGCTCCTATTTCTTTGTGCCTCTCTCTCTCTCGTTGCCTCTCGATGAAGGAGAACCGCTGCCCCTGTCTCGCGTCGTCGATCGCGGAGAAGGAGCGTCGCCGCTGTCGCCGTTCTGTCCAGGCCGCCGCTAAAGGAGAGGAGGTTGAGCCCCATGTTAGCGGGCTGCCTTTGTCTGTGAAGGAGAAGACTCCGCCGCCTTGCTTGTGCGGATCCAAGCCGCCGCCGGTGCTGTGTGAAGGAAGGACTGCCGCCGCCGTCGTGTGAAGACGCCACCGCCGCCGTGTTGCCGTCGCCGCTGTCCAGATTTTGTTGCCGGCCGGTTTTGTTGCCGGACTCGTTCGTGGCTTGGAGGTTGAAGGCGAAGTTGGAAGGGGATTTGTTTAGCCGTCCTCCTTCGTGTTTTGGTGAACGTCATTCTTGACGTTGGGACGGATTGTTCAATCCGTCCGGGTAACGACTCCTCAACTTTGTTCTAGTATTTCTCTTTTGTCAAACTAGTGATTGTGTGTTTGGAAGAGAAGTGGTGTAGATCCTTTGTGGATCGTGTTTGTGGTGGAGGAGTGGAGATCCTGTGTGGATCAGTGGAGGGAAAGCCTGTAATCCGTGCGTGTGGGTTTTCACACATTTTTAGTGGAGGCTTTCCGGGTTGGACTCCGATCGTCCCGTGGTTTTTCGCCCAAGTTGGGTTTTCCACGTAAAAATTCTCTGTGTGCTTTATTATTTTCTGCATAGTTTTTGTGGTGTTGCGCTTGCTTGAATTGCAACAGGTGTCCTGGTCGAGATTTATTCGCTCACATTCCCAACATTGAGACCCATGTTTTTTAATACTTTGCTAGATGATATGTCTAATTCGTTCTTTTCTTCTTATTAGGTTCTTCCTAGTGCAAGAAAGTTTCAGTTTTCTGGGATATCTCCTGAGTTAGAGGAAAAAACTTCATATGATGTTTAGCCAGGTTGTTGCAATTGGAGATCTTGCATGAGCTCCAAATTCCAGAAACTTTGAACTCGAGTCGGTCGATGAACATGATGTTTCTGTTGGAGATGATACACAAAACATCAACGAGTCTCCACATTCTACCGCAGCTAAGGAGAAACGGACAACTAAGGCTAAAAGAAAGAATACTGCGAAGAAGGCAAAAAGTTTGGTAATAGATGAGCTGGTTGAAACATCACGCATTATTGGGCAATGCATGCAAGCGTCGCCTCGCATCCAAATATCTTCAGCGTTATTCAATATTCCTGAGGTCATTTCAGGGCTAGAGAGTATGTCGGAGGTTATGGATGAGGCACAGTTCGATTTCTACGACTACTCTACCCTGCTTCTGAAGGATAAACAAAATAGAGAAACTTTTATGAGCATTCTCAAGGATAGGCGTCTTAGATGGATGCAGACTCGTTACGAAAAACAAGCGGATTAGTTTGGTTTTTGTCTCTCTGCTCGGCCAAGATTATTATGTATGTGATGTGTGTGTTGTTTTTTTTACTTTGAGACTTATGTTTATTTGTTAATTTGATGCGATGCTACTTTGTTTACTTTGAGACTTATGTTTATTTGTTAATTTGTTGCGATGCTACTTTATTTATTTTGGGACTTCTGTTTATTTGTTAATTTGTTGGGATGCTAATTTGTTTACTTTGAGACTTATGTTTATTTGTTAATTTGCTGCGATGTTACTTTGTTTACTTTGGGACTTATGTTTATTTAAAAGCAAATGATACAATGCTGAATTCTTATCTATTTGTCGCAGATATACAATGTCATCCTCAAACAGTTCTAATGAGGAAATTCAGCAACAAGTAGTTGATTTGACTTATCATAATAAAGCACTCGATGAGCATCAATTTGTAACAACTTCAGCTTTTCAAATAAATAAGACTGTTATATCAAATAGTAGAACATGCATGACATCTGGGCAGACAGGGGCTAGATGAGTAGTTGAACTTCTAGATAGCCACCCGATGAGGTTTTTCAGTGCCTTCAGAATGTCGAAGGTGGTTTTTGGTGATTTGCTTTCACTACTTACACTTCATTATGGATTTCAAGATTCCAGGAGAACTCTACCACGTGAGGTGCTTGCAGTTACACTGTATATTTTGGGCCACAATCTATCCATGCAACTTGCAAGTGAACGTTTTCAACATTCTACAGAAACGATAAGTAGATTCTTCACAAATGGTATCAGTGCAATTAAGAAACTCTCTTCTGATGTCATCAGTCTTGTAGATCATATTTTCAGTAGTATTCTCCCACAAATTTTAAATGATCCTCGATACATGCCTTCCTTTAAAGACTGCATAGGAGATATTGATGGAAAACATGTGGATGCTCGAGTTTCGGCTGATCTACAGGTTTCCTACATTGGTCGGCATGACACAACAATGCAAAATGTGATGGCGATTTGTGATTTCAACATGTGTTTCACTTTCACATTGGCAGGTTGGGAGGGTTCTACCCATGATAGCTGTATATTTCAAAGTGCTCTTATGGACACGAGTTATAATTTTCCGTATCCACCGTCAGGTGAGCCTTTTATATCTTCAGACCATTTCTTATTAAAAATTTGTAAGATTCATTCGGTTGCGATCACTATTATTCACACCAATGAACGAGTTACAGTTTTGCAGACAAATATTATTTAGTAGATGTCGGATATCCACTTCAACATGGTTTTTTAAAACCATATTCAGGTACACTGTATCATTTACCAGATTTTAGAAGGGGCACTCGTCCTTACGCAGTGTCATTGAACGTTCATTCGGAGTTTGGAAAAAGAAGTGGAAGATTCTTAGAGATATGTTACCATACAGTTTGTCAAAGCAAAAAGACATTGTGATTGCAACAATGACATTGCATAATTACATTCGCAGGTATCCATCCCGCTCAGACACTCATTTAAGACGAGCAATTTATTTACCCGACGGGACTTCAACGAAGAACATGACAGATAAACGAAACCTCAAGTGGAGACCATGTTAGAGGGATTCGAGTAGGGGTGGATGAGATGGTGGCATTGCATGACTTCATTATCGATAAACTGCTCAGAGCTTGAACGTGTTTGATGTATCTGCATAGAAAGCTGTTGTATTTCGAATTTTCAATATTTTAATGTTTAGCAGAATATTGTAGTATTTGGAGTACCTTTATATGTTTCAACTGGGTCTCACGGTCACCTCCGGAAGTTAATTATAATTTTTTTTTATTGCTAGATTCTCAATTTCATCATTTCTAAATATATATACGTATATTACAAACATATTTTTAAAAATTTATACAATTTTTTTTAAAAAAATCAAAACGTCACCGCAGTTTTGCCAAACGATTCTCTGTTTGAAATAGCTCTGCATACACAGACTATCCAAACAGATCTCCATTTCCAGCATCCTGTTTCCAACAGCTTTCTTTACAAACCTGTCTTAAGGCTCCGTTTGTCACGGTGGTGGTGGTCATGAACATATGGGTTAAATTATCATTCTTTAACGCCCACATAAGAAGCTTCATTCACTTTTATGTTCAAACAGAAGATGTTTGTTAGGTGATCCTTAACGAATGACGGTTTAACCCATGTGTTTACGATTGTCACCAAAGTGCCAAACGAAGCCTAAGGCTCCATTTGACACAGTGGTATCCGTCATGAACATGTGATTAAATTGTCATTCGTTAATGTCTATCTAAGAAATTTCATTCATTTTTATTTTCAAACAGATGAATTGATGATGTTTGTTAGGTGATCCTTAACAAATGAAGGTTTAACCCGTGCGTTTACGGCCGCCACCATCATGCCAAACGGAGCCTTAGTGGAGCAATTTTTTTTTTTAATTAAAAGAAATATATAAAATAGTGAGATTAGTGAATCTGTCGAAATAGATCTGGATAGCGAAATGGATACTGCCCAGTTCACTATAAATGGAGAATCCTATTCTCAAATGATTTTGCTTATTTGCATTGGGGCAAAAATGTCATCGACATGATCGCTGCACCATACAAAAATACGGACGTGCTTTTAGGGGTGAGGCCGAGCCTTCGTGAGATCAAGGCTCCGTTTGAGGGGACTTATTTTCACCGGTCAAGCGGTTATGACCGCATGAACAAAAATCAGAAAAATCTAAGAGTAAAATCTGAATCAAAAAATTAAGAAAAACTAAAAAGAGGAATAACTGGTTGAGAGTAGAGTAGTAGCGGAGGAATCAGACTGAATCCAAAAAACAAAAAAATACAGCAGAGGACTGGCGGGCAGCAAAATCGGACCGACGTCATTCCTCTCTAGATCTACCCGAAGTCTAGAGTAGGAAGACGAAGTTAGGGTAAATACCGGGGGAGGCGACTGGAGGAGGCATGGCGTCGGGGCTGCCGTCGGGGGAAGAATCAGGGCCGAAGGCTGGTCGTCCGGACAAGGAATCCCGTCGTTGGGGCTGCCGTCAGGCGGGTCGCCGGCAAAATTTGTTGTCACCATCGCGTGAGGGAGGGAAGGAATCAGGGGGAATCACAGAGTTTTCTTGCAGACGGCTAGGATTAGAATGAGAATATTCCTTATTTTTAGGTTTTTATATAATTTATATATAGTATTTTAAAAGAGCATACAAAACTCTAAAAATTGATTTGTATATAATAAACTTTGATTTTTCTATAACAACTCCCTAAAATTATACCATCATCAAATATATAACACCACAAAAAATATATATATATTTAAATTTCATTTATATAATTTGGAATTTTCTTACACAATTTAATAAATAATAATAAATTTAAAACATGCAATGCTGCACATGTCCCGTGTGCGCAGGATTTGGCGATGGTACTATCACTGTCCGGCAATTTTTTTTTGGTAGAAAAAGAGGGACTCACTAGCTGACTGGCTGACTAGCATCAATAATTATTAATTAATAGATGTTTGATAGTTGGCAAAAATATGAAATCAGTTCCTAAATTTTAGTTCTTTTAAGAATTCAGTTCCAAATTTTTTTTTTTAAAGATTTCAGTCCCTAACTTTTCCTAATTTTATGATTTCAGTCTCATTTAACACCTATCTAACGGAAATAATATCAAACAATGATCGAGAACTTATAAAATTAGGGTGGTGTTAAAGGCACACCATTTTTGGCTATGTGCACACCCATCAAAAATATAATCTTTAATAATTTAGGTTTTCTAAACCCCACCCAACTAAAGCCGAAGCAGCCCGCCTCCCCCTTTCCGATATGCGCATTTTTGAACTGCGTCTTCGACGTGCATTTTTATGAAACGTGTTCAACATGAAAGTTGTAGATCTCGACGATATCTACAACTTTCATGTTGAACACTTTTTGATTTAAAGCCGTTTAGGCCCCCGATTTGGCCCCCGAAAAAAAGTCACGCGGAACACTTTGATTTGAAAAATCACGCGTGATTTTTTTCGGGGGTCAAATTGAGGGCCTAAACGGCTTTAAATCAAAAAGTGTTTAACATAAAAGTTGTAGATATCGACGATATCTATAACTTTCATGTTGAACACTTTTTGATTTAAAGCCGTTTAGGCCCCCGATTTGGCCCCGAAAAAAAGTCACGCGGAACACTTTGATTTGAAAAATCACGCGTGATTTTTTTCGGGGGCCAAATCGAGGGCCTAAACGGCTTTAAATCAAAAAGTGTTTAACATGAAAGTTGTAGATATCGTCGAGATCTACAACTTTCATGTTGAACACGTTACATAAAAATGTACGTAGAAGACGCGATTCAAAAAAGCGCATATTTCATTTAAAAAAAAACTATGCAATCACGGCAACGTCATTCCTCCCCACAGCTCTTGTGGACATGTACTGCAGATGCGAGTGCGTTGAAGCAGCTTTGGAGGTGTTCCGCCGGGTTTTGAGCAAAGACATCGTGCTTTGGAACGTGATGATCGGAGGGCTCGCGATTCACGGCCATGGCCGCCTTGCCGTCGATCTGTTTGCTCTGATGAAGGAGACGACAACGGCGCCCAACGAGTCCACATACATTGCAGCTATGTTTGCTCAGACTGTGCACTTAGTATTGGTGTGCACAAAGCCGAAGATGGTGTGCACATAAAATTTCAATGGGTGCACATAGTATTGGTGTGCACAAAGCCAAAGATGGTGTGCCTTTAACACCACCCTAAAATTATTGACTGCAGTCAAAGGAAAATATTGTTAGTTGTTAGTTGAAAATATTATTAACATCTAACTTACAAAAGTATTCATTCAAATACAGTCATTAAAAATTATTCTTCATGCAACTAACAACTAACTTCCAAAATTTGCCAATTAAGTTAATAGTTATTAGAAAATATTGATCTATCAAACTAAAAGCTATATTCAAAAATTCAGTCATTTTAAAAAACTAACATCTAAAAAATCTGCCAACAAAAAATTATGCATCCAACTTTGAAAACTTTCATAATTGAAATAGGCAACTCTTCTGCAGTCACTTGCAACAAGTAAGAACCAATATACATGTCTTCAACAGTCATTCAACATCGTGATTTTGTCTTTCATACTCTTTAATTCCTATTTAAAAAAAAATGAATTAGACATTATATAGTAAAAATTTTGATATACAACTGATTTCACATAAAAGACTACTCACTTGCAACTCTTCTTATTATGTCCACGGTTATCACATTTTGAGCGCTTAACTATGCCAAATTTGCGCGATGCTCTAGTTTGACACTTTTCTTCGTCAGCTTCCATACGTCTTTTCTTCTTTGGTCTATCCGGTGCTCAGCGACGAGTAGGTGGAAGAATTTGAATATCTCATTTATTCCCCAAAAAAATTGGTCCATTGGTCGGACAAATACTATGTTTGTAACATAGAGAATAAACTGATTTTTTTTAAACAATCGGGCATAAAGAGATCGATATCAATGTTCAAATAATGCATACAACTGATTGAGTGGCGACATGGAAGGCCACTAACCCGCCACTTTCCGCAAGAACAATACCAATTATCTAAGTCAACTATAAATTTATCGGGGAAGTCGTATCACCTCATACACCTTGTTGTTACTCCATAGAGGCATCCAACCTCCACTAAGTTTTGCTTCTTCCTCTATTTTCTTGCATACCTTCACTAGTTTGTTTATCCACCCTTTGCCTAATATCAACCCAACGACTCATCATGTAGAGCCGAATATCTTCACACATAGTCAATATGGCCTTATCTCGCAAATCTAATATCACGCGATTAAAAGCCTCAGACATGTTGTTTACCACCACATCACAGCGTGAAAGACCACTAAAGGCATGCTTACACTATAGTGTTTTCTCTATACTAATTAGGTGATCATAAACACCTTGTGAAATTGAATTAATCTCTTGCATTGCTCTAACCCACTCCCCTTCATATGTTGCATTTGAGGCTCTTCATAACAAGCCCTTTAAATTTTTACTTGAATATTTCTTCCTAAAGTTGTTGTAGAGATGACGCACACAAAAAATGATGATCCACATTTGTCAATAACTCCTTGAATGTTTGAACTAAGCCCTACAATGTAAAATTGAAGTTATAATATGATATATGTAATTGTATCTAAAATTTGACATAAGTAAAAAATAAATGAAAACCTTTTGTTGATCTGAAATGTCGGTAATACCAGTATACCCAATATCTTTTATTAGATTAGATAAGAACCAACTCCAAGAGTCTTTGTTCTCAGCTTCTACGGCAACATAAGCAATAGGAAGCATCTGATCATTCAGATCTCTACCAATAGCCGTCAATAATTGTCCATCATATGGACATTTCAAAAAACATCCATCCAATCCAACAAATGTCTGCAACATTTAAAAGACTTACGACATCCTAAAAGACTCACGACATCCTAAAAGACATACATATAACCGTTGAAAATGGGAGAATATAGTTAAGGATGTAGTTGGTGTCTCATAGAAATGCTCGGTTGGCCAAGTAAATTGCATTAGAATCGTGCTTCCTCTATTCGATCTTAATAACTCTGCACAATAATGATTTAAATTGTTATATTGTTCTCCATCATTACCTTCAACTAATGCAATTGCTTTGGCCTTCGCCCTAACTGCCTTATCTCCAGATATGTCTGCAACCCACTTAGCTTTTACCTTATCAACAATTTTGTTGATTTGAATATTTGGGTTATCACGGACTTTAGATTCAATCCTTTTACTTAACCACTTAGCACTCAATAGTTTGTTATTGAATTCCCTACTGCAAGAATGCTTATCAATGATAGTCCTCACTTTCCATGTATCCTTATATTTCATAGGGGCAGCATATATTTCCCACTCACATCCAGTTCTGCACTTGAACCTCACTCTGTCGTTGTCATTCTTCATCATTTTCAGTTCTACATCCATATGAATTGCATATGTTCTTACTACATCTTTAAAGTGATCCTTTGACTTAAATATCAATCCAGACTGCCATTTCATTTCTTTCATATCTTTTAACATTGTAAAGATCAGTTGAGTTTTCTTTTTACTAGTACTCAGTTCCTCTTCACTATCACTATTAAGTGATCGAAGAGATTCCGAGGAATGCTCACTATAACCTTTGTTAGGACTCAAAGTTGCATCTATCATCTTCGTTGTAATTGAGGAATTTGTGCATCCATCAATATCATCATTGAAGAGATCTTCACCCTCGAACATTATTGACAAAGGCACTGTCACTACTCTTCGATCCACTATCGATGTCATCATAGAAATTATTTTCCTTCATGTAAACTAATTAAGCAACAAAATAAAGCTGTCAGTAAAAAAATTAGTACAACAAACCACTTATATAATACTCTGTAAAAATTAGGATTTTTGTCAAATCCCGTTAATCTGGAGAAGGAAATGTTTCAGTTCATATCTCAAATATTTACACAATCATACAAATAAACTAAAGCTATGCACTTAAAATGCATTTTTTGACAAATCTTGTTAACCTGGAAAGAGAGAATCAATATAGAACTTTGCAAATCCCATTAATCTTCACCATCACAACCAAACCAACACTAAATCAACAAGGTCGCACAAAAAGAATGAAGATTGATACCTGATTTCAGTACAAATCTCCAGAAAAGCCGACCTAGGAAGGGGGAAGAAGAGCTTGCGGGCTGAATACTGTAGTTCTCGCCGGGACTAGAATGCCGTGGAGATATATCGGAGGCCTGGACAAGAGTTCGGTGACCCAAAGAGTGAACGACAGGAGATGGAGTTGCAAATCAAAATCTAGGGCAGAAAGTAGAAAACCTTACCTCTAGAAATGCCGCCGCCGAGGATCGAAGGCTAGTGAGATGAGAATCAAAAATTTCTACTGGATCAATAGTAGAAGACCAAGTGCAGCTATGGATCGAGAAGTAAAAGCAACTTCCATTTTCTCCTAGAGAGAAGAAGCACGCGGAAAAATGAAATCTATGGTAGGAGATGAAGTTGCACACAGGAAGTTAACGGAGGTGTTAACGGTAGAGGGATTTAGAGACTTAAATCAAAAGTAGGCAAAAGTTAGAGACTTAAATCTTAAAAAAAAAAACTTTGGAAGTGAAATATTAAAATATGTAAATTGTAGGGACAAAAATCAATATTTTGCCTTGATACTTTGATATATATATATATATATATATATATATATATATATATATATATATATATATATATATATATATATATATATATATATATATATATATATATATATATTATATATATATATATATATATATATATATATATATATATATATATATATATATATATATATATATATATATATATATCATATCTATATAAGAGAATATAGATATTTGGAGGCACACTATAGATTTAATATTGTTCATTGGATCATGAGAGAGAGCATGAGAGCGGGAAGATTTGTGAGAGAGAGAGTGAAGGGAGAGAGAGAGAGGGCGGGAGAGAGAAGGAGAGAGAGATAGAGGGAGAAGTGATAGAGAGAGAGAGATATTAATTAATTTTATAGATTAAAATTTGTAAAATTGTATGAAATAAAAATAGGAATAGTACTTCATATTTTTTTGCGGTCATTTTAAGTACTCATATGTATATATTTTGAAAACAAATAAATCGGATGCATGCGCAACCCGCTCATAGGAGGGCGCAGCCCGCATCGACGCCTCGAGCACGGGCGAAGCCCGCTTGAATGCTGCCGAAGGCCACCCGAGAGCATCGAGCACGGGTGTAGCCCGTACGAAGATGTTCGTGTGTGTGTGTATATATATATATATAATAATAATAATAATCGACAGTAAGGGGAAGATATGCCACGTGGCATCCAGTGAAAGATGTTGCGTGGTCAGTTGAACTCCCTTATTACATTTGGACTGATGTGGTCTAAACTAATCAATAATTTATGCAACTCAATAGTCATGCTGCAGATTATACTATTGCTAATTTGCTATATATTAATAATAATAATAATTCGCAAAGTCCAGCGTACGGATTAGCAGATACGGACTTCTAATAAATTCATAGGGCAGAGCGCTCATCTTTTATATTTCCTTGGATACTAACAAAGCATGTGCACGTACCAAAGTAATAGGTTTGTTGCGGTCTGTCACAGTGCTTCTGATAGATCGGATTAAATAGACTGTCCTAATCTTCAGAATGATCGGTTACTCAAGCAGTCATAGAATTAGATCATAGACGAGACAAGTCTTTTTACGTAGAAAACACTATAAAAAAATAGGGTGAAAATTCACGGTCGGGACTGTGCCGACAGAAACTCCACTAAATTGTTTGATGTTACAATGCTTCTCTGGTAGAACTGAGGGCGGCATGTCGCGCCTCATTACAACTTGAGGGGGAGAGAGAAAGAGACAATGTTCGACGCGTGGGAGAATGCTCGCGCGCTTCTGAATGATCACTGACAGACTGTTGGGTTGGTGCAAAGGGAATTATACGGACGGTGTGCACTAGATGCTGATGGCTGCGGACGACGGGCGAGTGATTTCCTACGAGCACCGAATTGCGCGGAGGGGATCACGAGCGGTCTTTGACTTGGGGGCGAGCGTGTCGACGATGGACTTTGCCTTAGCGCCTTAGCGGCGAGCACGACAACGGCGGACCTACGAAGGGAGAGGGAGAAAGCAAGAGAGAGAAAAAGATAGAGAGAGAGGGATTCCGCAGGGATCCGGGTTCCAAAGTTAGAGAACTGAGAAAGACCATGGGTCTATTTACAGGCTTGGGTAGGGGCGACCCGGTAATTTCCCTTAGTAACCACTGTATGGACCAATAGAAAGGCCCGAAAGTGATCACGTGGATCACCATTTTTAGGAAAATACCGAGCCCGCCCCTGCGCTCAAAAATAGACCCGCCCGAATTCGGGAAAAGCCCAACAGGCAAAGGGGGTGGTTACGTGCGGTAACCACCCCCAACCACCCACTTTGTGGGTGGTTACGGGCTGTCTGCGGTTCGGCAGACAGAGTTCCTTTCAACACTAGAATAACGGGTTGTTTGCGTGGTTTGTTGCTGTCTCGCGACTTGACGACCTGAGCAGACTCCTTTAGCAGTTAGCAGCAGATCCGGCGGTTACTCCTTGAGTCCGCGCGGCTTGTTTGTATTGTACTTTTTCTGCTTTCCTCAGAATTTTTGGTAAGCATGTCTCGCAATGTATGCTCTGCTTTTTAAAGAAGATCTTCTTTTAGCACAAGATTCTTGTTCTTGCTTTTTGCTTCCTAGTTTACTTGCTCAAGTGTGTTTAGTGTTCCTGCCCCTTGTTCCCGCTCTCCGCTATATCAAATTTCAACAGTTTGTGTTATATCCGGCCGGAATTTGTTTATTTGTAGGCAGATGCTTCGGGAACATGCCCTTGTGACATCGACTTAATCATGAAAACAAGAGAATCAAATCTCTCTTGGCAGTAACTTCGCAATTCGAGTACCTCAGTAAGAATCTTTTCATCTGATTGTCTAATATTCCTTCTAATTAACTTTTTTAAATCGATCTCTTTTTTCTTCTTCTCATTCTCTTTCTTACTCTTCTCCTTCGTTCTTTCAATCTTCTTCTTATCCATCGACTTCTCTATCTCTTTCTTATTTTTTCCAATATTTTTCTTCGCTGGCTTTAATTTTAGCACCTCCTTGAAATCTGAGCCTGACTCATCTGGGCCAAACATATCTTGGTCCTCTTAACTTAAGTAAACAAAAGTCGGTCATACATACACATAAGATGTGTTGTGAACAACATCAACTAGTAGAAAAAAACAAAACAAACCACAAGTGACAAGAAAAACTAAACCAATTAGGGAACATGAAGCTACCTCTTTCTTTAAAAACAATAGTCTGGGTGAATCATCGCAGAACTTATGACTAAAACCATATTTAGTGGCTCATCAACACAAGTGTGGCTAAGTCATCTCATCTACTGGCACCTATATGTCGGTGTATTCAAAAAATCAAATCTAGAAGATAGTAAACTTTTGAAAAATAAAATAGCAATAGTGCAACAACATAATCAGTATTAAACAAATAAAAAACATATCACACGTATAATGAAATACCCTTCGAGGTAACCCAAACTTGCAGGTTCTTTTTTGAGAGCAGATGAGTTTATGTAGATCCTCAAACTGCTTAATGCAGAAATACATGGACAACCTCGAGCCAACTATATCTTCTAAATTGATCTAGTCCATCAAGCTTTTTCAGGCATAAGAAAAGTCTAAGAGATTTCAAGGAAAATAAAAACCGTCAGTGTACGTACGTCACCAGTGCATCAACCCTTTGCTTTTCAATTTCATTGGAAGCCTCCTCTATATTAGTTAATTCATTTAGATGGTTAAATAGCTCGATTTGTATCACATTTGATAAGGGTAATCTCATGAAATTATAATCATGTCCCCTATTGGATAGGCCAGGTATAACAACCACCTCTTTCATAGTCATTTTAATGTAATACTTGCCTAATATAAATGCAGATTTGTCTGGCCTATACAACCGAATGAGTCAGTGCAAAAGAGAAATGTTCTAGGGTAGGTCGAGTATGGTGAAGAAATGCATCGAAGAAGAGTCGATTAATATCTCCCTTGAAGTATCTGAAATAACATCCAGCATGAGTTCTTATTTCTTAAATGTCGAAGTTGCACATATAGTATTCATGTATATACCCGCTGGATTGCCTTCCATCTGCACAAACAAATACATAAACCAATATTATGATCTACAATAGATCCAGCTGGATATACAAAAATTTATGCCAAAATTTTTTTTGATGTTGTCATGCGAGATAGATCCAACTGGATCTTGAAAATATAGGGAAAAAAATTGAACCTAAACAAAAAATATTCTGTAAAAAAATGAGGGCAGTTCATACAAATCCCTAAAAGTTCAAAACCAACATATACAATCAGTAGTTTTTCTAACCTAAGTCTATGCTGGATCAAAACCGAACACTTTATAAAATGACATTTTGTCCACAAATATTCATATCAAATCCATCCCAAGCACTTGTGACATTTATTCTATGAAATCGAAAAATTTTCCAGAGCCACGGGATCATACCTCGTTCTACTTCAGTCTGTCGGGACGGTCGGCATAAGCTGTCATTGTTATGAAAACCCTAGTCCCGCTAAATGCTCCGCGTCTCCGTAGAATGACCAACTCACTAATTGCAACTTGCTCGGAAATCGCGTGGCCTAAGATTTAGGGTATGAGGTGGTTTTTTCCCTTTCTCTGGCTACTGGTTTTCCGCGAGACCGTTTTACTTCCCGGCGAATGTTTGAGCGGAGGCGTTTTGAATTTCGAAAGACGAATGAGAGCGGGACCCGACTGTAATTTCGATATTTATACTCGGACCGTTTTTACGGTCCAGTGGCAAGTAATAAGTGTTTGGTACCGTGTTGACAATAGTTAATGCGGTGACTACGAAGCCGCATTCATAAATTTATCTCAAAATTCAGATATATGATCAATATTCATAGTTGTAACTAAGGGTTTGTTTGGCAGCACTTATTTTTCCCGTTCAAGCTTAAAAAAATGTAACCATAATTTTTTTTTACGTTTGACAAGCGCCCGGTTTAAACCGCATCCGCTGAAAACTAGTTTTTTACGCCGTTTTTTCACCGTGATTTCCGATCACGGTAGGCAGTTTTATGGGCGATTTTCAGCCCTAAATCAAAATCCCGACAACTTCTCCCTCATTCGCAGCCTAAGTTGCTATGAAATGTTTTGGCGAATATTAGAATAAATTAAATAGCATTTTATTCATAAATTTTATTCGTTTTTTTTATTCGCGCACTAAACCCCATACGCGTCCATGCAATTAATTAATTAATAATTCCACAACCAGCCAAATCCACAAGCTCGAGACACGACAACCGAAGTCGACTCAAAATCATTCTTGGAGAACCTGGTTGCATCACGACCAAACACCAGATTTCTTTTGTTTTTTCAATCTGAAATTGATTAATTTAATAATATATTTGTTGCTGACTCCGTTTTCCCCCTGTTCAGGGAATCCGATAGCCTTAAGAGTGAGAAATCATGTGGTCGGATATGTGCAGGACCAAAATCCATCCGTTCTTTTGTTATTACAATAGTTGAGATCGTATAAGAGTGACATACCACCTCTCTGTTTACAAACTATATCCACGGAGTTGGAGCGTCCACAAAAACGTTCTTCTATGCCTTCTAGCTAGCTCATGTGCTTGCAGCCACATTCCAACGAGCGTTGATCAGAGAGAGCAGACTTCAGAGCAATCAGAGATGATTCAGAGAGAATGAACGATCTAAATCACATGTACTCGCTGGAAAACATCAGATATCTCTAGTATCTATGCATGTCTTCAATTGAAGATATGAGGGCTTTTTTATAACTCTCTCGGAGGAACGTGTCGGTAATTGCACCTGATTGAATTTTGAGTTGATGAATGACGTTGCTCCGATCCGATCATCTGAATCACCAATTTTTTCAAAATATTGAACACGCTCTCCGAACGACCCGGCGGACAAAATGCCCGGCGACAACTGGAGGCGGCGTCAAGCCTGCACGTGCTGGCAAATGAAAACGGGAATTGTAAATATGCCCGGATAATTAAGGAGAAATTCCTTTGGAGGACTGCTGGGAAGTCAAGAACTTTGTTTAAAGGGACACAAAAGTATAGCCAGCGTGCATGCACGAGCCGAAGTTGCTGTCCCAATGCAATTACAAAAGCAATTCCAAACTCCACCTCCGCCTCGCTCCGTGGGCCAGCGCACTTTCAAACAAGGTGAAGAAAAGCGCGAATCACGGCACAGCTCAAGAAGAAGTCTTAACTAAAATCCGTGGGGAATCAGGTCGGAGCGAGACCAGGAGGACCCACAATTGCATTTTCATATTTGAAATATGCATTTCATTTTCCAACACATTTATTTCATGCTCTCCGATTGCTAGACCTTCCACTATTAATTAAAAATTGACCCACGGAGTAATAATGCAACATACTTCTCATAAACATTATTATATGCCATATATTCACATAAATTTAGGTTCGACGCACTCGTATATTGACTTGTACTTGTTAACGCAAAATGATCTACGAAAAAAAATTTTGGTTGATAGCCAAAAGTCATTTTGAAATATAATTTAAGTAGATTAAGATTTTGTTTGAGATAGGTGATGCTGATGACAAAGCTACTGTGAAAAAAAGCATTGATTAACATTGCATATATCACGTTTTGCTTATTTTCTGCAATATGGCGGATCAGTTTTTTTTTTTTTGCATTGAGATGGCGGTCATAAGTGCGCGCCGTGGTTAAGAGAATTCTTTTGTGAACGTCTGACCTCATCTAAGGAATTCCATTCCTTCTCATGCTCAAAATTAGTTTTTTCTTGGTGTCAGTTATAATTGTTGTCATGTCAAATACATATTTTACGAATGCGACGTTTTGGTCCAAACTCCCAGGAGCAAAAATGTCGCTCCAAACAGACCTTTATTGGCAAGAATCGGCATGTGCTTATTGTCACAAATATGAAATTGGTTGAGCCACACAAATATCACATTAAACTCTAGCTCAAACATTGGGGACAAGATTATTTTTGATACTGTGTGAGTGATGCAATGATTAATTATTGTGCGTCGAGTAAACTCTAAGCTCCGTACACATTTATCCGGCCCATACAAACTAATTGTTGAGTACTAGTATAACCAACCGCAGCAACACGGAAGGAGAATTCCTCCCCCACAACTTTACAATGCAAAACATAGAATATGTGATATATTCGTTGAGGCAAAGTTATTACAATTAGTCCTCCCATATGCATACAAATATGTTAAATATTCGAAGTGTAACTACTTTGATGCGCCGGCATGGTCATAAAAACCGCGTAAAGTGTGTGCAAAATATCAGCCGGTGGGTACCCATGCGCACGCAACAAGAAAGAAATCAATGGCTAAGATTTTAACTCATATGTCCCTGGGACCATTGAACTCTACAAATAGTAATTCACGACCAGATTGAGGTTAAATATATATGAGTTTGAGCATTGAACTCTACTAGCCTTATGTAATGGATTATACAACAATTTGGAGAATTGTTTAGGGGCAGGGGAATTGGACAGGAATGATGGACAGCGAGTTGCCTTAATTTGATTGGAGAATACTCATTGAGGACAAGGAATTGAATGACAATGACGATGAACACCGGAGGTCCCATTTCAGATCGGGGAATTTGCTATTGCGAGAAACACGTTCTTACGGGCTTGAGTGCACACGAGGATGCGAGCTGAGATATCTGCAAAAGCTGTCAGCAAAAAACGCAAGAACAAAAAATAAACGCAGATTCGCAGACACAAAGACGTATACGTGATAAAACCCTAAATCAGGTTAAACCAAGAGACGATCAGAGTTTAGTCCGAAAAATCTCTACTAAATGATGTTCAACAATATAATGACTTTACCCATGCGATCCACAGATGGATCCTACAACTAACACAAAATAAAGACAAGATAAAGATACATGTATATCGACAAAAACGACCAAGTTCGAGTCAGAATGACTTGCTCTAAAATGGTTCTCTGAATCCTCTGTAGTCTTTCAATATTATGCCAAGATGTCTACTTACATCGACACACGATGTCACTTACACACTCCGATCAGTACGCAACCCGTCAGTAGGTTGTCCCGCTCGAGGCTTAGATGCCTCGCCGCCAAAGTCCGGTTACTTGAGGCTAAGATGTCTCCTCGCGCTCACCATCGCTATCTGCAGATGCGACCTAATATACTTGCACGAGTAAATACGATGGTTGCACATCATCGTCTTTTACGCCAAGATGTTAACTCTGCACCACTGCACGACCACGATAGCGGTCCGACAACTGTTGGGTTTTGCTTAAGTGGTTACACATCACATGTGCACAGTGAAACATATTATTAGAAAACCCTAAACAATAATAGGAACTTGCGATAACCATGAATCAAAAAGTAAAACACAGTAGCACAATGCAAAGTTACCTAGTGGGATTGAGACAAAGTCGATCAAAAAGCTTCAAAAGGAGGCTGAGTTTCAAGTGTAGAAATAAATCAACGCCTCTATAGTTGTCAACACGAACGGCGGAGAACCTCACAGTTTTATCCAACAAGATCCGGGATAGAGAAGGAATGCCCCTGACTTCTCCACAAATTGTTAGATTCATTCCAGGAGAGGCGACGACAGTGACAACAGTAAAAAATGGGTCTCGTGGAAGGAGAACGGCGGGTTATAGGTATCAGGAAAAACCTTTTCCTTTCTCGCAGCAAAAGCTTCTTGTCTCTTATCTATACAAGACATACAAAAATGTCTATTTATACCCAAGGATATATATAAGACAATCACGTGCCTCCGCTATCCGCAGACCCAATACATCATCAGAGTAAACACAAAATGTTGTCATGTTTATATGATGCTATTCTAAATATCGTCTTATGAATACAATGATAATGTCTCGTCAACACGGCACGAAGCTATGTCTTATCAACAAGACGACATCGTCTTGACAACACAATGATATCGTCTAGTCAATATACACTACACGAAGCTATGTCTTGTCAACACGATGATATCGTCTAGTCAATATACACTACACGAAGCTCTGTCTTGTCAACACGATGATATCTTCTTATCACTACGACGACATCATCTTGTATGTCAACGCGACAATATTCATAATACCGTCTTATTCATTCAGATAAGAATGATCCATCAAACATCGTCTCGACTACTCAACGATTTTTCACAATATCGTCTTATTGTATCGACGATATACCTTCCAATAAACTCAACTCCAATGAATCATAGGATTGTTGTTTCACTCATATCCAATATGAGTAAGACCAACACAATCCCTCCTCCAACTTCTCCAAAAGTTTTTATATGCGAGCTTATAAACTTATATCACGTTGTTAGTGAGACTAACTGCTTAATTGGCTACTTCCAGATCACCTTGGAAACTCCAACAATCTACTACTTAATCTAAAATGTATCAACAAAAGTCTCACAAACAATGATCAACATTTAGCAATGCATCACGGCTACCCAAGCAAAAAGAGTTCATAATTCAATAACCTTGTTTGTGACCAATGTATCAGTATTGCCATGTCTCTTTATCTCTTACATCCAGATTAAATAAATGCATGTACCGTGTCACCCTCATAATTGTCCAATCCATGTTTCTTAATCTAGAATAGACTTCCATAAATTAGTGAGCCCAATATTATATAATTGACTTGATTAAGCATAACCATGTATTTCTCAGTCTCATTCCATCAAAGGGGTCAGAGATAACCGCTTAGGAGTTATCTGCAAGACCGATGCGAGGGGTGGCATGCAGAATCTAAATGGGTGGGATCCAAATATGCAAATTATCGGCCCGACCGGGTTGTGGTTCAGCCTAGAAATATTTGCAGTCTATATGAAGGCCAGAGATAATTTCAACAAGGAGCGACCACACATCATATTCATGAATGAAGCAAGACATTTTAAAACATTTATACACTATAAATTCAGTAGTAGTCTCACACAATAGGGTCTGGCTGACACATTGGTGGCGGTCATAAACACAATAATTATGACCTACTGTTCGTGAACGCCCCACCTCATATCAGGATCCTCTCCATTTCGTCATAATGGAGGGGATCCATTTCACGGTCAAGATGGAGTTCTATTGATCCAACGGGTTCAGTATTTCTCAACATTTTATTTTTTTTTTAGTCAAAAAAATCTTGTCCACAGAATAATTTTTGGACTTATCTTGTCCACACAATACTAAAATGAATCCCCTCCACTTCAAATAAAATAGAGAGGATCCGGATCCCCCCAACCTCATGATCCTCACCTAAAAATAATAATTCATTTTTATGTTGAAAGTTAAATTTTATTACAAAGCTATTTATCCCAACTCATCAAAAAAATAAAGAAACCACATGCAGAAATGAGAAGTTACTAGAAGTTGACACCAATAATATTAGTATGTCCCCATGGACCCCTACTCTTCCAACTGAACATGCACTTTATCATCTCTGCGCCTAATCTTCAGAAAATCTTTTCCCCGCCACATTAAAAGAACCTCTCTCTCTCTCTCTCTCTCTCTCTCTCTCTCTCTCTCTCTCTCTCTCTCTCTCTCTCTCTCTCTCTCTCTCTCTCTCTCTCTCTCTCTCTCTCTCTCTCTCTCTCTCTCTCTCTCTCTCTCTCTCTCTCTCTCTCTCTCTCTCTCTCTCTCTCTCTCTCTCTCTCTCTCTCTCGTTTCCCCTTATATATACTGCCCCTCTCTCTCTCTCTCTCGTTCCCCTTATAATATACTGCCAACCAGTTCACTCTTCCTCGTCTTCTACCGGCTGTGTGCACACAAAATCTTCTTGTAAATCTCTCTCTCTCTAGATCTCTCTCACCCCTCTCTCTCTTTAGTTCTCTCTCTCTTATTTTGAAAAGGGGGATATTTTTGTCTTTTTTGTAAGTCATAATTTTTCCAATAAATATAAAGGGGTTAGAGTTTTCTTTGAAAGAGTTGTGTATTGGTCCTTTTCTTTTGTCTCCCACCGGTAATTGTAAACAGCCCCTTCCCATGAACGTAAGCGCTTTTCGCCGAACCACGTAAATCACATCGTGTTATATTGCTTGTGGTTGTATAATTTTGATTTTCCGCATCGTTTCGCACAACAAGTGGTATCACTCTCTCGATTCCCCTTATATATACTGCCAAGTGGGAACCAGGTCACACTTGCTCGTCTTCTACCTATCTGTACACTGCTAATTAAATCTTCTAGTAAATCTTTATTGTCTCTCCGTGTCTTCACGCATGAACCTAATAAAGGCCATGCGGCCACCCTTCATCAAAACAACACTCCTCCTAACCGCCACCCTCATGTCCATTGCCGGCCAGCTCCGGCCATGCCATATCAACAACAACAACTCCCTCCCCTCCCACCTCCTCGGCCACTCCATAGCCACCCGCCTTCGCTTCGATCGCCACTCCATCTCCGCCGCCGCATCCGACTTCGGCCGCCTCGTCAAGTACCCTCCTCCGGCCGCCGTATTCCGCCCTTCCCGCCCCTCCGACATCGCCGCCCTCCTCCGTCTCTCCCACTCCTCCCCGCAGCAGCAGCCGCCTTTTACTGTCGCGGCCCGTGGACGCGGCCACTCGACGCGGGGACAGGCCCTGGCCCCCGGCGGCGTGGTCATCGACATGTCGTCGTTGGGCGGCGGCATAGCCGTGTCGCCGGAGGGGATGTACGTGGACGCCGGCGGAGAGAAGATGTGGTATGAGGTGCTCCGGGAGACGGTGAGATATGGGTTGACGCCGAGGTCGTGGACGGATTATCTGTATTTGACGGTGGGGGGGACGCTGTCCAATGGCGGCGTGAGTGGACAGGCTTTTCTGCATGGCCCACAGATCACCAACGTTTATGAATTAGACGTCGTTACAGGTGCCAATTTCATGAGATTTTTTCTCCTACTTATGCACACTTATTTCGTATAATATTAATTTTAACGTTCAGATTGACTTCAAGGTAGAATCATATTCGAAAAATATTAACGTATTTTTTGCAAATGATCTTAACCGTCAAAAATAAGGATCAAACGGCCGTATTTTTTGCACCAATTTTTTTTCCAATTTCATAATATCACACCACACCAATTATACATTTTTCTACTTAATTTTCCATTTATTAAATTTAATTAAAAAAACTAAGGATAATTAAAAACATTAATATTTAATTTCAATTACATTATATATAAATGTACATAATAATTATTTATTAAGAAAATTTTCTTAAGAGTCCCGACACAATTTATTCAGACACATATGAGATGTCATTTTCTACATGCGGATATCATTTCAGACATCTAAGTTGTCCTTATAAGAATTTATTTGACGCGGCGGTGGTTGAAGCAGACGGCGGGAGGAGACACGGGTCTCGACTTGAGAGACGGAGAGTGGGATCGAAACGCGGCAGCGGCGGGACCAGACCCAACAAACGGGGATCAAGTCAGCGTTTGCTTCAAACGCCAAACCAAACAAATGCTAAGTGACATTTCTCACTTATTTATCATTTTGACACAATTAAAAAAAAGGAATTTAAACAAAAAAAAAATATTAACGAATTTATCTTTATTAGATTGACGGTGTTTTCAATTTAGCACCGAATAAATTTGATATAATATATTTACACATGATGACATCAATGTCTTTTTACAAAGCGGTGTCATTTTTATCTAAGTTGTCCTTATAAGGATTTATTTGTATTTTTTATTATCAATGTCTTTATTATTTTTCTGCATGATTTTAGAAGGCTGTAGCACATCTTTATATCAGCCCTAAACATTATCATTTATCAGGGAAAGAATGCTATGATAAATTTAGGGTACCCTTTAGCTTGAAGTTGATAATTGTGACTTGTGAGAGTAGCGGTCCTGAGCTATTTTTCTTTAATGTCCTATGTCCACATAGAACCACCCATTTGCTTATGTTCAAAATAAGATTTTTCTCTGCGGTAGTGAGTGTCAAATAAATATAATATTTTATGGCGGTGTCAACTATATCGAAAAGCATCGGAGCAAAAGCGCCGCACTACGGTTGTTTTTGGTGCAGCCTACCACAACTTATTTGCTCTGGTGAGGTTGGACAAAAACGTCATTGTCATAAAATGTATGTTTGGTATGACAAATGTTACAAAAAAGAAAATTAATTTGAGACATAAGATTTTGATGTCCAACCTCACCGGAGCAAATATGTCACATCAAACGCAGCCTAAATGCACTCAAAAATAATGGTAAGAGTTATATATTTACAACAAATAATGATGAACGATTGGCAACACATGTTATTTGTATAAATAATGGAGCTCTATTTCCATACATTTTGAGCAATAATTGTATTAAATCTACCATTTCAGGTTTAACCCCATGGTGTCCGTTTTCTAACAATAATTGCCTATGCCATTAAAAATTCCTTCAATTAATTGAACATGAGATCAAGAGTGTTCCACACACTATTTGCCAAGTGCAAGAAAATACTTTCATGAAAAAAAATGTAATAAACTTTTAAATGTATGGGTGTGTGGTAATTCACGAGACGTGCGCAACATTAGTAATATTGTCCCCTAATCTTGTAATTTACATGGGACAAGGGCTATCAATTGTACTGTTGCAACACACATAAACACACAAGAGTATTTAGATCCCTTATGTTTGTTGTGTCATTTTTATATTCATCTTTCATATATTACTATGACTTCGTTTAGCAGGGCGGTGGTAGTCATAAATGCATGGATTAAACCGTCATTTGTTAAGAATCACCTAACAGATATCATCCGTTTGAACATAAAAGTGAATGGAATTTTTTAGGTGGACATTAACGAATGACAATTCAACCCCACCACCACCGTCCCAAATAAGTGTACATATAATTTAATATTTGATAAGTTATAGGAAAGAAGTGCAATAAGATACCATATAAGTTACAAAGCAATAAATTAATCTAGTCATGAATAAGTGGCCATTCTGGCTATTGAGCTAATTTTTAACAATAAATGAGAAAACACACAATATTAATGAACAAATGTGTCATTGTTAAAATTTTGGTCACGTGCACTTTGAGGTTTAGAAATTGTATTTTAGTGTATTTGTTTATCAAAAAATTTGTGTTTGAAGGAACGTGCTCTCATACTAAGAACATTGACTTTGACGTTCGTGAACACAGTGATTATGAACTGTCGTTCGTGAACGCCCGACCTCATCTAAACAACTTCATCCATGTTATGTTTAAAACTATTTTATTTCGTTCTCATGCTAAACATAAATTCGATGACAATGATTTTTTTGTCTACACTCACCGGAGCAACAAAAATCGCAGCACCATTTGACACGGTGGTGATGGTTGTAAACGTCATTCTAAGGATCACCTAACAAACATCATCCGTTTGAACTTAAAATCGGATGAAGTTCCTTAGGTGGGCGTTGACCGCCACCACCGTGCCAAACGGAGTCTATCAATTCACTCATCACTTGACTATTTTGATGTCATTTCATTTTATAAATAAGTGACCATTTGGGGGGTTTGACCACACAATTAAAATACAATTGATTCAACTCCGCCTGTGCGCACCATTACAATGTTTTCCCGTACGCACCATTACACCACCGTGCTGGCGGAAGCACTATTGTGGTCTTTGGAAAAAAAAAAGAGCATCAATGATAAATTTTATTTAAAATCAATGATAATAAAATATACAATGCACACCATTACACCATCAAACCGGAAAGGATATCTTTGTATGTTAATATATATATAGATGTTAAAATGTATTGATATATAAATATATATGCAGGTAAGGGGGAGCTGCTGACTTGCTCGGAGGGTCTCAATCCCAAACTCTTCTTTGCGGTGTTAGGAGGTTTGGGCCAGTTCGGAGTCATTACGCGGGCAAGGATCGCCCTCGAGAGAGCGCCCAAAAGAGTATTTTTTTTTCTTACCTATACTATATTAAAAAAGAGAAAAACATCATTTGTTTAAACATTTGATTTCCGATTTTATTAAAAGAATTTCAAATTTTAAAATTTATGTGATTTTCTTTTATTTACAAAAATATGATCTCATATAGACAAAGTTCTCTAACAAAAATAAAAAATATGTTCTTCTCGCCACTCGCAAACCTCCCGTGCAAACCGCAAAAATGAGCGGCGAGCGTAGTATAACACTCAGAAGCTTGCGAGCGGCGGAAGCCCCGTCGCGACGGGACAATGTTGTGGCCGGGATAATATCGCGCTGAGGTATATATATATATCTACTATTATACGAAAACTAACTTTGGGAAACATTGATCTCCTTATATTGCTCTTATGTTGTATTCATAATTACACAAATATAAATAACTTTATATTAATATATTATGTCAATATACTTTTAGATAATTACACCGCAATATTTAAATACAAAAAATAAAAATAATAGGATAATATCATATAGCTAGAAATGCAAAAGAAAGATTAATGTTTTAACGAGTTTTACAAAATAAAAATTATATTTTTGATTTATATTTTTTTACTATTGTACCCATATGTATATGTTGCGGGCGGGTAGTCCACGACAAATGTCAACGCCCACCAAATGTCAACGCCCACGACAAAAGGCAGACAAATGTCGTCCCCCCAAATGTGCACCACCCGAATGTATAAATATATATATATATATATAGATATATATAAGAAATTAATTTTCTGTCAATAAGAATGGCGACGGCGGTGCAGGTGAGATGGATGAGGCTGATGTATACAGAATTTGAGAAGTTCGGGAAGGATCAAGAGATGCTGATATCTAATAAGCATGAAGCAGCAGCAGAGCATGGTGATGCTGAGTGGGAAGCAGCTTTAGAATGGCGGTTGAGCTACGTGGAGGGATCGCTGCTGATGGAGCACAGCCTGAGGAGCAACTGGAGGTCATCCTTCTTCTCCGACGGAGACCTCGCCAGGCTTAAACACCTCGCCTTTCTAAATCAGGGACGCATCTACTGCCTCGAAGCCTCCTACTACTACTACAGCCATGCCCCCGCTCGGATGGAAAAGGTGATCAATATTTAATGAACAAATTTTCGGTCTGTGAAGCATATATGAAGCATGGTGCGCAAAATGCATCGGCGCAGTTCATCAAGTTATGTTTTTATTCGATGGACAGCACGGATTTTCTGAGCGCACTATGCTCATATACGCTGAGTTCACAGAAAAACTGCTCATATTTAATACTCCTTTAATTCTCTCACTCACTAGTGAAACTATTGTCATATAATTTCAATGTTTTTGCTGATCATTAGCTAATCATGATAATTACTATAAAAAAGAACTTTAAAAAATCCAAACTCACTAAAAAGAATACGACTTTCTAAGCATTTTGGCATCAACTGTAACGAAGAAATTTTTAAATAAATGCAAATCCAAACTCACTAAGCCGTAGCTTTACCAATGGCACAGATTTGAGTTCCGACACTGTAGGCACCCAAGTTGAGTTCCTACAAAGCTTCACTTCGGTCTGGGCCAGGCGAAGGGGAAGCGCGAATGGTTTGCTAATGCCTAAGAATTTTTGAACCGAGTTTTTTTCGATTCCTAAGAAGGAATTTCTAACAGACCCCATTGCCTAATTTTTTTTATATTTTGTTCATATCAGGATGTGGAGGAATTGCTTGAGAAGCTGAGCTTTACAGCAGGATTTGCGTTCGCGAACGATGTGAGTTACGTGGATTTTCTGAACCGTGTTCACGAAGGTGAAGTGAAACTCCGAGGCCTGGGCCTATGGGATGTTCCGCATCCATGGCTCAATCTCTTTGTCCCAAAATCTAACATGACCGACTTCCACGCCGGAGTCTTTAAAGCCATCATGATGCACAACAAATTCATGGGTCCGATCCTCGTCTACCCCACAAGCAGATCCAAGTATGTTCTTTTTACACTATGTAACGATTTCCAATATACTCAGACTCAGTCCCCCTACAGAGTTCACGCACCCGCTGAACAAAATTCGCTAATTTATAACGAATCACAACCGCGGCGAGAGGACGGAAGTGGACCTGTTCTCAAGCTGCTCAATCACGTGTTGAGTTTTTAGCTTATTACATACGGCGGTAAACCTGTTCGGTTAGGCCTGCTCTGATATCATATTAAATCATAATCATATAACTTAAACCTAAAATCAATTGGCCACGTATATTAAGTGCATAATATTATGATCTATATGAAGTGCTGAGTTTGACATGGATGGAGAGTAATTAGTGAGTTAATTACTTATGAACACACACTAAGTATTGCATGAATTAAAATTACAAAAATTTCAAGCTGCCAAGGACAAATATATATATATAGTACAGAAGGAAATAGAAATCTTCTCTTATTAGCATATAAATGAACCTCATTAGTTGCTAACTTAGGGTTTCAATGATGGATTTGGGCGCAGATGGGACGAGAGAATGTCGGCAGTAGTTCCGGATGAAGATGTGTTCTATTCCGTAGGCATCCTGCTCTCATCGGCGGACGATTGGGAGTCCCTGGAGAAACAAAACATAGAGATACTGCAGTTGTGCGACAGGCTGGGAATGAAGATTAAGCAATACTTGCCTCACTACAGAAATCGAGAGGATTGGATGAAGCATTTTGGCGAAAAATGGGAGAGATTTGCAGCGATGAAAAGAAGATACGATCCTAAAGCAATACTATCGCCCGGGCAGAGAATTTTCGCGCAACGGATTCAGCTCGATCCCTCAGATCAGTAGCCTGTTTCTTATGTAAATGCTCGCCTCTGATGTAGACGCACATTTCTATGATTAATTTGGGCAATGATCGTGTTTCTATTCTAAATGCTTCGATTGCAAAAGTTCGATAAAGATATAGACATCGTTGGGGAGCATGAACTAAAGAGGGCTAGGGTTTTGTTTGGCTCAGCCGAAGCGTAGGCAGATAGATGAATTGGTTTGAATCCGAGGTGGGATCAAAAATGAGAACATTGTTCTGAACCTTGTTAAATCAGCAGTGGAAAGCACCAACACTTTGGGACCAAGAAATCGTATGTATTCTTGCGTTCCAACCGAGATTCTTCATCCATACATCTTATAATAATGCAAGTGAATCCACATCACTGGCCATCAATATCAATACCATAAGCACCAAAATCGCTGCTGAATCCCGCTATCTCTGCCACTGATCATTCTCACCCAGTGTCGATCTACGACTCTTTAAATATATTCGTTTATCTCTCTTGTAGGACCACTAACGGCAACACTCGTTGGCGTCAGCATCGTGCACTTGAATTTCAAGGCTTAAATATTGGTTTAAATGGCCTAGATGACCCGACGCTAATGGATGAGTCGACCTTGCCATTGGGGGAATCCCTGGGCTGGGTCGGGGTAAGGGTGATCTTTCGCCCCTTGTCGAAGAATACACACGTTTTGGAGTGGCCATTATACGAGGCATCACGATCGTATAACTAGGGCCATCCTAGAAGAATATGTGTTATGTCCATCGGGATGATGTTGCACCAAACCTCTTCCTCTACGGCCGCTAGACGAATCGGAACAAGACATCTCTGTGTGACCTGAATGACCGATTTGTCCACCCAGAGGACACGGTCGGGATGCGGAAGTGGCTCGGCAGACAATTGCATCCTCTCTAATCCCTTCTTTGCCACGATATTCACGCAGCTGCCACTGTCGACGACGAGTTTGCAGGGGCCACCGACACTTTGGAAATGTGTAAAATATCGTGGTGCGGCGGCAGTCCTCCTCGACGCGGGGGGTGTGAAGGAGGCATCAGATGACTCCCAACTCTAGCGATCTCTTGGAATCGCTCTCACAGTCGTCCTCAACCTCGAGAGTGATCTCCTTAACTACCGCATCATCAACCTCAGTACTAGTCTCGCCATCATCCTCAATCAATAGATTCCTAGTGGGACACTGAGCGGTGATGTGCCATCTGCCCGAACACTGATAACACTGGCCGAACCCTGGTTTGGGGTCTCCTAGAACAATAGCTTCGCCTTTCACATCCACTGGGATGCAGGGAGGGGGCAGGGGTGGCGACCGCGGTCGGGGCAGGCCTCTTAAATGTAGGGCATCATGTCGAGACGTAGCTTGTCTCGGATCTGCAAGGCGCAGATAGTGCTCATACTCAAGCGCGAGCTTGAACACCTGCTCGGCCGTCTCTATGACGTGAAGAATTAAATACATGTAAAAATATTATCAATAATGATCTTTTAACTATTTTTATTAACTAAATAATGTACACAAATTATATCAAATTAATAATTTTTATATCATTTGAACCAAAATAATTTTTTGTAATGCATATTTTATGCATCAAGAAGAATTAAATATTTTGTTTTAACTGATTTTATTTATATATTTTTATATTTATTACTCGATTTCGCAATAAAATATTCAATCATAATTTTTTTTCATATAATATGAGCTATTAGTTGTAATATATCATATGTAAATAGAGTTTGATAATATTTATTTTTAATTATCATATATTTTTTTGAGATATTTAAGTACACAATTATTTTAAATAGTATAACCGAAAAACCGAAAACCGAACCGAGTAAACCGACCAAAAAACCGAACCGAACCGATAAACATCGGTTCGGTTTCGGTTTGGGTCCAAACCGACCCAAACCGAACCACTTGCACCCCGAGCTCTCTCTGAATGTCGGCCCTAAGTCCGGCTCTAAATCTAGAAGCGGTCGCAATAGGCTCCTCCGGGATATCACTCATCATCACCAATTCGTCGAATCGTGTCAATGTAATTGGCAACGAAAAGTGTTCCCTGCCGCAGTGTGTAGAATTTATTGAGGAATTGATCCGATGCGATGCGAGAAGGTATTTGTCCTTCAACCGCTGCTTCATCTCGGCTCATCGGGTGACAAGATAGTATCCATCTCTCTCTAAAGATATCTCCACGCTAGCCCAAAACATCTTCACATGTCCCAACAACTTCATTTTGGCGAACCAAACTCACCTCTCATCGCTCAACTCGTACCAATAAAAGAAATGATCCATGTCCATGAGCCAGTCTCTAAAATCCTTCGGGTCCAGGTGACCGACGAAGGATGGTGCATCAATATGAAGGTGCCGAGTAATGTTGTCCTGGGTTGGGATCACTCTGTGGCGAACGCGAGGTGCTAGATTATCAACATAGGGCTCATCAGGGTCGAACTCGTGTTGTGCTGGTAGGCTACGGCCTCTGCACGCCGGTGGTGGACGTGGCTCATAGCGAGGATGGGGGGGGGGGGGTTCCCCATCGGGGCGGAAACATGACGATAATCATAAACAGGCTCGGGAGTATAGATCCCATAAACAATCGTCCGGCTATTCAACATAAAAGAGAAATAAATAACATTCATACCAAGATTTGTTAATGCATGCGGCGACGTGATTTAGGGGAGGAGATCTGTTAGTTGCAACGACCTCGGATTGGCGGGTGGCTCCAAAAGGGGTCTGTAGTGGCTGGACAAAATCATGGGAGGGCTCGGTAGGAGTTGGAGAGCGGGCAACATCGGGATCATTGGCTGGAAGTGGACGACCATGGATTATGGCTGAGGGTAGTGGGTTGTGGTTGGGGTAAGTTACAGGAGAAAGGCTGCAGCAGACGTGTAGGAGGATGGGGTGGGAATTACGAAGGATGCAGTGGGAATGCAGCGGTAGGGTTGAGAGTGGCGACGTGAAGAGGGATTTTGGCGTCAGGAAGGAGGAGGGCTCGCTGTTGGGAGAAGTGACGGGATGGGGGTGTCGATCGGGGCTGGGATAAGTAGAGGAGGAGAGGCTGGCTGGAACAGGATCGATGGGAGGTGGCTTAGGCTGGAGGAGGGCCGGCGGAATGAGGTTTTCGCGGTGGGAGTCTGGTACAAGAAGGGCACGGCTCGGAGTCCATCGAGGAGACCGACGGATCGCTACTTAGCAACCTTCTAATCCCCAAACCAGCGGCGCATACATGCATAAATAGGAGAGAAAAATAAAAGGGTTAGGGCACCCGGATCGGGCGGCTAAGAACCTTTGGGCCGATCCGGTGACAAATACAATATGAAATAAATAAAATAATATATGGAAAAGACTCGGAACGACCATCCGGGAGCATCTGTGAACTCGGATCGCCCAAATGAGTCACTAATCACCGCCTCCTGCGGGAATAAACACGCATGTGTTGTCGATCGCCATCAATTATCCTCATTGGCAATGATGAACAAGAAAAGGTGGACGTCCATTGATCTCAAAATTGATCACATTATTATATAAAAATATATAGATTTTGACGAAGTGTCATGCAATTATTCTTTAAGCAATGTTTCCCTGAAATCAATGCTAGATAAATTGATAATACTGTGCCAACAATGATTCCTCTAGCATCTTCAAATGCTCATATATCTTCGAGCTCATTTTCCTAGCCAATAGATGTGGAGAAACGAGTGGGGTGGCAGTTCTTCTATTAAAGATTCTAAAAGTGAAGATTAATTAGTAGTGGGCAAACGCATAACGCCCTAAATATTTTAACCAGGCTATTATACTAGTTAAAAGTGATCTCACATAATAGAGAAGGAAAATTCATATACACTAAAATGCAAATAATATGCAACGAAATTGAAAAATATGCTAGCACATTTCTTAGCTTAAGAGGATTGCTGCTAAAAATTCACCAAGTACCATTAGAATGGTCCATTCAAATTTTTCAGATGCGGCCTGGTTTTGGAGAAGTGTACTTTTGGCAATGTCAAATATGATCACTTTGAGGTTCATTAATTATAATGTTAACAAGGATAAGATGGGTTCAATGTACCTAGAAAGCCAAAATATGCTCAGTGAAGTCTAAGGCTCTGTTTGGGGGGACTTATTTTCACCGGTCAAGCGGTTATGACCGCATGTACCGGACCTTAATTGGTGGGACTTATTTTCAATGGTCAAGCGGTTACGACCGCATGTACCGGACCTTAATTAAGGTCCGGTACATGCGGTCGTAACCGCTTGACCGGTGAAAATAAGTCCCCCCAAACGGAGCCTAAGAGTCATTTCAGATTCCCAGAGAACTAGGTTATGTTACCCAGCGTTGTTTCAAGTTTCAATAAGCTTTTTGAACTTTTAACAATGAGTATGAAACTTCCAAATTTTAATCAATAGATGTGGTCTTAAGTCAGAAAAGAAAACAAACCTAGGGCATTGCTCATTGGCTATAGGGTCAGACTAAGCTTCATACTATATTACTATACAGACAAAAATTTAATTGTTTCATTTACAGTTAATCTAACCTCATTTATGTTTGAAAACAAAATTAGAAAATAGACGAACATAGCTGAAAACAAATTTAAATCATCATTTAGAATTACACCGCTTCCTAGAAAGGGCAAATGCCTTAAAGATAGTAGGTTCCAGCTTTAAATGAAAACTATTGTTACAGCTGAAGACTTGCTTATGAACATGACAAATAGGGGGAGGAATAAACTTCCCTATAATCATTAAAATCATTCTAACCAAAATCCTAATAATTTATAGCAGCCTAAACAATTTTCAAATAAAAACAGCTATAATCAAAACAATCGAACTTTTGTGTTACCTAGGATCAAGCAATGGTAGGTTCATTTTCATCAACACCTTCAGCTAAATCTGCAGTTAATTTGCAAAATCATCAAAAAGAGCGTAGAAAATCTAAGGCGTTATGTTCCAGAGACAAAAATGCAGGAGACGTGCAGAATTTACATACCCAAATCACAAAAACTACGGGTCATTAAACATGGAAACATGATATGATAAAGGCTATTCAAGGAATAAAATATGACATATGATGCTCGTTTCAATAAACTTCTTCAAGCCAAATCAAAATTTTATATCGTGTTATTGTTGAACATCAATCTTCGTCGCGAACGTCATAAATCATATCACATCATTTAGGGTAGACTTTATGAATCCTCATTTTTTATTTGATCATGTCAGGTGCTATCTAAGGCTCCGTTTGGGGGGACTTATTTTCACCGGTCAAGCGGTCATGACCGCATGAATCGGACCTTAATTAAGTCCCGATTCATGCGGTCATGACCGCTTGACCGGTGAAAATAAGTCCCCCCAAACGGAGCCTAAGGTGTTAAGCTCTGGACTATGCAAATCATCTTTAACAACCTTTGTTCACGTTACCTTGGGTGTATGTGTTACCATTCGGAAAGAAAGGTTCCTGCAGGAGAGATGAGAAGAAGTGAAGAGAGGCGGAAGAGGAGAAATTAACCCCTATGGTTCCACCTTTTTCATTAGACTCCAAAGGTAAACATAATACATGCAACTTGGGTTTATGTAGTGCGTAGTCCAAATACAACATAGTAAAATAAAGATACAAATTGTTGCCCAGCCCTTCACGTCGCTCAAGAATCTTCCGCTGACATGCCGCTCGCGAGTCGCTCGCAACGTCGGTAAACCCGCCACATCGGTGGACGTTTTTCTCTCTCCTCTGCATCTATAACAATGCTGCCCTCTGGAAAATTTGTCTAGTCCTCAAGGCTGAAGTCTGGAAACTGAGTACGAAAAATCTGACATGTCCACCCATGTGGCCACCAAAGGTGGGCGATCATGCCAGAGCACCAAAACTTGCTAAACTGGAATCTCTGTGTGATGGAATGTACGTGTGTCTGAAATGCCCTGGGGAAGGAAAACTAATGGGGTGAAACCGAGAGCGGGTGGAGTCAGAGTCTGGGTGTGCCCCGAGAAGGGATAGGGAGTCCGTGTTGGAGGTCGTGGACGTGATTGGGAGACCGTCCATGATGGCATCAAGCTTCACGTCCATCCGCAACATGAGTGCTTGGAGTGAGGCGATGGCGTCGTCATGACCATCAAGGCGACGAAGGATGGTCGGATCAGCTGGAGGAGAAGGCGTCAGTGCGTCAGAATGTGTCATAGCGTGGAGTCGAGGGGGCTTGCACACAGTTAAGGCGTGGCTGGAAGCATGCCAAGGAGGACGCCCGGAAGAGCAACAACGTCCCGCTGGCAGGGACAACCGAATGAACAACGGACGGCCAACGCAGTGGGAGGGCACAGAATGGCGCGGCACTGGCAGGAACACACGACGATAAGTGCGAACGTCGATGGCAGAAGCGCAAGGTGAGCAGGCGTGGGTGTCGATGGCGGGACAGGCAAAGTCGAGGTCGTCGAAGATGCGATTTTGGCGAGGGAAGAAATCACGAGGTCGACCAATCGAAGCTTGTGATGGTGGCGAAGTCGAAGGCAGAACGAGGAGCCTAGGTAATGCTTCGTGCGATGGAGATTACGCCCAAAAGGAAGGCTACGGGCCAAGTGTTACCAATCGGAAAAAAGGGTTCTTGCGAGAGAGATGAGAGGAAATGAAGAGAGAAAGTAGAGGAGAAATCACCTTTTTCATTAGACTCCAAAGATAAGCATAGTGCACAAATTTTGGGCTTATATCGTGCCCAGTCCAACTAGAACATAGCAAAATAAAGATACAAGTCGTTGCCCAACTCTTCGCGTCAATTAAGAACATTCCACCAACGTGTCGCTCGCGAGTCGCGACCGCCACACCGGTGGACGTCCTTCTCCCTCCTCTGCATTTGTAGCAATATGGCTTCTCCTACCTACTCTTTTGACAATAACTATGTCTACTCCTCTAACTAGAGCATCTTCCAACCTTTATTATACAAGCTCAAACCACCTAGTCAATTTTCTATCATCATACCACCAATAGATGTCACTCATTAACATATTTTTTCTAGTTTTACTACGCATTCAACTTTGCATTCTCCTTTGTACCACAATAAACTTATATCAGAATAAGTTTTTTACTACCCAGCATTCAAATGCATATAACATCATCTACCTAATAACAGTTTATAAAGCTTATCTCTAAGGCTTCCTTTGGCGCGGTGGTGGCGGTCGTGAACATGGTGGTCATGAACCATCATTCGTGAAGGCCCGACCTCACCTAAAAACATGCATTTTATGCTTAAAACTAGTTTATTTTCTTGGTAGCGATCATAACCTTTGTCTTGTCAAACATACATTCTATGATAACGGCATTTTTGACAAACTCACCGGAGCAAATAAGCCGCGCCAAACAAAGCCGAGTCTCCGAGACATCCTATCATGTCATAATAGACCCGAGATACTTCTCTATTTTAACAATTCATCATTATCCCTATTCTTTTAAACAGTTGATCGAACTTATTTAAACCCATCACACATAGGTGTCTTCAGATAAGATAGATTGAAAATTACTAATATCACCCCCAGTAAAATTGCAAATAATGTAATTGGTCTTTGTGTTGCTACTCCAAAATCCTATATCTTCTAATTAATATTTCCAAATGTTCTAATCTATCACTTAACTAAATAAATGTCTCACCGATTATAATTATATCATCAACAAAAAACATATAAATAGACACCTCGCTCTAAATAACTTTTGTAAACTTCATTACTATTACAAAAAATAAGGGCTTAATAATCATAAATGATGTGAACCTATTATGAATTAATTTTTCTGTCACTCTATGGTAACTCTACTAATTAGTGCTCTCTCTCTCTCTATATATATAGATATACTAGCTTCAAAATACAATTGATAATTTTTCTTTCTTAAAGGTATAGGTGGACACATGTACAGACACACCCGGATACATGACCGAGTGAATTTTGGAAAATAACCTAGATATGCCATGCTCCGCCATCTTATAATGTGTAGATAACCTAAAATTGTGATTTTTTTTGAAACACCGTGCCTTCTGTAACTAGCTCGTCAAGTAATAATATATTTGATGAAAATGAGAAAGGTGGTGCCCACACTCCATATAGTCGAACATGAAATATTATTCCTAAAATTGTGAAAATTTGTCATCTCACAATAGTCCAAACACTCCAGCGAAAGTGTCCACGGGATGTCGATGTTCAAGCCCTCAACAGTTGACGGCTTGTCCCCATGAGCTCCCAACTCCGCCAGCGACCTCATCCTCCATAGCTCCAAGCCTCTGGTCCTTGGCACCTCGCCACTCCAACACTCAAAGAGTAGCTAAGCCGGTGGTGAAAATGTAGGCATCACCGTCCCACCTCTCCAAGACGAGATGCTCTATTAGCTGCAAAAGTAATTGATAATGCATGGGTAGCTTCCTTCTACATTCTTGCAGTTGATATTTTTCTTTAGTTTTGATTTTATAAAGTTGAAGGGGAGCCTTAGCGAACTGGTTGAGGTGGTGTCGTGTGACCTTGAGGTCCTAGAAGTAATGCAAAAATGCAGGGTAAGGTTTGCCTACATTTCACCCTTGTGGTTGGGACCCTTCCCCGGGCCCTCGTTGTGCGGGGAAGCTTTGTGCATCGGGCTGCCCTCTTTGATTTTATAAAGTTAAAATCATCAAATATTTAATCTTTTGTATTCAACATGATGCATGTAAGACATTGTGAGTAAGTGGTCTGGTCCAACCCAACTCCGCGACTCCAAGCCTCCGGCCCTCGTTGCCTCACTGTGCTAGCGCTCATAGAGGAGTAGCTCTTTTTGTTTTAAAGTTGGTTTCGCCGCTTCAGTGTCCCAGCACTTGGAGCGGAGCTGCTCTTAGATTGTTGAGGTAACTTGTTATCCATTTTCTCAAATTTTCTTTTTCAGTTCCAGTTTATAAACTTAATATTAACAAATCTTTGATGTTTTATACATTTATATATTTAATTTATGAGTTGGGTGATCAAGATATTTCTCATAGTGAGTGTTTTAAATATCTTGAATCGATCGTTCAAAAAGATGGAGGCATTGATAAATATATGACACACAGAATCCAAGCGGGCTGGTTGAAGTGGAGAGGCGGGTCAGGGATCTTATGTGATCGTAAGGTACCATTAAAACTTAAGGACAAGTTTTATCGTATTGCAATTAGACCAGCGATGCTTTATGGTTTTGAGTGTTCGGTAGTGAATTGTGTACATAAGCAAAAAATGGGAGTTACGGAGATGAGAATGCTAAGGTAGATGCGTGGACACACGAGACCGGATAAAATTATGAATGAATGTATCAGGGATAAGACAAGAGTAGCACCAATTGAAGAGAAGATGTGAGAAGCTCGACTAAGATGGTTTGGATAGGTACAAAGGGGACCATTAGAGACACCTGTTAGGCGTTATGAGAATCTAGTTACTAGGAATGTTAGACGAGGGAGGGGTAGACCAATAAAGACTTGGAATGAAACAATAACGAAAGACGTGATGTACTTAGGCATTGGTGAGATTATGACAAAAGATAGGGCACAATGGTGACAAAGGATTCGTATAGCCGACCCCACTATAGTGGAATAAAGGCTTTGATGTAGGCTCAAATTAGGTCTTCAAATTAAAATATTTTTAATCAAAATATATTTTATATGCGATGAAATAAAAGTAGGTTTTGAAAATTAAGTTGGTTTTGTTTAATTTTTTTAAGAGACCGAGCGGGCCAAAATCGAATTTAACGCACGAAATCAACTTAACGTCAGAACTTCGATAAAGTCGTTAATTATTATTTTTGAGAGACTTTTTTGAGCGCTTTCCGAGTAGAATTTTTGGCGAGATTTATACACCCACAAGCAATTCACAGTAATAATTTATGAAATAGTGGTAATAAGAAAGATTTGAACATTCGAGACAAGCTTAGCAATATTTAATAGAGATGGCCTAAAATTAATTTGATATTTTGAAAGCATGGAACGAGTGAATGTTACCCCAAGCTAGAAGTGGCCCTTACAAATCATGCGGTGAAAGGGTAAGGTCGACTGTGGCTCAAGACGGGTTCGGAGGATTGTTGTGGCCGATAACTCCAGATGACCGGGGCTCCGTCCAACACGCGTAGGTGCTGGGTAGTTCAGAAACAGCCGCCGATTGACGGAGAGGCGTGTTGTCATCGACTTCAATCAGCGTGGAGGCTTCGATAGGGCTCGCCTGGGCAGAGGGGATCGGTCGACGGAAGCAGACTGGAGGGGAAGACCACTCGCTGACGTTGCAGGCGCTAAATGTTGGTGTCGTCGCTGGGTTGAGATGGCGGTGCTGGAGGAATGCTAGGTCGGCTGTCAAAGGAAAAACGAGTAGGATTCGTTTTTCCTCTAATTCTCTGGTCACCATTACCATTCAAGAATAGTGATATTTACAATTCATGAATAACATTAGCTATTTCTTTATTTCAAAAATATTCATATTTCCTTTTTCCTTATTTCCAAAATATTAATTCCTTATTGTTTCCCTAATTTCAGCAACCAGAGGACTTCTCTGAAGTGATAGCCCGTAAATAGTTTCTACCAGAAATGATTTCCAATTTTCAAAGTGTTCTGACTGGTTTTTTTTTCTTTTTTTGCCTTGGGAATAATTTTATGCACTCCGCCAAATAAATTAAGCTTGTCTCTTACGTTCTAACTATTCAAATTACCGGACCTTTTTATTAAGGGTTTCACCGGCCGGTCGCACCGATGAGCCGAGACTAATAACGAGTGCATCAATTCCCCCGGGGTTGAAAGAGCTCGACCCCGGTGAGATCTCGCAGAAACCGGTGTTGTAGAGAGTGGACGTCATTGCTGGTGCTACATCAGGTGGAATGGCTAGGGCCTCGGCAGGTAGTTCGATGTGCTTCAGAATCGGGAAGGGACCATTCCACCTACAATAAACAAACAACCAATCTATTGAAGCCGGGAACATTCTCTACACCAAAATTTGGATAAATGCAGCTTAAGGTTACTGATTCTGCGGTCTGACGCCACAATTCAAATGGCTACCGAGGGAGAGAGAAAACTATCTATAAGCACACCACAAGTGCTCAAGCAGGGAGGTCCCACCACGTACCCGAAAGTTTGAGTTCTCAAACTTCCTCTCCGCAACCAAAAGGCTGGGCGAGAGACTAGGAAGACAAGGATTTGGCGAGTATCCACTTGGGGGGACCTCAACCTCTTCCAAAAGTCCATTTCTAGTACCCCTGGGGGTCTATTTATAGAGAAATCCTGGAGGGGGGGTATAGGTGAGCATCCAGCCTCTACTACAAGTAGTATGGGTCTACTCGCCCATACTCGCGATGTACTCGCCCAAGCTCGCCCAAGCTCGCCTCTGCTCGTCCAAGCTCGCCTCTGCTCTCTTCTGCTCGCCCAAGCTCGTCTCTGCTCGCCCAAGCTCGCCTCTGCTCGCCCAAGCTCGCATCTGCTCGCCCAATGGTCTGCGAATAGTTGTCTTCTTGGATACTTCTGATCTCGACGAATTATGGGTCATACACAATCCTCCTTTGAAAAGTATAGTTCATGACGATAACGACCGACCGTGAGTTTAATAATTTTACGTGATTCTTTTAAATAATTAGCATAAGCTTGCACATCAAATAAAATACATTCATGAAAATGGAGGGGGTGGCGGCAAGGTGGTGGCGCCGACCCGTAAATGAATGAAGATATCCGCCGCTACAACCTCCGCTCGCGGCTGCATCATCACAACAATAGAGAGAACAAAGATATTCGCCGCTACGACCTCCGTGCACGGCCGCGTGCAACCGCATAACTCATGGATTCAACATTTATTAGCTTAAGCTTTTGCTGGATTAATGTTTTATGCTTAATGATAACTAGTTTATATTAATGATAGTTTTAGGGTCAGTTTTAATTAATTTAATGATGTAAAACATTATATATGTGGTTATGTTGAATGAGGAGACATGGAGATATGGACAAAAAAAAAATAGACCTGTGCGGTTTTCTCCCTAGGGTTCGGCCGAACCTTGTGTGCGATAGCGAGAAGCTGCCACCGCCCCTTCCGCCCTGTGTGCGACTCGCCTCCTCCGACCGTCAGTGCGACTCTGGCGACCCGCCCCGGTCCTACTCGAGCTGCTGTCTTCCCGAGCCGCGGCCATCCCGAGTCTACCCAAGCTGCTTAACCGCGCCCCTCCTTCCCGATCCGCTGCCCATCGGAACTCATCGGCGTGATTTCGTGGAGATTGGCGAGTCTAGATCTCCATTCGGTGGAACTCCGGTGGAGCCGTAGTAAAGCGATCCGCCTCGTGTCAACTTCCTCGAGTGTGGGTAACGATTTTCTTTCCTCCTCTCGTCTGTGACTCTTCTCTTAGCATATTTCTTGTGAATAAAAACGGTGTTTGAAATCGAGATTGCTTGTGGGTTTTCTCCGGATGATTCGTTGTTGACACTCTTGATTTTTAGGCGTCCTAAGGATTCGGTTTTCCATTGCTTTTCTTTTTATTGGGAGAGATCAACCACCTTGACCATCAATTTATTTTTGGTGGATCTCTTTTGGTACAACACAATCGTTCGGATCGTGTAGGTCCATTTCGCCTGAGCAAATATTGGCAAATAGCCCTTATTTAATCTCTAGAGGATTGACGATCCTTCGAGTTGTCATGCGACTGATAACAACGCATTTCGGAGTGGTTACGTCTTAGTCGCGTGAGAGAGCACATTGTGAGTTTTCTGATCATCAAAGTCGCGTCGGTGGGACTAGCCTGCATCACAAAGTTGCCAGGATCGTGATCCGGATTGTAGGATCGATCCTACGATCCTACAATCCGGATTCTGAATTTCGATCTGGATCGCAACCAAGATCGAAATTGGCCTCTTTTGATTGGGAGCGCGATCCGGATCGTAGGATCACGATCTGATTCCAATCCTCCGATCCCGATCAAAATATAAAAATCAACCTCGTGCTCGCTAAAACCCTATATCGCCGCTTGCGCTCTCGCCTCTTCGTTTCTCTGTCGCGGACGCTCCATTCCTTTCCCGACGCCGACGTCGCCGATGGCCCGACGCTCTCTTCCTTTCTCTCTGCTGACACCGACGCAAGCGCTCTCTTCCTTTCTCTCTACCAGTCTGCCAATGTCGACGCCAAATGTTATCTAACATTCTCTACAGGTATCGTAGATCCTTCATTCCCTTATCCATTTTCTCTTTATTTCTTATTTGGTCGTTCTTTCTTCTTCGCTTCTGATTTCAGATCCATTTTCTCACTTATGCAGGCTCGTTTCTTCCCTATTTCTTCATCAGTTTTGTCAGGTATTACTCCCTCCATCTCCTTTTGCCCAGTTTTTTTAGATGTGTGATGTATTTCAGATATGTGAGGTATTTCAGATCTGTATGCTTAGATATCTGTTTTCTTCACTAATAAAAACTGTGAAAAACTGAATTTAATAGATTTGTCACTAATAGATTTGCATCTAATAGATTTGTCACTAATATATTTCTATATGTATTCTTGGTAATGGTAATATTGTATTAGGGATCTTGTCACCAATAGATTTGTATTTATTTCAAGCAACATATAAAGAATTTGACTTAACTCATGGTACCTTGAACTGCTGCTATGAGTGTGATTGTGTATTTGTGAAACATCCTAAATCCTAACAGAGCATGATTGTTTTATATAATTTGTGAAACATCCTAATTCCTAACAGAGCATGAATAGCTGCTAGCCTGCTATGAGTATTGTTATCAGATGCATTTACATTAGTCCCACATTATGTACCGCTACGGTTATGTTACTCCATATGTTACTCCATTTTGTTATAAATAAAGGGTGAGACCTCAATATGAGGTACTCAGTTTTTCTCTCAAATCCCGTAACATGGTCAGAGAGATAGAAACTAGGTTTTCTTTTTTATTTTCTTCTGTCGCTCGATCCCGCACGCCCCGTTCGCTCCCGCTCGACATCGCACGCCGCTCCGCTCGCTCCCGCTCGAAAGCGCAGCGATCAACCTCTTCTGCTCGTCTCATGGACACGACGGCGGCATGCCTCCGGCGAGGTGATGTCGGCCGTCTACCCTGGATGCGCTGAGACTGCATGCCGCCTTTGCTGCCTCCCGTAGCCCCTACCAGCGCCACCTCCTGCGGCTTCTACTGTCACTGATTGGGATCCGGCGCCTTCGAGTTTTTGCTTGATCTCTTTCGGCTGCTCCTACTCCTTTGTTCTTGGCCATGGATTCCTCCGTAACAAGTACCGCTCCACCGCCGGTTCCCTCCGGGGATTCCCCTAACTCCTTTCCTCCAAACGCGAGGATTGCAACCACGATCCTTACCTCCTCCAATTTTCAGTTATGGAAGAAGGGGGTTACTATGTCTCTTGCAGGCATCCGCCGTACACACCATCTTACTCGTCTCCCAACCCATGCAGTGGGGAGTACCGAACATGACGACTGGTATAGTGATGATTGTCGCATATTTGCTCTTCTCCTGAGTTCTATGGATCCCTCCGTCCAACAAATGTGCAAGAACTGCGACAGCACCAAAGAACTATGGGACACTCTTCACATGATGTTCTCTTAGGCGAACAACCTCTCTCGTCTTGATGAACTCTTCCCCAAGATCATTGAACTACGCCAAGGTGCGCGTCCTGCTACCGAGTACTTTGCCGAATGGAAGGTTCTCGTCGATGAGATCTTGGATCTTTGGGAGATTCCCTCTACCAGGGAAGGACATTAGGCTCAACGTGAACACCTTGTGCTCCTATGACTATTGAATGGATTGGATCCTCACTTCTCCACAACGAAGACTGAAATGCTCGTCAGTCCTACTACACTTCAGACCGCTAGTGTGTACCATCGACATACTAAGGCTGGCTCTATAGGTACCTCGTCATCTGCTCTACATACGTCCTCCGGCAAGTCAATGGCTCTTGCCTCACGAGGAGGAGGTAGGGGGGGGGGGGGGGGGGGGGCGCTCTGGCCATGGTCGTGACTCGGACACGAGACATTGTGCCCATTGCGGGCGTCGGGGACATACAAAGGATACATGTTGGCTGATTCATGGGAAGCCAGAATGGGCCTCCAAACCTCCTCCACCTCGGTCGGCGCACCTGGCTGACTCTACTACTGTACCTTTGAGATCATGCACTGTTGAAATATCCGAAGATGAGTATCGGCGCCTGCAGGCTCTACACGTTGACTCACCGACTCCTAGTGCGGCCATGGCTCAAACTATTCAACCTGTTTGTACCTCACAACGGCCAGTCCAATGGCTTGCTGATTCTGGCGCTTCTGATAACCTGACTAGTTCCTCAGGTATTTTACACTCATACAAACCTCATAGTGGAGCCTCGATTACTGTTGCAGATGACTCCACTGTACCTATTGTTGGGTTCGGTAGCTGCAATGTGACACCTGACATGCCACTCTCCTCAGTGACGCTTGTCCCTCAATCTGCCTACAATCTCCTGTCTATTAGTAAGCTTACAACTGATTTGAATTGTATTGCTATATTCACCTCTTCTGGTTGCATTTTTAAGGAACAGTCGACGAGCCGTATTATTGGTAGAGGGAAGCTGCGTGATGGTGTCTATGTCCTGGATGAAGTCTCTCACCTTGCTTGCTCCGTGGCCTCCACCAAACTCCTGGATCTTCATTATCGTCGTGGTCATCCGTCTATCAAGGTCATGCGTCGTCTGTATCCTGAGCTTGGAAAAGTTTCTCATCTCAATTGTGAGTCTTGTTTGTTTGCTAAACTCCACAAAGTTAGCTATAGTCCTCGTCATGATGTTCGTGATTCTGCACCTTTTGATTTACTTCATTCAGATATTTGGGGACCGTGCCCTATTCCTACGTTGTTAGGGCACAAGTATTATGTCACTTTCATTGATGATTTTTCTCGTATAACTTGGGTGTATCTAATGAAAAATCATTCTGAGCTACCTTCTATTTTTCAGCATTTATGGAATGAAATATTTACTCAATTTTCTGTCTGTATTAAGTGTCTCTGTACTGATAATGGCCGGGAATACCTGTCTCGGTCCATATCTCTCTTTCTTTCTGACAAAGGCATCATCCACCAAACTAGTTGTCCGACTACCCCTCAACATAATGGTGTTGCCGAACGTAAGAATCGTCATCTCCTTGAAGTCACCCGGGCAATCCTTCACCACAGACACGTACCCAATCACTTCTGAGGTGATGTCGTACTCACTGCTGCCTATCTTATTAATCATCTTCCCACTCACATCCTTCAGGGGGAGACACCCTACCACACTCTTTATCCTAATCATCACAGTCACCCCCTTCCCTTGAAGGTCTTTGGGTGTGTTTGCTATGTTCGGGACGCTCGTCCCTTGGTATCCAAACTTGATTCTCGTGCCCTGAAATCCATCTTCCTCGGCTACTCTCGGAATACTAAAGGATATCGGTGTTACTCTCCTGATCTCCGCTAATACATTCTTTCCTCTGATGTCGTCTTCTGGGAGACCGACCCATATCCCTTTCCTGGATCCTCCCATCCTGATCCCTCTATCGATACTCTCTTGGTCCCTAGGCACGACCCTGCTATCATTTCACTGACTGATCTGTTCTCCCCTCTGTGGGGCCAGGTTTACTCCCGTCGCTCTTCTGATAGTACAGTAGTGCCACCACCTTAGCCTACCTCGGTTACCGAAGATACGACGACTGTTCCTCCGGAAGACCCTACTACTGTCCCTACTACTATCACGCCAGCCAGCCTATAGGTTCCTATTGCACTCAGAAAAGGAGTTTGGGCGTGTCGGGAGCAGCCACTCTATGTTAGCTCATACCAGGGCTTGTTTGCATCTCATATAGCGTTGCACTCGACTCTCGATCAATATCGTCTACCCTCTACCGTGGCGGAGGCTAAGGCTCATCCTGGTTGGGTGGCAGCCATGCATGATTAATTGACCGCTCTCCAACAGAATCATACATGGGATCTGGTTCCCTTACCTTACGACAAGAAGACAATTGGACGCAAATGGATCTACTCTGTCAAGGTGCATGCGGACGGTTCTCTGGACCGCTGAAAGCCGGATTGGTTGCCAAAGGTTATGCTCGGACTTATGACGTGGACTATGATGAAACATTCGCTCCTGTTGTGAAGATGTCCTCTCTTCGCATCCTACTCTCTCGCCGCCTTCCACCAGTGGAATTACACTAGTTGGATATCAAGAATGCTTTTCTCCATGGGCTCCTGGATGAAGAAGTGTATATGGAGCAACCACCTGGGTTCGTTGCTGAGGGGGAGCGTACCAAGGTGTGTCGTCTCCTCGCCTCCCTATATGGATTGAAGCAATCCCCTCGGGATTGGTTTGCTCGGTTCTGAGCCGTTGTTACCCAGTTCGGGCTTACCAAGAGTACTAAAGACTCGTCTCTCTCTATCAGAACTCCTCGACTGGTACTATTCTGCTACTGGTATATGTTGATAATATTGTTATCACAGGCAGCAACTCTGAAGGAATATAAAATCTCAAAGCATTCTTACACTCTAATTTCCAAACAAAAATTCTGGGCACATTGCGGTATTTCCTTGGGATTGAGGTGACTCAAGATGACCACTCTCTCTTTATTTGTCAACGCAAATATGCTCTCGATCTTCTATCTGACCTTGGGATGACTAACTGTGGCCATATGGATTCCCCACTGGAACCAGGAGAAAAGAGTCTTCATGCCGAAAACAAACTGTTTGATTCACCAGAGAAGTACCGTCGAATAGTTGGAAAATTAAACTACCTTACCATGACTTGTCCAGACATTGCTTGCGTGGTAAGTAAGGTCAGTCAGTTCATGGCGGCCCCAACTATGTCTCAGTGGGATTCTGTTCTTCGGATTGTCAGATATGTGAAGAAGGATCCTGGTTTGGGAATTGCATATAAGAGTCGAGGTCATTCCAATCTAGAGACATACAGTGATTCTGACTGGGCAGGATGTTTAGCCACTCGAAAGTCAACCACGGGATTCACTGTCTTTATGGGTGGTAATCTCATCTCCTGGAAGAGCAAGAAACAAACCACAGTTGTCAGATCTAGTGCAGAGGCAGAATATTGTGTTATGTCCCACACTGTTGCTGAGATCATGTGGGTGAGGCAAATTCTCTGCGAAATTGGGTATCCGGTTCAAGATCCCACTCCTCTATGGTGTGACAATCAAGCTGCAATCCAGATAGCCACTAATCCCGTGTTTCATGAGCGCACGAACCACATAAGGTCGACTGCCACTTTGTTAGAAAGAAGTATGAAGAATGCCTTATTTCTCTAAAGCATGTGAAGACTGGTGACCAAGTTGCAGACATTCTTACGAAAGGGGTTACGGGAACTAGAATGAACTATATATGTAACAAGTTGGGTCTGAGAAGTTCCCACGATCCAACTTGAGGGGGAGTGTTATTAGACGCATTTACATTAGTCCCACATTATGTACCGCTACGGTTATGTTACTCCATATGTTACTCCATTTTGTTATAAATAAAAGGCGAGACCTCAATATGAGGTACTCAGTTTTTCTCCCAAATCCCGTAACAAGTATGATTGTATTTGTGAAACATCGTAAGTCCTAACAAAGCATGATTGTGTATTTGTCTATTATGCAGGCTTGTTTCTTCCCTATGACTTGAGTATGATTGTTTTATATAATTTGTAACTTTACATCTACTTTTTAGTTTATACATACTACCTCATTTTTTATGCTTTCTAGTTGATCGATTCTTTACTTATGCCAGAAAAATAGATATGTCTGGTTCGGGTTCAGCTTCCAAGCCCACTACCATAAAGTCTCGCAAGAATGCTTTGGGTTCAAGAAGTGATCCGGGGTGGCTCCATGGGATTGAGATTGATAGTACTACTAAGAAAGTACAGTGCAAATATTGTGAGGTAATTCGATCTGGTGGAATATACAGATTGAAATATCACTTGGCAGGTACTAAATTTAATGTTGAAGCGTGTCCAAAAGTACCTGAAGCTGTCAGACAACAATTTTTGAGTATTCTTCAAGCACATGGAGAGGAAGCTATAAAGAAAAAAAGAAATTTTGAGGAAGAGGAGGATGAGGTTGAAGTTGGCGTGGGACAAACTAAAAAATTCAAAGGGAATGAGTCAATGAATTTATTTGTTAGAAAATCAAGTCAATTGACAGTTAATCAGATTTTCAAAAAAGACGCGTGTGAGAAAGCAAGTCAACAGATTGCTTGTTTTTTTCTACACAAGGGTCATTCCCTTCAACTGCGTCAATAACCCGACGTTCATTAGCATGGTTGAAGCAATAGGTCAACATGGCCCGGGAATGAAACCACCCTCCTATGAAGATATTAGAGTAAAATATCTAAAACAAGAAGTTGATAGAACTCTAGAATTACTAGAGGAGTACAAGGTGGAATGACAAAAAGTTGGTTGTACGATTATGTATGATGGGTAGTCAGATAGAAAACGAAGAACTATATGCAACTTCCTGGTGAATAGTCTCAAAGGCACAATGTTCTTATCATCGACTGATACTTCAGAAATTTCCAAAACTGCGAATAAAGTTTTTGAAATGTTAGATGAACTTGTGGAAAAAGTTGGGGAAAGAAATGTTATTCAAGTTGTGACAGATAATGCTTCAAATTATAAAGCTGCTGGTGAAATGTTGATGGAGAAGAGAAAATATTTATATTGGACATCGTGCGCCGCGCATTGTATTGACTTGATTTTAGAAGATTTTGAGAGTAAAATCGATCTTCATAGATTAACAATTGCAAAGAAAAGAAAGATAACAACATACATATATTCCAGAACTCTTCTCCACACTTGATTGCTTGACTTTACGAAGGAGAGAGTTAATCCGACCTGCAGTTACTAGATTTGCAACAACTTATTTGACATTGGGTTGCCTTTCTGAAAATAAAGGAGGTTTGATGACGATGTTTACTTCTGCCAAATGGAAGTTCAGTCGATTTGTTGGCTCAAAGGAGGGGAAAGTTGTTCAAAGAATTGTTTTGAATTCAACTCGATTTTGGTGTCATGTTATATTATGCATGAAGACAACACTTCCTCTCATCAAAGTGCACAGAATGGTTGATTCAAAGAGTCCTATGATGGGATTCATTTATGAGCAAATGGATAGAGCGAAGGAGAAAATACAATTAAATTTTGATAACATCAAGAAAAAGTAAGTGGTTTAATAGTTTGTGTTTTCATCAATAATAATATAAGTGTTTCTTATGATTATATATGTGTTGTATTGTAGATATGAGCCAATATGGGTCATCATTGATGATAGATGGTCGAGCCAACTCCATAGATCATTGCACGTTGCAGCCTTAGTTATTAAAGGCGCAAGGCACGCCAAGGCGCAAAGCTCAAGGAGCGCGCCCGAAGAAGGCAAGGCGCAATCACATTCATTTTAAATAATCAACATCAAATATCAGTTCATCTTCTTAAAAAGATTCTTCATATATTTTACTCATTAATCATTCATTTCTATCATTTATCTCTTAAAAAATAAAATTAATATGATCTCTGGGATCATATCTTATCTTAACGATCGATTATATTTCAATAACACTAAATCATATAAAAATTATTGGGTTCTTGCATTATTTTTTTCATCATTTTGAAAAAAAAAGTTTACAACAAAAATTCATACCCAAAGGGGCATTTAATGTCCAAAGGCGCAAAAAAGGCGCACGAAGGCACATACCTTTGAGCATGGTGAGCCTGGAGCCTTAGGCGCGCTTGAGGCGCGCCTTTAACAACATAGACTGCAGCTTACTATTTGAACTCTCATTATCATTACAACCCCTACTTTAAAGCAGATGCGGAAGTAAAAATTAGGTTTTATACTTGTCTCCAGCGAATAATTTCTAATGAAGATGAGAGAATAGATATTTAGATGAATGATTTCAAACATACTTGAGGATTATTTGGGTTAGACTCTACAAAATCAACTAGAACCAAAAGAGCTTCAGGTTAAACATATTCGTTTAATGTTATTTTAAATAATCAAGCAATAAACATGTTGTTAATTATTATCATATTAAATATTTAATGTATTGTTATTTACAACTGACTGGTGGGATTCCTATGGAGATAAATGCCCGGAATTAAAAAGATTTGCAATCCGGGTTCTAAATTTGACATGTGGCTCTTCTGGATGTGAACGAAACTGGAGTGCCTCTGAGATGGTGAGATCTACTACATGAAAATATCCTAACACTTAACATTGACTATTTGACTGACTTCATTTTTATTTTTTCAAAATAGGTGCATTCGAAAAGAAAAAACCGATGCATCAAAAGAAAATGAATGATTTAGTATTTATGATGTACAATATGAAGTTGATGAAACGACAAGATAGAAGAGATATGCATCTAAATGAGAAGTTTTTAAATTTTGAGGATATCCCTTCGGATGATGAATGAATCACCGGGAAGGAAGATCCCGTTCTTCCCCGTAGAGGATTCTTCAAAGTAGAGATGCCCAAGAAACCTATAGTGATGATAGTGCAGGAAGGAATGTTGAAGAACTCGTTGCAGTCGTAGCTGATGAATGTAAGTTTGATATTATTTAACTTGAAAATGCAAAATTATTCAACTATATTGTGTATCATAATTAAAACCTTTTTATTTTAGGTGGAGTATATGATCTCACCAAAAGACGCAATGAACTTGATGTTGGCGATTATATTAGTGATGCTGAATGAGATGATGATCATAATGATTGTGGTGTTGATGACGCTGAAGAGAATGTAGAACTTGATGATGACGATATGACTGATGTAGCTGTTACGGATTTATATTAGTGATTTTGTATCGGTCCGACGAACATATGTTAAGGATTTATATTAAGACATGACTGATGTGAACTTTATGTTATTTTTGGGTTTAGTTGTTTATTAGTTTATTTTTCATAATTAAATACTCAAATGTTTATTAATTTTATAGTTTCTTTTGTGTTATTTATGTGTAATTGGATGATTAAAAATATATTTACATATTTTAAGTCTTAATTTATGATTTTTGTAGGATCTTATGATTCTCGATCCGATCTCACGATCTGATCCGATCTAACTGGAAAACAATCCTACCTAGGATCTCGATCCTGACAACCTTGGGTGGCGGTCATGAAGATGGTGCAATAAAAGCACAAAGATAATTTCGAAAGGAGATTTATTATGGGAGCTTTTTTTAGAATTATTATATGTGAGTTATTCTTGTGGATTTACCGGATCTCATTGAATTACATTCTCCCCAGTTAAATGCTTAAAAAGGTCCCCCAGAATTTTTTTAACAACCCTAGTCCGTCCGTCAATTAGAGTGTGATATGTGCTACTATCCACAAGTTTGGCTCTCAACCGACCACATAGCATTGATAGAAAATATTTAATATATTGATCTAATTCCACAAATATATCTATACCCAAGTGAGGTGAAATAAAAGTGCAATCTCTAAATATGAAATTGATAGAGTGACGTGTGGCAAGTGAATGTTCATCAAACATAGTATAAAAAAACTGAGAAATATCGGGTGGCACGTTAGGAATCAATGAATGTGGAATGAGCGATATATCTAAATTGTGGTTTTCCTCCTGGGGTGGGGGCTCAGGAGGGAGTGCAGTGAGCAGTAATGTGGAGTCAGTGAAAAGTGAACTAGAAGGTGCAGAGGTCCTCTCGTGGGCCCATGGAATCAGTCAGTTCTTCTGGGGAATAAGAACAATCGTGTGTCCCTGATGCTCAAAAGAATGAGAGTTTCTCGTGTCATCGTGCATGACATTGTCGGTCGTACTGCCAAGCTCGCCCTAATAGGATGTGACAGACATCCATGACCACGACATGACATAAAATTCTATCTGAATACGTTCTCCCTATAGAAAACTCTACTAGACAGTAGTGTGTGACGACATAGTCAAATGACTATTGACGCCGGATAAGCTGTAGGGTTTTTTAAATGGGTGCATCTCAAGTTCTAATATGTCAACAATGCGCTGAGAAACGAAATTCTCCATACTACCGTTATCAATGATAATGGAATAAAACTGTCCCTGGATGCGTGCAGTAGTGCGGAAAATATCGTGTCTAATATAGTCATCCTCAGTATGCTCACCAGGAGTGATCAAACTATAACGTAAGACGCAGACTAAGTGTTCGGCGTGTTCGCCTTCCACTTCTATGACATCCTCGGACTCGTGCTCGGGCTCGGGATGAGACTCATTTACGTAGACTCCATACTCAGACTCAACGTCAGGAGAATCGATAATAGCGACAAAGTGGCGTCACAGACAATCAAATGATTTGAGCCCGGGTTCCATACACTTGAAGCATCGGAATACTCCAGTGTTGGGCTTAGCCCCAATAATCTTCTTACCCTTGGAAGGAACAGTGGATGGGTTTGGGGTCCCGGCAGTGTTAGGAGGGTGAGGGGAACCTGAGATCCGAGCCGTGGTGATAATGGTGACATTCGATGTAGATCTTTCAGTAGATCTGACTCCAGATATCTGCTTCTGCAAGGACTCCACTTTACGAGCTCTACTAGAGACTTCCCCTAAATCGCGATAGTCGTGCAATTCTAGCTGATCCCGTATGAAATAGCGTAACCCATTTAGATAACGGGATACAGTCATGTCATCATCCTCACGAAGGTATAACCTCGACTGTAGGACAGGAACTCATCAGTGTACTCGTTTGCCGATGATTTCTCCTGCCGCAGATTATGGAATCTACGATAGAGAGTTTGGAGATAATCATGGAGAACGCACCGCTTCCTAAGTTGAGCCTTGAATTCATTCCAGATGGTGATGAGAGACATCCATAAATTGAACCTAGAGCGCTCTAATTGCCCCCACCAGACCAAGGCAGATCCTTTTAGGTTTTTAGCCTAAGGACGACGTACTCTACTTGCCTTGCTGGAGGTAATTGCTTCTAAACTAAGTAGCGATCCATCATATCACACCAATCTAAGCAACCCTCAGGCTCTATCCGTCCCTCAAAATCTCCAACGTCTAATTTGATTCCTTCGTCCCAACGAGGGGGGTAACGTGGTTCAGGTTGTGCGGGCTCTAGTGGCCTGGTTAGGGTCGACGTCGACCATTGGGATAGGTGCTCGATTTAAGTGCATTGTGGCTTCTATGGTGTTGACCGATGTGTGTAATCCATTCATTACATGCCCAAGACCTCCCACGGTGGTGGTGAGATTGTCGACCACTTTCACTAAGTCGCTCATACGCTGGGTCAGATCCCTTGCGCTATTTTCTAAGTAAACGACTCGTTTCTCCATTTTAAAAAAAAATTGATTTTTAATTATTATTATTATTTTGAATTTTTTTTGAAAACATATTATAATTAATTTAGAAATAGAATTTTTTTTTAGTTCGGATCGCGTGATTCGCGATAGGAGCGAATCACAGTGCTCTGATACCAAACTGATGTAGGCTCAAATTAGATCTTCAAATTAAAATATTTTTAACCAAAATATATTTTATTTGTGATAAAATAAAAGTAGGTTTTGAAAATTAAGTTGGTTTTGTTTAATTTTTAAAGAGAGGCCGAGCGGGCCAAAATCGAATTTAGCGAACGAAATCAACTTAACGTCCAAACTTTGATGAAGTTGTTAATTATTGTTTTTGAGAGGAACTTCTTTGAGCGCTTTCCGAGTAGAAATTTTGGCGAGATTTATACACCCACAAGCAATTCAAAGTAATAATTTATGAAATAGCAGTAATAAGAATGATTCGAACGTTCGAGACAAGCTTAGCAATATTTAGTTGAGACGCCTAAAATTAATTTGATATTTTGAAAGCATGGAACGAGTGAATGTTACCCCAAGCTAGAAGTGGCCCTTACAAATCATGTGGTGAAAGGGTAAGGTCGACTGTGGCTTGAAACGGGTCGGAGGATTGTTGTGGCCGACGACTCCAGATGAGGGCAAAGACCGAGGCTCCATCCAACACACAGGTGTGGGGTGGTTCGGAACCAGAAGCCGATTGACGGAGAGGCGTATTGTTGTCAACATCAATAAGTGTGGAGGCTTCGGCAGGGCTCGCCTGGGCAGAGGGGATCGGTCGACGGAAGCAGGAGGGAGGGGAAGACCACCCCCTGACGTTGCAGGCGTTGAATGTTGGCGTCGTCGCTGGGCTGAGATGGCGGCGTTGGAGGAATGCTAGGTCGGCTGTCAGAGGAAAAATGAGTAGGGTTTGTTTTTCCTCTAATTCTCCGATCACCTTTACGATTCAGGAATAGTGATATTTATAATTCATGAATAACATTAGCTATTTCCTTTTTCCTTATTTCCAAAATATTCATATTTCCTTATTTCTAAAAAATTCCTTATTTTTCCCCTATTCATGAGGACTTCTCTGAAGTTAGCCCGTGAATAATTTCTCAAAAATATTTCAATTTAAAGTGTTCTGACTTGTTATTCTTCTTCTTCTTTTTTTTCTTGAGAATAATTTTATGCGCTCCTAAATAAATTAGCTTGTCTTTTCCCCCTAAAATTACCGAAATTTCATTAAAGCACTCACACCGATGAGGACTTCTCTGGAAAGATACATAAGTGATCGAAAAGAAAAGCCGAAAAATAACGTGAAATAAATATGGCGCGTGTGGAGTCACGCGTCTATCAAAAGGCTTGAGTGTTGTTGTTGTATTTAAATTTAATTTATAAATTCCGGACTCCTAAGTGAAAATTCTATTCCACTCTAAGACGGAATAAATTCTCGTGTTCTGCTATACTTGTTATTCTTCTATTAATATTTTAACAAAAAAAACATTCATGGTTTTTTTGCCAAAATTGAGATTTGATAATTTTATGATTTCTCGCTCACCACCGAAATAAATAATTAATAGTTTAATGATTACATCCTCAAGAAAAATAAATTATTTGGCATTTGGTTTTTCAACAAACAAGAAAGGGAGAAATTACCTCTTCTTCAACCTAGAAGGTACGGAGAGATAATCCGGTTGTAGAGCAATCCTTGCTACTAAAATCGAGTACCAAGGAGAACATCTTTACTTGTTAGCAAGGGGAAAAGAGGAGCCAAAAGGAAACCTTTGACGAGCACGTCAACATCACCGGTTTCACCAAATCCGGTGGAGGACTTTGCACGAAAGGAGGAAAAGGGGGCGGCCGACCAGGCTCGGCAAGAAAAAGACCGAGCGGTGTCTTCTCCTTCTCTCGGTCGCCGAGCCTAGGGAGAGGGAGACTCCAGCGAATAAGCCTCCGGCGAGTCGAGGGAGAGAGAGAGGGGCGCATGGATTTCGCGAAGAACCCTAGGGTTTCCGAAAACCTTCGTCCGCCTGCTTCTTTCGCTCGGGGGGGGGGGGAGAGGGAAGAGTGGGCCTTTACATGATATAAATAGTTTATATATATTATAATCGATTTTATATATATAAAAGTTTATATATATTATATAAAACTGATTTTATATATATATGTATAACAATAACCCCTCTCAAAATCTTTAATTTTTTGATCACTTATCAAAATCACCTCAATGATAAATCATCAAACCTTTTGACTGTTCATAACTTAAATGATGCATGAAAAACGCCCCTAAAATAGTTGCAATAATGGCGCGTATTTGAAACTTCCATCAAATCTCCTATTCAATGATGATTCGATCTTGCTTTGCCTCTCAAATCTCACGCAATTACGAATTAATTCCTCGATCTCTTTTCCTCGTTTAATTATGTTCATCAATCATATTGGCAAAATTGGATTGGTTTAAGGGCCTAATTCCTATTTGTGTGCTTTGAGGATCAGTTATATCGCTGAAACGTGAATCTCTATTCACTTCCAATGGTCGTAAGCGGCACCATAGCAATGTTGTTGTATTTATATAGCATTAATTTATACGAACACAAAGTGTCCCGTTCGATTCTTATGTCATATGTCTGTATAACGACTGAAGCTGTCACCCTTGGTTCATACATTTCTTGATAAGTGTTGGTGAAAAGTTGCTAGCAAACGACCCAACACCATCTCAACAGTTACTCACGAGACCTAATGAGAGACTGTTTTCTGAGATCTTCTCCACACAACGGAATAAATTCTCTTGAGCCCTTGACGGGAATCAGCGTTCGAAATTTAGTGAAACTTGTGAGTTGAAATCGGGCGTCTATGAATCAAACTAATGAAATAAATATGACACATAACACTCGTATTTATTCGCGGATGTTCTGTACTATGTTCCAATAACATAAACATCTTTAAGGCGGCAACTCCTTCTTATATGAACTTAATCATCATTTTTCTACTGGTCTTTCCGACAATATGCTCCTTGTTTTAACAAACTTGTTTTAGTTTTATCGTCGCCATCACTGGGACACATTCATGGTCAACCCGATTTTCAATAAAACTAGGAACAAATGATCAAAATCATCAATTACATCAAACAAAATTGATTATGAATTTGATGCAATCTTAAGTCCAATTGTTTCCTATTAATCTAGATCTTCTTATGTGTTCTTAAATATTGACACCAAGGTCTTTCTTCATCCATTAGTGTTCAAAATTTCGTTGAAAATTTATCAAACCCCTCCACAACAATATCCATAACTCTTGAATAATCAATAGATATATCATCGGGACTTCAAATATTAATTCATCTTCGAACATAATTTCACTTCACTTTCTTGATCAATTTTTAAATTATACTATACTTCACTATAATTTCTCCTTTAAAACTCTCATTGTATAACCTCAACATCATGGATAAATTAGAGAACTAGAAATGTATACTGATATATTTTAGTAACTTAAACCATGCAAAAAAACAAATAATGCTATGCAATTCTTTCAGTTGTATAAAATGATAGCTATTGCCTATTGGGAGTATAAAAATACAAAGAAAGCTTGTTTTATGAAAGTGAGATCAAGTATTATGATAATTATTTTGGTTGATATAAAACACATTCCTATCCAGTGTTGAGGTTGAGTATATAGCTATGACTAACTCTACCGCTAAGGTCACTTGGCTCGAATATTTTTTTACTAATTTCAGATGGACTATTTCTAGTCCTACATCATTACACTGTGATAACATCAGTGAAAATCATATCGCTTCCAACCCGGTGCTACATGAGAGACCGGTGCTACATGAGAGGACGAAACACACAAAAATCAATTGTAACTATGCATGCTAGCAATATCTTTGTGGGATCACCACGTTACAGTATGTTTCTTCTATGTTGCAAATTGTTGATTTCTTTGCAAAGGCCAATACAGTTCAAACTTCAAAGGCACTCATTTCTATTGAGCAAACTTTCGACTGTTGATCCTCGTGAGTTTGAGAGAGTGATTACAGTTAGTTTATGTTTCTGCTGCTTGATTATTACTTAGCAAGCTCATAACTTTACCAGGCAAGAAATTGACTCTTTGGTCGCCTAATCCTCAAGTCATTTGCGGGTGGTTAAGCCTCAAGACATATTGTTGTATTTATACCACTATTGGGGATGCATAGCCTAATATATTTGAGTCTAACAGCTCGAAAGTGTTCAACCTTAAATCTACAGCTAAAACTTGAATCAAGATCCTAATGTTATCTTAAAGCACTATAAATGACAAGGGCGGCGCATTTCATAATCGAACTAGCAGGAAAAAAAAAACAATTGCGGCGTTTCCGGGCACATGGTATACAGAATTATCATGAATTAATCCGCAAAAGAAGTTTTGACCTAAATCAAGAATTATGCTTCGGAGTTGAGTTAGGTTGAATATGAGCGAAACATACCGCGATGAAGTTCAGCGTCCGACGGGGAGGCATCGGAGGCCATTTCCTCCTCGCCGTAGATGGCGCGAAGTCGGGAAATAGGGATATGGGCGGATGAAGGATCGGCCTCAGCGAGGTGGAAGAGGTGTTCCCGCCACGCCCACATGGCGGATGACATGGCCTGGTTGCCACTGGTTAGAGCCAACTTCTCCGCCTCAAGAGCGTCGATCTCCTCCTGTTGCATATGAGACCTCCATGAGAGCGCCGCAAAGACTCCTGCGAGGAACAAATTGATCAGGTTGTCCTGCTTGGCAAACAATCCCATCACTTTCTTCTTCGCCGCCTCCATTCCTTTCCCTTGTCCTGCTGCTCACTGATTGCGTGCGCTCCACAGCCGAAACTGAGGGCTCGGCCTCAAAACAAATCGGTGGAGGGCAGGAGGGTTGGATTTCCTTAGTTCGGGACAAACGTTTTTCATACTGAAGTAATTACTTATAAATTCTTTTTAAGAATATTTTGTAGCATATTAATATATAAGAATATATGTTTATTTAAATCATTCATGCTTGTTGTATTCGGGAATGCAGTTTGTTTTTGCAAGGCTGGTAAACCACCGCTCGGTTTACAATAGGTGTTGTTCGGGTCTTCTAGTCGGCCGGTTTTCCACGATTTGCTCCGAGAATTGTTTGAGGCTTGATGAGTAATTATAATTTAAGATGTGCTGTGAATAGTGCATTGCCCATCAAAATGGGGTTGCAGATAGTGGAACCCCTGCATTAGGAGTGCCCACAGCGGAGGAAGAGGGAACCGCCCGTAATCATCGAGAAAATGCCGATGATCGTCGAGGGTGCGCGCATCCGGCGCGCGCGCCCCACCTCACCTCACCTCACGCATCCCCGCCCAAGTTCATAGATGAAACAAAATGCGGCTATCACATTTTGATGATGAGCGATAGCATAACTTCTTCTAGTGATCTCGAGCTCTTTCGTGGAATTATCAAAGTCATCACTAGACATATTTTGATAACAACATACATTAATCATTATTAAAATGACAATAATGCTAGAGCCAACGTAAATGGTGAGATAAAAGCAGACGACAGAAAAGATGACAATTCATGAGATTTCTCGTAATTTATAGAAAAATCGGGTTGTAATTAACCAAAATCTCATAACCCCCACTTAGTGGGGAATAATGAGAGTAATCGTCTTGCACGTGATAAGTGTGCCCGATCCATGCGCGATCCGCGCACAGAATGAATCCACCATCCCACGCACAACCAAATGCAGGCGGCCGACCAAACGGTCGGTCGCCGCCCCCAAACGGTTGGTCCCTGCCCCTAAATGATAGGATGTCGCCCCCAAACAGCTGCCCCCTCCTCGAGCAGCGAGCCCACGCACGGCCTATCCGCGCGGCCTGTGCGGACAGGACTGGCGGTTAGTCAGGTCAGCAATAGTGTTGCAGCCGGTTTTTTCTGGCGGCCTGGGCAATCTGTTCGCGCGATCTATGCGGACAAAGGACGCGGCTTGCCAGGTCGGGTTGTGTTCAGCCGGCAGTTGGTTCTCAGAAAATAACCGGGCGGATAGGATTTCTATCCGCGGAGCTCGCCAAGACTAGCGAGGTGCGGACTCGGTTGCAGTTCGCTGAGTCCGGGTTGTGTACTGGACCAGAGCTCGGGAGATCAGCATGGTGTGTGCCTTAGTCTAGCTCTGGTGGCGCGGTTGGTGGGAACCGTAGAGTTCGTCGTTTAGAGCGGACTGGTGCCGGGGTTCGCCGGGTTGTGCGGGATGGCTCAGTCCGGGAGGTCGCGTGGTCTGTGCGGACTGATATTTCTGTCCGCCGAGTTTGGCAACAGTCAGCCTTGTCTGCTTTGGCTGCGAGCTCGGGGTATGCAGACTGGAGTAGTGTCCACAGGCGTGAGCGGACTAAAGCTGTGTCCGCAGGTGGGCGGACTGGGGTGGTACTCGCAGAGTTCGCCTGTATGGCAATCAAGTCTGGCTGGGCTTTGGAGACAAGGCGGATTGGCTTGGTATCCGGCCTTGGTGGTGCAACCTTGGCGGACTGGCTGTCTTGCCTAATTGCGGCGGTCTGGTTGTGTATCTGCGGCTTGGAGGATACACTTGGTGCTCTCTGCAAAATAGGGTGGTTATCATATCAGTTAGGGTGATGATCACACTCCTCTCCGCGCCTATAAATAGGACCCCCTGCCACCTCAATTGATATCCAACTGAACATTAAGTAAACTCGCGGATAGTTGCTGCGGTTAGGATTTTGTGTAACATCTCGACTTTTATTGGGCCACCAGAGCTCTAGTAGGCCCAATAAAAGTGACCTGAATCCTACCCATGACCTGGTAGAAGGTAACCTTAAGCGGGAAATGGAGCTAGAGAACTCAGATTTGAGTTCTGTCAATTCCTGTGACATCGTATAGTTAATACGAACGCATCAGAACTCGTTTCGTTGGACCCCGGGGTCAAATGATGGATATGACCATTCCTCGTAAAACATCGCAAAGACAAAATTTTGAATATCGGTCTAAAGAACTCCGATTTGAGTTCTGTCAGCTCCTATGGCCTCATATAGACAATACGAGCACGACGGAACTCGTTGCGTCGCAATCCAAGGTCTAACGATGAATATAGACATTTTGACCGATTTAGTGCGCCGCGACGCGCAGATTTTGAATATTTCGCAAACGAACTCCGATTTTACCCTAGCCAGTGGCATTGAACTCGTATGGTCAATACGAAGTCAACCGAGTTTGCCCCGATCAAATTTCGACACGAGTAGTTAACCTATGATCAAATCAAGCATACTCGTGCACCGAAAATCGTGCACACACAAATTGTGACGCGACACCCCGACTTTGACCCAACTCCCGATGTCTTGGACCCACTTTGACCAGCTTGGGGGACCCACTCTAGGGTTGACTTTGGTCAAAACCCCCTAAAAGTCCAATTTTTTTGGATTTCTCCAAATGAAGTATGCATTTCCCCCCTCCTCATTAATTAATTAGAGCTTTACCTTACCCCCCTCATCCACTTTGGGCCCCCAACTAGCAAGCCCACCCTTGAAGGCAAGTGGAGGCCCACCAACTCAATTTCCCCCACCTTTCCCTCTCTTCCCCCACTTTGAAAGGCCCTCTCCATGAGGGTAAATTCATTTCCCCCACATGGGGGAAATCCTTAAGCAAAAGGATCCCTCCCCTCCAACTTATATAAATACAACCCCCCCTCCCTTGCCATAACACAACTGAGCAAACATCTCCCTCACCCCTGCCCCCTCTCCCCACCTGGCCGGAGCTTTAGCTCGCCGGGAAAACCTCCTCCACCCGAGCTCCACCACCACCTCCAATGGTGACTCGGCCGGGACCATCCCAAACCCCCCAACCCCAGATGGATATTCTTCTCCTCCCCCTCCCTTATCCCCCGGACGTGGTGCATGCACCTCCCGGTGGCCGGAGCACCGCCGACACCACCCGAGCCAAGCTTCAGGTCGGGTGGTGGCCGCTGCAAGCTGGCACCTTCCAGCTCTAGTGGTGGCGCTGGAGAAGAGCAAGACCATCGGGGAAAGCATCCCCCGGTGGTGGAAGGCTGGGGTGCCGCCGGAAAATGCCGCTCCGGCGGTACCCGAGCAAATAGAGTTTTCTCTGTATTTTTACTCCGGCAGCGGCCGACGACGGTAAGTCGCCGGGCCACCACCGGAGAGGATCCCTACCCCCTGCGCGCCGGCCGGGGGTGGTTGCATAACCAGGAACATCACTGGAGAAAAAAGGTGGCGCGGCGGCGCTGGGAGCAGAGCTCTGCCACCTTGCTCTCGGGATAACAATTTCAGGCGGTGGTCAGCGGCGGTAGGCCGCCGGACCACCGCCTAGAAATTCGTCGTCCCCCGACGAGTTGATTGGGGGCGGTGCCGGCGGCTGCTGGCGGCCGTCCGGGGGTGGTAGAGGCCACCACCCTCCACACCGCCGGGAGGTACAGCCACCGTCCGATCTCCACGATGAGATTGAGCGGTCCATGATTCCTGGATTCCCGCCCGCCTCAGTATCAACGCCTTCCACAACGGATCTCAGCCCGATCCGCTGTGGGGATAGAAGATCAATTAGCGCCGTCTGACTCAATCTCAGCCGTAGGATCGAGTTAGATATGGCTAACCGCAAACCTATATTATTAACAGAAACTTGAGAAATTTCTAGAAAAAAATCGGAGCCTCAAGGGGCAAAGTGGTCAACATAAAAAATGTTTCCCATATTGAGGGCTTCCTTCCCAAAAATTTAGAGAATTTTTTAAAATGTTTTAGTATTTTTAAAAGCTTAAATAAAGTTTATTAAGCCAAATTAATGGCCCAAAACTTGGGTAAAAATTATGAAATAATTTCTAGAACCTTAATAGGCTCTCTCAAGAGTTTTATCAAAATTTGAGGACATGAGAATAAGAAATTAATTTTATGACAAATTCTAAGAATTTACGGTCGCGTCTGATATTCATTTCGCTCACTTTCTCTGAAAATGAAAATTAGAACGCGCGGCTATCCCACCTGATTTAAATGTCAAGTTCATTTTAGTACTTTCAATTCTAGTCTCGTATTTGTCAAGATCATTTCAGTACTTTCAATTCTAGTCTCGTACTGGTCAAGTTCGTTTCAGTACTTTCCATTCTAGTCTCGTACTAGTCAAGCTCAATTAAGTACTTTTAATTCCAGTTAAGTACTAGTCAAGCTCATTTTAGTACTTTCAATTCCAGTCTCGTACTGGTCAAGATCATTTCAGTACTTTCAATTCCAGTCTCGTACTGGTCAAGTTCATTTAGTACTTTCAATTCTAGTCTTGTACTGATCAAGTTCATTTGAGTACTTCCAATTCCAGTCTCGTACTTATCAAGTTCATTTCAGTACTTTCAATTCCAGTCTCGTACTAGTCAAGTTCACTTATTACTTTCAATTCCAGTCTTGTACTGGTCAAGTTCATTTTAGTACTTTCAATTTCAGTCTCGTACTTGTCAAGTTCATTTCAGTACTTTCAATTCCAGTCTCGTACTGGTCATGTTCATTTAGTACTTTCAATTCCAGTCTTGTACTGGTAAAGTTCATTTTAGTACTTTCAATTCCAGTCTCGTACTGGTCAAATTCATTTCAGTACTTTCAATTCTAGTCTCGTACTGGTCAAGTTCATTTAGTACTTTCAATTCCAGTCTTGTACTGGTCAAGTCCATTTTAGTAATTTCAATTCCAGTCTTGTACTGGTCAAGTTCATTTCAGTACTTTCAATTCAATTCCAGTCGCGTACTGGTCAAGCTCGTTTCAGTACTTTCAATTCAACTCCAGTCTCGTACTGGTCAAGTTCAATTCGGTATTTTCAATTCAGTACTATTCCAGTTTCGTACTGGTCATTCCAACACTCAAATTGTGCAGTTTTCATAATCAGTAGCATTAATCACCGTTTTTTATTTCTACAATTCACTATTTTAAGTCGGGTCCTGCTCTAACGAGCAATTGCTTATTAAGGTCGAGCCTTAGATGAGGATAACCGGAGTTGAAGTATTCCTCCAGGTTTAGCCTCAAATAAAGAGCTCCCACGCTCCTGTCGAAAGTTAAGTTGAGCGCCGCCGCCCGAAGTTTAAAAACATAGTAGGGCAGGCCGCCGCAGACGCGGTATGTGCTAATAAAATTATCTGTTCGATTGCTTGTAAATTGCTTGCGGTGAATTGTGGCGGGTCGGTCCCTTCCGCAGACCGTTCGTACCGGTGTAGGAAGGTTGACGACTCAAGAGATGGGTACCACGGGTGATCGGCCGTTATCTTTCCCCATTGGGTTTTCCTTCACTAGTCAGCCAAAATGTCATATCGTCGGATGTCGCTCACATCCAATAGTACATAAGGTTGTACGTTGGGGCCTGGGGCTGTGCAGTATGACTACCGTCAAAAGTGGCAGGACTGACCACTATCACTGACGGCCACATCGGTGAGGCCCGCAGGGCTCGCTACCCTACTTGAATAGAATCGGTTCATACTATGTCGACATAGGATGTGTGTGCGCGGCTGTGAGTGCCTGCGATAGGATACAGAAGGGGGTATTTCTGGTGTGTTGGTATACTAGTAGAGTCCTTATCATAACTGATGTTAATATTGCTGCCATTTCAGTTATGCTACCTTTTTTTATTGCTTCTCCTAGATTAATTATTGTGCTAACCCTCTCATGATTCGGCTATCTTATACTGCTGGGTGCGTATGTACTCATCCCCAGAATATGGATCCGGGAAGAGGATTTGTTTCTACTTAGCCCTGTGACTAATGGTTATCTAAATGACCAATCACAAGAAACAGAGCACCGTAGCGACCCCCTACTGCAGGAGAATGCGTCAGTGGTTAGGACCATCCGAGCAAAGGCACCACTGATATCTGAAGAGTTTCAAGACGTGAGCACCAGTGAGCAGGATAGATAGTGAGAGGTGTACAACCCCGTATTCGCAGAGTATGGTCCCTTCGGTAGGTACAGGGCCAGCTTTAAGTTCTTAAGCTTTTTAGAGATTTTAGACTCTTGGTGGCCAATTTTGTCTTGGCCTTGGAAATATACTAGTAGGGGGGAGGAAAAATCTGCATCTCCCCCCCTTGGGCTTACTATGAGCGAGGTAGGAGCGGTACTCCGGACGGAGGCCAAGGTCTCACCCCCCTGCGCCCCAGCCCTCTTGGGCGAGCTCGGTCGGTGGCCTGGAGCTCGCCCGGGCGCCCAGCCCCTTGGGCGAGCTCGGTCGGCGGCCTGGAGCTCGCCCGGGCGCCCAGCCCCTTGGGCGAGCTCGGTCGGCGGCCTGGAGCTCGCCCGGGCGCCCAGCCCCTTGGGCGAGCTCGGCCGGCGGCCTGGAGCTCGGCCGGGCGCCCAGCCCCTTGGGCGAGCTCGGCCGGCGGCCTGGAGCTCGCCCGGGCGCCCAGCACCTTGGGCGAGCTCGGCCGGCGGCCTGGAGCTCGCCCGGGCGCCCAGCCCCTTGGGCGAGCTCGGTCGGCGGCCTGGAGCTCGCCCGGGCGCCCAGCCCCTTGGGCGAGCTCGCCTCGGATGTCCGAGGTGAGGGTAAGGGGGAGGAACATGGTTTAGCCCCCACCTCCCCCCTTTGGACCTCCTGTTTCCATGTTTTTTCCTAAGGGTATTTTAGACATTTTAAGCTCAGGACTTGGAAAAATTATAAATAGACCCCCTTGGGTACCTTTGGAGAGGCATTGGTTTTTGGCTTCCTCCTCCCTAGTTCTCTTCTTGGTAGAGTTGAGAGAACTCTCCAAGGTACCCATCTCTACCATTGGTAAAGGAGGGGAAGTGTTCTTGTGACCTTCCGGGTGTGTGGTGGGACCTCCATGCTAGAGCCGAGGGTTTGTTCCTAGTTTCTCAAGTCTTTGGTCCGTGACGTTCCCCCGAGTGTAGTAGGTGTGAGGTCACCCCTCTTTTGGGACCCCGAACTCCAAAGAGACCAAGTTTTTGGTTTCAACATTTTGGTGCGGTGAGCGTGGAGAGTGACCAGCACAGAAGATCTCGGGAGAGTGTCATGGCCGGAGATCAGGGAGGTGGTGATGATCTCGACGAGCTCCCCAACCCAGGACCCTTCGTAGGAAGGGAGGAGTTCATGACATCCATTCAAGGCATCATGGGGATGCTGCGGAGTTTGGATCCTCGGGGTGGCAGCTCCACTCCAACCCCCCAAGAGCTAGCTCCCCCCCCCCTCTCGATGAGTCGACCCCTAGGGGTCCAAGCGAGATGACCCTTGCAGGGGGAGAAGGAAGTGCACCAGGTAGGCGGCCTGGGAAAGAAAGGATGGGAGAAGGGGTCGAGCGAGACCTCCTCGGCCGGGAGTTATTCCCCAGCCCGGCGAGTGCTAGCCCTCCAGGCGAGCAGGTCGCGCGAGTAGAGGTGGCGAGAGCACCCCTCAGAGGGTCACCTTTCAGCAAGCTGATCATCTCAGCTCCCGTTCCTGAGGGGTTCAGAGAGCCAGACATGGCTTACTATACCGGGAAGGATGACCCCGTCCAGCACCTGTAGTGGTTCGAGGATGCCGTCTCCATCAGGCCGATGACGAATGCCTTCAAGTGTCGCCTCTTTGCGATCACGTTGAAGGAGAAGGCAAGGGACTGGTTTCATCAACTCTCCCCGAGGTCGATCTATGGATTCGAGTACTTGAGCCAAAGCTTCCAGCTCCGCTTCTCCACCTCCAAGAAGAGGAATAAGAGTCCTGAGTCCATCTTTTTAATAAGGCAGAGGGTCGAGGAGTCGCTGGCCCACTACGTTGACAGGTTCCAAGAGGATATCCTGGATATCCAGGAGATGCCGGGGTATGCTCTCCATATGGCCTTCACTGTTGGGCTGAAGGAGGGCTTCTTCCAGATGAGCTTGACTCGGAAGGCCCCCCTTTCCTTCGAGGAGCTGATGGAAAGGGCGGCAGAGGAGATAGCCATGGAGGCGGCAAATCCGGCATTTGCCAAGAGGTTGGCAAAGTTAACGGAGGCAGAGTCAAAGGATCAAGGTGGCTCGAGACATCAGGAAGAAAGAAGGAGAGAGGAGCAGAGAGCTCAGGGGTTCCAAGGAAGGGAGGGTCCAGAGCCAGGTTGGAGGGAGCAGGGAGGACTTGCCCAGGGTCCAGGAAGGGCTCTCATCTAGGGTGGGGGGGGGACTTTCAGGGAGGCCAAGGAAGATACAACTTCAAAAGGCAAGCCCCTGGGCAGCTCCTACCCCCACCGCAGCAAGCGATGACGATCGGTCGAAGGGAGAGGAGGAACCACACGGGAAGAGGAAGAGTCGGAGTAGAGTCACCCTACTATGAGTTCCACCAGGAGGAGGGCCATGCAACAACTACTTGCCCCGAGTTCTAGGAGTTGAGAAGGACAAGAGATCCGGCACCACAACCTCAACAACCGAAAGATCCGGTACGGATTGAAGAAATCCAACCCGAGATAGCAGGGGAGAGGTGTGAGGACAGGGTTGATGTGGGCACCCGGGGAGGGATTCTTTGATGCACGAGGAAAGAGGGAGGTACACGGAGTAGATCATCTCTTGTAATGAACTTTGTTTGCATTGTATCACCTATGATTAATGAAAAAGACCCCCGGAAAACATTTATGATCAAGTTCGTTTAGCTCCGGGATGATTCTGCTGACCAGGCTCCCACTAGTTGGAAGGACAGGTTGATCTCTCGTGGAGGCTAAGTCCATTTAGCTCCAGGATGATTCCGCTGACCAGGCTCTCACTAGCTGGCAGGGCAGGTTGATCTCTCGTGGAGGCTAAGTCTTTTTGGCTCCGGGATGATTCCGCTGATTAGGCTCTCATTAGCTGGCAGGGCAGGTTGATCTCTCGTGGAGGCTAAGTCTTTTTGGCTCCGGGATGATTCCGTTGACCAGGCTCCCACTAGCTGGCAGGGCAGGTTGATCTCTCGTGGAGGCTAAGTCCTTTTGGCTCCGGGATGATTCCGCTGACCAGGCTCCCACTAGCTGGCAGGGAAGGTTGATCCCTCGTGGAGGCTAAGTCCTTTTGGCTCCGGGATGATTCCGCTGACCAGGCTCCCACTAGCTGGCAGGACAAGTTGATCTTTCGTGGAGGCTAAGTCCTTTTGGCTCCGGGATGATTCCGCTGACCAGGCTCCCACTAGCTGGCAGGGAAGATTGATCTCTCGTGGAGTCTAAGTTCTTTTGGCTCCGGGATAATTCCGCTGACCAGGCTCCCACTAGCTGGCAGGGAAGGTTGATCTCTCGTGGAGGCTAAGTCCTTTTGGCTCCGGGATGATTCCGCTTACTAGGCTCCCACTAGCTGGCAGGGCAGGTTGATCTCTCGTGGAGGCTAAGTACTTTTTGCTCCGGGATGATTCCGCTGATCAAACTCCCACTAGCTGGCAGGGCAGGTTGATCTCTCGTGGAGGCTAAGTCCTTTTGGCTCCGGAATGATTCCGCTGACCAGGCTCCCACTAGCTGACAGGGAAGGTTGATCTCTCGTGGAGGCTAAGTCCTTTTTGCTCCGGGATGATTCCGCTGACCAGGCTCCCACTAGCTCGCAGGGCAAATTGATCTCTCGTGGAGGCTAAGTCCTTTTGGCTCCGGGATGATTCCGCTGACCAGGCTCCCACTAGCTGGCAGGGCAGGTTGATCTCTCGTTGAGGCTAATTCCTTTTGGCTCCGGGATGATTCCGCTGACCAGGCTCCCACTAGCTCGTAGGGCAGGTTGATCTCTCATGGAGGCTAAGTCCTTTTTGGCTCCGGGATGATTCTGCTGACCAGGATCCAACTAGCTCGCAGGGCAGGTTGATCTCTCGTGGAGGCTAAGTCCTTTTGGCTCCGGGATGATTCCGCTGACCAGACTCCCACTAGCTGGCAGGGCAGGTTGATCTCTCGTGGAGGTTAAGTCCTTTTAGCTCCGGGATGATTCCGCTGACCAGGCTCCCACTAGCTGGCAGGGCAGGTTGATCTCTCGTGGAGGCTAAGTCCTTTTGGCTCCGGGATGATTCTGCTGACCAGGCTCCCACTAGCTGGCAGGACAGGTTGATCTCTCGTGGAGGCTAAGTCCTTTTGGCTCCGGGATGATTCCGCTGACCAGGCTCCCACTAGCTGGCAGGGCAGTTGATCTCTCATGGAGGCTAAGTCCTTTTGGCTCCGGGATGATTCCGCTGACCAGGCTCCCACTAGCTAGCAGGGCAGGTTGATCTCTCGTGGAGGCTAAGTCCTTTTAGCTCCGGGATGATTCCACTGACCAAGATCCCACTAGCTGGCCGGGCAGGTTGATCTCTCGTGGAGGCTAAGTCCTTTTGGCTCCGGGATGATTCTGCTGACCAGGCTCCCACTAGTTGGCAGGGCAGGTTGATCTCTCGTGGAGGCTAAGTCCTTTTGGCTCCGGGATGATTCCGCTGACCAGGCTCCTACTAGCTAGCAAGGCAGGATTATCTCTCGTGCAGGCTAAGTCCTTTTGGCACCGGGATGATTCCGCTGACTAGGATCCCACTAGCTTGTCGGGCAGGTTTATCTCTCGTGGAGGCAAAGTCCTTTTAGCTCCGGGATGATTCCGCTGACCAGGCTCCCACTAGCTGGCCGGGCAGGTTCATCTCTCGTGGAGGCTAAGTCCTTTTGGCTCCGAGATGATTCCGCTGACCAGGCAGGGCAGGTTGATATCTCGTGGAGGCTAAGTTCTTTTAGCTCCGGGATGATTCCGCTGTCCAGGATCTCACTAGCTGGCAGGGCAGGTTGATCTCTCGTGGTGGCTAAATCCTTTTGGCTCCGGGATGATTCCGCTGACCAGACTCCCACTAGCTGGCAGGGCAGGTTGATCTCTCGTGGAGGCTAAGTCCTTTTGGCACCATGATGATTCCGCTAACCAGGCTCCCACTAGCTGGCAGGGCAGGTTGATCTCTCGTGGAGGCTAAGTCCTTTTGGCACCGGGATGATTCCGCTGACCAGGCTCCCACTAGCTGGCATGGCAGGTTGATCTCTCGTGGAGGCTAAGTCCTTTTGGCTCCGGGATGATTCCGCTGACCAGGCTCTCACTAGCTGGCAGGGCAGGTTGATCTCTCGTGGAGGCTAAGTCCTTTTAGCTCCGGGATGATTCCGCTGACCAGGCTCCCACTAGCTGGCAGGGCAGGTTGATCTCTCGTGGTGGCTAAGTCCTTTTGGCTCCGGGATGATTCCGCTGACTAGGCTCTCACTAGCTAGCGGGGCAGGTTGATCTCTCGTGGAGGCTAAGTCCTTTTAGCTCCGGGATGATTCCGCTGACCAGGCTCCCACTAGCTGGCAGGGCAGGTTGATCTCTCGTGGAGGCTAAGTGTTTTCACCCTGAGGCCATCTCGTCACTTAGGCTCTCATTAGCTGGCATGACAGGTTGACCCCTCAGGAGGCTAAGTGTTTTTCACACCGAGGCCGTCTCGTCACCCAGGCTCCCATTAGCTGGCATGACAGGTTGACCCCTCAGAGAGACCGAGTATTTTCGGCCCCATGAAGGCCACTCAGCGAATACGTTGGGTTGGATGTTTCTTTCCGAGCTGTTGTCAACCTTGAAAAGAGTGGAGATTGTGTACAACCCTATATTCGCAGAGTAGGGTCCCTTCGGCAGGCACAGGGCCAGCTTTAAGTTCTTAAGCTTTTTAGAGATTTTGGACTCTTGGTGGCCAATTTTGGCTTGGCCTTGGAAATATACTAGTAGGGGAGGAAAAATCTGCATCTCCCCCCGGCTTTCTATGAGCGAGGTAGGAGCGGTACTCCGGACGGAGTCCAAGGTCTCACCCCCCCTATGCCCTAGCCTCTTGGGCGAGCTAGGCCGGCGGCCTGGAGCTCGCCCGGGCGCCCAGCCCCTTGGGCGAGCTCGGCCGACAGCCTGGAGCTCGCCCGGGCGCCCAGCCCCTTGGGCGAGCTCAGTCGGCGTCCTGGAGCTCGCCCGGGCGCCCAGCCCCTAGGGCGAGTTCGGCCGGTGGCTTGGAGCTCGCCCGGGCGCCCAGCCCCTTGGGCGAGCTCACCTCGGATGTCCGAGGTGAGGGTAAGGGGGAGGAACATGGTTTAGCCCCCACCTACCCCCTTTGGACCTCCTGTTGCCATGTTTTTTCCTAAGGGTATTTTGGACATTTTAAGCTCAGGACTTGGAAAAACTATAAATAGACCCCCTTGGGTACTTTTGGAGAGGCATTGGTTTTTGGCTTCCTCCTCCCTAGTTCTCTTCTTGGTAGAGTTGAGAGAACTCTCCAAGGTACCCATCTCTACCATTGGTAAGGGAGGGGAAGTGTTCTTGTGACCTTCCGGGTGTGTGGTGGGACCTCCACGCTAGAGCCGAGGGTCTGTTCCTAGTTTTTCAAGTCTTTGGTCCGTGACGTTCCCCCGAGTGTAATATGTGTGAGGTCACCCCTCTTTTGGGATCCCGAACTCCACAGAGACTAAGTTTTTGGTTTCAACAAGAGGGAGATGCTATAAGTAGAACTTGTACAGCCTACAGGCTTATATAAGAACATAGGCTATGGTCTTGTACTCATGTAAATATTTATGAAGTTGTTTATATACTAATGTTTTCCTGTTAATGCTTCCGCAAAAATCTCTGATGCGTTGTGAATGTTGTAATTCTAGCCCAGCAAGGCGGCCCCCTAGTGCTTAATAGAGTGGGTCACTACCCCTTAAAGGAGCACTGGGTGGATGACTTGGGCACGTAAGATCCCCTCCGACCCGACCCGATCTAAGGTTTGGGGGTCTTACATTTTGTATCTGCGTGGTTTGAGGAGGTTGACCGGTTTGTGTTTTGCAGGTTGTGCGGGTAGCTCTGGAAAGTCAGGAACTTGGTTCTGACTGCGGTCAGGGACAATGTAGACTATGCGGATAGCAACCAACGGTTTACACAGGTCGTGGTTTGCGACTAGGCGGTCTCTCTCTTCTGTAACTATTTTCCCAGTTCAACAAGCCGTCCGCATCTAGAGGCTTGGTTCAGTTCGGCAGCAGCTCACGCGATCTGGCAGCTAGCAACTGTGCGGTTAGACGGCTTGTAGATCGGCAGTTTGAGTTCAGCATTGAAATAACGGGCAGTCCACGCGGCTAGGTTATAGTCTGGCGATCTGTCAATTTGAGCGGACTCCATAGCGGTTAGCAACATGGCGGCAGTTACTCTTTGAGTCCACGCGATTTGTTTTCTCTGCCTTATAATTTGCTTCCATCAGGTACATCGGTGAATCATGTCTCGCCATGTATACATCGCCTTATAAATATTGATTTGATAGTACAAGTTTCTTGTTCTTTTATTTGCATCTGGTTATTTGGACCCAGATAGGTTGAGTGTTCCTGCGTCTAGTTTGTCATTTTCCGCTTTCACAAATTTTTGCATGGTATCAGAGGGAACAGAGGCATAAAAAGAGGATCATCCGACAGTTTGCTTTATTACTTCTGGGTGTCTAAGTAACCAGGGTTAGTGCAATGGAAGGTGAAATGACAAGAGGTCTTGGAATTGAGCTTCTTACATCAACTAACTTTAAAAAGTGAAAGCATGTATGGAAAGCTATCTTCTAGGAGAGGACCTTTGGGAGGTCGTCTGCGAAGATGAAAGGCAAGAGGTGGTTGTTGATGCTGGCAATGCTGGGGCGGTGAGAGCTTGGAGGAAGACAAATGCGAAATCAAAGTTTACTCTCAAGCGGGCTATCTCATCGAAACTCTTCGACCACATCATCGGATGTCGGTCTGCTGCGGAGATTTGGACTTCCCTTGATGAGTTGTTCAACAGGAAGAATGTAGCTCGACTACAGTTCCTAGAGAATGAGTTAGCGAGATCCACTCAAGGAGATTTGTCTGTCTCGTCGTTCTTCCTGAAGATGAAGAACTTATGCGCTAAGATTTCAGCGTTGGACCCTAATGAGTCTATTTCAGAGGCGAAGCTGAAGAGACACATAATCCGCAGTTTGCGGAAGGAATATGTGGTCTTTGTCAGTTTTGTTCAAGGCTAGGCCAATCAGCCGTCTTTGCTAGAGCTAGAGAACTTGCTGGCTTCACAGGAGAGCTTAGCAAGTCAGATGGCTGGAGTCACTGTCTCTAGAGGAGATGGTGAGGCGCTCTTCTCAGGGAACAAAAGGAGATGGGACAAGAAGAATTCGGTTGCTGGTGATTGACCTTTTACTTCATATCAGCAAGAGGAGAGGTATGCTCCTAGGCTTGATGGGAAGAGGAATGAAGGTCCAAGGTGCTATAGATGCAACCAGCCTTGCCACTTCAAGAAGGACTGCAAGGTCATCTTTTAGTCGACGAATGTCGCTTATATAGGGAGAAGGGATGAGAACTTGGTTGTGGTTTCAACAAGTTCTTATGTAGATCAGATGATGGCCAATGATAGTGCAGCTATCTGACATAAAAGACTGAGACATGTCAGGATGGACAAGTTGAAAGCAATGGCTGAATGGAGCCTTGTGAAAGGCTTGCCTAGGTTTTCATCCTTCGGCGACGGTCATGTTTGTGTATGATGTCAATACGGTGAGGCTTATCGCTTCACTTTTGATAAGTCGCAGACCGGGTGTTCTCAACCATTGGAGTGCGTCCATGGTGAGCTATTGGGACCGACCGTCACTGCTAGTCTTGGAGGCAACAAGTATATGCTGGTGTTGATTGATGACTATACGAGGTACACTTGGGTGTACTTTATGAAGGAGAAGTCAGACTCGTTCCATTTGTTCGTGGAGTTCAAGAAACTTGTGGAGGACTGGCTTGGCCTGCGGATCAAGAAGTTGAGAACGGGCAACGAAGGTGAATTTGATTCAACCGCGTTCTCTAACATTTGATCAAGAAGTCAAACCGCGCCCGACCACCGCCTCCCCTCGCGGCCGCCGTCACGCCCGGCCGCCGCCGCTCCCGGCCGCCGTATACAACCTCTCCGATCGCTGAGGGCCGGCGTTGCGCCTGTCCCCCTGCTGGCCACAACTCTCCCTCCTCCCCGACGACCACCCTCCATCGGGGCATAGTCACCCAAAACCACCGACGGCGGCCCCACTCCGCCATCCAATCATCTCTCTTCGATCACCGCCGTCCGTTTTGCGGGTAACCACCTGCATAACCACTGTCATGGGTGAGTGACAATAACCAAAACAATTACGGTCTGTGCATAATAAAATTATAAAAATAATGCGCGCCTTAAACCATATTAAAAATGGTATGCCATCAGTAATTTGGGTGGTTGCGATCTGCGGATAATCGCATAACTACCGTAACCATTTTTAGGTCTTATAAATAGGATCTCAAACCCCCCTCTCATTCTAACTTTTCTCCTCCCAGTCTCCTCCTCTTATATGCCAGAGCTCTGCTGAAATCCTCTTGCGAGTCGTCTCCCTTGAAGATCTTTGAGCACTTTGAAGATTCGCCCAAGTCTCTGACGCTCCTACGTGTAAGACATTCTGTCATACTTCCTTAGTAATCCTTCTGCGTGCCACCCTCCAGCACTTAGCGTCCGGACATCGACTACAAGCGTTCTACACCGCTAGAAAAGACCAGTATTAAGTTTCGCGAACAGTGACATGTCACCCCCCAAGCAAGTCTCATTCTCCATCGCCCCAAGTTGTAATGAGTAGTGGTCTATCGCCATTGATTTCTCTAAAGCCTTGTAAACAGAAGCAAATAGTGAAGTTTGACTGACATTGTACCGGTCATGTGATTTTTTACCATATTCATGGGTTTTTCATGTTAAAAAACTTTCTGTCTATTTCTCTACTTACTATGTTACTGATTGCGCGCTTGACTTCTCCTGCGGGCTAAGGCGAGTAAGTTTAGTTCGATCTACCGAGAGGCTCGAGCGACCCGCAACAACAATAATTTTCATACATCGCAATGTCGATATCAAAGCAAACAAAAATGACAACAATGTTCATACATCATAGAAGCCTTCCTCAAAATAAAAAAAATGACAACAATGTCCCCTACTACGTCCCACGAGTATAGCGTTTACGAAGCCGCTTTATGTTCAAGTCCTTCGGCGAGCACATGAAAGTTTTATCAAAAGTAGTGTTTGTTTGGGTTTATTACTGGAAGGCATTTATCAGCAGTCGTGTTAAGAGCATCTCTAATGGTTCTCCATTTCATTGTTTTTGGAGAACAAAATTCCTCCAACCTATCTTTATATGGTGCTCCAAATGTAGAGAGGGTCCCTCCCCTCTTCTAAATTTAAAGGAGGGAGAGAGAAAATAGAGGGGCCTCCATTTCTTTGTTTAAGGTTATAATGTTTTTTTAATAACTTCTCTATTAATTTATAACCTATATAATTACTAATATATTTTTCAAATTATAATATATAATATATCAATAAAATCGTTATTTGAAGACCTACAAAATGATATCAATATTGAATATCTTTTAATTTTTATTTATCATATTATTATTATTGAATATCAATATTGAATACATTAAAAAAATGCATGTTCTCCAAATATGGAGAACATGGTTGGAGTTGAACAACCAAATTCTTCATATTTGGAGAACCTAGTACAATGTGGATCTCTAAATATAGAGTTCTCCATTGAATATTGATAACTTCTCAAAAAGAAGTTATTTAGCCCAAGTTTCGGACATGTTGCTCGTTGATCCGGGAGAAAAACCGTTTAGTTGAAGTCTAATTGCAGGAAATTCATCTTTATTTTTATTAATGACTAATGTGGTCTTTTTTCTAGGTGTTTGTGCAAAGAGAAGCCAAAGAGAACGATTTGGAAGAAGGATTTTGTCAAATATGTTGTCCTGGAGAAAAGGTTGCAACCTCTGAAAAAAGGTTGCAACCTCTTGACGAATTTCATAATTTAAAATTCAAAAATTGCGTCATTTTCAATTTTGGAAAGATGCATCCTTTGGGGAAAGGGTTGGACGTTTTTTATGAGAGATTATTCTAAAGTTATGGATTTTTCATCATCTTGAAGAGAAAGGAGAGTTCTTCATATAGGGTTTTCAAAAAATCCTCATCCTTCAAAGGGGGCGACTAGAGAAAAAGAGGAGATTTTCCGGGCTGATCGAGGGAGCGACTCTGTCGGAAGGAGAATCCTACAGTGTTTATTTGTCAACTTCATCATGTATTGTAAGATCTCTTCCAACCATTATGTGTGTTTTTTCCGCCCTCATGAACTAAACATTTTTAATCTTGTATTGTGAAAGCACATTGTCTTTTATGTTGATGGAATCTTAAACTTTTCTTTGTGAATGTTTGGTGTATGTCTTTATCGAATCAATAATCTTTACTATGAAACTTTTGGCGAAGGTTTCGCCGTTTTACTACGCTTCATAATTCGAGAGAAAAGTTGCGTAAGTGTGTTATAGATCCGGTATAGTATTTGAAGGGAGAAAGAGATTTTCCCTTGGTATTAACAACTTCGGTTTTCGATCTTTATGCGGTACTTGTCTCTCTCGAGGGGGAAATAGAGGCTAGAGATTTCCGATATCGAGAGGTACAGATATTCTACCTTAAAATCGTTGCAAGACGTGTCGCCACTCACTATCACAAAGTCATCTTCATAAGATTCTTCACACTAGACTTCGGAAATCATAATACAAGATTATTTCTTCGATAACCAAGTACTCTCTCTTAGCGAATCGTAGTCTATTTTTATTCGTAGTCTTTGTTATTCATAATCATAGTATTTAATAAATCACTATTTTATCTGACTTGGATTTAAAGAAAAGGAATAACTGGTAGTTGCGAGCACTAAATTCACCACCTCTCCGTGGAAACGAACTTTACTCACTCTTTATTACTTGATCCGGCACGCGCACTTGCGTGTAATACGTATACCTATTTTGGGTGTATCAAAGATGCTCTAATGTTTAGGATAGATCTGCAGGTTTCCGCTGCTTCTTTGTGCGTTTAGACCTGCGCATTTGTGGAAGGCGAAAGGCGCCGCTTGATTTGGAAGGCGCCGCTCAACTTCCTCTTCTTCTTCCCTGTCAAAAGCTCGTTTCGGTCACATGCCTCACCCGCGCCTTCCACACGAAAACCTTCGGCCTCTCCCTCTGAAGCCCTAGATCAATCCATATTCAAGTCATCTTTGGTGTCTCCGACCTCCTTCTCCAGTTCTCCTTCTCCAATTCCCCTTCCGTTTACGGGATATCTCTTGCAAATACCTTGATTCTCCTGTAGCTTTTGTGATTCACCTGTTTTTTTTCCTTCTTGTTGTTTCTGCGATCACGCTGCAACCAAGTCGTCTTCTTCACCTATCAAGCTCGCAGATTTTGGCTTGGCCACTTACATCAAACTTACCAATTTAGAAAGAAGACATCGGAAACATCTACTGTTACATCAGCGAATTGAAAAAATTGCAAGAGAAATAATTAGCAGAAGGTACGTTTTTGAAGACCGGAGAAGAAGAACCATTTTGCCTTCAACTGATCCAAAGAACCACAAATTTATTTTGATTGTATAGATCCAGTGGGAGTTGACCACTTTATTTATGGAAAAAGAGATAATCTCTTAGGTACCATTGTGAAACATAATCCCATGTTTTGGATCACCTCCTGAATATTTTTTAGAAAGGGAATTGTGAGACATCATTAGTTTGATCATTGTGAGGCCTCATTCCAACTCCTAAATTATCAATTATGCAATAAGATGTTTAGTCAAGGATGAACGATGTGATTTTGAGCTGATCCAATCGCTATTTGAGAAAAAAAATTCACTCGAAACTTCATTTTGTACTCAAATAACTTTAACAAAACTCTATTTGCAAACTACATTTAATCCAAACAATTTTCTTACAAAATTATGTTTTCAGTAACAACATTTATCTCAAATTCTATTTTCTATCAACAACTTTTCATTAGCAACAATCCAATCAAACAGAACCAATCTATTATTTTTTACTATCAAATATGTGATAGCAATAACCAAAGACTTCCTCAATGATGAAAACAGAACAGGGTTTCTTACTAGCTACCTCACTTCTCTATACAATGTCATTAGGTAAAGCTGCACTGCTTATTTCAATCCTTTTCCCCTTCCTCCTTCGAGATTTTTTTTGATGTCTTTTCACATTTAAATTATGAAATAAATTGAATGTTAAACACATGAAATTCATTTGCATTCTTCAAACCTTAATGCCAGAAACTATGCCATGAAGATATTCTTAGTTGCTATTCCATGCTTATTTTTAAATTTATTTATTGAAATTTTATGTATTTACAATTATTGTAGGAAAGGAGCTGATGTAAAGAGCTATTAGGTACGTATGATCTATTCATTTGAGCATGTAGCTGAAGTTGTTTGAAACTAGATAAAAAACATTTCTTGATGAATGGGGTTATGGGTCACCAGATAGCATTAAGAATAGATCATTAATGGAGGAAAACCTGACTGGGTAGAAAGAAAACGCTTTTGAAGCAAAACTAGGTCGTTGTTGAATTCACTGGATCATGAGAGTCGTATCACAAGAGCCGTCAGTGAGAAGCATGTTGAAATTGTTGAAGTGGGAAGAGCTGGAAGTCGGGCGAACTGATTGGGCAGTCCGCACAGATTGCAGAGACCACGCGGACTAGGCGAATAGCTTTGGACGGATAGCCTAGACGGGCAGCCGATTTCGGGTATGGTTTCTCTCTGGCGGTCTGGACCAAGCAAAGCACCCTGGTGGAGTAACCGGGCGGATAGGGATGTCTATCCGCGGGATTGTGGCGGACTCCTTTGGAGGTCGCCAAGTTCGACAGGTTCTTTGGCTCGCAAGGAGGCAGGTGGATATCGCGGACTGGGGTGGCTTTCCGTCAGGTCGCTGGTGCCTTCTCGGGTGAGGTAGATTAGAGATCGCCGGTGTGGACTTGGTCATTTTGACAAGTCTAGGGTGCAGGTGTGGCGAACTCTGTTTGGAGTTCGTCGAGTCCGACAAATTTGGTGTTGCGGACTCTTCTGGAGCTTGCTGGTGTCCGACAAGTATATGTTGTGAAAGGAAATCCGGAGCGCCGAGAAGAGGAAATTCGAAAATGAATAACAAAACACAGAGCAAAAACAGTGCAATCACAGACACAGAGATATACAGAGGTTCACCCAAACCGGGCTACGTCCTCTCTCCCCTTCTTCTCCCTTCTTGTATTCACCAGAACAATACAGTTTACACCAAAAGGTTACAAGGATCTAAAACCTGATCCTACCTTCTTACACTTCTGGACAAGAAGAAAAAATCGTAGAAGAATACCTTCTGGATCGCCTCCAAAAGACTACCGCCGCCTTAACCGTCGTTTTCCCGTCGTACCCTAAAAATAACCAGAAAACGCCTTAAATAGGCTTCCATATGGCCGCATCGTCGACCTGTGCTCGACGTTCGGCGATTGTCGAACGTCGAATGCCGACGATCGTCGAACGGCGCTCGACGAGTCGTCGAACTCAGCCCGTTCGACAGATCGTCGAGCGGCGCTCGACGTTCGACGAGCTGCGCTCGACGTTCGTTGAACTTGGCCCGTTCGACGAACGTCGAGCTGAGTTCGACGAACGTCGAACCCAGTTCGACGCTTGGGGAAAAACACCCCCAAAAATTTTGTTGCCCCCGAGCCCCCACCGGGGACGCCGTCCCCTGGACCCCTGCCCGCTGTCTGGTCAGCGGGACCTCCGCAGGGGGCGGCTGCCCCTCGACCCCCGCTGTCGTCGGCGCCAGATATGTCGGAGGGGGATCACACTTCGATTCCTCTAAGCTCACGTGGGCTAACCCGGTGTGAGAAACAAGAGGACCGGAAGTGTTCCACAACCCCAACATGTTGTGCTTGAAGTATGGATGTTGGATCGTGGAGTTGACACAGTTGCGCGGACTGGTTGCCTGAAGATCGCGCGGTTTGATGGAGCAGTCCGTAAGGTGACGGACTGGAGTTGTTCAGTGGGTGCGATCTCGGTATCAGGTGACTGGGGTTTTTGGAGATCGCGCGGGTTGATGGACTTGATCTGTGAGACTAAGTCAAGCTTGTTGAGTAGCTCGTCGAGTTCGCCTGGTTCGCGGACTGCTCTGATATTCGCCGAGTTCGAAAAAATTGACTCGACAAGAATTTTGTCAAAGTCACGGAGCTGCGGTTTGCGCGGACTATAAGCAGTGTCCGCGGAGTTGGCGGACTGGTCGTCTGTCTGATCTTGTTGATTGTGCGACCTTGGCAGACTGGTGTTGGTATCCGCACTGTGCGGATACATGGTGTTAGCCGGCAGGATTGACGGACGGTTATCCTATCGGTATAGGTGGTGACGGCACTCCTCCTTACATCTATAAATATGAGTCATTCGACTCGTCATAAACAAACAGTGAACAGTAAGAACAAGCACGCGCTTGATTTTGCGGTTACGATTTTCTAACCGCTGCGACTAAGGAAAGTTGATTCTGTGCAGACTGTGCGGCTAACATCAAGCAGCTAGACGACTAGTGGATGTTTGGTGTGGAAAAGCTCGCGAATACAGTCAGCGGTTAGCAGTTAGTCGTGATCTCAGCGACTAGATCACTTCCTCGGAGTTGCGGATAAGCGGAGCAATTCGCCCAGTCAATCAACGGGTTCTGTTCGGCTTCCTTCAGCATTGCAATAACAGCAATCCACACGGTTAGCCGCGGATAGACGGACTTCGGCGGTCTCGGCGGACTCAGCTGGCGGTTAGACGACTTGTGCGGTTACAAGATTCTGTTCGCGCGGATAACTTCTTGTTGCAATTTTTTGTTCCCTAGTTACATTGTTAAATCATGTCTTGCAATGTATGTATCGTCATGTAAAATAAGTTAATTTCAATTGAAAACTTTTTGTTGTTGTTGCTGCTAAATGTTATTTGCCTTCGATTGTAATTGAGTGTTCCTGTGATCTCGATTTCAGGATTCCCACATAAATTTTTACAAAGCAAAGCAAGTAGATCAAGATGGTGAATGCCGTCGAGATGCAAAACATACGGTTAATGGAGGAATTTAACGGCCGTCGCCGTCAGAATGGAGAGAGATGGTCGGTAGATTTTCTCTCGGGAGGGATCAAGAGGGGGGAGACGCGGCAACTGCGGTCAATATTTAGGCTTCGTTTGGTTCAGCGCTTAGCCGCCTCCGTTTGGAGCAAACGCCGCCGGACGGCGGTAAACAAATGGCCGCCGGTGGCGTTTGCACCCGCAGCAAGGAGGAAACGGGCCCGATCCGCTCCGTTTCGACCTCCACCTCTCCCTCTCCGGTTCCAGCGTGACGTTTCGACCCGCCTGAATGCATCCGCCACCGCCGAATCAAAAATAGCCTTAGTGAAAAACCCGCCGGATGCACCCGCCACCGCCGATGCCGGAAGACCTCCATTTTCCAAATTTCCTAATAAGGTGCAGCACCATGAGCTGGATGTTTGCCCGGCCCTTGAAGAAGATGAACTCATCCACACGTCATCATCAATCGTACCTCGCCATACTTCTCTTAATCAATCAAGCAGGTGGTGAAATTACTCGGCTGTCTCCTCCCTCTCCCTCTCTCTCTCTCCTCGCTGCCTTGTCCAAGTTTTTTTTTGACCCCACTCCCACATTACTACCAAGGCTTCAAAATTACCTGGAAAAGCTCGCAGGGGGCGGGGAATAAATAACTAATAATGTCGGTTTTTTTTCTCTCCAAGGGAGAAATAGTGCGTGCGTACTGTTGTCGGTGCTGGCTGTCGAGTTGCGATTCTTCCTTTTTTCCAAATTTACTGTGACGCTGGCGCCTTAAATTAGGGTTAGGGTTTTGCCCCCTTCATCATAGCAGGCTAGCAGCACCAGATTTGGCTTTTTTCGTTGACAAATAAACGAATGTTACAAAATGCCACTGTTCTTCTCCATTGAAGAATACTGCGCGGCATGCAAATAATTTAGCTGATGTGGCGTGATGGCCAAATATTTGACTAGAAGTTTCTTTGGGGTTTTGGCACTTTGTATTTATAAATCATGAGGTTTTGGTATTTTGTATTTGGAATTTTAAAAGTTGACATTTTGCACCTCTTAATTATCTTTTTATTTTTTGCATTTTGCATCAATCATTTATCATTTTTGACATTTTGCATCCTAAGGCCTAAATTTCAACTTTCAAGAGAATTTTAGTATGGAAAGCATAAAAATTGAAAAATACTCATTTTGACACTTCGTATTCCGGATTTTTGGTGCTGCAAAATCTAAATATCTTTGAATGAGCATTTTTGATGCTTTTTGGACCTTAACATCCTTGATATTTTGATTTGGGGATGCAAAGTGTTAAAAATCAATAATTAAGGATGCAAATTATCAATTTTAAAAATTCAGAATGCGAAGTCTGAAAAACTTATATTTCAGAAATACAAAATGCCAAAAAAACCGGTAAAGAAAACGAAGCTTGTCACCATTTAGTACTAAATCGATGCAGAAATTCCGAATATTTTGTAGGTATGAAAATTAAGAAAATGATTAAATTAATTAATAACCTGTACAGTGTCGGCTAAAGAAAAAAAAACATATCTGAACCATGTCGTATAATTCAATTATAGATATAGTACATAACCGGAGAGAGCATGCAAATGTTATTAGTAATTACGAACTTTTACCAGGGTTAATTGTGGAAAATTCATCGATTATTAATTATTCGAGTATTGACGTGGGTGGGGTGGCTATCCCTACAAAAGATCTTTCTCCCGTGATGGTAGATCAAGCCCAATGGCATTCACGGTATTAAATAGGGTTGCGGGGTTAAATGTTAAAGACGCCGGAGATTTGGGAGCTTATACGGTGGGCCCCGCTGTAGGGCGGGAGGGGAGCAGTGGGCCGTACGATGGATGATAGCAATCCACTCCGAATCAGAAAGTAAGCGAGCACGGGCGACGAGCCGACGGCGCACGACCCCACCCCACCCCGTCGCCCCTCTTTCAAAACGCCACGTTTGTTTTTACTTTTTAGGCACCAACCACGAAATATTTTCGGAGCACTGGACCAAACAAAAAAAACCTAACCTAGCTTTCTTCGGGAACTTTTTTTTTTGGGGTGCGTCTGACCACAGAGCCGTGAAGCCTGGTTCACTCGACCCACTCTTCCACCGGTCGAAAATCGAACCGTCCTGCGGAGATGTATTGCTTGTATAAGAAAAACAAGAGACAAAAGAGGTGACTTCGAGGAGGTGTATTGATTGTATTCTATATTTTTCATAATCAGTGGCGATACTAGGATTTTAATCTGACTCGGACATCATATAAATAATATTAATTTATGAGAACTTTTTATTGAAAAATCAAATAAAATATTGCAACATAAAGTAAGAAAAATAAAAATCAGAATATTATATAAAAGAGAAACTTGAAACTGACCAAAATAGATATTATAGTAGAGCTAAATATTACATAATGAAATTTTTTAATGGTAAAGTGCTTCAAAAAAACTTATAAATCAAAAAACCACTTTTCTCGGGCACATATTCTGGAAACGCTGAATAATTTCTTCATTGATAATGTTGTCTGCAATATCTTTCTCAATATATGCTATCAGACAATCATTCATCTAATCATCCTCCATTCTATTCCTTAGAACTCTTTATAATTTCGGAGCACTGGACCAAACAAAAAAAACCATATTTTTTAGCTCTACTAATTTTACTAGCTTTCTTCGGGAAACATCTAGTATTTTTTGAGTAAAAACACATGGATAATATTCTGCAAGGCGAATCAACTTATCTTTATCAAAAAAAAATGAAATTGTCTGACCACAGAGCCTTGAAGCACTGGTTGAAATAATAATAATTTGTCGACGCACTCTTAGTTTTTCCCCCAGCCGGTCATGTTTACCACAAAAAAATCGAACCGACATTTCTCCTGCGGATTGATGTATTGCTTTTTTTGTTGTATAAGAAAAACAAGAGACTTTTTAAAAAAGAGGTGACTTCGAATGAAATTCAAAACAGTACCGTAATGTGTATTGAAAACACTCTAAAAAATTGTATTCTATAGATAATATCTTCTTATTCATGAAAATTTCATAATCAGTGACGTAAATCCTCAATATTAAACTCAATTCGAAGTGTCTTACTATCTGTAGCTTTTGACACATGTGTGCTTACTTTTGAAAAAAAATTATCCCAATTTTATAAATTAAGAGAAGAAACATTCAAAAATAAGCAACATTCAATAACATGTTTGTGGTCTTCTTCAAATCTCAGATGCGACTTGAAGTCAATTTTTTATTCCAGCAGCAACGGGACAACTTAAGTGATTCAGACTGTAATAATAAGCCTGCATAAAAGAAAACAAGGGAGAATCAATACTGAACCTATCCAACATTTTATATTGGAAGAAGATGAACTGAACATTCAAAAATAAGTCTTCCTCTGGTGTTTCTTTTTTGCTTCGGTCCTAAAAACAAAGAAAAATTAAAAAATCAGAATATTATACCCTTCCTAACCTCAAGAGAAACTTGAAAACAACCAAAAAATACTCTTCTAGTTTCTGCATTTAACAAAAATCTAATGGAAATCTTGCAGAAATAACTTCTTGGACTGATTTCTAAAAGGCTTTTTAACTTGAAAGACTAAAATAACATTTCAGCAGTTATTTTGCACATTTTGAATGCGAATGAGAGAAGAACGAAGAGCTCACAGTCTGTTGAGGAGGCTTATTATTACACAACTAGGAAGAAACAAGAAACACAAATAAGAGACAAGATACACAAATAGGAAGAGACAGAGTAGTCAGACACGTGAACTTCGCTGGCTTGCTGCTGCATTCGAAGGAGAACTGGAGAAGAAACTGAAAAAACGCACCTAAACCAGTAAACCGGCGGGGGAGTCGGGAGAGATCAGAGATCTCGTCGCTGTCTCGCTGAAGATGAGCCTGGCGGATGGAGGAGGTAAGTCGTCGGAGAGCGTGGAGGTATTTCGCCGGAGAAGAGCGTGGAGCCGTGCCGCGGTGGAGTTGCTTCGTGCGTCGGTCGCTGAAAGAGGTAAAACCAAAGTGAAAACCCTAATGCGTAATGCCGAAACGGCGAAACAGGCGGGCGCCTGTAGATAAATTCGCGAAAACACACCAGGGCACGTGCCCGGGTGTGTCTAGCTGTGGGTCCGCCCCTGTTCATAATGAATTTCGTAGGGTGAATTGATTGTAGTTTTTTTTTCCTGAATTTGAGGGTTTTTTTCTAGTTAAATATTTGTGTTCTTGTCTCTTCATTTTCTACTTTTCTTGTATTTTTTGTTTACGGAGAGACAGAGCCCGTTATAATTAAGGACGGGTAGCCTATTATCAAGAAAGAATTTTTCTATACGCTAAACGCAGGATACCTTCCTGCGTAAATAAAAGCATTTCGATTCTCGGGCCTAACTTTTTTCTCTCCATCGCGAAAAAGTGGTCCGAGCTCCCTTCAACTCCAACACCCGGTGAAACTCGCGAAACTGAAGGACCACTTGCGAAAAATGGGGCTGAGCTTGCTGGACTTTGCCACCACCAAATATGCCGGAGCTTTCTCACCATTACCTCCATCAACTCAAATCACGTATAGTTTTTGGCACGGTATTGTAACTCCGCGATACGTGCTTTAGCTCGCGGCTCCTAAAATCTGCTGCGTTGTTGTTGAGTACATGTGAAACATCTCACATTTTAATCATTATTTAAGCTCAGCAAGTAGTTTAGGTCCAAGACAACCAAATTTTTCTTCACGATTTGATTCAAATATTCGACGAAAATGTCAGATGTTTGAGCAACAAGTGCATAGGGCTCCGACAATGTTGCTGAGAAAAAGGACTGTGTAAGTCAGTTTATACTTCGGTCCGTTTAGCTCAACTTGTGATTTTTTTTCTTTTTTCAACTGCATTTTGTATAAAAATTTCAGCTGTATTTTAAAATGAATTGTTTTTTATTCTTTATTTGCAATTCAATTTTTGAAATATAAAGGGATCTTTTTCTATGATTTTTCTAGATAAAAAAACAGCATGTTGTGTTTCCAATTGCGCATTCAGAGGATGAGACATATGCTATGTATTGTCAGTATGCCCATAGCACATGTTTCGGTATTCGGAAACAACATTTGACCTATTAGGTACATACAAGGATTATAAAATGTCAAGAATGTAGCTGCGTCAAAGTTGATTTGAAAAATGTGAGATTGTCATAAAAAAGTACCACAAACTGGAAACACATACTGACTGTCTTGCCTATATATATTTTACCGCAGATAAAGATGGTAGGATTTTGATAGTTACAAAGTTCGTCAAGTAGCACAATCATGTCTTGCAACGGAGAAAAAACAGCATTTACTGAGATCTCATCGCAACATTTCAAATATACTGGGTAGCCTTATTAAGAATTTAACAGATACGGGAGTTAAAACAGTTATTGCATACAACTTTCTATCTAATGAAGTTGGTATGGTCAAGAATGTTGGGTTCTCTAATACTGATGCCTACAACTTTGTGCAGCGGGAAAAGAATGCGCTAATAGAAATGAGTGACTCCTTTAATTTACTAAAGATACTGCATGAGAAACTGTTGGAGGATAATGTGTTTTCATATAATGATCAAACCGATGAATTCAATAGAATGACAAGCTTCTTTTAGATGGATGTACATAACAAAATAAACTATGACTGCTATGGTGACGTGATTATTTTTAACACGACATACAAATTAAATAAGTATAAATTAGTTGTCACGACTCGTCTCAACAAAAGTTAGAGTGCGTTTCGGGCAGGCCGTGATGCCACAGACATGGGAGGAAAAAAATCATGTCTGCTAAGACGGATGCAGAGATACTGGTAAAAAGTTTAAAATAGTTACTTTTAAGTAAAAACAGTTTGATTTTTTATGCGGAAGCTTTTAGAGTTTAAAACAGTGAGAATTTTAAATGCACATGTATTTTGTAAAATTCATATTTTTCAGGGGACTGCTACAGATTTCAAGTAATTATGATTCATAAGAGGTTGAACATGCAAATGATGCTAAGTTCTATTACATATAATATTTATCCTAGCAGTTGTCCATGATTTACTGATTTTTTTATTACATAAAAGAAACGCCTAACAGTAGAAGAAATGAAACATAAACGTAGAACCTGACACGGCGGGAAGATCAATATCTGAAAATAGAAGCTTGACGCAAAATAGGCTCAGAAATCTGGCGGCGCAGCTCGAATGCTAAGGTAATTCCAAAACAAAAAGAAAATGCCTCTGAATATTAAAATAATCATGTGTCAAAGTAAAGTACAGAACAATAGAAACAAAAATATACAAGTACAAGTTTTCATGAAGCGATGCTACCAAAACAGACAAGTAAATGAGTCAACAGAAATAACTAGAATCAAGAGACTACTCCGGAGAACCATATATATTTGATCAAACAATATCATTAGTTGTAATCAATGAAGATTGTAGGTGTTTTTAGTGGGTGTGCATAGTTCACACTAAGTTCAAATACAAGTCTTATTAAAAAAACTTCCTACTTGTTGTGACCATTGTCACGACCCAAGCCCGACTCAAGGAGGCTTAGTGGGTCTCAGCTGGCACCGTGAGGGCTGCAACCCAAGTGACCCCAACACATTTCAACATTTGCTTATGATATTATGAGTTACATGATTCATACTCTAGTGATTTTAACATAAACGAAAACACTTAAAGTGAAAGATCAGATCAAAAATAAATTTTACTCAGGTCTTGCAACCAGACAGACATAAGAAATCAGATTCGACGACATAGAAGAAAACAAACAGTGAGTGTTGAATCTTGCGGGTTCGATGAGTTAATGTTTCATTATCAAGAAGATTTTTCGAGTATATAGCAGTGGTAAGTTGAAATTATCGGATCAAGAGATGTCAAGTACTCATATAGGTTAAATCATCCTTTGACACAAGTATTTTCCAAGTAAAAAAATATGTTACGAGCATGATATATCAAAACACTCAATCATATACTTGCTAACCCGAATTCGTTGTAATTATTATCATGACAATATTGTTCATGATTAACACTCTACAATTCTTCAAGATTATTCATCAAATAAAATGCAAAATCATCTAACTGAATATCCAATTAATTATCATTCACTAACTTGTCTTCCAATTATCCAAATATCATCATTTACATTCACAACTTGTGTTATTCCAATCGCGTGAATCTCAAATTAATAACAAGTTCTATTTAGGGATTCGAGGTCTAAATTTATTTGACGAAACAAGCATCAAGGGCGAATTCATAAAAACATAAGATCAGACAAGACAATTAAGTTCAATGTTTGCAAAAGAGAATGATCTCTACTTGCCTGAAGGAGGCTGAATCTGACGGAGGCGGCCAAGCGGCGCTAGCAAAAATAAGAACTCTACTGGACTTGTTCAGGAACAATCACAGACAATATTTGATAAATAAACATGACAGAAATCCAATACGCTAGTACATGCAATGATTCAAAATATAACTAGATCAAGAGCAGGCTAAGAGATTTACATCCCTCAAGAGTGAGGGGAGAAGAGACACCACGCGGAGACGAAGACTTGGCGGCGCTTCGGCTAGGGTAAACCCTAAATCGAAGAGGGCTTCCTTCACGAACTGTCAATTAAAGCGACGAACGATGTCGGAAATCACAAATACCCAAAGGTCAGACGATTACGATAGGGGCAAAAATCATGAATCACAAATGTAACGTAAATTAGAGCACAAATAAATCATTAGGATTATAGAGAAATCTAAATAAGGGTGGAGGAGGAATCTTACCTCAAATGAAGTCAAATCTGGGCTCAAGGAGGAGAGGGAACCAAACCCTAGGCATTTTCTTTTGAAATCACCAACCAAGAAGCTGAGAAAATAAGGTTGTCGGCCTAGGAAGAGAGGGATGAGGCTGCTGTCAGCCGAATAAGGAGGAGAGACTTGCTGTTCGGCCTCAAGAAATGGAGAGGAGGAGGGCTTGATATCGCTGCTTGGGAAGGAGACAGAGCTCATGTCGGCCATGACGGGAGGAAGAGGCGCCGACCTAAAAGAAAGGAAGGCCACCGGCTGGATGGGGAGGAAGCTGTTGTCGACGCCATACGGGGAGAGGAGGAGAAGCAGTCAGCGACCACGACATACGAGATCAGGAGCGACGGAATTGCAGGAGACGGATTCGGCACGTGCGAGAGCTTTGCGGAAACTGGCGACGGGATTGCGACTTCAATTCGCGGGAGACGGGGCTTGCCCTAGACCGACGAGTTAAAGATGGGGAAAAACCTAATCCTAATTATAAGTTTGCCACTCAGTTTTAATCAATATAATTAAATCCCTTTTTTTAAAGGCCGGGTTGTTACATTAGTTATGTTCAAATAGGTAAGGCCCGGCCCGGGAAAAGCCCAACTCAGGCCTAGACTGGGCTTCGGGCCCTTACAGGGCCCGAATATTAGTTCGGTGCTCGGCCCGGCCCGGGACCGATTAAGCCCGGTCGCCGGGTCTAGCCTGGGCCCAGAGCTCAGGTCGGTAGAAAATCTCGCCTCCTGGCGGGATTTCCCTGGGAAATCCCGCCTGTATTCCCAATGGCGGGATTTTGTCCAAATAGGCGGGATTACCGCATATTAAAATCAAATAGGCAGGATTTTAATCCCGCATATAGGAAAATGGGGCCGGCCTTGCGGGCCTTAGCAGGTCGCCTCCTCGAGAGGGGCCTAAGAACGGCCCGAGTCCGGCTCAAGCCGGGCCCTGACCGAGCCCAGTTGGCAAAAGTCCCGGGCCCGATCGGCCAGGTCCCATCGCCCGGTCCGATCGGGCTTTTTGGCCACGACTAGGCTTGTGCGCCATTTATTACGGTCAACAATCATTGACAGAACATATTTGTTGGCGGCACTTTCATTGTCGAGGAAACGATTGATTTGTTTATTTGGATCTTCGGACTTTTAAAATTTATCAGTGGTAAACAACCAACGACTATATTCACAGAGCAAGACCAGGTCACAGTCATTGCTATTTGAAAGAGTATTTATAGGGACTTTCTTAAAATTTGTCCTTGAGCTAACTCTAATGACCGTCCTGTGAGTGGAGTTGGGTTTTGGGAACTAGTGTATACTCAAGCGTGGATGCGAGCTATGAAAACTGCATAGGCAAAATTTGATGTCATATGTGGTGAAGGCGGGGGTGGTGGTGTTGAGGTTCTTGGTCTAAACTCTGCTTGAAATGTCTTAAACCATGTTTCACAAAAGGTCTTCAAGCCCTCAACCTCCACTTTAATATATTGATTTGAGTCGAGCTTTCATGCCTCTTCCAACCCTCATCAGATTGAATATCTTCAACCTTCCAATTGTGCAAGTAATCAATTTTTTCTTCAGACCTCACTTTCTTCATCTTTACCCTAATCTTTCTCAGCAAGTTCTTCTCTTTAATCCTGAATCTCCTCTTCTCTTTTTTCCCACTCTCATATCCTAAGGAATCATCATTAATATTTCTTGTTCTCTTAACTTTCTTCATTTTGACAGCCTCAAAATCTAACTCACGTTCCTCAACATCCAATAATGTCTTATACTCATCAACAATATTTTAAAATATCGTGATTACATACAAAAGCAAGCAAAATACAAAGGCAAATAATTTAACGTTACCAATTAAGCTTTACTAATGTAATAGAGCAAATTACAAAGATGAAAGCACTTACATAATTTTTGATCAGTAGGTTGGGTTCAACTTGTAGTAGAATTAACCTCACGTTTAAAATAAAATAAAACGACAAAATCTAACTCACGTACCTCAACATCCAAAAATTAGTGACATTAAAGATGAAAGCACTCTACAAGTAGAGGTTGAATCTTTGTGCGCTCAAACATCCACACCTTATAAAATAAAATGACAGTTAAAGCAACATAAAATAATAAAAGCTAAACTAAACTAAAGAGCCTCTCATACCAATAAAACAATGGAGCAATCCTACAAGTAACCAGTGTTTTCACCAGCATCTCTAATGTCACTAATTTTATTTACATCATCAAATTGTTGATGTAAGAACTGATGAATGACTTGCGGACCAGTTATACTTTACAAATTTAGAGAGATTATTAATTTTGTCAATACATGAAGGGACCTTTAGGTTCTTCAACTGGAACATAAACATACATAGCAAATACTTCACTAACACGGAGACTTTCCTGCTCTCCAGTGTGGGGGATCACTTTTCCTCGGTAATTTTTTCGTATTCCTTCAATCACATTCTCGTGGGTAATGTCGAGAAGGGGAGATCAGGTAAACTAAAATTGAACACCTACATTATGGAGGCCCAATATAAGTGCGACCTCATTTATAATCATTTTCACATAGTAGTTCCCTAGCAGAAAATCTTGCGTCACCCTATTATATAATCTCAGTAGAAAATAGAGCAAGAATATGTTCTGTGGGATGCCTGACATTAGCAATAACGAAAGGATCCGAGCATCTCTTAATGCAATTTTCAACTCTTCATACATGGTATTCAATAAAGCCTAATATTCACAGTGAATGTGATTAGTGCACATCTACAAGATAAGCATTTACTCTCAGATAGAAAAAAACTTAAAGCAGTTCAGAAAATTATACAATAATGCAACTGCAATCAATATAAAAAAAACTCTAAACAGTTCAAAAAATTATACAACAATGTAATTGCAATCAATACAAAAAACCCTAAATAACTCAGAATCGTATACCACAATGCAACTGCAAGCAATATAAAAAAATCCTAAATAGCTCAGAAAAGTATACACCAATGCAATTGCAATTAAAAAATTACAGAAACAGATAGCATCTCAAGAGTTGTGTAAAACCAGAGCGCATCTCAGAATAACAATAGGACCGTAAAACCAAAGAGCTTCTCAGAAAAACAAACAACAACAATACAGAGAAGACCATAAACCTTAAATTAAATAAGAAAAATTTGGTTACCTTCAAAAATGAGCAGAAAAGACCATACAAAACCCTTCTTTGGATGTCGTCTTCTTCAGTTAGGGTGAAGCCGTCAGGAAAAACTTGGTTACCTTTAGAAATGAGCAGAAAAGATCCTAAAAAACCCTTCTTTGGATGTCGTCTTCTTCGGTTTAGGGCGCGAAAAAACTTTGGATGTCTCTTCTTGGACTGCCCTCATGGATGGCCTCTCCAACTCGACCACTGCTCCAGCACGTTTACCCTTCTTGGTTTTGCGGTTTATCAGTGTTGGCAGGCGCGCAACGTCAGGATCCACCTCCAAGAGTATGCCACTCCCACCATTATTGCGACGCGGGTGTTGGAGTCCGCTTCTCGATCAACGACCTCCCCCACCCAGGCGAACTGGGACACCACCTGGCCCTCCCGGCCGTCTTCTACCCTGTGGTATCCCCCACCCCCGGGTTGGCTCAAGATCAACATCGACGACGCTCTCCTACCTTCTCGCCAAGCCGGGATGAGGATTGTGGTTCGTGACTCCTCTGGTACGGTCCTCTTTGCGGTCGGCCGGCCGCTTGTGCAATGAGATCCGGGCCGAACGGAGACGGAGGCCCTGGCGGCCATTCGGGACTATCTCACATTTGACTACTTTGATGCTTCAGGGGTGATCATTGAGGGGGACTGTCTCAACCTGGTCAAGTATTGCCAACGCTGCTTTGACTCGCGTCTTTGGGATGCCCACTTCCCGGACGTTGATGTGTTGGGATTCCTTTCCAAGCTTCCTCGTGTCCTGCTCCGATATGCTCCGCGGGAGGCCAATCAGGCTGCGGATTTTTGTTCTCGCTATGCTATTTCCTGTACTTTTTTTTGGACCTGTTTTGAGGATATCCCGCCGGTTCTCTCTGAGGTTATTCAGAATGACCGAGAGAACATCCTTGTTTTTTGACCCGTTTTTGTGGTCTCTTTTCCTCTTTTCTTTTTATTGCGAATGCAAGCTTCAAAAAAAAAGTACTACGTCGACGGAGGTAATGGAGGAGGAGGGCCGGCGAGATTTTTTCCGAGAATAATGACGTCTCTTACGCCGGCAGAGGTGAGGGACGGAGCGGCGAAAGAAGCGATGATGCTGGAAGGTTTGCGAACTATTGCGGGAGCTCAAAATTCTGAAATGGAAAGGGTGGACCCCAACAGTAAATTGCTTTTATTTATTTATGTAGGAAGGCATTTTGCATTTAACGCATAGAAATTTTTTTTCATTTTCAAGAGCGGCTGATCACATTTTTAATCATGAAAGTAAATGTAATGTGGTTGATTTAAAGAAAAAAGGAATTTGATTCCTGGAATTGAATGATGAACACCCACTATCCGAATTGACCAAATGTGCTCATGACATAAAGTTGAGCTCTGTTTTTTTATTTATTGGTCGAGTTTATTTTTTTATTTCTTTTGAAGATTTATGCTTTACAAATTGCAAATGTTATGTTGTAATTTTCTATTCCATGGGCTTTAAATTGCAGGAAAATTTTTTTGGACCGATATTGGGATGTATAGGAAAGTCGAGATGCCTCATAAAAAGAGATTTTAGTTAATTGAATTTTTTTAAAAAATAAATTATAAAAATATTGAATCAAAATTTTTTTCTCCACATTTTTAGTCTTTTAGATTTTATTTTCCTAAATTTTTTTTTTTAAAAAATCCAGTCAAATATTACGTATTTTAAGATCCGGTTGAATATCATTATTATTACTTTATTATTTTTAAATCATGATTTTTATGACTGTCAGATCAGGAATCCACAATTTGATGGCTCACGACCTCCTCTAAATCCAATAGAGCGGACCTAATTTTTACTCTAAATTGTAAAGTAGCTAAAACCGGCTCCATTTGGCATGACCTTAGCCCTTATGGAAGCTAAGAATTATTGTTCATGACCTCTGGATCATATCTAAGAAATTTTTATCTTTGTTTTGTTTAAAATTAATTTTACTCTTTTTTTGGGGTGAAACTTACAAACTATGATGACGAATTTTTTACTCAAATTTAACTAATCCTCTAAAAAGGATCCTTTGAGCAGCCATTGAAAGGAAAAAAATATTGTGTGTTACTTTCACTAAAAAATAGATGCAGAAGTAAATATTGGCCGTTGATTTCTGCAGAAATAGTATGATTGGTCCAAAAACTGATCAACGGTCAGTATTTAATACCGTTCGAGCTATAGGATATCAGATCAATGATCAATATTTATTTCTGCACCTAAAAATAAGTGAAAGTAACTTGTTGCGGACTAACCCGACGCCCCGGTCGGACCGGATAATCTTGGACCGCCTTAGCTCGCGGAGCGGTCGAGCGCGCACACAGTCAGTTGGAAAAGGGGGAATGAACACAGAGAGTTTTAGCGTGAAAAACCCTTTAACCGGGTGAAAAACCACGTGACCGGGTCTCTGCCGGTCAAAATCCACTAGATTGCTGGAGGTTACAATTTGATGGGGGAATCGGGGCGACAGGCCGCTCCCGTTACAATCTTGAAGAGGGAGAGAGTGTATGCAGCCGTTGGTGGGCAACAGACTGCCTCACCAACGGGACTTGGACGGTGGAATGTGCGAGATGCTTTAGGCGCGTGCGCTCAGAGGCGGTGTGTATTTCAGGGTTGTTGCTGCTTCCCTTGCTCGTCTTTCTCTGTTCCTGGAGTGCTTCCTTTGCGATTGAGCGCTGGTGGGGTGCCAACAGCCGATGACGGGGCCGACGGCCTATGACGAGTGCTGATATCCGCTGGCGGGTGCTGATAGCCGATGGGGGCCGCTGGAGGTCCCGGGCGGCGGCCGGTGGTTGGCGGCGAGAGGCGGCCGCTGGTTGTTGGCGACGAGGGGTGGCCGCCGGCGGAGAAGAACGGGAGAGCTCCCACCTGAGGAAGAAGAAGGGGGGGAAGCGTCGGAGAAGAAGATGATCAAATGAGGAGCCCCTGGGGTCCTTTTATAGGCTCCAGGGGGAAGTTATGGCGGGCCCCACCACTAACATAGTGGGTTAGTGGGTGGTTTTGCCCCGATCGGATGGCCGGCGGGGCCTCCCCCTCGATCGGACAGTGGGGAGGTCGCCCCGAGGTGGGGCCGCCCGGACGACGCCGACGGCGAGGAGGCGGCCGGACGCGGCGGCGGTCGGCCATGGCCGAGGCCGGCCACGGCCGCGGCCGGCCACGGCCGCGGCCGGCGGGGCCTCCCCCTCGATCGGACAGTGGGGAGGTCGCCCCGAGGTGGGGCCGCCCGGACGACGCCGACGGCGAGGAGGCGGCCGGACGCGGCGGCGGCCGTCTATAGCTGAGGCCGATCGCGGCCGCGACCGGCCATGGCCGAGGCCGGCCGCCGCCGGCCGCGGCCGAGGCCGGTCATGGCCGGGGCCACGGCCGAGGCCGGGGCCATGGCCGTGGCCGGTCATGGCCGGGGCCATGGCCGAGGCCGGTCACGGCCGGGGCCATGGCCGAGGCCGGTCACGGCCGGGGCCATGGCCGAGGACGGTCCCGGCCGGGGCCATGGACGGTCCCGGCCGGGCCATGGCCGGGGCCATGGCCGAGGCCGGTCACGGCCGGGGCCATGGCCGAGGCCGGTCACGGCCGGGGCCATGGCCGAGGACGGTCACGGCCGGGGCCCTGACCGAGGACGGTCACGGCCGGGGCCCTGACCGAGGACGGTCACGGCCGGGGCCATGGCCGAGGACGGTCACGGCCGGGGCCATGGCCGAGGACGGTCACGGCCGGGGCCATGGCCGAGGACGGTCACGGCCGAGGCCGGCCATGGCCGGGGCCATGGCCGAGGCCGGCCATGGCCGGGGCCATGGCCGAGGCCGGCCATGGCCGGGGCCATGGCCGAGGCCGGCCGAGGTCGGTCATGGCCGGTCATGGCCGGGGCCATGGCCGGGGCCATGGCCGCGGCCGGTCATGGCCGGGGCCGGCCATGGCCGCGGCCGGCCATGGCCGGGGCCAGGGCCGGGGCCATGGCCGGGGCCGGCCATGGCCGGGGCCGGGGCCATGGCCGGGGCCGGCCATGGCCGGGGCCATGGCCTCCGCCGGCCATGGCCGGAGAGGAACCGCCGGCGGCGATTCCTTCCCCCAAAGGTGGGGAGAAAGGGGGCCCACCCCCATGATCTCCATGAGAGATCATGGGGGTTAGGGGGGCCCACCCATGATCTCCATTGGTGGGGATCATGGGGGTCTCCTCTTCCTTATAAATTAAGGTGGAGCCCATCATGACTATTTCTAAAATTTAAGTGTCCATGCATAATTTTAGGGATAAATATTTTATTGAAAGTCAAATGAGGACAAATAATATGCTTGCTAAAATGATTTTTAATAACAGTTCCATATATATTAAGGAACATTTTTATTTGATTAAATTGAAATACATGAATGAAAATTTGCAATAACATTTTTCAAATGATTTAATATTTTTAAATTTTGCGGTTTTAAATTGAATATGATGATGAGTTATAATCATCATCATAATGGTAACTGTTGAGGCCAACTTAAATGTTTTTGGTAATTCGGATTAAACTATGCCTCTTTAAGTCCTAGTGAGTGGTTGAGCGCGCAAACAGTCATATCATAAATAAAAAATTGCACAAAATGATTATAACGTGGAAAAACCCGTCAGCTTGATAAAAAAACTATGTGACCAATTCAGTACGAGTCAAACTTCATTATCAGCGGCAATTTACAAATTGTTAGTGAAATCGAGGGCAACAAGCCGCTACTATTATAACTTGGAGATGAGAGAAAATATAAATGCGTTCGGTGGGCGACAGACCGTTTCACACGAAGCTCAGTTTCTATTACTTTCAAGGGGGCGGGGGACGTTCTTGGGCGCTGCCTGACTGTTGAACACGACTGCGAAGTGCATAGAGATGCGTTGGTGCGAACTTGCAGAATGCTGCGCACGTATGAGACTTCTTCGAGTGGTCTGCGAAACACCTTCTTTTTTGGAGCGTTGTAGACTTAGACGAATTCTTGAGTTGCTCGATGGGAGGAGGTGGCTCGTAGGAGGATTTCAGCAGAGCTCCGACCTGAGAAAGAATAAAGCTGTGAGAAGAAAAAAATAAAAATGAGAAGAGTCTGTGGGCCTTTTCATAGGCCTCAGGTGATAGTTACAGTAGTTACGATAGTTATGTGACTATCTGCACACCGTAACAACTCAAATTATTGGATGCAGATCATATCTAACTTAATTTTAAACACGTATTATTTCTATAATAATTCTTATGTGCAGACCGTAATTAAATAAATAAATAACCCCACTAACGATGGTGGTTACTCACGTAACAGACATCGGACGATCCTGATGGAACGATCGGATGGTGGAAGAGGGATCACCATCAATTTGAGGCAACTCCTTGCCTGCGAGCGACCGCCGGGGGAGGAAGAGGAGTCGCGGACCGCAAAAGGGTCAACCGCGGGCGAACAAGGAGGGAGGTCGGCCCTAGTGTCGGTCGTACCTTGCAGTCGCGATGCGGCCAACCGGCCTTGGCGTGGGACGCACCCCGTAGCCGTGCCACCGGTCGCCTGCAGCGTGTGCGGCCGACCAAATACGCCCGATCTGGGGGGGGGGGGGGGGGCGGCCGCGGCTCGCGACACTAGCCGTTTCACACGACCTCCGATTTGCGGCCGCGGGGATTGGACGTGCAGAGAGCGGCCGCAGCAGGCGGCCGTGACGCGCGGCCTAGCCCTTAGCAGCCGCGGGAGAGGCCGATCCGCCGTGAGGGACGCCGCATCCGCCGGGAGGGAAGGCCGACGACGGAGACGGCCGTGCCTTGCGTTCACAGGCTTGCGACTGCGAGGCGCGGCCACAGCCGGCTGGGAGCCGCTCGGCCCGAGTTGGCGGCCGCCGGGGAGCGGAGACGGCCAACCGTTTTGGCCAGCCACTGGCAGTTTGCGTGCGTGGTGGGATTTCATGCCCGTGTCGTGCGGGAGATCGACCACGCCTGATCGCGTGTGCGGAAGGTTACCTCCGTGATCCTCACCAAATTATTGAGAATCATGAGTGATTCGGCTATTTACACTCCATTTTCTATACAAATTAAGACTGATCCCATCAATAGTAATAAGATTGATATGCTTTCCCAAAATTAATTAATAAGATTGATGGCAAAATGCAAGATGGTGGAGCGAAAACGCATCCAAGCGAAAGAATCAAAGACAAGCGCGACCAGAGGCTGCATGCGTGCACAGTGGACGTGCCCGTTTTGGGGTTTGGAAACTTCCGTTCTCTTGTTTCACACGGGTTAGCCCACGTAGCTTAGAGGAATGAGTGTGATCCCCCTCCCTTGGCGCCGACGACCGGGGGTCCGGGGGCAGCCGCCCGGCGGAGGTCCCGCTGACCGGACAACGGACAGGGGTCCAAAGCGTCCCCGGTGGGGGTAGGCCAAAATTTTTTTGGGTATGTTTTTTCCATTCGTCGACTGGGTTCGACGGTGACGGGCCGAGCGACGTTCGAAACGCCGTTCGGCCTTCGACGATCGGGTTATGTTGAAGCCTATTTAATGGCGTATTCCGATTTTTTTTAGGGACGGTCGAAGAACTTTCGGCTGGTAACCTTTTGGAGGCGACGAGGACTTTGTTGGAGGCGCGAGGTTTTCCTTTGTTTCTTGTCCAGAAGCAGGAGTTAAGGTAGGATCGGAGATCCTTGCTGTAATCTGTATTTTTTTTGGTGATTACGAACTGAGAAGGGAAGGGATAGGGGCGTGCTGTTTTGGGTGAACTGAAATCTGCGTGTTTGTGTGCTTGCTCTGTTTCTTTTGTTTACTGCTTTTACGGATTTTGCTTCCGGTGTGATTTCCTACACCCCAGCCTTTTGGCGTCGCAGTTCGCCATTAACGCTTCCAACCACAACCGTCAGCCACCATCTCCACATGCAAACCTTCCCAGGCGCTCGGGGGTAATGCATGTCATGTTCAAGAAAACGGTGATCGAGGTGATCGAGATCTTGTAGTCTCATTCATCAGTTCAAATCTCAAGACGATCCTAAATATTAATGCGTCCCTCAGAAAAACTATTAAAAGTCTTATAGACCTTTTGATGAGGTTGACTCCAATTTATAAAAATATTGCGTTGCAAATAACTGGAATTTCCCACTCCCCCACTCTTGTCACGGGAAGTTACGTATGTAACCACCGCGCGCATGATTCGTGCGTCCTGATTTGCGCGATGACCACCACGCACGGAATCTGAACCAACGCTCGGGATCTTGTGCGTCAGACCTTCCACCGCCCCCCGGAGGCACCAACCCGCCCCACAAGGCTGGCCACCCCTCACGGACCGCTCGGTCACAGGCGGCCTCGACTGCGGCCGACCCCTCAAGGGAGGTCACCCCCTTCTGTGGACTGACCGGTCGCGGGCGGCCTTGGACGGTCGGCCGGCGCGGGCCTTGTGGCCGGCCGGCGCGGGCCGCGGCCGGCCGGTGCGGGCCGCAGCCGCAACCGCCCGTCGCGGGCCCCAACCCTGGCCGCGGCTGGCCCTGCGAGGGGCCGGCCGGCCTCGGCCGTGGCCGCCCTCAAGGGGGGCGGCCTCCACTTGGTTTCTCGTACAAGAGGCGCGCTTGGCCGGCCTCGCCAAGGCCGGCCGCCCCATCCCGACCTATCGCCGGGAAGGGGAAGGGCGGCCGCCGCCTTGGCCGCCGGCCTCGGGCCGCCGTTCTTCATGGGCGAGTCCTCTCTCGGGCCGAGGGCAGGATCGCCATTTCCCCAAAATGGCGATCCATGTGCTAAATTTCAAGCGCTCATATTCGTTGGTCCTATTGTTATTGGGAAAAATTACAGGACCGCACCCGTGAAAATCTATAAATAGACTTTTTTACTTCATTTGGTTCTTTTTCTGGTTTCCTAAACCCCTTCATTGTTCTCTCTATACACTCCCTCTCCTTTCTCTCTCTACAGGGTTTGCTGACTTTTCTCCATAGATCGCTTCCAATGAACTCCGCCAAGAATTGTGGATACAAACGGTGATGGCCCAGAGACAAGACGAGTGTCAGGAAGCACACAGATTCACGCTTGTCACACATGATCTCTTGTCGCCCCAAGGCTCGGATGCAAGCGAAAAATTCACACATTGCCGTCACGCCAGACCTGTCAAGACGACAAAGTTTGCTCAATCACCTCTGAGCAATGGGTGCAAGATCGCCAGAAGAGCACGGAAGCCTGCTGCGTCCAGAACTCACCTTCTCTCATCTCGATCTATAGTACAAGTGTAATGAGGAGCGGTCTGTCGCCCTCACCTTCACCCAAAAAAGTCATGCAATAAACTTAGAAATAGTGGAAGTTATGTCGGCACCGAAACGACCACATGATTTTCACCCCAATGTGGGTTTTACACGTAATCAAGTATCTCTCTCGCATTTAAGTGAAACCATGACTGTTTGCTTGATCGACCGCTTGACGGGCTAAGATGGTTCGGAAGGTTCGGTCTGTCAGGAGCCTCCAGCGATCCGCAACAACCTTCATTTAAAGACAAACAACTGAGAGTCAAGGAAAGATCTCTGAAGTTTTACGACGAGAAACCTCCGAGAGATCTCTTTCGGAGTTTGAACACTTTCTTCGATTCTCAAGTTTTTTTCAAAAGCGATTTAGAAATCTCCTTCAAAGTATGAGCATCTCAAGAGTCTTCTCAAGTGTTTTCTCAAGTGTCTTATTAAGTGTCATCTCAAGTTCATCTCCAGAGCTTGCTCTCAAAACTGCTCTTGCGTGCATCAAGGAAGACTCCACATCTTTTTGCTTTCAAGCTTGTTGCGGACTAACTCGATGCCCCTGTAGGACCGAATTAACTTGAAACGTTTTAGCTCACGGAGCGGTCGAGCGCGCACACAGTCAATGAAGATGAAAGGTAGACACAAGTCGTGATGACGTGGATAAACCCCTTAAATGGGTAAAAAACCACGTGACCGGGTCTGTGCCGGTCAAATTCCACTAGCTTCCGGTGATTACAGTATGTTTGGTGAATCGGGGCGACAGACCGCTCCCGTTACAACTTGAGGGAAGGGAGAGACTATAGCTTCATGTGAGCAACAGACTGCACCGCGGAAGTGACTTAGACGTGAGAATGCGCGAGATGCTTCTGGCGCGTACGCTCGGGGCGGCACGCTTTGCTGGCTTCGGATGCCTTCTTCCTTTGGCTTCCTTGAGGTCTTGGGCGTCCTTTTGCTGACAACGCACTGATGGGGTGCCTATAGCCGCTGGTAGTAGCTGGTGATCACTGGAGGCCGCTGGTGGTCGATGGTGGCTGGTGGTGGTTCACGACGAGCAGTGGCCGACTCGGTGGAGGAGGCAGGAGAGCTCTCACATGAGGAAGAAGAAGACAACTCAGAGAAGAGAAAAGGTGAAGAATGAAGAGGCCCTGGGGTCCCTTTTATAGCCTTCAGGGGAGGATCATGGCGGGCCCCACCAATAAAGTGGTGGGGTAGTGGGTGGTTACCCTCTTGATCGAACGGCGAGGAAGGCCTTGAAGCGATCAGACGACGGCTAGGCGACCAGACGACGGCGGCTAGGCCGGCTAGGCAGCAGCTTGGCCGGCTAGGCGGCGGCTTGGCCAGGCCGGTCAGGAGGCGGCGGCTAGGCGGGGAGACGGCGGCGGCTGGGCGGCGGTGGGGAGACGGGCGGCGGCTGACTCGGCGGCCTTGGTTAGGCGGCCAGGCGGCGGCTGCTAGGCGGGGAGACGCCGACGGCTAGGCGGGGAGACGGCGGCGGCTTGGCCGGCTAGGCGGCGGCAGCTAGCCGGGGAGACGGCGACGGCTAGGCCGGCTAGGCGGCAGCCTGGCGAGGCGGCCAGGCGGCGGCGGACTAGGCGGGGAGACGACGGCGGCTAGGCCGGCTAGGCGGCGGTCCTGGCGAGGCGGTCCAGGCGGCAGAGGCCAGGCGAGGCGGCGGCGGCTGGGCCGGTTAAAGCGGCGGCCTGGCTAGGCAGCTAGGTGGCGGCGGCTAGGCTGGCTAGGCTGCGGTTTCCCTCCATGGGGAGAGGGAGTGGGTCCCGCTCCCCCATGATTCTCTCATCATGAGAGTTAATGGGGGATGGACCCACCCATGATCCACTTTTGGAGGAGATCATGAGGGTGGGGGGGGGGGGTTCTCCTATAAATGATGGTGAAGCCCATCAATTACACTCCAAATCTCTACTGTCTGAGAACGGAGTGACCGTGAGAGGAGAGATTTTCCTTACTTCCTGTTGTCATGACGGTTCATGGTGAGAAGGCTGAGGCGGCGACGACGGCCAGTGCTTCCAAGGTATTTGGCGGGAGGCTTGACGAATGATGACGATACATGGAATCTGGGCGTGCTTATGCTGCTTGCGAGTGCTGGGCGTGCGCGAAGGCCATGCGTAGGCCGGCTGGGGGCGAACTGGCCTGGCCGCGCGCTGGCCGTGCGCGTGCTAACTGCGCGTGGCTAGGCGCACAGGACGTCGCGCGCGCGCCGGCAGGACGCACGCGTGCAAGGTCGGGTGCGTGCACAGGCCTTGTGCGCGCGAACAGGTCGCGCGTGTGCAATCATGTCGCGCGTGCGAGCTGGGTGCATGCAGGCCGCGCGAGCGCGCAGGCTGTGCTCGGGCGCACGCGAGCAGGGCGCGCGCACGGGTCATGCGCGCGCGCGAGCAGACCGCGCGCGCCGGCCGCGCGCGAGCAGGGCGCGCGCGCAGGGAATGGGCGTCGCTCGGGCCTAGAGGTCGTGTGTTGGCGCGGTCCGTGTTGCACGGTCGTGCATCTCCTTGTCATGCACGTATTTGTGCGGATTTCGCTCTTGCGTGTCACTTGTGCTTTGGGCGTTTGGACATGCGATTTTTGTATTTCTGGGCTTGACTTTTTAATTTTGCCGTGTACAGGTTTCGAAGCGCTCTTCTGGCCCGATGTGCCTGCCCTCTTCCTTGACTGATGATGGTGTTGATATCTGGAGGGCGAAGTACGGGCTTCCTCCTGGTTTGGAAGTGAGGATTCCGCGTCCTGAGGAGCGGGTTCAGAATCCTCCTCGTGGTTGGTTGACGATCTGCGAAGTCTCCCTGAGGTCCGGCTTTCATTTTCCGCCCTTGCGAGGAGGTGAGTGAGATCTTGAAATTTTGTGAAGTGCCTATCTCACAATTTGCTCCGGCTGGAATTTCCTGAATCATGGGCTTAGTAGCCTTCTTCCGCGATCATGGGGGTCGGCTTTCTTTAGACCAGTTCCAAGATTGGTGCGATATATGTACGTTCTGATGGTAGCGAGCGGATGGAGGTACGCAGTAATAAGAGTTTGTTGGAGTTCGAATCCCGCAAGGACCGTCGTCATGACAATACTCTGTTCGGATATGTCAAGAATTCATGGGGTCTTCCCGAGGTGTGGGATGCACTTCCCGATCGCTGTCGCCGCGTGAGGGGGAAGGAGCGGGACTTTTCCCCGGTGCTTGGATTTTCTGAGCCTCGTGAGCTGGCCAACCATCTTTTCAACATTTATGTTCATGTGGAGGAAAAGAGGTTGGTGCGATGTGGTATCTCGGCGGATTCAACTCGACCTAGTGGAGACTTCTCAAGGAGGGGGGCGGAAGAGGAAAGCGGTGACGGCCCCTTCTGGTGACCTTAATGTGGTGGTTGCAGCGGTAACTTCTGATACTTGTCTTGATTTGACTCCTGAGGTGCAGATACTTGCTTCCCCAGTTCCTCAGGTGTCTGTTGGTACAGCGGCTCCGCAGATGTCCTCTTCCTTGAGGGCGATCAGCGATGCGGTAAGGGTTCGACTTTTTCTTTTTCTCTTGCTTTTTCTTGCTGATAGAGGCTGATTCTGTCTTTTACTTTTGCAGATAGAGACCCAAGCGCAGATTGCGGTGACCTGGAATGATCATTATGTGAGCCTAAAGGATGGGTATCTTGCTCTTCAGGATAAGCTTCGGTCGACGATGAGTTCGCTTGCCTCCTTGAGGGAGGAACATGACCGGGACATCACGCGGTTCCGCCGGGTTGGTTCAGAGCTGAAGTCCGAGCTAGATGATGCATACGCGCGACTTTGGAGGTGGAGAAGACTTTGGTGGAGAGGACCACTCAGATGTTGAAGCACTCGAAGGAGGAGACTTCAGGCTTGGGAACCTAGTTACAGGCGGCGCGGGAGGAGGTCTCAGATCTTGAGACTCAGCTTCGAGCGGCGAAGGCGCAGGTGGAGATGTTGTCCTCCGATGTCCATGTGTCGGAGTTGAAGGCTGCAGGGCTTGTTGAGTACTTGGAGTCGCTTGACTACATGCGAGACCGTAGCCTGATCGTGGAGGAGGTTCGTGACGATATTTGGTCCAAGGAGGTGGAACCTCAGATGGATGATATGCGCGAGTTTGCACTCCGTCGCGGTGTTTCGAAGGCTTTTCGCTTTGTTGGCAAAAGTCTAGGATGTGATACATCCGGTTTTAGTTTTGCGGATGTTTCCTGAGGATGAGTGTTCTGATGCTGAAGACGAGTAGTGGTATTATTGTATGCTTACATTCTATTGTTTAGCCTGAACGTATTGTTATTGTCTTCAGGCGATGATTGTACTTGTACCATTCCGGCTTTGTTTTGTTATTATTTTTATGTCATTTTGGTTGCTTATTTGCATTGGTTTGCTGCTTAACTTGTACAGCTTAGGTCCTTGACTCAGAGTGAGTGTGGGATGCTTGCGGCTTAGTTTGCGCGAGGGGCGCTCACGGATTTTTTGTGAGGGGGGCAGGCCTCCACGGTGTTGCGCGAGGGTTGCTCGCGGCTTAGTCTGCGCGAGGGTTGCTCGCGGACTAGTTTGCGTGAGGGATGCTTGCGGCTTAGTTTGCGCAAGGGATGCTCGCGGTTTCTTCGTGAAGGGGGCAGGCCCCCACGGTGTCGTGCGATGGTTGCTCGCGGCTTATTTTGCACGAGAGATGCTCGCGGCTTCTTCGTGAGGGGGGCAGGCCCCCACTGTGTCACGCGAGGGTTGCTCGCGGCTTAGTTTGCGCGAGGGATGCTCGCGACTTCTTCGTGAGGGGGCAGACCCCCACAGTGTTGCGCGAGGGTTTCTCGCGGCTTAGTTTGCATGAGGGATGCTCGCGGTTTAGTTTGCGCGAGGGATGCTCGCGGACTTCTTCGTTAGGGGGCAGGCCCCCACGGTGTTGCACGAGGGTTGCTCGCGGCTTAGTTTGCGCGATGGATGCTCGCAACTTCTTTCGTGAGGGGGGCAGACCCCCACGGTGTTGCACGATGGATGCTCGCAGATTCTTCGTGAGGGGGGCAGGCCTCCACGGTGTTGCGCGAGGGTTGCTCGCGGCTTAGTCTGCGCGAGGGTTGCTCACGGCCTTGTTTGCGCGAGGGATGCTTGCGGCTTAGTTTGCGCGAGGGATGCTCGCGGCTTCTTCGTGAGGGGGGCAGGCCACCACAGTGTCGTGCGAGGGTTGTTCGCGGCTTATTTTGCACGAGGGATGCTCGCGGCTTCTTCGTGAGGGGGGCAGGCCCCCACGGTGTCGTGCGAGGGTTGTTCGCGGCTTATTTTGCACGAGGGATGCTCGCGGTTTCTTCGTGAGGGGGGCAGGCCCCCACGCTGTCGCGCGAGGGTTGCTCGCGGCTTAGTTTGCGCGAAGGATGCTCGCGGCTTCTTCGTGAGGGGGTAGACCCCCACGGTGTTGCACAAGGGTTGCTCGCGACTTAGTTTGCGTGAGGGATGCTCGCGGCTTAGTTTGTGCGAGGGATGCTCGTGGCTTCTTCGTGAGGGGGGAGGCCCCCACGGTGTTGCGCGAGGGATGCTCGCGACATAGTTTGTGCGAGGGATGCTCGCGGCTTCTTCGTGAGGGGGGCAGACCCCCACGGTGTTGCGCGAGGGTTGCTCGCGGCTTTGTTTGCGCGAGGGATGCTCGCGGCTAAGTTTGCGCGAAGGATGCTCGCGACTTCTTCGTGAGGGGGGCAGGCCCCCACGGTGTTACGCGAGGGTGGCTCGCGGGTTTGTTTGCGCGAGGGATGCTCGCGGCTTTTTCGTGAGGGGGGCAGGCCCGCACGGTATTGCGCGAGGGTTGCTCGCGGCTTAGTTTGCGCGAGGGTTGCTCGCGGCTTCTTCATGAGGGGGGCATGCCCCCACGGTGTTGCGCGAGGGTTGCTCGCGGCTTAGCTTACGAGAGGGACGCTCACGGCTTCTTCGTGAGGGGGCAAGCCCCCACGGTGTTGCACGAGGGATGCTCGCGGCTTCTTCGTGAGGGGGGCAGGCGACAAATTCACACATTGCCGTCACGCCAGACCTGTCAAGACGACAAAGTTTGCTCAATCACCTCTAAGCAATGAGTACAAGATCGCCAGAAGAGCACGAAAGCCTGCTGTGTCCAGAACTTACCTTCTCTCATCTTGATCTATAGTACAAGTGTAATGAGGAGCGGTCTGTCACCCTCACCTTCACCCAAAAAAGTCCTGTAATAAACTTAGAAATGGTGGAAGTTATGTCGGCACCGAACCAACCACGTGATTTTCACCCCAATCGTGGGTTTTACACGTAATCAAGTATCTCTCTCGCATTTAAGTGAAACCATGACTGTTTGCTTTATCGAACGCTTGACGGGATAAGACGGTTCGGAAGTTTCGGTCTGCCAGGAGCCTCCAGCGGTCCGCAACAACCTTCATTTAAAGACAAATAACTAAGAGTCAAGGAAAGATCTCTGAAGTTTTACGACGAGAATCCTCCGAGAGATCTCTTTCGGAGTTTGAACACTTTCTTCGATTCTCAAGTTTTTTTCAAAAGCGACTTAGAAATCTCCTTCAAAGTACAAGCCTCTAGAGAGTCTTCTCAAGTGTTTTCTCAAGTGTCTTATTAAGTGTCATCTCAAGTTCATCTCTAGGGCTTGCTCTCAAAACTGCTCTTGCGTGCATCAAGGAAGACTCCACTTCTTTTTGCTTTCAAGCTTGTTGCGGGCTAACTCGATGCGCCGATCGGACCTGATTAACTTGAACCGTCTTAACTCACGGAGCGGTCGAGCGCGAACACAGTCAATGAAGATGAATAGTAGACACAAGTCGTGATGACGTGGAAAAACCCCTTAAATGGGTAAAAACCCACGTGACCGGGTCTGTGCCGGTCAAATTCCATTAGCTTCCGGTGATTACAGTATGTTTGGTGAATCTGGGCGACAGGCCGCTCCCGTTACAACTTGAGGGAAGAGAGAGACTATAGCTTCCTGCGAGCAACAAACTGCACCGCTGAAGTGACTAAGACGTGGGAATGCGCGAGATGTTTCTGGCACGCACGCTCGGGGCGGCGCGCGCTTGCTGGCTTCAGATGCCTTCTTCCTTCGGCTTCCTCGAGGTCTTGGGCGTTCTTTTGCTGACAACGCACTGGTGGGGTGCTTATAGCCGCTGGTGATCACTGGAGGCCGCTGGTGGTCGATGGTGGCTGGTGGTGGTTCACGACGAGCGGTGGCCGACTCGGTGGAAGAGGCAGGAGAGCTCTCACCCGAGGAAGAAGAAGAAGACAACCCGGAGAAGAGAAAAGGTGAAGAATGAAGAGGCCCTTGAGTCCCTTTTATAGCCTCCAGGGGAGGATCATGGCGGGCCCCACCACTAAAGTGGTGGGATAGTTGGTGTTTACCCTCTTGATTGAACGACGAGGAAGGCCTTGTAGCGATCGGACGACGGCTAGGCGGCCAGACGGCGGTGGCTAGGCCGGCTAGGCGGCGGCCTGGCCAGGCGGTCAGGCTGCGACGGCTAGGCGGGGAGACGACGCCGGCTAGGCCGGCCAGGCGGCGGCCTGGCCAGGCGGCCAGGCGGCGTCGGCTAGGCGGGGAGACGGCGACGGCTAGGCCGGCTAGTAGGCGGCCTGGTTAGGCGGCCAGGCGGCGACGGCTAGGCGGGGAGACGGCGGCGGCTAGGCCGGCTAGGCGGCGGCCTGGTGGGGCGGCTAGGCGGGGAGGCGGCTAGGCGGGGCGGCTAGGCGACGACTAGGCGGGGAGACGGCGACGGCTAGGCCGGCTAGGCGGCTGCTTGGCGAGGCGGCCAGGCGGTGGCGGCTAGGCGGGGAGACGACGGCGGCCCGGCGACGAAGGCCAGGCGAGGCGGCGGAGGCTGGGCCGGTTAGGCGGCGGCTAGGCCGGCTAGGCTGCGGTTTCCCTCCATGGGGAGAGGGAGTGGGTCCCGCTCCCCCATGATTCTCTCATCATGAGAGTTCATGGGGGATGGCTCACCCATGATCCACTTTTGGAGAAGATCATGGGGGGGAGGGCTTTTTCTCCTATAAATGATGGTGAAGCCCATCAAAGCTAAATTGTAAACATAACGGTGGTCTGTCACCCTCCAAAAATTCCTAACACTAGCCTCAAACAAAATAGTGAATTTGGTTGACACCTAACCGACCCTATGTTTTTTTTTCCTTTTTCGATTTTCTACGTAAAAGAGTCTTGTTGTCTCCGCTATTGTTCATCTTTCAACTATTTGTGTGTTTGCCTCACTCTCAAACTAAATTAAACCTGTAAGATTCTCAAAGAGCTCGAAGCAATCAGCAAAAAAATAATATATTTTATTGTAATTCTTTTAATCGGATGAAATTGACAATAAAATTGTTTTTTTTTTGTTTCTCTTCTTAATTATATAGTTTTTAGGAAAACCCATGATTTTATTTCCTCATTATCCACCATGATGGTGCCTCCTCCACTTGGTGGTACCCACTAGGTGTGGGGGGGCCGTAACGCGGGCCCTACCTAAGACTAAGAGCGGAAAATAAATCATCATCAAATTATTTTCCATCTTCAAGGAAAATAAATCATCATCAAATTATCTTAGAATTTACTTTTTAGTCAATAAATTCGAAAAATTTATTTACAGATATTTTTCAGCACCATTTGATATAGACTATGATCAAAATTTCTTTAGTCGTAAAAAACTGTGGATTTGGTGTGGGAGTAATTTTTTTGGTCAAGCCAAATTTCTTGAACTTATGAAGGGATACAAAATATTTTAGTTTTCTAAGATTATAAGATAATGTTAATTTGATCGCTATAATTTTAAGTTGTCTTATTTTTATTTTTTGCGAATATTTAGCTTCATTTTGAGTGTAATTTAAGGATTCAAAAGGTCCATAGATAAGAGGTTCAAGAACTTCTTAGACACTGATATGATTTTTACCCCCTTATAAAGTAACGAGATTTGTTTGATTTGATAAGTGTTTTTCGTGCGTTTGACCCTTCTCAAAAAACTCCGTTCATTTTTATAACCGTTGTGACGCCAACACATTTTTTATAACAATAACATCTTTATTCAAATTTATCAGAGCAAAAAATCTACGTCATAACAAGCCTTGAATCTGTCGTATATTGATATTTTACAAACATTTTCAGTGTCAATAATAACATTTTCAGTGTCGATAACATTGCCGCCCAAGAGAGCATAAATCAAGAGAAATTATCGCGTCTATTTCTCTCGCATCAATATTCATGCCTAACAGGCTAACACTATAGAATTGGTCATCAATAATATTAAATTATGAATCCACATGTTTTTGTTTTTATTTTTATTTTGTTTGAAAAGCTGTGACATTATTTGATAATATTTAATGTTAAATTGTATTTTCAAAAATATCTATTTTTTATTTATCTTATTTGAAAAGCGAACAAAAAAATTTCATTGGAGATACAAGTGAGTTTTTGTCACGTGACAATCTCTCTTTAAATGGTCACACTATTATATTACCATATCAGTAGGCCTTCAGACATTTAGAGTACAAGGGGATTTTAATTTTTGTTAGTTAGCTTTATGTTCCTATATTCTTGTAACTAAGGGCCCGTTTGACAGTGCTAGGGTAGTCGTGAATGTGGTGGTTATGAATTGTTGTTCGTAAACACCCAAATTCACCTAAGAAACTTCTTTCACTTTATGTTCAAAATTAGTTCTTTTTTGGCGGCGGTCATGTAGTCATTGTCATGTCAAATATATATATTTACAATAATGACAATTTTTGTCTAAACTCATTGAAGCAAAAAAGTTGCACCGAATAGACCATAAATCAGAGAAGTAGAACAAAACTCAAAAGAACAAGTAAATATCATTTTAGCACGAGAAGATCACCTTTATGAGGGCATCCAGAGTAGGCAATGAACATGTGGTGTCTTAAGGGCAAGGGAGGTTGATGGGAAGCTATTGTGGTGACATGGTGGGGACTACTAGCTAGGCTTTTAATGACTTTATGGGGGAGGGGGATTGAGATGTGGTCATCAAAGGACGGTGATGAACATGTAGCTTCGTCGTGGGGAAGAGAGACTGATAGAAAGGCATTATGGTACATCATCGGGACCAATAGTTAGGCTGTCAGTGTCTTAATGAGGGATTTTAGATTTGATCAATGTCTGCGATGAAGGTTGAGGGATTTGGGACTATGTTAGTGATGATTAGCACTCGTGAACAACATCAATGAATAATGCATGTTATGTGGGGATGATAGCACTGTTAAAATGGTTAAAGTAATAACATCATTCTCATTGTAAAATTGAAGATTGCTCCTATGGTTCAAGTTACATTACAAAACATGCCTGTAAAAATAAACAAGACTCAATTTGTTTGGGCATACTTCAAGCTTCATAGTTGAAATTTGACATTAATTTCAATTGAAAACGATCCCTTCAATTCTAATTCTAGGTTTCTAATTCTGTCCAAATGAACGTACTCAAAAGAATTTGAATGGAATGACTTGTGAAACAAAACATCAAATATGAGGTGAGTGTATGTTGGTAATAGCAAGGAAAATGACATATTTTAACATGATCAAGAAGTGATTAATTATAACATTGGCAATTAATCCATAACAAAGTGGGAATGATCAATCATGCCCTTATTTTCTTAATATGTAACAGACACAGACGCATAAACGCACAGACAACACACTCACATTCACACACACATGAGTGCATGATTCTACGTTGGGGGTACTATAAGCACTCATTTCAAATTCTGATGGAGTATTGGTAGAATACCTTGAACAGAGCTGCCCTTACATTCTCACGATAAACCGTTCAGGGTTTGTTACCTATAACTTACAGGATGATTCATTATCTTACAAGGAAACAATGAGATTTAGGAATTTTCAATTGTGGACAAAAGTTATTAATGATGAAATGAATTTGCTTCTACAAAATAACACTTAACATCTAATTTTCTTATATCTCATATAAAGATGTATATCTTGTACATTACCTTCAAACACATGTAATAAATAATAATTATAAAATTCATCCAAATAAACATATTTGAATTACTAAGTATGCAAATAAATAAATAAAGAAGTCATATTAATTATTATCTGGGTTCAAGACAAAATAATAACTTGAACGGAAGATATTATTACTGCTGTGCGGTGGTGGACAGGTAAAGCTGCCAACGCGACATTCCTCGAGATGAAAAGCTGGGCCGTAAAACACAACGCTTCGAGTGCGCGCATAAAAGTAATTAAGGCTAATTATAGGGATTAATTAACACTTAACAGATATTAGTAATATAATATTATTAATTAGGTGGCGGTCCCCGACAATGGACAATGTGTTACTTAATTACTTAATTATTTATTTATTTTTATGTTGATTGCCCATTGCTTTGAGTGGGTGCCCACCGCACGAGCCAACCAACAAGTCTTTTTCGGCGGTTTATTTATAGCCACGTGTCAATCATGCCTGATCTAACGGCTATAACTGCTAACTCGTGCTCGGACGTAATAATGGGTTTCGAGTTTGGACGCTCACCGTTATTTACGTATCTGCCACTATCAATAACAATAAAGATATGCGAAGGATATTTGACTTTGGTTCAACATGCATATTCATAGGGTTGTTAAGATAGCTCCAACCATAAAGAATGCCCGACAATTGGACCGTTTTTTGGTTCGACCGAAGCCGAAACGTGCTCGTCGTGCCGAGCCAACTCTATCCACTATACATGTTTTTTTGGGTTGAGCTTCTTTTCGATCTGATTTCGAGCTAGATCCATCTTGAATAGATTGAGCTCAAAATTAGAATGCTTCTTAGTATTAAGATATCATTGATGGGGTTCCCCCTAAAACTTTATTAGTCAAACCGTTAGTACTCTGATTGAAAGTATTCAACCGACATGACTCAACCAAATGAGTTACGAACACTCGAAGAGACCAAAACAAGTAAGGAATAAGGGCCTGAGCTAAGCACAAACACATATGCGAGGGCACCGTGCTAGTCGGCGAAAATCCTTCTGCATCTCTCAGGCGAGATGGATGAAAGTCAGTCTGCACCTTTAAGGCGAGATGGACAAAGGTCCGTCTGCACCTCTCAGGCGAGATGAACAAAGGTCCATCTGCACTTTCACACGGACGGGCCCCGACCCTCATGAGCCGCGAATGAACAAAGATTTTTCACAACCTCTACCCGGAAGGACTCTGGTCCTCCTGAGGCACAAAAGAATAAAAGTTCTTCGTCACCTCCACACGAACGGACCCCCGTTCATCCTGAGGCGTGAACGAATAAAGCTTCTTTGCCACCTCCACCCGGACAGACCATGTCCTTTTGAGGCGCGAACAAACAAATGCTCTTTACCACCTCCACACTGACGAACCAGGTCCTACTAAAGCATGAACGAACAAAGGTTCTTCACCATCTTCTCCCATACTGACCCAGATCCTCCTGAAGCGCGAACAAATGAAGGTTCTTCGCCGCCTCCGCAAAAAACGGACTCCGGTCCTCCTAATAATCTAACGAACAAAGGTTCAACGCCTCCACCAACAGCGGAGCGGTCTCCAAGTTCTTCCAAGGCACAAACAGACAAAGATCACTCGCCACCTCAAAAAGAACAAACCACAAGTCCTCTCATAGACTCTGAGTCCTGAGGAGCCACCCAAATGAAGGGGGCACATCCCCTCACACTATATTCAAGCACCAACAACAGGCACGGCCGCCTAGTGAGCACCGCAAAAAAATCGGCATGCTGTGTCAAACACACACGTTTAAGGAAGGGACACGAAGGGTAAAGCGCTCCCGATCACACACGAGGCTGAAGAAAGAAAACAACTCTATGACACCTCAGGAGGCGTACGACAAGCATAAAGCAAGCTATAGGGCTAAGCTACGCCCAAAATAATAAGCGCATAACACTAACAAAGGAGACAAAGCAAGCGCACGACGCGAATGCAATCAAGTACTCCCCCGTCGTCAACACTATCTTTTGAGGTATCACCTGTTTAGGGGACGGAATGCCCCTGCATCCTTCACTTTGCACGTAGCCCCTCACCAAGCGACAAGCGTAGGATAGAGCTCAACGATACGCTCATCCCGCCATAACAGACCTACCCTCGTAGTCGTCATCCCAGGGCCCACTCAGCCATCTGGCACCACTCCGCTCCATGGCCCTAAGACTACATGTACTTTGCGAATGCGAAAGCTCGCATCATTCCGACACCGTGAGGCCTAGACGCCATCAATGGCTTCCGCCAAACAAGGCTCTATCTCAAATTTTAATAAGAATAAACACCAAGACTTTCTATGCTTACAAGAAAAAGCGGACGCCAAGTCCTTCCATATCTTCTATCTAGAACAGACATGCTGGTCCCTCCACTACATCAAGACGGGGGGGGGGGGGGGGGGGGGGGGGGGGGCAGAATATCCCTCCACGTATCTTCCGAGAAACAACCACCAACGCTAACGCCCATGACAACCACACCAGCTATTGTGCAACGCCTTGCTTGCGCATTCATATAAGGTGAAATAAAAAAGCAACACACTTCCGCACCAACGTATCACACACAAATCAAAAGGATATCTCTTGCAAACGTGCCTCTAGCACCGCACAACAAAATGAGGGCGATGCACGAGCGGTCAATCCTAAGGCGAGGAGATCAAACTTAGAAATCTTCGGGCTCGTCGCTTTGCGATTCACGACCCATAAAAATTTGGGGACATTTGATGGGGTTGCACCTGAATTTTCTAAATAAAACCGACAAGTTTTCAACGAAAGACATGAAGGGAAGAAATCCCGTCTGAACGAATCACGCGCATCAAGCCACCGTCACCCAAAGAACCGATAACACCCTGAAAGAAGGGGCATAACCAAGCAAAGACACCCAAACACAGCGCGCCTATGTGGCATCACGAGCACCCATGTGGCAGCACACGCACACACTTCCTGCGTGCATACACATGACACAAGCACATGTGCACGCTCCCAGCACGTGTGCGTTCTGACGACCGCCAGTGCCCCCACCACCGTCGGGCGCCTCAGACCACCAAAATGGTCGGCAACTTGCCCGGGCTGCCCAAATCGCCTGGGGGACACTCTCGTCATTTTGCTAAAATTATTGATCCAGGTGACCGAAACAGAGCGACGTCATTCGTCAGCACAAATTTACCCCTGGCGCAGTTACTAACATATCGCTCTAGAATACTATTGTTGCAACCAACTCAACAACCCTCTTGGTAGACCGGACTAAACTAAACCGTCTTAACCCGTGGAGTGGTCGAGCGCGCACATAGCCACAGAATTAGCAGAAGCATACAAGACAATTTAGAGTGGAAAACACCTTGTAAAAAAGAGCTAAATAAAGACAAATTTTATTGTTCTAAGAAAGTATATAATACAAAGGTATGTCCCTTTATTTATAGAAAAACGGAGAAAGAATAGAATACAACAGACAATAGGGGACTAAATATAGGTCGCACGGCCAATGCAGTTTGTCTGAGACAATTCGCAACACAACATATTGAGAAGCGGCCGAGGAAGACCACCTGGTGGTTATAAAGAAGAGCAGGAAGACCTCCACCAAAGGTCGCCAGAACACCTGTAGCGGGAAGCCACCAGATTGCTACTATAGATAGCCACCAGACCGCAGTTGTGGGTTCCCATCAAACCGCTGCTGCAGATAGTCACTAGGACGCTGCTATAGAATGCCACCAGACCGCTGGTGCGGACTGCTACCAGACCGCACCTGCTGGTTGCCACCAGACCGTATTTATGGGTTCCCATCAAACCACTACTGCAGATAGACACCAGGCCGCTGCTGCATGATCCTACAAGACAGCTGCTGCAGATACTTCCCAAACCGCCAGGATAACTTCCTAACAGACCGTTGGTCCAAACTGCTAGACCGCTGGTCCAAACCGCCAAACTGCTGGTCCAAACCACCAGACCGTAGAACAGACAGACCGCCCGATCTCCATAGGTTCCAACACTCCCTCTCAAGCTGGAGTATATATGTCAACCATGCCCAGCTTACTACAAACTTCCGAGAATGGGGTAACTTGCTTGATGAAGAAATCAGCTAGCTCTTTATTAGAGGTAACAAACAGAGTATAGATTTGATCCTTCAATATCTCTTCTCTGATAAACTGACAATCTACCTCAATATGCTTCGTTCTCTCATGAAAGGTTGGATTTCTTGAAATATATATGACTATCTTATTATCACAGAACATCGGTAGGGGATGATCATAAACCTCTCCCAAATCAATAAACAATGTTCGTAACCACTTTATCTCGCAAACAATCAAAGTCATACTTCTATATCCAGCTTTCGCACTTGACCTGGAAACTACAACCTGTTTCTTGCTCTTCCAGTTGACTAGATTACCTCTAACGAAGGTACAGAAACTAGACATAGACTTCCTATCTTTCTTATCATCTGCATAACTAGCATCAGAATAAGCCTCAGCCTTCGAATGTTCCTTTTTTTTGAAACAAAGCTCTTTTCATGGTGCACCTTTAACATTCCCTATGGGATTGCATAAACTGGCTCGATCTTCCAACTATATAATAAATATCCGGTCTTGTGACTGTCAAATAAATGAGATTACCCACAAGTCGTCTGTATTTGGTGAAATCTTCAAGAAGAGGAGACTGTTCACTCCAACATTTATCATCTCCAACAGACATATGCGACCGAACAAGTTTAGCCCCAAGAAGACCCGTCTCTTTCAAGAGATCTAAGACATACTTCCATTGTGAAAGAACAATTGAACCGAGTTTCCGGGATATCTCAATACTCATAAAGTATTTAGGAGACTTTGTTGGGTCCATTGATCCCAATGGCCTTTATTTGATGATGTCAAACATGTCAATGAGATAGACATAGTTGTATTTGATGTATGGTTAAGTTCATGCATACAGGTTAGTCTTTGTCACAATGATTGGGCAGTTAGTTTAAAAGACAATGATAGGTGGACTCAAGGTGAAACTGGAAACTCAGAAAACTACCTAAGTCCAAAAGCGTTGAGTGAGGCAAGCTCACTCAACGCCATAGTGCCGAGAGAAGGCAGGCAGTCAAAATTGACAGCTACAAATCCAGAAAATTGGCTAAGTCCAGAATCGTTGAGTGAGCTCAACTCACTCAACGCCATACAACTAGAAGTGTCGAGTCAAGCTTATCCTGTCATAGACTTACTGTGAAGAATCCAGAAAATCGGCTAAGTCCAGAAGCGTTGAGTGAGTCCAACTCACTCAACGTTATACAGCTGGAAGCGTTGAGTCAAGGTTACCTTGTCAAAGCCTAAGCAATTGAAGATAGAAAAATCGACTAAGTACAAAAGCGTTGAGTGAAGCTTCATCACTCAACGCCATGTTGAGTCTTTCAACGCTCTCAACACCATCAGGCAGAAAGCTGAAAAATATGGCTAAGGCAAAAACCGTTGAGTGAAGCTTATACACTCAACGCTCTCAACGCTATCAGACAGAAATCTGAAGAATATAGGCTAAGGGAAAAAAGCGTTAAGTTAGGGATATACACTCAACGCTCTCAACGCCTAGTAGGGCTGAAGAAATTTCTTAGTCTAGAATCGCTGAGTCTACGATTCGTCGAGCTGAGCTTAGCTTTCTTGGACCGGAGTTCAAAGAATTCGTCGATCTCAGGTTTTATATATAAGAAGGACTCAACTATCAGAATCGTCAACCGGAGCTCAGATTTCGTTGAACTGAGCTCAAAGTTCGTCGACCTCAGCCTTCACCTGAAGAAAGAATTGAGTTGAGAGAATTCATCGATCTCAGCTTCACTGTTTCGTCAAGCTGAGCTCATATTTCGTCGAGCTGAGCTTGAAGTTCGTCGAACGCAGAATTTCAGAAATGTTAGTTGATTTTTCCTAAGTCCAGAATGATACTGACTCAATAAAGTCAACAAGTCAATAAAGTTGTTTCGATGCAAATTTACATTAACGTTGTCGTCAGTCTACAGTGGATCTCAAGTTAATAAAACTGAGGTTTTAACCACCGTTAAAACTGAGACACGTGTCGATCATCTCGCCAATGTGACGGGATTATAAATAACAAAAGATATCGAGATCTAAGAAACAATATGATTAATTTCTGATTAACTTTCTGAAAAAACGAGAGGCGGAGTTTGTCGTCTTCATCCGCCATTATTGTAGAAGTCAAGAACCTCAAGTTCAAATCTGAAGGGCTTCTGAGTTAGCTGGTGCAATCAACATCTATATCAGCAGGTTCAGAGTAATCCTATGAGAGAGATGTATCAGCTAGGCGTGCCATAGCTAAAGTTATCTTCTCAATCCAAGCCGAGCCAGAATCTGAAGATCAATTCGCTGGACCAAGAAGAAAGAAGGGCTAAAATCTGCTCAGTCCAGATCAGGAGATATTCCTGAAGAAGAAGCAGATTCATCTGCTATTTGATTTCAGAACAAGCCGGATATCATTTAAAGATTGTTATATCATCTTATTACTGTGAAGAAGAAGTTAGGGCTGACATCTGCTCGGTCCAAGTAGACGGGAACAAAGAATTTTCTCAAGTGTCTGTAATTCATTATATTGAATATTTCTTTGAAATATTCATTTTGAATCTGAGTGGTAAGGCTAAGGCCTGAGTTGTAAGCCTGTGTTATAAAGATTGAGGTAAGGCAAGAGTTGCCTGAGTTGTAGGTGTGTGGATTCACACTGAGGTAGGGTAGGATTGCCTGAGCTGTAAGAGTGTGGAGTCACTCTGAGGTAGAGTTCTTGGGAAGAACTTGAGTTGTAGGATCTTGGTGATCTGAGTGGTAGGGCACGCACCTGAGTTGTAAGAGCCGATTGGGCTCTAAGCTGTAATATCTGAGGATCTGAGAAAGATAGAAGGAAGTTTGGTTGAATCTTGTATACTGCTAGATAAGCGAAGAAGGAAAGTGGATGTACCGATTAATTGGGGAACCACTATAAATTATTGTGTACTGTGATGTGTACTGTGTTGTATGCTGTGCCGTGTACTGTGTTGTATTGTCTGTGATAAGATTGTTGTGTTGTGAATTTAATCAGTAAGTTTCCTAAGTTTTTAAATTAGACATATTCACCCCCCTCTAGGTGATTAGTTGTTCTTGAAATCAAGACTTTCAGACTTCATATCATTGGTAACAAAATGTTGAAGCATATGCTTCTTTGTTATGTCAATACCATTTATATCATCCCCTATAAGAAGAATGTCATCTATATAGACTGCTAGAACAACAAGACCAGCCGAGATTTTGCGAATGAACAAAGAGTGATCTACAACGCTCTGAACAAACCCAATAACAAAAATGACAACATTGAACTTTTCAAACCAGGCTCTCGGGCTTTGCTTTAGACCATAGAAAACCTTCCTAAGCTTACACGCCTGAGACTCCCCCGGAGTAGCATACCTAGGAGGTTGCTCTATATATACTATCTTATTCAAATCTCTATAAAACAAAGCATTCTTTACATCTAACTGAGACATCTTCCAATCTCTGTTGACTGCCACAGAAAAAAGAACACGAATTGTTATAATTCGAGCAACCGGAGAGAACGTGTCAAAGAAATCCACACCATAGGTTTGCGTAAACCCTTTGGCAACAAGTCGAGTCTTGTAACGATCAATTGTACAATCAAGGAGAAATTTGATAAAAAAGATCCAGTGACAACTAACCTCATGAGCTTCTAGGGGGAGTAGAAACAAGAGTCTAAGTACGCCGTTCAATGAGAGTGTTCATCTCTTCATCCATAACAACTTACCAATAAGGAATAAGAAGAGCATCTTGATTGGAGGTTGGAAGAACATTTGCCGATATAGCATGAGCAAAGCTCTTAGAGGAAGGAGATAGCTGTACATAAGAGACCATATCCTGAAAAGGATGTTGAGTGCATGATCGAACACCTTTTTGAAGAGCAATCGGAAGATCAAGATCTATCATGTCTACCATATCAGTTCCATCCAAAGGAGAGACTACTGGCCCAGGAGCTGTTAGCAGCAGCTCAGTAGAAGAAGCAGAGACAGGAGAGGAAGAAAGAAGTGTCGGCTCAGGAAGAGGTGCCGACATAATAGGGAAAGAAGAAGAATCATAAGAAGAAGGAAGAGTAGATGAAGGAGAAAAGAATGAAGCATCCTTAAAGAAAGTTACATCTGCAGAAACATACTATTTTCGGAGAACAAGATCATTACACCGATATCATTGCTGTGTCAGACAACAACCCAGAAGTATGCACTTTACATACCGAGGAAAGAGTTTGTCACGACCATAAAAAGAAGAGTGGACAAACGCTGTACATCCAAAAACTCGAGGAGATAAAGGAAATAATATTGCATCAGGATACAGGACAGAAAATGGGGTCTTGCCATTGAGAACCAAAGACGGAACTTGATTAATGAGGAAATAAGAAAGAAGAACGACATGACCCCGGCAAGAGCGAGGAACACTCATATGAGTGAGAAGGCTACGAGCCATATTTAGAAGATGATGATTCTTACGTTCAACAACGTCATTCCGTTGAGAAGCAAAGGACGTTGAAGAAGAGTAGTAAAAACGGAAATACGAGCGGCAGTAGCATCCAAAGTTAGAGTATTCACCTCTCCAAGAATTTGTTGTCGAATCATATCATAAGAGTCAAGTAGGCAAAGTAAGTGTTTGTGTTACTCGGCGAGATCAACAAAAAAAGATCTTTGCTGAAAAATTTCAACACTAAGAGTTTGAACCTCCTTTTATGCAGCAGTAGGAGTCATAATCGGCCAAGAAAAAAGATCCGCATATAAAGTATAAATGTGCGAAGTTTGTGCTCCCTTGGAGTACAAAGAAACAAGATGAATCCAGGCAGTCTTGACCGTCGAATCATGTCGAATGATTGGAAGGCACTCATCGGACAAACTATTGACTAACTAAATACGAACCAATGCATCACTAACATCCCAATCATCAAAGGAAGTAGAGCTAGAAGGAGGGGGATTATCAATTAAATGAAGACGCTTACAGTGTGAGCGTAATAGAAAAATAAAGGACACACTCCAGTCAGGGTAATTTTGACCCATAAGCTTGGAAGCAGTACCCAAATTACTAGAAGCAGAAGTAAAAGCAGAGGAAAGAGAGAGGAGCGGAAAAAGTGGAAGAAGAAAGAGATGGATTATCCATAGGAAACAAAAAACCAACCGCACGGTTTAACAAAACAAACAGCGCGAACAAAAAAGATAAAGAACAAGCAGCCAAGAAAAGAAGACCGACAAAGAACAAGCGGCCAAGAAAAGAAGGCTGACAAAGAACAGGTTGCAGAAGAGGAAGAGATCACATGATACGCCCGAAATAGGTATACGTAAACTACGCAAGTGCACGTGCCGGATCAAGTAATAAAACGATGAATAAAGATTGTTCCCACGGAGAGGTGATTAATCTAAGGCTCACAAGTACTAGCTAGTCCTTTTCTTTAAATCCAAGTGAGTTGGTTTAAGTGAGTTTAAAGACAAATAAAATTCTAAAGTGAAATTGCTAAGACTTCTAAAATTACTGTTTATCTAGTTTGGGGAAAACGGTCTTGTATTTTGATTTCCTAAGCCTATAATGATGGATCAAAATAAGATATTTATGAGAAATCTAGATGCGCCTTCCTGCAATGATTTTACGGTAGATATTTGTATCTCTCGATATCAGAAATCACTATACCCCTTATTCCTTTGTCATCTCTAACTCAGGCGAACAAAGAATACGATTAAAAATAAAAATCAAAGTTGCTAACAGAAAGGTGAAATCTCTTTCTCCCTTTCCGTTATATC